>CM061540.1:43786930-44986930 GCA_030864215.1 Capsicum pubescens | reverse complement strand
TGTTTGTTTGAAGTTTTCAAGAAAACTATGTCCCTTGAATTTGAGATGACAAACATAGGTCTCATGTCATATTACTTGGATCTAGAAGTTAAGCAAATGGAGGAAGGCATCTTCATATCTCAAGAAAGCTATACAAAGGAGATTTTGAAGAAATTCAACATGTTTGATTGCAATCCTGTGAACACCCCAATGGAAAGTGGAACAAAGTTATCAAAGTTTGATAATGGTGAAAAATTGGACTCCACTCTTTTCAAAAGTCTCGTGGGAAGTCTGAGATACTTGATCTGTACGAGACCAGATATACTTTTTGTAGTTGGAGTAGTAAGTCGATTCATGAAATCTCCTACCTCCATTCACTTGAAAGCAGCTAGAAGAATTCTTCGTTACCTAAAAGGTACGATAAACCTTGGACTGTTTTATTCTTCTTCTGATGATTTTAACCTTGTGGGATTTTGTGATACCGATTATACAGGAGATGTGGATGACAGAAAAAGCACATCAGGTTTTGTGTTTTTCTTGGGTGATTGTGTTACTTCTTGGAGCTCAAAGAAACAAACCATTATTACTCTCTCAACGTGCGAAGCTGAATATGTGGCAACAACGTCATGTACGTGCCATGCCATTTGGTTGAAAAGATTATTGAAAGAGCTTAACTTACCACAAACTACAGCTACGATGATTTGTGTTGATAACAAGTCAGCACAGGCTCTTTCCAAGAATCCAGTATATCATGATCGAAGTAAGCACATAGATATAAGGTATCACTTCATCAGAGAATGCATTGCCAAGAAAGAGGCAGATCTCAAGTATGTGAAATTTCATGATCAAATTGAAGATATTTTCACAAAACCTCTCAAGTTTGAAGACTTTCAGAGATTGAGATCAAGTCTTGAAATGAAGAAGAAAAATCAAAATTAAGGGATAGATTTGTGGGGTCCAATTCTCTTTTTTTTTTCAAAGTTGTTTTTCTTTCTTGGTTCAAATATGGCAGCAAAAATCTTCAACTTTGGCTGCTTCAAAATTGGTTGGCTCTAGTGTTGTCATAGCTTACGTTGTAGGCATATTTTTGCCTATAAAAGGAGGCATTTTGCTCCTTTTTGTTCTACACCAAAAAATTGAGAGAGAGCAATAGAGAGAGAGAAAAGAGAGTAATCCACAGATATTTTATAGTCTGTGAGATAATTGTGTCGGAGTAATATTAAAGTGAGTTGTATAAAATAAAAGAGTGTTGTTTTTTTTATAATAGTAATAGTCTTTTGACACTACCAAAAGCAGTGTTATTGTATTACTTCATTTGGGTATTTTGTTTACCCCGTTATAATATTTGGTGTCATTGTTACTCTCTTGTTATTGCTATTTGTGTGGATATTATCCTGGGTGGGATTATTTTGTATTTTCCCAACAACTATGAGCAAATGCTCAGGATCCCAAATATAATTTGACACATTCTCACATGAATCCTTTACTGTGACTAGATTTATAACACTATTGATACGATAAAAACTTGAAAGACACGAAATCACTTAAAAATAGTCCACAAACACACTCCAAAACAGTCCACAAATCACTAAGATCCTTAGACCGATTGGAGACCTCTCTCGGATTCACAAATACAACAAGAATACAAGGTGAGCAAGGTGTATTTCATACCAAAACAACAACAAGACGTGAAGAACAAGATGAACACAAGGCACAAGATTCAGATTTAACAATAACAACAAGAACACAAGATTACAACACAAACACTAAACACGATTACAAGAAAGTAAAGGGATAGATAGACCACACGAAGGTATAATCTTAAGAACTCAAGAATGGACACTCTTAGACCCTTAACACTACACACAACAATAAACTTATCTCTTACGTGACACGTGATCGGATTGCACCTCTCTAGCATCAACATTTCCAAGCAAGCAACAACAAAAAAGAATCCACCCTATTATTGTATCTTAGTTTCGGTTTTGGTGCTTCAAGGAGAGAGGACTTATGTTCTTTGGTCTTTCAAGATTCACACATATCATCAAAAACTAAATCTAAAAACCCTACAATGTTCCTTTTATAACTGATACAAAATATAAATTAAAATGACCAAAAGGCCCTTCAAAGAGTGGGCACCCATCTAGTGTAATTTATGGGCTAATTTGGGTGCATTTTGGGCCTCTTTTACACTTCAATTGCACATGTCAAGGCTCGGGTCCAACACACACTCTTCTAAGTCCATATCCGAGATTATTCCCGTATCAACTATGCAGTAAATAATTTCTGATTTTTGCATGGCAAAAATTTAGGTTGGGGGCAGCGATCCTTGAATTGGAAACTTACCTAAAATCAGTACCGAAGGAAGATGGAAAAGGGGAAAGAAGAGTTGGAATTGTTTATAGAATTATGAAAATTTTATATTTGTTTATTTTTTTAGCAATAAAATTATAAAATTGAAGATACATAAGACATGCTTCATAGATTCATGAGACTTACGCCTAGTCTCATGCTACATAATATGCCTCACTACCTCACACCCCCTGCCTTTTAAAGCACTGGGTCCATAAAGTTTAAACGTTTGAAAATATAGCGAATTCAAAAATTTTGAATCTTAAATTATGCTTTGATCATACCTTTTTATTGGGGTGTTCATGGGTCGGTTTGGGTTGATTATTGATCAAAATCATAACCAAACCAACTTAGTCGTTTTTTACATTTCTAAAACCAAACCAAACCAAACAAAAAAATAACCGTCGGTTTGGTTCTTGTCGGTTTAGTTCGGTTTGGTTCGGTTTGGTTCGGTTTATAACTTTATCTGATGATAAAAGTTGAAAATTTTAAAAAACAATATCAATCTAACATCTGAGATGTTAACCGAGTGTTGTATCTCAACCTTGAAATTAATATGTCAACTAATTGTTATACTTCGGCAAAGCTATGAACAACACCATATGAACGCTTCTAAAAAGATATTTTAAATCTACATTTAACATAATGATATGATAAACCCCTCAAAAGGTGAATACATAAACTTCTTGTTGAACAAGGTTAAAAAAAAAAGCTACAATTAGTGATTGTCTATAGTCAAATGAATCTCAGCTATAATTTTCAATATACAACAAGATATTATTTTTAATATCATTTGTCATTCAAAGTAAGAAATTCATTTAGAATCTCATAAGGTACTATCAACCGGATGAAGACATGACTTAATGTGTTACGATTAAAGTTAAATAATGATTAAAATATAAAATATAATAAATATTTATATTGTATTTATGAATAATACATAAATAATTAATATATATATATATATATATATATATATATCGGTTCGGTTTGGTTATTTTGTCAGTTATTTTAGAGTAAAACCAAACCAAACCAAACCAAATTATTATCGGGTTTTTAAAATTCAAAATCAAACCAAACCAAACCTAACCAAATATCAGTTTTTTTTAATCGATTTGATTTGGATCGCGATTTGGTTTGGTTAACCAAACCATGAACACCCCTACCTTTTTATATGCCTTTATAATATTTTAAATTATTAATGTGACCTATAATATCTATTATATAGTTTTATATATAAAACAGTCAAATTAAAAGGCTTTAACTCTCAAAAAAATAAAAAATATTACATACATTAAACAATAAATGTATAAAATTTAAACTACGAGGATTTTATCACCACCTGTGAACACAATTGCATGCTGCGTCGGTGCGTCCCCTCTGGACGTGGTTATTGGTATAGTACCAAGTTGGTGAAGTTGGCCCATCATATAATAAAGGAAAAAATGTCACTCGTTGTCCATGTGCTTTTATTAATAGATATTTGTATAGTACTATTTATATAGAACTCGTGAATCATTTAGTAGATATTTGGGTCATAAGCTTACAATCTATATTGTGAATCATGTAGTAGATATTTTTTAGGATAAGAATGAATCTTGAAACATAATAGATGTGTCATAAATTTGTTTATTCTAGGAGATCATGAATTAATAAATAAATATCTTTTAGAATAGAAACTGTGCATGAAAACGTATTTGTCGTATCATAAATTTATCTATTTTTTTTATGAAACCACAGTCATTATGTATAAATAACATAAATAACAATTCTTTTAGAAGTAATTACATTCTCTCTCATTTTTTTAATTATTTTACTCTCTCTCCCTATTAATATACATAACATAACCGACATATACATAACATTCTGTGTATATATTGGGATTTTTGTAATATGTTTAGGGAGTTGAGATTTTTTGTAATATTAGAAACATAAGTTGTGTATTTGTGTAATTTTTAGTATTATTATTAATACAACCATTTTGAAATTCGATTTGTATTCGCGGTACAACAATTCATGTTGTATTAGTGATACAACAATTCTCTTTGTATTGTTGTTGTACCACTGATAAATTAATAGTGAATTATATTGTTGTATCGTTGATATAAATTGGATTTCAAAAATCGTTGTATCGATATCACTGATCCAAATAATTTTCAGAAACTATTGTTACGTTCAATAATTATCCCAACTGTCATTGTTTTTGATAATTAGATCTCAAAATATTGCTTCATTTTTACAAGAAGCTGGGAAACAAACTCAGGTTAAGATATAATTAGTGGGACAAATGAAGAATTGGTCAACAATGCCTATCATCCAATCGTCTTACCTACTCTGATTCAACTTGAATGTAGTAGCTAGACAAATTTATTCCAAGCTTTCAGTTTTTTATTTTATTTTATTTTATTTTATTATGCCACATCAGCATTAGGGATGAAATTTATTCATTCGAAAGTTGTTAAGAGGATATATAATTGCCCGTAAAGTTAAGAGTCTAAAGTAAGTTGTGCGAACAAGTTCAAAGAGTGAAATAATGTATTTTCTCTTAAACAAATAGAGTTTTATTATGATTCAGTTGACAATATTTATTCCCTTTTTTTCAAAGCTCAAACTCGACCAGCAATGTGGAATAATAACAACACAATATTGATTTGGCAAGTTTTTGACATTTTTCTTTCCTTCGTGTCCTCTTTTTTCATATTACTAGTATTAGTACCCGCATGATGTGCGGATAATATTTAAGTAAAAGTAATCATTAAACAAAGATAGATTAAAAAAATAATTTAGATTTACAAATTTATTAAATAGTAAAGCATAAAAAAATATTTCATTAACCAATAGATAAGCCAACATAAACTAATGAAATGTAAGTCAAAATCTCCAATCAATTATAGTTTCTTGAATAGTTCAAAATAAATAATTCATAATAAATTACTTCAAAATGAAAAAAATAAAATAGATAAACTCAATTTGAATATGTTAAAAATATTTACCTATATACGAATATTGAAAGGAGACCAAGTATAAAGAAAAAATATTATTGTTCTAGTTATACCATTTATAACATTCACATTTAAGTCAAAATAGGATCATAAAATACTAAATATAAAAAAGAGATAAAATTTATCTCTAAAAATTTTAAAATTTTAAAAGAATAAATCATAATAATCTCAAGCAAGATTTTGAAATTTTTATTTTTCATTCGCGTCAAAAAAATTAATATATATTTTCTAATTTTATTAATAGATTCATTATTTAGTGAGACTATATTACGAAAATTTGTATTTGGATAAAGAAATCACTAAGGTAACAAACTTATTTTTCTCAAGAAAGAAAAACACTATGAATAATTAAAATCATTTTTAACAAATAATTTTCTTGTTTCAAACCTATATTGTTTGAATGTATAGTGACCTTCTCATAGGTTTCTTCTTCTTGAAATCTCATTATTAATTAATGACACCACTCCTTCAATCTGCGGATCTTTTACTATACCAAACTATGATATTGAATAACGGTTAATAAAATAAAAAAAATCAATCATTTTTATATCATAATTATGCAAGACCTCAAAATAATATATAATCAAGAAATTATATTATTCATAGCATAAATTTATATTTGTATAAAGAGATTAAAAAATTAACAAACTTAATTTTCTCGAGAAAGAAGAATCACTACGAATAATTCAAATCATTTTCAACAAATGATTTTCTTGTTTCAAACCTATGTTACATTGTGATTACATTGTTCAACCTTCTCATATGTATATTTTTCTGCTGAACTCTCGTTCTGAAATATTGATAACATTTCATCAACATGTGTGATTCTTATTATGTCAAAACCTTTATATTTAAAGCATGAAGTTTATGAGGAAATTTTCGAATTAATATTTAGCAAACTATTGACAATTCTTGTTTCTACGTATTTATGATGAAAAACTTGATAAATACCAATTAGGCTAATGATCAATAACAATAACACACACACACACACACACACACAAACGAAAAGTGTGACAATATTTTTGTGTTATTGAATTAGTATATATAGCCATATAAGGTCAATTTTTTCATATAATAAAAATAGAATGTAAATTATAAATTAACTTTCTCAAATTAGTACACAAATTAACTTAAATTATAAAACTTAAGATATTTATTTTTTCAAAATTTAATTTTTTTCATATAAACATCATTGAATTGATATAAACAATATTTTTAAACGTGATAAATGAATTAAATAATCCAAAAATATTGTGGCATTATATTTTTGTCTCTATTTTTTTTAATACATAAGAGATGTTAAAGCCATACAATTACACCATTTAAATGTGGAGATCTTGTTGAAGACTAATACCTCACTAAAATAGATTAATGCATATTAATTTAAAATTTCAACAAAATAATCTCCTTTCTTTTATAGTCCAAACTTACCATTTAAAAATTATTTAATTTGAATTAATAAGTTCATAGTAGATTGCACGAAATAAGTTAATTAATTATATGTATATCCATTAAATAAATAATGTACGACATAATTGTAATACGACTACACAATCAACTAATTAATTTCAATCAATAAGAATCAATTTTATAATCATAATATATAAACTCAAGTTCCTTAAATTTAATGTTGTAAATTTCAAAACACATTTATGTAGGGACTCTTTTTCACAAGTAAACAAACTTATTCATTGAAATCATAGTCTTTTGTGTAACCAAATTATTTGATTAATTTATTTATTTTTACTTTGTTTAGATTTTTAAGTAAATATTAATATGGAAAAGTTATTTCATATTTTAATATTAAGTAACTATATGAAATTTATTAATTGATTAGCAGTCAAGCAACATATATGATAAAATAATATTGTAATTAAGAGTCATTTCTATATAAAAATCTCTATGTAAAATACTATATATATATATGTGAATTCTCAATATGCCACTTGACATAATTTTATGTAAACTTCTTTGCTTTATTATATATTAATAGATAGATAGATGTTGCGTACTTAAGTAGTTTTACACAATTTAGTTTTGTAGAAAATTTACAATACCAAATTTGCTTAGTGTTTCTACAGACTACAATCATAGGTATTCCAATCATTAGAATTCAATAATCCGACAGACCACGTGGACAAAGGTTTGCCAATGCTTTGGAAAATAAAATAGCTGAACGGCCCTTCGGTCTAATTAAATAATATAAACATACATTTTAACTTATCATATTTATATAAATTTTTACTTTTATAAATAAAAATTTCAATTAATTATGTATATTCGTTGGATATATCGAAAATTAATTATATATCTTTACAGAGCCAAAATCTAAAAAAAAAAATGTATCGAGAGCTAATTATATATCTTTTCAAAGAAAAGAATATATCTTCGTTGGATATATTATGTATCTCGACAGACTCAAAATCAAAATTTTGAGTAATTATGCCAAATGTTGGAGTTTTCTATAATTAAGCTCTAAACTGTCGAAATTTATGTTGTTTTCCCTAATGGAAATTCCTAGGAATTGATTCGGAACACCGGTTGAAACCAGGCCCAAATGGCCCATTATTTAGGTTTAGCCCATTCACACCCACCCACCTTAAGGCCTCTTTTGGAGAACAAAAGCCTTTACCAAGGCCCATTGTGGGAATAATTGAACGGCTACGGCTACTTCTCTTCCCCATAACGAATTCGAAATTTGAACAACCTCGTACATCTGTCTATCCAAAAACGCTCACCTTATTCGTAAAAAAAAAGAAAAAAGAAAAGCTCTTGTTATTGTTATTCTAGGGTTTGATGATCATATTTTTTCCCCATTAGGATTTTCTGAAAAAAATGGTGAAGTCAAAATCTAATAAACAAATTGAAATGGTGAGCGCACGCCGCACCTAAACTATATTTATTCCACTAGTTATTAGGATGGTTAACATACATATATGTATGTATCAGTATCTGAACTAATTTTTTTTTTTTTTCAATTGTCGGTACCACTTAACAGATGCAGTACTTCATGGTGGAGTCCCATTCAACAAGGCTTATGGAATGTCAGCATTCGAGTACCATGGTACAGATCCAAGATTCAACAAGGTTTTCAACCGTGGAATGTCCGATCACACCACCTTGTCCATGAAGAAGATTCTCGAAGACTACACGGGATTTGAAGGACTCAATTTCATTGTTGATGTTGGTGGTGGAACTGGGGCTACTGTGAACATGATTGTCTCCAAGTATCCCTCCATTAAGGGCATTAACTTTGATTTGCCACATGTTATTAGAGATGCTCCAGCTTATCCAGGTAATTAACCTAATTAAGATGTCTTAGTCTCCACCTATGATTGATAAATACATTAATGTTCTTGTTCTTGTTTTGTGCTGCGCACTAATCACTTTCCTAAATTTTATCTAGGTGTGGAACAGGTTGGTGGTGACATGTTTGTTATTGTGCCGAAAGCAGATGCCATTTTCATGAAGGTAATGCCAATCGAGCTACCCACCGTTTCACCAACAAGCCCTGGGTTCAGATACGTGGAGGTGGAATAAACTAGCAGACACTTCCACTTGTTTCGTTGTAACATCTTGTCCCTTTCGCTCCATGGGGTTTCACTGAGATATGTGGAGTAAGAGAGACGAGTCTCACAAGGAAACAAGTAGAGGTGTCCTAAGGCTATTCGAATTAGATTTAACTTATACACATTGACAGTGTAAAAATGTTTTATAATATCACTATATTTTAACCTAATATATGCATGTAGTCTACTTTATTTTACAGATTACTAATTTCACCTATTATGAATTTTGTCATCTGTGACTCTTTTTGATATAGACTGATAGCACAGACTATAAGACGCATAGAAGTTAAATGCTTTCCTTTCCGTGCTATAATACTTAATAAGTTGCTGCAGTGGATTTGTCATGATTGGAGCGATGAAGAACTGCTATGAAGCGCTTCCTGCGAATGGAAAAGTGATAATTGCGGAGTGCATACTTCCAGAAGCCCCAGACACATCAGCTGCCACAAAGAGTAAAGTACATGGTGATATTATTATGTTAGCGCATAACCCAGGAGGCAAAGAAAGCACTGAGAAAGAATTTGAAGCTTTAGCTAAGGGGGCTGGTTTTAGGGGATTCCGTAAGGCGTGCTGTGCTTACCACACTTGGATCATGGAATTCAACAAGTGAATTGTTAATTATGTCTTGAACATTTCTTTGTATTTATTGAGAAAACCATAATCTCTATTGACTTTTAAATCAGGATCTGGCTCCCCTCCAGTAGTTGATCCCTCCATTTCATCCATATGGCCAGTTTTTTATACGGATTCTCAGCATCAATGGAGTTCCTTTGGGTTTGTTTCTATTATTTCTCTGCATCAATGAAGTATTGAAAGTAGGTAACTTTCAAAACCATCTAATCAAATTTCTCCGCTAGACAAATATTTAATCATTAGAAGTATTTCTACGTGAATACTGGAGTTGGTGAAGACAAGGCCCAACGCTTTTCTATTATGCAATCATTTGCTTGGCTATTATTTCAAGTTAGCTCTCTGAATTTGTCTTGAACGCCCCCAATGCCGACGAGGCAGGCAACATCGGTAAACTCTGCAAAGGCGAGCAGCTCAGGAACGGCATCATGGGCTGAGCAAGTAGAACAAAAACAAGAGGAAATGGAGGGAATGAAAAGCCCTAAATCTCCGACGACTTGGAGTGGAATTGTGCCACGCACGTTCGTAGAAACTAGTATATATAAAAAAACACTCATAACGTTTACCTTAAAAACAACACTCACAAGCAACATATTATTAAGATAATTCAAATAAAAGTAGCAACATATTATTAAGATAATTCAAATTAAAGTATTTGTACTTATAAAACAGTACTTTAATCAAACCGCAAATAATTATCAATCGTATTCTTATGAAGTTGCGAAATGAGCCGTGAGAAATTAAGAATAAGGAAATGAAAATAAGAGAACATAATTTGCTGAAAAGGACAAACTCAAATAATGATGCATTAACACAAGAAATTAAAACCTAAGTTGCACGGATTCTTCACTTTCAATGCCGCACCCGTTTTGAATTCTCCAAAAATACACTACTTTTGGAGAATCCAGCACGCCCCCATGGACATTTTTGAAGAGCCGAAGCAACATAGATTCAAACAATACGTAACACACACCTGGATTAAGACAATGGATTTCTTAAACCAATAGAAATTATTGTTTCTTAATTATAGCAAATCACTTGGTCAACTCCATGACCCAAGTGTGGTAAGCACAGCAAGCCTTGCGGAATCCCCTAAAACCAGCCCCCTGAGCTAAAGCTTCAAATTCTTTCTCAGTCCTTTCTTTGCCTCCTGGGTTATATGCCAACATAACAATGTCACCATGTAGTTTACTCTTGGTGGCAGATGATGTGTCTGGGGCTTCTGGAAGTATGCAGTCTGCAATTATCACTTTCCCATTCGCAGGAAGTGCTTCATGGCAGTTCTTCAACAATTTTACGCAATGATCATCGCTCCAATCATGACAAATCCACTGCACCAGCATATTAAGTATTATAGCAAGGAAAGGAAAGTGTTTAACTTCTATGTACTAATAACTTGATACGAGCCAAATGGCCATCTATGTTTTTGAAGACGTCATTGGATGCCAACGCATAAAGACTCAAGACTTGGTCACCTCGAGGACACAAGAACATGCATGGAGGACCTGTTTTGAGCATGACATAAGGCAAACCCGTGTGTGGAAGATTGTGTGGGGGCTTACCTTTGATGCCAACCCGAGACTACAAGTGTTCAAGAATGACCCCACAGTTGTGGAGCATTGAAGAAGAACCCTTCATTAAGGGTGTTTTGGGGATCACACTTTGTTAGAAAGACACTTCATGGCCACCCCTTTCATTAAGGATATTGTGGTCATTTTTGTTATGTAATAAGCTAGCCTCTATATAGTCTTCTATTAAGTCATTTGCTCTTTAGTTTTGGAAGGATAAATGTATGAAACTCTTCTCTTTGAGAGTGTAACACCCTTAGTGTAGGGCTTGGATAAGCCATTAGTGTAGAGCTTGAAAAGGCCAATATTGTTCTTTGCTTGGAAATGGTGGATCTTGAGGTGAGTTGATTCCCTTGGCGGTCACCGTAAGAACTTGGTACTTGTTAACTTGTTTTGTAAAGGTTTTAGAGTTTTGATACACTCTTTAGTTGCTACCTAATGGGTTCTCTGTGTGTCAAGTTAGCTATCTTTTACTCTTTTTAAATTTATGTTTGCTTCTCGTATCGTGTTGTTGTCTTATTGTTGCGGGTAAAGGCTTGTAATTGTGGGTTGTTTGCGGACTGTTTTGGTGTTGTAGATACCGTTTGGTATCATAACTTCCGGTGGCGGAGCCACCTTTGGACAAGGGTTCATCCAAACCCCCCTTCAATAGAAAATTATATTATTTATGTAAGGTTAAAATTATTTTTTATGTATCTCTAGATCTCCTTCGACTAGTTCGTATGTTCACTTCTGAACCCTCTTAGCGAAAATCCTGGCTCTGGCACTGGACTAACTTCTATGCATCTTATAGTCCGTGCTATCAGTCTATATCAAAAATAGTTACAGATGACAAAATTCATGGTAGGTGAAACTAGTAATCTGTGAAATAAGGTAGATTACATGTTCTATATAATAGGTTAGAATATAGTGATATTATCAAACGTCATTGAAGTTGTATATAATAGATTAGAATATAGTTATATTATAACATCTTTAAACTGTCAGTGTGTTATAAGTTAAATCTAGGTCAAATAGCCTAATAATGACACGTTACATGTTTCCTTTGGACACCCCGTCTCTCCTACTCCTAGTATCTGAATGAAACCCCGTGAAGCGAAAGGGACAAGATGTTAAAACAAAACAAGTAGAGGTGACTGTTAGATTATTTCACGTATCTGAATGCAATGTTTGTTGGTGAGTTGCTTGGCATTACCTTCATGAAAATGGCATCCGCTTTCGGCACACTAACAAACATGTCACCACCAACCTGCTCGACACCTGAATAAAATTTAGGAAAGTGATTAGTGTGCAGCACAAACTAGAACAGGAACATTAATGTCGTTATTAATCCTAAGTGGAGAATAGGACATCTTAATTAGCTTAACTACCTGGATAAGCTGGAGCATCTTTAATAACATGTGGCAAATCAAAGTTAATGCCCTTAATGGAAGGATACTTAGAGACAATCATGTTCATAGTAGCCCCAGTTCCACCACCAACATCAACAATGGAATCGAGTCCTTCAAATCCCTTGTAGTCTTCGAGAATCTTCTTCGTGGACATGGTGGTGATATCAGACATTGCACGATTGAAAACCTTGTTGAATCTTGGATCTGTACCATGGTACTCGAATGCTGTCATTCCATAAGCCTTGTTGAATGGGACTCCACCATCAAGTAATGCGTCTGTTAAGTAGTACCTACAAAATCAATTCAGCTACTGATACATATATATATATATATATATAATATGTTAACCATTCAACCAACTACTGGATTACACATATTTTAGGTACGCTCACCGTTTCAATTTGTTTTTCAATTTTGACTTGACACAGAGTTTAAGTAATTAAAAAAATACCTTTGAACATTGTGATTTTAAACTAAAGAATGTATAATGTACCTAAATGTTATTTAATCTTGTTGTCTTAAATATATCACGTGAAAAATTGGAACTCATGGAATTTACCAGCTCTCCATGAGGACTTTATCGTGATTCATGAGCAAAAGCGGAGCCACAGAAGCACCATCCGCATTCTTAGTCAGGAACTTACACGCCGGAGCCAGACTATAAAGCCGCTCGACACGTCCATCAGGGAGAGTCCTGAGAGTACAATGAAGAACAGAGTAAGCAGCAAGGATCCTAAGCATTCGATCAAGCATAACGGACGCATGTGGATTCTTCGTAGGGAGCTGAGCAGCAAGCTCAGAAGGAGAAATGAATGCACCTGGACCAGCCTTAGCCATAATTTCAAGAATGTCAAGTTCTATGGCTGATTTTAGAACCATAGGAAGTACAGAAGCACTTGCCAATTGCAATGCAAATCCGAAATCTTCATCCTCTATTCCAGTTTGGCTCTGGTTAATTGAACCCATTTTTTGATTTCACCTTTTGGTTCTGTTTCAGTTTTTTTTGGATAACTGAATTGAGAAAATTAAGAGGAGTGTATATAAGAAATAGAGGGGTTTTCGGTTAGGTGCAACGTGAGGAGTAGAGTGATCCATGTAATACGGTTCACCAATCCAATAGCTGCGGCTTGCGAGTTGTGATAGTAATAACATACTTGGTTTATCACAGTAACCCTATTGAATGATGTCTGTATTTTAATTTGAAGAAAAAATAATTAATGCAAAGATTAAAACATGAAAAAAAAATTGTTTGTTCTTGATTAATGAAAAAAATATAAAATGAGAAATCAAATTAGAAAATTTGGGACGGGTAATTTGGAATAGAGAGAGTATGTCTTATACTCCCTTCTAGGGGTGTCAAATGGACGGATTGGGTTGAGATTGAAGATATTAAATGGGTTGAATTGGGTATCGGGTTGGGTCATGACCCGCCCAATTTCATTTTGGGTTGAAATGAGTAAAATTCGGGTTGGTTCTTGATCCGCCCAATATAACCCGCTTAATTTAAAAAATATTAAAATATTAATATTTATCTCTTGTAAAGAAAATAAATTTGAATGGATTTGAAAAGTTGGGTGGGTGGGTAGGGAGTGGGGGTGGGGTAAGAATATTTTTTAAAAATAAAAATTATTTTTTAGGAAAGGGTGTGGGGTAAGAGGTCGGGGGTATGAGGGGTGGTTTTTAGGATGGGGGTTGAGGTCAATTTTTATTTTTATTTTAAAAAGAAATTTAATTTATTTATTTTTTAAATATTTTTTTCTTAAAAAAAAAATTGGGAGCGGAAGGGGTGTATGGGTGTAGGAGGAGGGGGGTAGGGGTTAGGGAAAGGATGAGAATTGAAAATTAAAAGATTTTAAATTTTTTAGGGTGAGGGTGAGGGTGAGGGTGAGGGTGAGGGTGGGGGTGGGGGTTCGGGGTAGGAAGGGGGAATGGGGATGAGGTGGGGTGGGGTGGTGACAAGATAGAAAATTTATAAATAATTTTTTAAAAAATAAAAATAATTTATTTAAGGAACGCGAGGTGGGGTGGGGGTAGGGTAAGTTTGCTTGTGGTGAGGTTGGGGTAAGGTGGGGTGAGGTGATTTTTTTCCATACTTTTATTAAGAAAATAATTTTTCTATTAAACGGGTTGAAGTAAAGATTGATTGGATTCATTTGAACCCAAATTGAAAATGGGTTGAGAGTTAATGGGTTGAGATTTACCCAATAGCAAATTATCTTGAACCCAACCCATTAAATTATGGGCGGGTTGGGCATCGGATCAACTCAATTTGGGTTCATTTTGACACCCCTACTCCCTTCGTTTCATTTTATATATCATCATTTTTTTTTAGAGAATTATACATTACCCCCCTGAACTTATCGAGTTTTATTCATGGTACATCTGAACTTTCACAAGTCCTAAGTACCCCCCCCCCGAACTTGTTTTTTCAGTACGTCGCGAGGCCTTTTTTGCTGATGTGGCGAAATGTGTGGGTTTCACACTTCATCACGCGCGTGATGGAGTATTTTTAAGCCAAATCATCCATTTAAATGGTTAAAAAATGAAAAAAAATATATCTTTCTTTAATTTTTTCAACAAAATTCAATTATCCCTCTCACTATTTATTATACCTCTTCAACCATTACTTCCAATCTTAAAAAGAAATTCATCCATTTATTAATTTCGTAAAACTCATGTTTATCTCTTAATTAGTTTATGAAATAAAACTTTCATCCGTTTATTAATTTTGTAAAAAAATTTATTATTAATCTAAGAAAAAAAATTCATCCGTTTATTAATTCAATCTAAAACTCCAGTTTTCATTTTTATGAAACTCCTTCAATTTTGTAATCTTAATTATATATATCATGCGAGTTATTGTAACTAAAAAAATACTAAATATCGAAGCAGATATTTTAAAAGATAATGCAAAACAAATACAAAAGAAATTAAGATACATACTTATAATAAAGAGAATGTAGTTATATTGATTATCGATTTTTAGTCCCTAACGATTTACTTTTTGATTTAATCAAAATCCCAATCCAAACACTAATCGAAAACTACTATGCAAAAGAAACTAAGATACATACTTATAATAAAGAGAATGTAGTTATATTGATTATCGATTTTTAGTCCCTAACGATTTAATTTTTTATTTAATCAAAATCCCAATCCAAACACTAATCGAAAACTACTATGAAACACTAACCGAAAAAAATAATTTCATATTTTTAACACACAAAACATATAATTTTTTTGATGAATTGAAAAAATTTTCGTATATGAGTGTTGGGTACACGAACGAAATCCCACATTAGTATCTGAAAAGAAAAAGAAGCTACATATAAGGTGTAGAATATTCTTAATGGTGTAAATTTTTTTGAGAAAAATAGTGCGGACATGATCTTAAACAAACAATATCAATGAGAATGTTATAATTTTCTGAATTAATTTCACCGGTCAGTCAAATTCAATTTTTTGTAGGTGTAATAAATACAACAATATCTTTCATTTCGATAGTGAATTTATTGCTTGAACAAAAATGGAAAAAAAGTTAATACTACTATTCAACTAATATTTAACTGTTTGCAATTGCAGTATAAAGAACTTCAAAATTCTAATCGAAACACTAATCGAAAACTACTACGAAAAACTAACCGAAAAATAATAATTTCATATTATGAAACACTAATCGGAAAAAAATAATTTCATATCTTTAACACACAAAAAAATATAAATTTTTAAATAATAGCTTACTTGATCGATAAAAATTATACCTTTCACTATTTTGGAGTAGAGAAAAATTGAAAAATATAATTTTTTTTAGAGAAAAATCGAATAATTAAGGGTAGAAATGGGTTATTTTTTAATATAGGGTAAATATAAGGGAAGTGAATGGTATTATCCACGTGTACAGCCACATCAGCATTTTTATCAACGTGTTCGCCCGTGTGTTATACGCAGTGGACAGTGGACCGAATAGGGTGGCGCGACATACTAAAAGAACAAGTTCGGGGGTACTTAGGACTAGTGAAAGTTTGGGTGTACCATGAATAAAACGTGACAAGTTCAGGGGGGTAATTGATACTTTTCTCTTTTTTTTTTTGGTTCGTCTCAGAAAGAATGTCATCTTTCCTTATTTGGTAACTATTTAGTGGCAGTAACCCAATTTTATCCTTAGTGGATTCCATTTTATAAAAATAAAATAAAAATTAAGATGTAAACTTTAATAGGGATAATTTTGTAAACTTTACAAAGTCATCATTTATTTCTTAAATTTCGTATCCGATCAAATAGCGACAAATAAAATGAAATGAAGAGAATTTAATTTTTATAAAAGGATATTTATTTACAGACATACCCTTTACATCTCAATAACAAAACATCTTATTCAGAGTCATATAAGTTTGAGTATAATGTTTAAGCCCACTTGCTTTCAACTGACAAAAAAATAACTAAAAATTACATAAAGCCATAAATTAAGTATCACTTATAACACAAAATTTAACTCTCAAAATATATTACAAAAATTCAACTTTTTAAATTTTTGTCTCTAAAAGTACGTATACATAACTTTATTAATTTTTGTACGGTTTGTTCCCCTTGAAAGAAGCCTAAAATCAAGGAACCATTATGTAATGTTACTATTTTTGAATTCATTATCATTTTTTATTCAAAGTTTTACCTAATTGCATTCAATTCTAACAAAAAACGTCATTTTTCAACATTCTGTAATTTTCTGAGCTTAGTTTTTTTTTTTACTTTACTAAAAAATCATAGATTATTATTGAACAATTTCTTGCATGTTGTTTATTCAATAGAATAAGTTCAAATTTTTTTTTTCCGACTTTGAGTAAGATTTTCTTTTTCTACTTTATCAAAAAAATAAAATTCTATAGAGTAAGTTCCTGCATGTACTCCATTCACTCATTATTATTTAGTAAATGGATGATACTCCGTCTTTTAGTTTAGGATTAACTCAATTAGATCATCATGAACCAATAAATCGGGTTATTGGGTACGTTCCCGGAGAATTTGATTATGAGGACCCAAATTTTGTTGAAAACAGATCAAAATATCGTAACGACCTTATTAAGATGAAGAAGCTCAGAAAAGTTGTTGATCGAAGTTCAGAAAATCAAATCAGACGGATATTATTTAATTTTTTGATTTTTTTTTCTTCAACGTGAGTTTTTTTTAAAAAAAATATGATTGTTAATTTTGCATTATTATGTACGATTTTTCATGATTTTGAGGGTGCATTAGTAATTACCAGCGTATATACATATCAGTACTTATGTATATGGTAGACATATACATAAAAATTTAAATAGATAAACAGTCAACCAATATTTCTATTTATATATAATAATAATAATAATAATAATAATAATAATAATATAAAATTATAATTTAAAAGAAATATCCAAATTATATCTCTATTTATATTTTGTAGTAACATAAAGTATGATAGATAATGAAAAAATTATGAACCATACAAGTTAAGAAATAAATTAAATTTCAAGAATTAAAAAAATACATATTTATTTATACATTAGAAATAAATAATAAGTAAGGATATTAAGCAAAATGGTAAGTTATTTACAAGTATAAATAACACAAAACTGTAAGTCAGGACAAAATTAGAAAATAAGTTACAATTATAGTGTAAAAAGTTTGAAGGGTATAACTTTATGTTTAGATAAAAAAAAAGTAATTTTAACTATAGTAAACCGAATCTTAAATAATACATAAAATGTAAGTAAAATTTAGGTAAATAATGAATTACATGAATATTAAAATATAAAAAAATAAGAACCTTAAATTTTAAATTAGCATTATACGTTTTGAAATAAGCAAGAACATAAATATCAAAATACAAGAGAAAACTATTAAATACAGTAGGAAAAAAATATAAAGATAAGGAAGTGGGGGGTGATATTTTGAACTAATTTTGAGAATATAATGTATTAATTAGATAATGCATATATTATTATCTATAAATTTTAAATTGAAAAGATGTGAATAATATAATAAAAAATTAAAAATAAGAAAATCACAAGTAAACAAAATTAATATAGCTACTTCATATTAATCAAAAGAGCACTTAATAACTACATTAAGCCAAGTTATAAACTATTAATAAGTTAATAAATTTAAATAATGAACAACATAAAAAATAAAATATGAAATATAAAAGTTTTCAATATTTTATGATTCATCGTCACTATGTGCATAACTTTGGCTATGGAATGGTGGATAGGGAGGGAGGAAGGAGTTGGGGATAGGAGTTTATTTTATTAAGGAATAATATGATAATTGAATTTTATTTGTTTTTTTTATTACGGAATAATATGATAATAAGATTTTTTTTAAGATAATAAGATTTAACATGCTTGAATATCACAACGAAAAGATTAGAAATAATATTTTTATCCGCGCATCGCACGAATACGTATACTAATATATAATTGAAAGAAGATCATTCATATCTTATTGATTATTTAAAATATCATTTATTTAGAAATAAAATGAAATGACTGAAAACACCATTTTTTTCACAGTGGAAGGAATAGTTCTTGAAATGTTAAAAAGACTATGTAGACACGAACATGGATTGTGATGCAGCGGATGGGGCTGCTCTACCCTTAATCAGAGATCGAGAGTTCAATCTTGTATATGGAGAAAACTCTGTTGGGAGCGCTATCCTCCGAATGGAGCCCTACCCGGCGCGAATCTAGATTAGTTAGGCTCCAATGCGGGTACCGAATATCGAATGGGGAAAAAAGAAAAACTATGTTGACAAATTTACTTCCTCCATCACCATCATATTCATTGGTCCAAAAATACACAGAGAGAAAATAGTTACACAATTTTACAGTTTACAAAGAGAAGCGAAAAAGTGCCATATGAGAAACTATTTCTTTTGGTTCAATATATAGTATGTAATTTTTTTTGTTTTATTTTATTTGTCTAATTTATACGTATATTTTTCTAATACTATTATTTTTATCATTACATAACTATATAAAGTATTAATAGTGAGATTAAATTTTTTAAAACATAATTAATAAGAATACTTCAGTAAAATAAACTCCTAATAGATATTATTTTAAGGAAAGTGTAAGTTAGTATGGACAAGTAAATTAAAACGAAGTAAACAAATGTATTCATCAATTAAAACAAAGCAAAATCATATTCTTCATCAATTTCAGCAACAAAGAACAAAAGGAAAATAAAAAATGAGATTTCACTGTTATTACAAATAGCTAATAAATATATTATTTTCCTCTTCTATATCTATATCTATAATCTATATCTATATCTATAATATATTAAAAGTGTGACCTTTGAAAAAATTATTTGAATTTTTTGTCCTTTATTAAAAGACTTTTCTTTAGATAAATCTATTTTCTCACTATTTTCTTCAATTTATTATTTAACTACTTTTATTATATTAACTAAACTCCTAAAATATATGAGACTCCTAAAATATATGGAAGGAGAATCAATTAATATTTTCTTTTGCACTGATCAATTAGAAAAATACTCCTATTTAGTATCAAATTTTCGCTCAGACAAGAATTATTTTCCTCAAAACTGAAGTTTTGTGATCACTATTGTATTATTTTGTCGTAGTCTGCAGACCGTAGATGAATTTACAAGTGGTAGATGAATGTCGGTCGGCTTTGAGAATTTTTTTTAGGTAAATATTATGTTTAATTGTATTGTTTGTATATCTTTGATTTGAGAATTTCTATTTATGTAAAGATAAAGTTTAGTTGTATTATTTTGGCATCTCTATTATCGTATTATTTTGTTATAATTTACAGATGGTAGATAAATGTCGATCGACTTTGAGAAATTTCTTTCGGTAAAGGTTAGATTTAATTAAATTCAATTCTCCAAAAGATGTTGTATTTAATTATTGTATTCATCTTTATTATTTAAACAAATACCTTATTTAGTGTAACATTTGAACTCAATAAAGTGAGTTACACGCGCGGGGCGCGTACACCTAAACTAGTATTGTGGGGTCCAATTCCCTTTTTCTTTTTCAAAGTTGTTTTTCTTTCTTGGTTCAAATATGACAGCAAAAATCTTCAACTTTGGCTGCTTCAAAATTGGTTGGCTCTAGTGTTGTCATAGCTTACGTTGTAGGCATATTTTTGCCTATAAAAGGAGTCATTCTGCTTTTTTTTGTTCTACACCAAAAAAATTGAGAGAGAGCAATAGAGGGGAGAAAAAAGAGTAATCCACAGATATTTTATAGTCTGTGAGATAATTGTGTCGAAGTAATATTAAAGTGAGTTGTATAAAATAAAAGAGTGGTGTATCTTTTATAATAGTAGTAGTCTTTTGACACTACCAAAAACAGTGTTATTGTATTACTTCATTTGGGTATTTTGTTTACCCCGTTATAATATTTGGTGTCGTTGTTACTCTTTTGTTATTGCTATTTGTGTGGATATTATCCTGGGTGAAATTATTTTGTATTTTTCCAACAACGTGGTTTCAGAGTCATGGCAAATAATAGTCCACTGTCTTTTCAGTACCTCCACCTTACAAATTTTTTTTATGAAAAATGGTGTCTACGGATGAAAGCCATTCTTGGTTCTCAAGATGTTTGGGACATTGTAGACAAAGGGTATACAAAACCCGCCAATGAGGAGATTTTGTCTCAAAATGAAAAAGATATCTTGATTAAGATAAGGAAAAAAGATCAACAGGCCCTCACTCTCATCCACCAATGTCTGGATGATGGTATGTTTGAGAAGGTGGCTGATGCAACCACCTCGAAGAAAGCTTGAGGGATTTTACAAAATTCTCTCCAAGGAGTTGATAAGGTGAAGAAGGTAAAACTTCAAACTCTAAGGGCTGATTTTGAAGTTTTAAAAATGAAAGAATCCGAATTCATTTTGGATTTTTGTTCAAGAATGATGGCTATTGTGAATCAACTAAGAAGGTACGGGGAGAAAATAGATGATGTGCGTGTGGTAGAAAAATCCTTCGCTCTTTAACACCCAAATTTGATTATGTGGTGTGTTCTATTGAGGATTCTAAAGATATAGACTCTATGACAGTAGAGCAATTAGAAGGATCTTTACTAGCCCACGAAGAAAAAATGAAAAGAAGAAAAGAAGAGCCGTTGGAGCAACTTCTTAAAACTCAGGCATCTTTCAAAGATTTTGGAGGTGAAAAAAGTTTCACAGGAAATGGACAATGGAGAGGCCGTAGTTGCCGTGGAGGTCGTGAAAGTGGAAGGAGTTATATCAACAACTTCAACAATGAAGATAAAAATCACCAAACAATCAGAGGTCATGGTCGTGGACAATGAGGAGGAAGAGGACGTGGACCTTATCAAATTACCAATGAAATGAGGTATGACAAATCTAAAATTGAATGCTACAACTGTCATAAATTTGGACATTACTCTTGGAAATGTCGTAGTAATGTTAAAGAAAAAGCTAACCTTGTTGACAACAACAAAGAAGAAGATGAGTCAACATTGTTAATGGCACTCAAAGAAGATGATACAGATGATTACAGTTCATGGTATCTTGATAATGGAGCAAGTAATCATATGTGTGGATACGAAGACAAGTTTGTAGAGATCAAGAAGACGACGAGAGGTAATGTGTCTTTTGGAGATACCTCAAAGATTTAAATTGAAGGTATAGGCACTATTTTGATATCCTGGAAAAATGGTGATCACAAATTAATCAATGAGGTTTACTATGTGCCAAAACTAAAAAGTAATATTTTAAGTTTAGGCCAACTTCTTGAAAAAGGATATGATATTCATATGAAAAATATGTATCTTTGGCTTAGAGATTCAAGTAATAATTTGATTGCCAAAGTGCATATGGCAAAAAATAGATTATTTTCTTTGAATCTTAAGACCATTAATGCAAAGTGTTTGAAGGCTAATGTGCAAGATGAGTCATGGTGTTGGCACATGCGATTTGGACATTTGAACTTTGAAGCTCTCAAATCAATGGGAGACAAAAACATGGTTGATGGAATTCCTTCAATCAATCATCCCAATCAGCTGTGTGAAGCTTGTCTTCTTGGAAAACATGCAAGGAGAAGTTTTTTGATGGAAACCACGTCAAGGGAAATTAATCCACTCTAGCTTTTTCACACCGATGTGTGTGGTCCAATTGATCCACCATCTTTTGGTAAAAGTAAATACTTCTTACTCTTTATTGATGATTTCAGTAGAAAGACTTGGGTATATTTCTTGAAACAAAAATCAGATACTTTTGTTGCTTTTATAAATTTCAAAGCACTTGTAGAAAAAGAGAGTGGCTATGAAATAAAAGTCTTAAGGTCCGATAGAGAAGGCAAATTCACTTCAAAAGAATTTAGTGACTTTTGTTAGTATCATGGAATTCGTCGCCCTCTAACGGTACCTTACTCGTCCCAACAAAATGGAGTTGCAGAAAGAAAGAATAGAACAATTCTTAATATGGCAAGATGTATGTGGAAAGCTAAAAATATGCCAAAAGAATTTTGGGCCAAGGCTGTTTCATGTGCAGTTTATTTAAGCAACAGGTCTCCAACAAAAAACGTGAAAGATCAAACACCTCAAGAAGCATGGAGCGGAAGAAAGCCAAGTGTCAAGCACTTAAGAATTTTTGGGAGCATAGCCTATGCTCATGTTCCACATCAAGGAAGAGCTAAACTTGATGATCGAAGCATCAGGTATGTGTTTATTGGCTATGACACTAGTTCAAAAGGCTACAAGTTATACAATTCAAGCAACAACAAAGTGGTGATCAATCGAGATATTGAATTTGATGAAAAAGCGTCATGGATGTGGGAAGGCCAGGAGGCTCAGAAAGAAAGAACATATGATTTTATTCTATACTTTGGAGATGAAGAAAAGCAGGATACCATGACACCTGCACAGGATGCAACCCTACCAAAAAATATTGCATCTCCTTCTTCTCAAGATCAGAGTTCAAGTGAAAGGCCACAGAGGATGAAGAGCATCCAAGAACTCTATGATGAAACAGAAGAAGTTACTAATTTTGATTTTTTGTATTGTCTCTATGCTGACAGTGAACCAATAAATTTTGAAGAAGTTGTTACAGATAAAAGGTGGAGACAAGCCATGGAGGAAGAAATTCAGTCGATAATAAAGAACAACACTTGGGAATTAACAACTCTTCCTAAAGATCATCAAGCAATTGGAGTCAAATGGATATACAAGGAAAAAAAGAATGCTCTTGGAAAAGTAGAAAGATACAAGGCAAACTCGTAGCTAAAGGCTACAAGCAAAGACATGGCATTGACTATGAAGAAGTCTATACACTTGTTGCCCGCATGGAGACGATACGTCTGCTGATCTCTTTGGCGGCACAAATGAAGTGGAAAATCCATCAACTAGATGTCAAGTCGGCATTTTTGAATGGATATCTTGAAGAAGAAGTCTATGTTGAACAACCATTGGGCTTTGTGGTCAAGAATCACAAAGATAAATTGTTGAAATTGAAAAAAACTTTATATGTATTGAAGCAAGCTCCACGAGCGTGGAATAGTCGCATTTACAAGTATTTTCAATAAAATGGATTTACCCGTTGTCTCCATGAATATGCTCTTTACATTAAAGTTCATACTAATGGAGATATTTTGATTTCTTGTCTTTATGTTGATGATCTTATTCTGACGGGTAATAATCCATGTTTGTTTGAAGTTTTCAAGAAAACTATGTCCCTTGAATTTGAGATGACAGACATAGGTCTCATGTCATATTACTTGGATCTAGAAGTTAAGCAAATGGAGGAAGGCATCTTCATATCTCAAGAAAGCTATACAAAGGAGATTTTGAAGAAATTCAACATGTTTGATTGCAATCCTGTGAACACCCCAATGGAAAGTGGAACAAAGTTATCAAAGTTTGATAATGGTGAAAAATTGGACTCCACTCTTTTCAAAAGTTTCGTGGGAAGTCTGAGATACTTGATCTGTACGAGACCAGATATACTTTTTGCAATTGGAGTAGTAAGTCGATTCATGGAAGCTCCTACCTCCACTCACTTGAAAGCAGCTAGAAGAATTCTTCGTTACCTAAAAGGTACGATAGACCTTGAACTGTTTTATTCTTCTTCTGATGATTTTAACCTTGTGGGATTTTGTGATAGCGATTATACAGGAGATATGGATGACAGAAAAAGCACATCAGGTTTTGTGTTTTTCTTGGGTGATTGTGTTGTTTCTTGGAGCTCAAAGAAACAAACCATTATTACTTTCTCAACGTGCAAAGCTGAATATGTGGCAACAACGTCATGTACGTGCCATGCCATTTGGTTGAGAAGATTATTGAAAGAGCTTAACTTACCACAAACTACAGCTACGATGATTTGTGTTGATAACAAGTCAGCACAGGCTCTTTCCAAGAATCCAGTATATCATGATCGAAGTAAGCACATAGATACAAGGTATCACTTCATCAGAGAATGCATTGCCAAGAAAGAGGTAGATCTCAAGTACGTGAAATTTCATGATCAAGTTGAAGATATTTTCACAAAACCTCTCAAGTTTGAAGACTTTCAGAGATTGAGATCAAGTCTTGAAATGAAGAAGAAAAATCAAAATTAAGGGATAGATTTGTGGGGTCCAATTCTTTTTTTTTCAAAATTGTTTTTCTTTCTTGGTTCAAATATGGCAGCAAAAATCTTCAACTTTGGATGCTTCAAAATTGGTTGGCTCTAGTGTTGTCATAGCTTACGTTGTAGGCCTATTTTTGCCTATAAAAGGAGACATTCTGCTCTTTTTTGTTCTACACCAAAAAATTGAGAGAGAGCAATATAGAGAAAAAAAAAGAGTAATCCACAGATATTTTATAGTCTGTGAGATAATTGTGTCGGAGTAATATTAAAGTGAGTTGTATAAAATAAAAGAGTGTTGTTTCTTTTATAATAGTAATAGTTTTTTGACACTACCAAAAGCAGTGTTATTGTATTACTTCATTTGGGTATTTTGTTTACCCCGTTATAATATTTGGTGTCATTGTTACTCTCTTGTTATTGCTATTTGTGTGGATATTATCCTGGGTGGGATTATTTTGTATTTTCCCAACAACTATGAGCAAATGCTCAGGATCCCAAATATAATTTGACACATTCTCACATAAATCCTTTACTGTGACTAGATTTATAACACTATTGATACGATAAAAACTTGAAAGACACGAAATCACTCAAAAATAGTCCACAAACACACTCCAAAACAGTCCACAAATCACTAAGATCCTTGGACCGATTGGAGACCTCTCTCGGATTCACAAATACAACAAGAATATAAGGTGAGCAAGGTGTATTTCACACCAAAACAACAACAATACGTGAAGAACAAGATGAACACAAGGCACAAGATTCAGATTTAACAATAACAACAAGATTACAACACAAACATTAAACATGATTACAAGAAAGTAAAGGGATAGATAGATAGACCACACGAAGGTATAATCTTAAGAACCCAAGAATGGACACTCTTAGACCCTTAACACTACACACAACAATAAACTTATTTCTTACGTGATACGTGATCGGATTGCACCTCTCTAGCATCAACGTTTCCAAGCAAGCAACAACAAAAGAGAATCCACCCTATTGTTGTATTCTAGTTTCGATTTTGGTGCCTTAAGGAGAGAGGACTTGTGTTCTTTGGTCTTTCAAGATTCACACATATCATCAAAAACTAAATCTAAAAACCCTACAATGTTCCTTTTATAACTGATACAAAATATAAATTAAAATGACCAAAAGGCCCTTCAAAGAGTGGGCACCCATCTAGTGTAATTTATGGGCTGATTTGGGTGCATTTTGGGCCTCTTTTACACTTCAATTGCACATGCCAAGGCTCGGGTCCAACACGCACTCTTCTAAGTCCATATCCGAGATTATTCCCGTATCAACTATGCAGTAAATAATTTCTGATTTTTGCATGGCAAAAATTTGGGTTTGGGGCAACGATCCTTGAATTGGAAACTTACCTAAAATCAGTACCGAAGAAAGATGAAAAAGGGGAAAGAAGAGTTAGAATTGTTTATAGAATTATGAAAATTTTATATTTGTTTATTTTTTTAGCAATAAAATTATAAAATTGAAGATACATAAGACATGCTTCATAGATTCATGAGACTTACGCCTAGTCTCATGCTACATAATATGCCTCACTACCTCACACCCCCTGCCTTTTAAAGCACTGGGTCCATAAAGTTTAAACGTTTGAAAATATAGCGAATTCACAAATTTTGAATCTTAAATTATGCTTTGATCATACCTTTTTATAGGGGTGTTCATGGGTCGGTTTGGGTCGATTATTGATCAAAATCATAACCAAACCAACTTAGTCGGTTTTTACATTTCTAAAATCAAACCAAACCAAACAAAAAAATAACCGTCGGTTTGGTTCTTGTCGGTTTAGTTCGGTTTGGTTCGGTTTATAACTTTATCTAATGATAAAAGTTGAAAATTTAGAAAAACAATATCAATCTAACATCTGAGATGTTAACCGAGTGTTGTATCTCAACCTTGAATTTAAGATGTCAACTAATTGTTATACTTCGGCAAAGCTATGAACAACACCATATGAACGCTTCTAAAAAGATATTTTAAAACTACATTTAACATAATGATATGATAAACCCCTCAAAAGGTGAATACATAAACTTCTTGCTGAACAAGGTTAAAAAAAAAAGCTACAATTAGTGGATCGTCTATAGTCAAATGAATCTCAGCTATAAATTTCAATATACAACAAGATATTATTTTTAATATCATTTGTCATTCAAAGTAAGAAATTCATTTAGAATCTCATAAGGTACTATCAACCGGATGAAGACATGACTTAATGTGTTACGACTAAAGTTAAATAATGATTAAAATATAAAATATAATAAATATTTATATTGTATTTATGAATAATACATAAATAATTAATATATATATATATATCGGTTCGGTTTGGTTATTTTGTCAGTTATTTTAGAGTAAAACCAAACCAAACCAAACCAAATTATTATCGGGTTTTTAAAATTCAAAACCAAACCTAACCAAATATCGTTTTTTTTTAATCTATTTGAAACCACAGTCATTATGTATAAATAACATAAATAACAATCCTTTTAGAAGTAATTATATTGTCTTTTATTTTTTTAATTATTTTACTCTCTCTCCCTATTAATATACATAACATAACCGACATATACATAACATTCTGTGTATATGTTGGGATTTTTGTAATATGTTTAGAGAGTTGGGATTTTTTGTAATATTGAAAACATAAGTTGGGTATTTGTGTAATTTTTAGTATTATTATTAATACAACAATTTTGAAATTCGATTTGTATTCGCGGTACAACAATTCATGTTTTATCAGTGATACAACAATTCTCTTTGTATTGTTGTTGTACCACTGATAAATTAATAGTAAATTATATTGTTGTATCGTTGATATAAATTGGATTTCAAAAATCGTTGTATCGATCACTGATCCAAATAATTTTCAGAAACTATTGTTACGTTCAATAATTATCCCAACTGTCATTGTTTTTGATATTTAGATCTCAAAATATTGCTTCATTTTTACAAGAAGCTGGGAAACAAACTCAGGTTAAGATATAATTAGTGGGACAAATGAAGAATTGGTCAACAATGCCTATCATCCAATCGTCTTACCTACTCTGATTCAACTTGAATGTAGTAGCTAGACAAATTTATTCCAAGCTTTCAATTTTTTTATTTTATTTTATTTTATTTTATTATGCCACATCAGCATTAGGGATGAAATTTATTCATTCGAAAGTTGTTAAGAGGATATATAATTGCCCGTAAAGTTAAGAGTCTAAAGTAAGTTGTGCGAACAAGTTCAAAGGGTGAAATAATGTATTTTCTCTTAAACAAATAGAGTTTTATTATGATTCAGTAGACAATATTTATTCCCTTTTTTTCAAAGCTCAAACTCGACCAACAATGTGGAATAATAACAACACAATATTGATTTGGCAAGTTTTTGACATTTTTCTTTCCTTCGTGTCCTCTTTTTTCATATTACTGTATTAGTACCCGCATGATGTGCGGATAATATTTAAGTAAAAGTAATCATTAAATAAAGATAGATTAAAAAAATAATTTAGATTTACAAATTTATCAAATAGTAAAGCATAAAAAAATATTTCATTAACCAATAGATAAGCCAACATAAACTAATGAAATGTAAGTCAAAATCTCCAATCAATTATAGTTTCTTGAATAGTTCAAAATAAATAATTCATAATAAATTACTTCAAAATGAAAAAAATAAAATAGATAAACTCAATTTGAATATGTTAAAAATATTTACCTATATACGAATATTGAAAGGAGACCAAGTATAAAGAAAAAATATTATTGTTCTAGTTATACCATTTATAACATTCACATTTAAGTCAAAATAGGATCATAAAATACTAAATATAAAAAAGAGATAAAAATTTATCTCTAAAAATTTTAAAATTTTAAAAGAATAAATCATAATAATCTCAAGCAAGATTTTGAAATTTTTATTTTTCATTCGCGTCAAAAAAATTAATATATATTTTCTAATTTTATTAATAGATTCATTATTTAGTGAGACTATATTACGAAAATTTGTATTTGGATAAAGAAATCACTAAGGTAACAAACTTATTTTTCTCAAGAAAGAAAAACACTATGAATAATTAAAATCATTTTTAACAAATAATTTTCTTGTTTCAAACCTATATTGTTTGAATGTATAGTGACCTTCTCATAGGTTTCTTCTTCTTGAAATCTCATTATTAATTAATGACAACACTCCTTCAATCTGCGGATCTTTTACTATACCAAACTATGATATTGAATAACGATTAATAAAATAAAAAAAATCAATCATTTTTATATCATAATTATGCAAGACCTCAAAATAATATATAATCAAGAAATTATATTATTCATAGCATAAATTTATATTTGTATAAAGAGATTAAAAATTTAACAAACTTAATTTTCTCGAGAAAGAAGAATCACTACGAATAATTCAAATCATTTTCAACAAATGATTTTCTTGTTTCAAACCTATGTTACATTGTGATTACATTGTTCAACCTTCTCATATTGTATATTTTTCTGCTGAACTCTCATTCTAAAATATTGATAACATTTCATCAACATGTGTGATTCTTATTATGTCGAAACCTTTATATTTAAAGCATGAAGTTTATGAAGAAATTTTCGAATTAATATTTAGCAAACTATTGACAATTCTTGTTTCTACATATTTATAATGAAAAACTTGATAAATACCAATTAGGCTAATGATCAATAACAATAACACACACACACACACAGATAAAAAGTGTGACAATATTTTTGTGTTATTGAATTAGTATATATAGCCATATAAGGTCAATTTTTTCATATAATAAAAATAGAATGTAAATTATAAATTAACTTTCTCAAATTAGTACACAAATTAACTTAACTTATAAAACTTAAGATATTTATTTTTTCAAAATTTAATTTTTTTCATATAAATATCACTGAATTGATATAAACAATATTTTAAAACGTGATAAATGAATTAAATAATCCAAAAATATTGTGGCATTATATTTTTATCTCTATTTTTTTTAATACATAAGAGATGTTAAAGTCATACAATTACTCCATTTAAATGTGGAGATCTTGTTGAAGACTAATACCCCACTAAAATAGATTAATGCATATTAATTTAAAATTTCAACAAAATAATCTCCTTTCTTTTATAGTCCAAACTTACCATTTAAAAATTATTTAATTTGAATTAATAAGTTCATAGTAGATTGCACGAAATAAGTTAATTAATTATATGTATATCCATTAAATAAATAGTGTACGACATAACTGTCATACGACTACACAATCAACTAATTAATTTCAATTAATAAGAATCAATTTTATAATCATAATATATAAACTCAAGTTCCTTAAATTTAATGTTGTAAATTTCAAAACACATTTATGTAGGGACTTTTTTTCACAAGTAAACAAACTTATTCATTGAAATCATAGCCTTTTGTGTGACCAAATTATTTGATCAATTTATTTATTTTTACTTTGTTTAGATTTTTAAGTAAATATTAATATGGAAAAGTTATTTCATATTTTAATATTAAGTAACTATATGAAATTTATTAATTGATTAGCAGTCAAGCAACATATATGATAAAATAATATTGTAATTAAGAGTCATTTCTATATAAAAATCTCTATGTAAAATATTATATATATATGTGAATTCTCAATATGCCACTTGACATAATTTTATGTAAACTTCTTTGCTTTATTATATATATATAGAGAGATAGATAGATGTTGCATACTTAAGTAGTTTTACACAATTTAGTTTTGTAGAAAATTTACAATACCAAATTTGCTTAGTGTTTCTACAGACTACAATCATAGGTATTCCAATCATTAGAATTCAATAATCCGACAGACCACGTGGACAAAGGTTTGCCAATGCTTTGGAAAATAAAATAGCGGTCTAATTAAATAATATAAACATACATTTTAACTTATCATATTTATATAAATTTTTACTTTTATAAATAAAAATTTCAATTAATTATGTATCTTCGTTGGATGTATCGAAAATTAATTATATATCTCTACAGAGCCAAAATCTAAAAAAAAAAATGTATCAAGAGCTAATTATATATCTTTACAAAGAAAAGAATATATCTTCGTTGGATATATTATGTATCTCGACAGACTCAAAATCAAAATTTTGAGTAATTATGCCAAATATTGGAGTTTTCTATAATTAAGCTCTAAATTGTCGAAATTTATGTTGTTTTCCCTAATGGAAATTCCTAGGAATTGATTCGGAACAGCGGTTGAAACCAGGCCCAAATGGCCCATTATTTAGGTTTAGCCCATTCACACCCACCCACCTTAAGGCCTCTTTTGGAGAACAAAAGCCTTTTCCAAGGCCCATTGAGGGAATAATTGAACGGTCTACGGCTACTTCTCTTCCCCATAACGAATTCGAAATTTGAACAACCTCGTACATCTGTCTATCCAAAAACGCTCTCCTTATTCTTAAAAAAAAAAAAAAGAAAAAAAAAAAAGCTCTTGTTATTGTTATTCTAGGGTTTGATGATCATATTTTTTTCCCATTAGGATTTACTGAAAAAAATGGTGAAGAAGCTGGAAAGTTCGGTTTGCGTTACGCCATTGATAGTGGATTTATCTTCTTCACCTTCCTCTGATGAAGGAACTCCATTGAGACCCATTCTCTGTCTCAAAAGCAGAGACCAATTGAAGGAATTTGAAGATAAAGAAGAGTGTTTTATTCTTGATTTTGATCCTTATGACTCTGTTGATATCTCTAAGCTATCTGTTTCTAACAATGTTGATGCTTCTGATATCGTTGTTGTTGCTGAAAAAGGACAGGTATTGTTAATCTTTAGTGTTTTTGGCGAAGTGGGGTTGCTTTGTTTTCTTGTTTTTTACCTTTATTTGGGTTAAATTCTTGTTTTTTGTGTCCCTGTGTAGCTTTAAATTGCTGGAATTGAGCCCCCACACTTTGGGCGGGGTGTGGATAGAGGAAAATTTAGGATTTCTAGAGTATGGGTGCAGTCACTTGAGTTGCGGATCTTTTGAAAATAGCCTCTCTACCTCTGTGAGCTAGTAGTAGTAAGGTCTGCATACACTCTGCCTTTCCCAGACGTCACGTTGGCTAAAAAAAGAAGGAAAAAATGCATTAAGTGGATCAAGATCGAACCAAGTGCACCATTTAGCCTTTTTTGAAGCATGGGTACCAACAGATAATATATACCAATTTTAGAAGATATATACATAAAATACCTAGTTTACGGAGAGACCACGGTTCACGTGTCCCATTTTTTGACCTATAGGTTTGCCCCTTGGGTGTGGAGTGCTAGTTGTATTTTCTTTCTTTTTACCGATTTTGCTTCTCTTTAGCTTTCACTATAAAAATAAAGATGTAAGAATTATCTTATTGAATTGTCAGAATGTCTATATTAGAAGTTTCCGTATATAAAATGTGGTTTAGTTTCTTAATGATTGGGTTCTTATAACAGATCAACAACAGAGAGAAATATGTGAAATTTCCTAAAAGAAGATCAGATAGAAGCTATCTAAGATCTTCAAAAAGGCACCTTCAGTTACAACATGTCTAGTCGACCAAAGAATATTGTAAACTGATTGTAAGTAGGAGAACTGTAATAATAGTGAATCATTATATTGAACACGGGAAGCAAGATGTCTAGTTGTAACAGGCAATGAAAAAAAGGCTTTTGGATTTAGTATGTTACCTTGTAGAAAATGGAATCTACTTCTGCCTTTGCAGTGATTGTCGTTTTTCGTTGACTATGAGTCTATTGGCCTTCGGGGCTTGAGCTCAGGAAAAATGTGAACGTCTACTGGTTTGATTAGTCATATCTCATATGTGCTATGTGGCTGCACTTGCCTTTAATGTGTTTTTTATTGTCCGTTAATTCGTTTAGAGATCAAATCATTAATGTACAGATTGCTATGCTAGCAGCCCGGTGCTATTAATATACAGATTAAGTCTTTTATAATGGAGTAGCTAACGACAAAATGAACTCTATGAGTCTATTGACCTTGGAGGCTTGAGCTCAGGAAAAATGTGAACGTCTACTAGTTTAATTAGTCATATCTCATATGTGCTATGTGGCTTCACTTGCCTTTAATGTGGTTTTTATTGTCCGTTAATTCATTTAGAGATCAAATCATTAATGTACAGATTGCTATGCTAGCAGCCCGGTGCAATTAATATACAGATTAAGCCTAATATAGTGGAGTAGCTAACGACAAAATGAACTCTTTACCTCGTAGGTATGAGAACTGTAATGATAACGAATTATCATATTGAATGCGGGAAGCAAGATATCTAGTTGTATTAGGCAATGAATAAAAAGGCTTTTGGATTTAGTATGTTACCTTGTAGAGAATGGAATTCTACTTCTGCCTTTGCAGTGATTATGGTTTGTCGTTGACTATGAGTCTATTGACCTTGGAGGCTTGAGCTCAGGAAAAATGTGAACGTCTACTAGTTTAATTAGTCATATCTCGTATGTGCTATGTGGCTGCACTTACATTTAATGTTTTTTTATGGTCCGTTAATTCGTTTAGAGATCAAATCATTAATGTACAGATTGCTACGCTAGCAGCCCGGTGCAATTAATAGGCACATTATGTCTAATATAATGGAGTAGCTAATGACAAAATGAACTCTTTGCCTCTAAATCGAGCACCACACTCCTTTAGCATGAAATGAGGTTGATAATCTTCTGTCAGAGTTGAGGTAAATTAATACAAATGCCAACTTGAACAAATTTATCATTAGTCCAATTTCAATAGTCTGTTCAGCTGAGTTTTTTTCTTGCTCCATGTTAAAAATATACGCACAACCATTGTTTTTTGATCCTGGATGATATTCGTAACTTTTACTTCCCAGAGAACAAACCAAAGGCTGGATTATTACCATTTTTATGCATCCTTATTCTGCTTGTCGTTGCTGAAGAAGGCTAGATATAGTTAATCACTAGTTTTATCCAATAGGGGTTCCATATTTTCCTTTTCTCCAACCATCATCTGGCTACCATTTTTTATTATGTGCTGTAAAGGTTGAAAAAACAGATCAAACTGTAAGTTCACACTAGTCAGTACAACTTTTTTGAATTTCATTTTCCACAAGAGTCGATATTTCCGATTAAATCTTCTTGTTACTAGATTTTCTATAGTATAAATTATAGGCAAAAATTCTGCCGCTGTTTAATTTTTTAGGCCTTGATTAAACCTGTTATTCTTTATGGGAAATTCTATAACTGAAATGATTATTGATCTTGATGGTGAAAAGGTGGCGTGTCGAGATTTTCCACATCCAAGGCATGCCTGTGCAAAACATCCCTTTGAGAAGACACCTCATGAGGACTACTGTGAAATGGTAATATTTGTTTCATTTTATTAATTATTAATTTTTTATCATTTTATGTCATTAGATTAATCATTTTAGGACTCAACTAGATTGGGATTGACAGATAGTTGTTGTAGTATTAAATTAATCATCTTGTGTGCCTTTGGATTTTGTTGCATTGTTATTTTGATTATTTCATGTAAAGTTTTAAGGTGAAATACCTAGATAGCACATTGAACTTGGCACAATTTGTAAGTTAGATACTTTAACTTAGTTGGTGACCGTATAGACACCTCAACTTGGTAGAAATGTGTCTTTCAAACCCACAGTTCTGTAGAACCTATTGCGCGAAACATACCTTCTGATGGCGCGTGATATGAAAATTGGATAAGGACATGTGTCGAAAATAAACGTGTTGTTAGAGGAAAAAATCCAAAAAAAAAAATTCCATTCCATTTCAACCCCCAGTTCATTCTCTTTCTTTTCCTAGATAAAGACCAGAAATCTTCCTCTTTTTCTCCATTGTTTTGTTATTGTGTGATTTGAACTGAAATGCAGAAAATGCAAAGAGGAAATCCCTCAAGTCGGAGTTTCTTGCATCAAGATTCCAACTTTATGAATCATCTCTTCTCTACATTTTCTGTAGATGAGATGGGGAAAAGAAATTGAAACAAATGGGTAATGTAGAATATTAAAAGGATATTCTGCAATAAAGCACATCATGCGCGCAACAAAAACTTAGCCACACGTGATATGCCAAGTAGGCTTCATGTGTTTATACAACACATTTCTGCCAAGTTGATCTATCAGGTCACTAAGTTAGAAGTATCTAACTTAACAAGAGGCGATCTAGGTATTTAGCCAAGTTTTAACTTATGCATCCACTACTTATATAATGTTCTGGTTTCAGGTATTTCTGCAGCAAGCTTCCGATATGTTGCTTTTTTATCCTTTTACTATTTAAATTGAATTAGATAAGAAATATCTGCAGTCATATAGAACATATAACTGAATAGAGGAAACTGCTTCTTTCTAGTGGTTTAGGTTGTGAGATTAGTGATGCCAGTTGTTTATTTGAAAACTATTTCAGCTGAATATAGTGCTTTTTGTAGACACGTTTGAGGTACTAATCTCTGGGTTTTATCTAGCTTTGTAGATTTTCGATTGTAGTAGGCTCAAATCCTACCGAGCGTGAAATGGTTTAATGAACCCTTGTACTTGTATGAGTTTTTATTGTAGACCCTTCTACTTACACCTTTGTCACCGGAACCTTTAAACTCAGTGAATCACAATTTTTTAAACCCCTCTGACCGTTGACTAAGCCTACGTGGCAGCTTAACGGATGAGTTGGAACAAGTGCGTGATTTCATGTGTTTAGGGCGCGTATACAAAATTATTTAAGTTAAAAGTAATATAAATAATAAATAAGTAAATAAAATCTCCATTTTTCTTTGTTCACCACCCACCGTATCCCCCTCCACCTCCATTTTCCTCCATTTTCACCACCAGTCTACTGCCCTCGAGCCTCCATTTCCCCCCATATTCACCACCACCATATCCCTACATCTTCATTTTCCACCACCATTGTATCCCCATCCTAATTTTCTCATGCAATTACCCTAATTAAAAATCTTCTTAAATCAGAAAGGAAACTACAAAATTTACTATTTTTTCAAGTAAATTTTTCAATTTTTTCAGTTCATCCATGATGAGAAACGGAGGGTGGAGGTCTGTTTAGTTGTATTTACCGAATCTTGAAGCTTTTCTAGTGGTGGGTGAATTGTGGTTGTTGGAGAAAGAGCTCGTCATTAATGGAAGAAAATAGAGCTGTAGGCGTTGTGATTGGTACGGGGTTAAGTTTGATTGACCATTGGTTGAGTTGTAGTTGTTGGAGCTGTTTGTTGCTCCACCAAAATTGGTGTTTCGGTGGATTTTGGTCGGAATTTAGAGAACAAGGAAAAGGTCGATTTGGTTTTGGGTGTTAGGTGGTTTTGATAGTGTTCTGGCGGTGTTCCAGCGATGGTGAGATAAAGAAGAAGAAGAAATGGAGGTGGGAGGAGAGAAGGGGGAGATCGAGGTTATCGGAAGAAGAAAGGGGGGGGGGGGGGGGGGAGGGGTTAGTTGATTTTTTTTTCTTTTAACAAAATATGTTAATTTCCCATGTGTCATTGAAAAATGACGTGAAACTCTATGCGTCCTCGTCTGTATCACACTCACATTAATCAGATGAGAAAAGGGTTTAAAATTTTGTGTTATATTGAATTTAAGATTTTAGTTGGCAAAGGGTTAAATAGAAGGGTCTGGAATACAAACTCATACAAGTATAAGGGTCCAATAGAATTAGAATAAAATAGATTCATAGGGTCTGGAATACAAACTCATACGGTTACTTTTGCCATGAAAGCTTTCTAGTCTAGGTGAGATGTTAACCTCTGTTCGGTTGATATCTATCTATTTATATGCAATCCATTGTTAGCTCTATAAATTCAAATCCAAAAATGGCGTAGTTCTGAACCAAAGCTTCAATGAGCATCTCTACAAACATGAAACACTTTGCTGTATATTTTATTGCTTCAAAGCTTTGTCTTGTGCCTTTGGGTTTTGGTGCAGTGTTATTGCTATGTCTGTGATGTGTCTGCTCCTTGCAAATCCTGGACTGGGGATTCAGCCCATTGCCATGCCATGAATAATGAAGCTTGGAAGACTCTGAGGAATGCCCCGAAAAAGTAACCGTAGAATTAGTATTTTCTGCGATATTACTTCCCCAGACTTTGTAATTCTGGTGTAAAGTGATGGCTCTGCCTTGCCTTGTTGAAAATGCCGTTAGCTGTAGCACGGCCAAGTACCTTGTTATGATCTGGGATTAAGTTGAATGCGAGGTCTGTATTCGAGTATCCCTCAAAATTAAGCTAGGTCTTTGTAGATATTTTGCTTTAAGGTCATGTAAAAATCTTGGATGAACATGTTCCCTTGTGTAACAATGTTGCAGATAAAATCCTCAGATCTTTTGCGAGTGCACTTTTAACTTCCCCTTCTTGTACTTATTCATGCCTTCAAACCATTCTAAAATTTTAAAAATCTCACTTGGTTTTACAAGAAAAAGTTGGAGTAAAACCCTAGTCACCTTTTAATAATGTGTTCCAACTCCTACCTTTTGTATTAATGCACCCGTAAAGAAACCAGGCCTTGCTACATTTTAGTGATTATATTTTGGTAGCTGTGTGGATGCGTGCAAACTTCAGCACATATTGGTAGTGTAGTGGTTGTTGAAGTATGGGGATGGAATAGATAAAGTTAGAGAAATTTGATGGGGATGTCAATTATTTTGATACGGAGGGAGTACTCCCTTTATTCCAAAATAAATAAATTGTTGAGCTATTTTTCAATGTCCAAAATTGGAAATTTCTTTCAATTTTACCCTTTCATTCAAGGAGGTTCTCAAGTACTTTACATTTTTTTCTAGGAGAATAATTAAAAGGATAATAGTGGAAAATAATCTATAATTTATGTCCTAAACGATTTGTTTAAGGGGCGTGTCATACCAATAATTCAATTATTTTGGAATGGAGAGAGTATGAGATAAATATTTTTCATAGTTATTTTAAATAATTTCAAGTTTAATTAATACCTCTAACCAAACATATGATAAAATAATCGTGCATTTAATTCTGAGATTATTATGCTTATCCCTGCTACCAAACTGATGTCTTACATCTTAACAACCTAGTAATCTACTTTTAGCCTTTGTTTGGATGGTGGTTTGTCATGGTTTCATAATGTACGGTATAGTATGGTATGGTACAATACAATATTTGGATGGTGGTATGGTACTGTATCGTAACATGTAAATTTACTAAAATGCCCCTAATTATTAAAAATTATTAATAAAAGGAAACCTGATTAGCCAAAGAAAGAATTGAAATTAAAGATCTTCATGTGCAATACAGCCCTGATCTACCAAAGAGTTCTAAAAGGTATAACCTGCACCTTTCTTTTACTAGTTCTATCATGCGCAGAGACTTTAGACAAAGGAACAAACTGATAATCTAGCTTAGCTAGTTGTTCTATAACGATATGTATTTGCTTATAATTAGTTTACATTGTGATAGCTCCCTCTTGCAATTTACAAGTATTATACTAGCAAGTGGCTTGGTAGATCAGAATTTGGTCATGAGAGGATGATTTCACCAAGACATAATTGTTTTTTCTGGTAGAATAATCATCAATTTCTTAATCACGATTCACGAACAATCAAAAAAATTCAACTGTGATAGAAATTAATTAACCTTATGGCAATAGTCTACACAATCTTACAAACCTCAACTCTAGTAATATGATTGATTCATAGTGAGGATATATATTGATAACATAAACTAAATTTGTGATTCTAGAGCAAAACATTAAACATCCACGACTGTTCAAGAAACAATTAACTATAACTATTACATTTTACATTGAGAAACCTATTAGCAGTATCTATTATCAAGCTACAAAGAGAAGAGCATACATTTGGCAAGTGAATTAAATTTCTGAACAATAACCTACAGAACCAAAATAGTCTCTCTTCGAATTGGCTGTCTGCACGCTCTTTTGGTGCTCTAGCTTGGGACAGTCACTGATACGATTACCAAGCCCACCACCACCTGCATTCATGATTGCCTCGATGTAGTTAAGGCTGTATGCAGATACATGAAGGTATTAATAAGATAATCTTATTGTTGCAACTAAAGTTGCTTGTTTCTATTGAACTAGAGTAGAAGAAGAAGAAGACGGAAGAACATAGAAGAGAAGAGAGATTGTGAGCAGAAAAGCGTGAAAATAAATATATAATAGGATTAAAAGTAATATAGGGTAAAAGGAAAAGAAGAAGAATGAAAAATCTAACCTTTTATCTTGTTTGTTTCAAGTATATAGATTCTATTTGTTCGAAAATCAAAGTAATCGTATTTCAAAAACAAAACATAAACCTTTGGTGTTATGGTAGTGTCAGCACGGGTTCAATATATGAAAGTTCAATTAATAATTATAAAAATAACATAAATCCCAATCTTATTAAAATTATTTACACTCTCTCCCACTTCCTTAATTACTTTACTCTCTTTCCCGATTCATATACATAACAAGACCGACATATACATAAAAACCTTTGTATATGACAAGGCCGACATATACATAACAAGACCGATTCATATACATAACAAAGTCGATTCATATATATAACATAGCCGACATATACATAGAAAGCTATGTATATGTATTTTTAGAGAAAAATGAGATTTTTATAATATGTTTAGAGAGATGGGATTTTTTGTAATAAGTGAAACTTAAATCCCCTAGCTAAAGAAAGTAATTACACAAAATCCCCTCTTGTTTTCTCTCTCCCGAATTTTGGCAAATATACTCATACATTCGGTCAAGTATTATACATTGGTCGAATGTATGATTTAACAGCTAATCCTAAATTTAAGGTAATTAAAATCAGTAATTATTTTACAGTTCCTTAATTAACGGCAATAATTATCTAACATTAACTCATTTATGGATAAAACTAGTAACTGATATTTGAATTTCAAAAAAAAATTAAAAAGTCAATTTGTTTGTTTGTTTGTAATCTTGGATTCAAGATCTGGAAAGCAAAAAAGCAATATTGTTGCGACAAATTTCTTCTAAAATTTCTGCAAAAAAGTAATAAATTTCTTCTACATACGTTCTTCAATACTTCTAAAATCAATATGAATATCCCCATATTGTTGCGATATTCTGAAATTTTGGAGTCAGAAATTAGTTATAAGTCATACAAAAGTTAGCAATAATTATTTCGGAAAGTATTACTTTCTTGAAATTGATTTCTACGATCGCCATGGAGTTGTAAATAGACGAAGTACGTAAAAAAATTGAAGTTAACTATGTGGTTGAAGAAAACTCTTCTCCAATTTTCATAAGAAACGACAATGGAGTGAAGGTTTACGTTGAGTTGAATAAACAATTTTCTGGATTGGTTAATTTTTTCGCTTTGTATTTCAACTTTCGACAAATCTAATAGTGAAATAGAGTTTGATAAAGAAAGAGGTGTTGTAATGTGTATCGAGGATAATGAATATGATTCGGTTGCGTTAACGGTTGTTGAAATGGATAATCAGTATGCTCTATATGTTCCTGAAATTGAAGTGAAAAACTTCATTACTGATTGCAAGAACACTGAAATAATGGTGAATCAGATTTACAAGGATAAGAAAACTCTTGTTTCAGTAATGGCAAGACATGCAATAGCTAATGGCTTCAACACCAAAGTGAAATAATCCGACAAAAAAAGATATGATATAAAAGTGTCAATTATATTGGTTGATCTTATAATAGATGGAAATCTTTTTTTTAAGAAGTGTATGTTGTGTAGTTGGGTGATCTGTTGTTGTTGATTGTTAAATTACAAATGTATAATGTGTTATTATACGTGTTTGATAATGTATAATTAAACCGTGACAGTCAAAGAAATGTATGATAATATTGTTTAAGATATTCTGAAGTTGCTTGTGTTTTATGAATGATTTTTTAAGTTAAAATACGAATGTATAATATTTGATTATACATTCAGAGATATGTATAATATAACTGGGGCAGTTCCAGTATTTCCATTTTTTTCTTACTATTTTCAATTGTAATAGTTTTGTTTTATACATTAACTAAGTTTTTATATATTGATGCAGCTATGTAATGATAATATGGTTTAAGACATTCTGAAATTGCTTGTGTTTTATGAATGATTTTGTATGTTAAAATACGATAATATCTCTGGGGCAGTTCCAGTATTTTCATTTTTTTCTTACTATTTTCAATTGTAATAGTTTTGTTTTATACATTGACTAAGTTTTTATATATTGATGCAACTATTTAATGATAAATATGATTTAAGACATTCTGAAATTGCTTGTGTTTTATGAATGGTTTTTTAAGTTAAAATACGAATGTATAATATTTGATTATACATTCAGAGATATGCATAATATAACTGAGGCAGTTCCAGTATTTCCTTTTTTGTCTTTCTATTTTCAATTGTAATAGTTTTGTTTAATACATTGACTAAGTTTTTATATTTTGATGCAGCTATGTACTGATTTGTCGTAATAAAGATTGCAAGTGGGTCTTGAAGACGTCTTGTATGAATGAATCGGAATTGTTTGTGATTAAAACATTTGTTTCGGAGCATACTTGCAGTTTTCGCGATCGAGTGTTGAATAATGTGGTTGTGACAACTAATTTTTTGAGTGAATTTACAGCTTCAAAATTAATCAATCACAAAAGAATACACATACCCGCAGACATTATTGAAGAGATGAAGGTTGTTTACGGAGTCGATATTAACTACATGAAAGTCTGGCGCGCAAAAGAGAAGGCGATTGCGATGCTTAGAGGTGGACCAACAGGTGGATATAGAAAAATGCCCCGTTATATCTATATGTTGAACCAAGTGTATCCGCAATTGCACATTCAGATGCATAAGACAGTAGATAACGAGTTTAAATATTTGTTTATTGCATTGCATCCCATGATAAGGGATTTTAAATTTTGTCGACCTATTGTAGTTGTTGACGGGGCTCATTTAAGCGGTCCATATGAAGGAACATTTGTATCGGCAAACACATTAGATGATGCAGGTACTGTGCGTTCATGTTTTATTATACTCTTTTATTGTTCTGTTATTTACTATGTATTATATGAGCTTATACATTGATGTTTTATGTATAATAATTCATAAAACTGCTAAAATTAGCACCTTTATAGTTGACATTTTTTTAATTATTTTTCTTTTCTTTTTTTATATTTAGGTTGTATTCTGTCATTAGCTTACGGTGTTGTTGATTCGGAGAACGACAATGCGTGAATTTGATTTTTTCAACAGTTTAGAGAGGCATTTGGCGAACGAGACAACATGTGTGTTGTATCAGACAGAAATGAAAGTATCATAAAAGGTGTAAGCATTGTTTATTATAATGTCCTTCATCTATCTTGTATTTGGCATTTATGAAAAAATGTTTGCACCCATTTTAGAAAAAGAAAAGATAGACTTAGTGACCTATATTATTCCATGGCTAAAGCTTATAAAAAGAAGATTTTGAATATATTATGTCAAAGGTTGATAAGGTTGATCGAAGAGTTAAGGAATATCTGGAGGAAGCTGGGTATGAAAAATGGGCTCGATGTCACTTACCTGTAAAGAGAGGTAGAATGATGACCTCAAATATAGCAGAATGTATTAACGGTTGTTTGGTTGAGGCTAGAAAACTTCCTATTTTAGGTTTCTTTGAAGAAGTTAGAATTTTATTTGCTGCCTGAAATTGTAAGAACAACGAAATTGCATCTTATACCAATACAACTCTTGGGAGAAGATTTGAAGAAATACTGACTCTTAATGGGGTAAAGCTTTGTGGATGACGGTATGTATTAGAATAATTATGTAACAGAAACTTTGTTTTACATTGATTATATATTCTTATTTTATCATCTGTAATAAATATGTATTTTGGTAACAGGTTAAGTCAGCAGGTAGTTATCTTTATTGTGTATATGATTCGGGATGGAGGTACATTATCGATATTGAGCGTGGCACGTGCAATTGTGGTCGGTATCAAATTGATGAAATACCTTGTCCACATGAAATTGCCGTATTAAAAAGTAAAAATGTGGATGTAAAGGATTATGGTCGTTATTGCTCTGAATTGTACAGGCCACACACCATAGTCAAGACATATGAACTCCCGATAGTTCCAATGCCAGACAAGAAGGACTGGAATGTTCCAGGTTTTGTTGATGATGAAAAAGTTTTGCCGCCCAAATATAGAAGACCGCTTGGTAGGCCAAAAAAAGAAAGACACTTGAAATCAAGTGAATCACTATCTTCAAGTTCGAACCGCTGCGGTAAATGCATACGAGCCGGTCACAACCGTAGGAATTGCGATTTCTTTCCAAAGAAATCACGATGAAGATAATATATTTTTCTACATGTTGATGCTTTGAATGGTTTTAGTTGTATAAACATTTTTATTAGATTTTGTTGGAATGTTGGAACAACTAATATTAAGTTGTTTAATTGCTATTTGATTTTCACTTCTGCAATGAAGGTTTAATATTATAAGAACAGTTTGAAGCATTTTTCATATATGATATTTCGTAACCATATTAATTATAGTTGCAGCTGATTGGTATATTTAGTATGTAACCTGAGAACTATTACGTTAATCAAATGTTGAAACATAAGTTGTATCAACTGTTATACATTAATAGTTAATGTGTAAGAAATGTATGATGTAGCGTTATACTTTGTTTTAGTGTATTATGTTAGACAGAAAAAATGTCATTTTATTGACTTTTTTTTTATAAAAAAAACATCAGATGAAATATGTTAATCATGTTTTATGTGTATGATTATACATTATACGTTTTTGTAAAATATATGTTGTTCAGTTACGAATGTATAATATTAGATTATACATTTGTATCGTTGTATGAAATAGTATCATACTTTATAAAAGTGAATGTTGTGAACTATGTTTGTAATTTTTTTCAGAAAAAAATATATAACAACATGTATTATGTTATGTATTACATAATTTAAACGTTTAGATATTAGTTCAATGTATTTTTAACTTATAAAAAAATGTACGTTACAGTAAAAATATAATGTGTTCAAATACAATATCAGTATAATTTTATATTTGTTTATACACGTTTAAAAATAAAATAAAAGGCAAACTCAATATCTACCAAGAATTAGTTTGTAACATTACAGTAGTGTGCTAGTAACTGCAAATCATTTATTTCAAAAATAAGAAGACATCCATAAAATGTGCATTAACATCTAGAAAGTAATCTTGGAATTGTTTAACATCAACCACAAAATTAAGAATTAGTTCTTTTAATGCCGACTATTATAAAACATTGCTACTCTAAAGTAACAATTGCACTTGCATCAATTTCTTCGATAACACTTTTCCTTGGCCGAGGCGGATCGCCATTATCACTCGTGTACCCTTCATTTGCCTTTTTCACTCCGTAATGCCACAATAATGAAGCATAGAGTGTACGTTGACTTGCAGCATCAAACCTACATGAATGAACTTGCAGCCCGTCACTTAATATTTCTGCATAGACACACACAAAGACGCCGCAATCCCTGATTTCAAAAAATAAAAAATAAAATAATAATCAGTACATTACTTATAACATTATTATACATGAAAAATAAACTGCAATTTAGTACAAACTATCAGATGCTTGTTGTGGGATGTTTTGCACATAGTCATCATCAAATGGGATTTCATTGACAAGACCAGTTTGTTGAGTAAGCTTCCCTTTGTATGCTTCAAGTGATGGCCAGTCTATTCGTTCAGTCTTTTCATAAAAGTCATTGTCTGAAAAGTAAGTAGGCAGCATCACTGCAAGCTTTTGTATTTCAATTGGTGGTTCTTTTTTCTTTTTACTTGACAGTGAGTCATACACACGTATCAATCTTTCCTTCAAGACAATCACAGCCAATACCCAGTAAAATTCTTTTCTGGAGTTAATTGGAACATATACCTCATCAATCATGTACCATGGTAACCCAGCAGGCATACAGAATTCATGAATTATATTTGCAATAGCATCTTTATTCTTAGACACCACAATTGATTCTACATAGTCTTGTTGCGTGGATAGCTCAACTGCCGGTTCCACTAGATAATATCGAGTATGTGTCTTCTTAACAAATGTTTTAAAGAAGCAACTAGTCGTTGTATATCTATAATTATCACCCGGCTGAATCTTTGATTTCTTTCTCAAGTGGTAGAAGATCACATCTAAATGCTACAAGTGAAAACAGGGTAACAAAGTAAAAACGATTGAAAGAAATCACTAGCTTCATTTTTGATTATTTAAAGTAAGTCAAATGCAATGAAGCATGCAGGACTGACAATACATGTATGATGTACAGTTATGCATTCTTAAAGTTGATAGATTTTATATTCCAATGCTTGATGTAATAAAAATTTAATTAACCCATAATTAAAACATATATGATATGGTGTTAATTACATGTATGATATACAGTTATGCTGGTGTTACATGTTATTATACATGACATGTTGATTAAAGTTGAATAACTGATAATGAAAAATACTGCATGTATGATATGTTATTATACATTGGTTAATATGTATGATAAACATTTAACTATGTTAGGCAGTGCTAGTACAACATGATAAAATTTACAAAAATGTAATACAACATTGAACCTAGAATATTAGTATTTCAGATTACATTTTAAAAATTAGACTTCAAAATAATTTAGAGCATATTGTAAAAGTAACAGAAGCCGTACGTTGTCAGATTTATGTTATGGTGTTGTAGAAAATTAAGTATCAGCAAAAACACTTATGATATGAATCATATTTATATTAAGTTACCTCATCGTTCCAACATGTCTTGCGCTCGGACATCAAGTAAAATCAATTCTTGGACTTTGGGTGTGCAACGACAAAGTCCAATTGTGGGTAACCTAATTTCGAAGCATTTACTCGATAGTGATTGTCCGTTTCTTTCCTGAAAAAACATCATTGATTACGCATCACAAATATTTATGATGACATAGTATTGTTAGAAAAAAAAAGAATACCAAATTTCTTACTTGGCAGAATGAGTTTTCAGTAATCCTACGGCAATCCACTGGGAGTAATCGATCATCAATTCGTTCTGCAAATCTTCGTTAATGGTGTACCCATCAAAAGCATACTTCAGTTTCTCCTCTTTATCGAAATCGCCCGCATCCTTAGAGCCAGAACCATACTTTGAAATGTACTGTGACCTTAAAACCCTGGACTTCTTTCTTTCCCTTTTGGCAGGTGCTTTTGCTTTTGAGGCTTCAAGCTCTCAAACCTGAGCATCAGGGAAGTCAGGTGGAATCTGGCTGTCTGAAAGGTCCCATTGACTTTCGGTCATTTTATTTAAAGCACCAACATTCAATAACTTTGTAGTCGAAGGTGTTGACAGACCAAATAAAATTGTATCTATAGTTGCCTGTATTGAATCAGTTATTGTCCCACCAACTTCATCCTACGTGAACACATAAGGATGTGTAATGTATAGATACAATAACTGAATGTATAACTATATTAATGATTACGACAATTATGTCTAAGGTGAACGATACTTGTTATTACATATTACATTAAACGTAATTCTACATGTATAATGTTATTCATTCATTTATACAGAACAATTAGTAATGTGGATCAATTATCTTTGCACTAAAAAAATCAATGCATAACCATCAATTTTTAATACATTTAGTTAATGTCCTTTCACAAAAAAAGCATTTTGTAATAGATAATACATAACCAAATTACCATAATCAACATGTTTAAGTAATGAGTTATCAGGAAATCATGATCACCCAATGTGCATCAACTGTAAAACTACTTCTTAAGAAAACGAGTGTACAACAATGTTAGAAATCATGACAGCATCAATATCCAAAAAATTTGATATGCACCGGAGAAACATTAAGTCCCAATACGTACCTTTACAAGGTCGAACACGTAGATAGATATATTTTGTAAAAAAAAATTAATATTAAGGACCAAAAAATACCTGCACATCTTCCATATCAGTACATTCCTATTTTTTCAAATCCACTTCATGACCATCTTCCTTAGCTGTTACATTCACATCTTATATTAAATAACAATTATCGTGTGTGAATAGTTATTTAAAGTATAAAATGAAAGATTGAGATGAAGTTTTATACCCGTAATAAGAAAGTTCTATCTGTAATAGGTGCATATGAATATATAAATCTATCAGTAATAACAAATGATGTCATAGGTGATTCACAAATGATTTTATATCAGTAATAACATAAATATGTATGATGATATTCATAAACTACAAATTTTATGTTCAAGAAACTGTTTGTATGTTGAATGTATGACTCTTTTTTATACATTCGATTGAATGTTTTATGAACATTTAACTGCCCCAATATGAAGAAGTTAGTAGAAACTACATGTGTATAGAAATATTTTGTACTAACTAAGCAATATTAGGGACATAAAAATATCGGCAAATCTTCTACATTCAATTTTTTTTTTTCAATTCTTCATCGCTACCTTCTTCTTCACATGCCATAATCTCATCCTATTAGTTAAGTGATAATTATCATCATCCAATTTTCATGAAGACAAAAATTTGTAGTTATTAAGACAACTGTTAAACAATGTACAAAATATTGAAAGCATCAAGATTCAGACAACTTTATATTCAGCCGATAAGGTTAATATCCTTTTTTCAACCAATAACAGAAGCTACATTTATATAGAGAAAAATACCTCCAAAGTTTTCAAATCAGAACAGTCCTCATTTTTCAAATCATCCTCACGACCTGCCTCTTTGTCGACCGCATTCACATCCTAAATTAAATAACAATAAGCTTTAATGAACAACTATTCATAAACTTGTTTTAGGTGATTCAAGAATGATGTTATTTAAGTAATTATAAATGACATGCATATTTATGAAGATATTAATAAATAACATATATTTTGCTGAAGGAAAAAATAGTATGTTTAATGTATAACTGATCATTATACATTCAAGTTAATGTATGATGAAAAATGAAACTGCCCAAATTTAGTACATAACAAATATTAGGGGGGGGGGGGATACCAGCAACTATTGCTCTTCAAGAATGTGCTGCTTATTAGATTCTTCATCACGAGACTCTTCTATATTGTTGAGCGATCCCTTATCATAATCTTCATGTTGTATTAAAAAGAAACAACATTTATTTTTGATATGGTAATTATGTAGAGTTATAGTAACACAACAACATAATTGATTAAAAAAAGTACATGCATATCCTCCTTATATGGACTCTCCTGTTTCTTGGATCCATCTTCTTGACTTTGTTGTTGTTCATCAATTTTCTCCTCCTATATAACACGAATAATCTGAATGTATGAACATTTCATCAACGTTAGACAAAATATAATGAAATTTAAGTGCTATACCTGTGATTGCTTATTTTCTTCATTCTTCAATGCTTTGACGACCTTAGCAGGTATTTTTGATATTAGTGTAACCTGTTCAGCCATCTTTTCAGCAAACTTATAACGTAATGAAAAAAAAAGTTAGTAGAAACACATCATGCTATTAAAAAAAAAAAAAGTAAGCTCACACATTTGTTGATGTAATTCTTTATTTCATCACCATCTAAACTTGATTTAGAAGTCCCTTCTGGCTGTGTGGAAGATGGAGGAACAAACTTGTGCTGGTGACTCTGAGGAGACACACCAATTTCTCCATGATGATGATGTTGAAATTCAGACACACCAATTTCTCTTTTATCTGTTGCATCCTTTTGCGTTTCACTATACAAACCAGACACATGATGTACTGGATGGTTACGTCCAGATGTATCATCATCCATCACCGCTGGACTATCTTGCTGGAACATCACAGTCTTTCTTCTCTTTAAAGGTTGGTCAGGTGATACAGGCGAAGCAAAATCATCCTTTATGAGGATTTTTCGCGGTGGTATAGTGCTGAATTTACCAAATTCTTCAGCAATGGTACCGACACGCTGTTGAAATTCATCTGTTGTTCTTTTCAACGTTCCAGCAACGGATGTTGACGCAGAAGTTGTTGGATCAAATGTCTCAAAATCTTCATAAAAGGAAAAATTCAACCTACTAACTTCTTCGGTTGTAGGTTGTATATTCTTGTACGAATGCTGGAAAGAATAATTTCAAAATAAAATATTTGCACATAAATAAAACGACTTGAACAAATAAAATAAGTACAAAGTTAAACAATTACCTTACTGAAGATGCCAGACATAAAAAATTTGTACTTAGACCTTATACACTCCACAGACTAGTTTAGTATTCTTGGGATTACATTTCTCTGACGGACAACCGTTTTTTATTCTACCTCGGAACAACACTCAAACATCCAAACATTTAGAACGTGCGACATTCCACCCAATGAATATAACTGCTTTGCGATATTGAAATCCTGCTGCCAGAAACTCATTAACTTTTCAAATGTGACCTTCCCCCATGGAAAGTGAATGTTCCGACCGTCCTCGACCATCTGAAAGTGCGCAACACTGATTGGTGCTTCCTTATGATGAGAAAACATGAATGTATGAATAAAGAACAATATCGTCAGGTTTAGAGCATCTTCAGCGTTATCGAAGTTTCCCATCTGCACACGTGTTATCAGTTTTGACCTAGTTATTGCTCCTTTATTGTCGGAAAAATACTTCGACATCTACGCTGATTTTGATGATGAAGTATACATATAATCATCAATATTACTGATACACTTAAGACCGATAATAATGACAAATTCAAGCATTGTGAATTTGAGGATTTTCCCTTGTACCCAAACATGAAGCTCGTCCTTATTATCCTGCTGAATTTCAAACATGAGTAGACATTTTGAAATCTATCCTATCTAGTTGCACCGTGACAAATCCAGAAATATGTCAAAAATTGGATTTCTAAATGCTTCTAAAACATTCTCTCCAAAATATTCTTTTATCTTTTTCCCCGAAAGCACAGTTACATAAGCTCCCCATATGCAATGGGTGTGGTGGGACTTTGTCAATTCAGTATTTCATGCCCTGAGAAAAAATATATAACATAATTAGCTAACAGTTACACATTGTATGAGGGTCATTTATACTTTCAAAAACTAAATCAGACCCATATTAAACAACTGTTAGTCATGTATGAGGGTAACTTATACATTTACAAATAAACTGTTTTAGTGTATAATAAATTCAGGCCAATATATACACTACAGTAATACATGTATGAGGTTAACTTATACATCTGAAAATTAATATAAGCTGTTATACATGTATGATGGTTACTTATTCATTAACAAATAACTTGCATTAATGTATAATAAAATCAGACCCTAACCACTCTAGAGTTACACATGTATGATGGTAACTTATACATCTAACAACTTCTTATTATACTCTAAAAAAAAACTACATCTAAACATGTATGAGGATAACTTATACACCTAAAAATTTCAAAGAGGATCATAATTAAACAACATATACAAATGTATGATGGTTATGCATACATCTAACAATTTATATAAGACCAATCATAAACAACAATTACACATGTATGAGAGTAACTTATACATGTCAAAATTAATATCAGCTTTATTAAAATGTATAACCTTTAGAAAAATATTTCAGAACACCTACATTATATATTACTGTGATGAAAAAACTAATGTATCATGTCTTATTATACATATGTCAAATTATACCTAAACTCATAATAAATACCTCTAGAAGACGTGGTCAGCCAGAATCTTCAAACTTCTTTTTACTTGCTATTGAACTAGACTTCTTCGATTTAGAAGTGGCCTTATCCCTCAATTTCTTCATTGTAACAGGATCGTTTCTGTGCTTTGAGCGATTCTCTGCAAATTTCGGATCTTGTTCAGCAAATGTACCAGGAACAAATCCAAGTGGAATATCTTCTTTATTTGCATCTAACTGAGCAATTCCTAAACTAAAACTTGAAGGATAATCCATTACCAATTAACACTATTTTAACTTAACAGTAGTGTTAAATCGAAGTACAAAACAAGAAAATCAAAGATCTAACTTGTACTATATGAAAAATAACGAAAAAAATAAACTACTTAACTTGAATATGATTGAACAATACTATAATTTGAACATGCAAAAAAAAATAAAAAAACCCCTGAATTGGTAAAGTTGAACAAAAAAAAAAATCAAAAAATTAATGAAGTACATTATTAAAAATAATTAAATCTTGATAACTTACAATTTGATAACCACAAGGTAAAGGTTACTTCAAGTTTACCGTAAAAGAGGGGTTTCAAAAATGGAGTAAAAGTTGGCTTGATAATAGGAGCATTAGCGAGTAAAAGACGGAAGCCAAAACTGGTGTTTAACATGTATAATATTTAGGAGAGAGAAATTACCAAATAAAGAGATTTTTGTAATTATTTTGAAATTTATGTAAATACTTTACCAATTGGAAATTTAATACAATTATGTAACTTTAAGTTGTGTATATATGTAATTTTTAGTAATTTTAATTTTTTTCTCTTAAAAAAAAAAAGTGATATCTTAAAATGGGCTCATGAAATTGGGCTCTAGTTAAGCAAGTCCATAGAGATTAACCCTAAGGTAAAACCTCGCCATTTGGTAAATTAAATTTCTTGAGGCTTACCTATTTGACCTCAAAGTGAAAACCCCAACCCCTTCCCCTTCCCCTTCCCCATACTAAAGCAGCCATGCCCGGTCTCGTCGTGGAACCCGAGAAGAAGCTTCTGGAAGACCACCTCTACGATGGCGTCGATGATTCCGACGATTCCGATGATGACACCGATGATTCTGACGATGACAAGGAAGGTACTCGTTCATGTCCTCTTATACTTTTAAAGTGGTCCTGTGATGGGATATTTCGTGGTTAATTTTGGTACTAAATTTTATACGTATTAATTTATCCCGGACTAATTTACACTATCTTCCAAACATTGGGATATCCCATATGATCATGAGATTATTTTATACCACCTCCCATGTAGTCGACGGATAATTTTTTCTACTTACCAAACACCCTTTAGCACACTGCCTAAGTATGCTAGTTTAAATCCTAGTATTAGCTATTCCGACCGCACTCCTTTGAGATAGATCGTGTGGTATTCACAGTCAGTTTATAATTTTGAATCTTGAAATTCCAGCCGTACCACGTAAATTAGGACAGAATCTTGAAATTCCAGCCGTACCACGTAAATTAGGACAGAGGGAGGCGTTATGTTTTTGGTAGTTTTAACAATCTTACTGCTTGGTGCTTGTCTGTTTTGAGAACTTTGTTTGAAGGAGAAACAGATGAACTTGCATTTCGATTTACTGACCGCACGAGCATGCATTTTGAAATTGCAGAACAGAGCTTAAGGGAGGAATTGGCTGCACTTAGAAAGGAATTGGCTGATATTAAAATGATGGTGGCAGATAACTTAAAGCAGATCTTAATGGTAGAATCTCTCACCAACAAGGTCTTAGAAATGTTAGCTCAGTATTCACCTGGTCCAACTCTCGCATCCATCAGGGTGGACCCTGTAGCACCTAAGCCTGATTCCATCTCCTCTTCTCCTGCACCGGCACCTGCTGTTGCTGCCATCCCGCCTGTTGTGGTGGGAAACGCACATATGCCAGATGCAACTGCCTAGCGGGAGTTGTTTCACCCTACTTATTTTTGTTTTGCTTGCACTGTAAATAATGCATTATTCTAAGTGTGGTGGGGTGAGTGAATTAAATTTTTGTGGATAATTGTAATTAATTGGCTATGTCTTCTTCTAGCTAAAATAGTGCTGCTGACTTGCTGGGAAAAATTGGAACTAGGATGCATGATGCCAATAGTATTACTGAGTCTTGTAGCTACTACTATTGTATAGTCAACCTTTTGTCTTATAATATTAGTAATCCTTTTGTTCCAGTGGTAAAGTATTCAATATTAAGTATCCTTTTCCACCAAAAAAGAAAGAGAAAAAGAGTGACCCCTCTTCATTTCTTCTTGCTTCCTTTCGTCATTTGCCTTTTTTTTTTTAATGTTTCAGTTCAAATGTTTTTTTCAAATATCGTCCGTCACCCTGTAATATAATTACGTTTATGTATTTCTTATGTTGTTACAGTTCAGTTTTTTTAATTTGGTCGTAGTTCTTTTTGATATAATAATTATGGAATAATAAATTTCTTGGGTTTCTTTGAGTCACCTTACTTTCCCAAGAACAAATTTCGTTTTGAATCAAGTATTATTTCCAGGTTAGTAAAAATGAAAACAGACCAGATGGGCTAATTCCTCATATAGAGACCCCAGAATACTGGTAAAAAGCTTGAGATGATTGATTAGAAGAATAGTTAACGACGTGATGCTAAAAATTAATCCAAATGCAATTGTTATAGAGTCCTGGGTTCCACTTGCATTGGTCGAACATTAATTTGCACATTATAATCGACATGATTTTGAGAAAGACCTTTGATTAGTGCTCTCAAGGGAATTAATCATGACCCTCTTGCATTGTTAGTAGTTCATTGTTGAACTGTAAGCGTTACCCACCAGACTAGGATCAGTTCCTCGAACACCTTTTACAGTAACCAGCGACAGACAAGAACTGACATGTACAGAAAGTAAATGGCACAAGATGTTTACGTGGGAACCTCTTTGCTCGAAGGAGTAAAACCACTACCTACCTCGTTCTCAACCACTTCATTATCTTCAAGCAACATTGAATACAGACACCGTAGTTGCAAGGATTAAACTCTTAATCCTCAAATATTTTGCAACAACTATATTACAAGACATTATCAGCAATAACTCTATTGCTACAAGCTAAAACGACAAACTCTAGCCGACTCAATGTAGACTAACTCTAAGTCTTAAAATGTCAACTAACTCTAGCTAACATCTTCATCAAGCGTGAGAAAGAAAATTACGAAAAACCTATAATGTCTTTACTAGGAAGAGTAGGTTTACACTATTAAAAACAAGTCTCAAAGACTCCAATACAACAAGGACTAACAATAAAACAAGTTTGGTCGAGCAGGTCTCCATTGCTGATGAAACCTTGAATGTGAACAAACAAGTGCTTTTACTAGGAGATGCAAAAACTTGATGTTTTCATTAATCATCCTTTTACATATATATATATATATATGACACACGAAAACCTAAAACCATTCTCATTGATCTCGATAAAAAGTCTCATTGATCTCGCTAAAAAGTCTGCAAAGCCTGTGCTGCCGTGCCTACCAACTTTCTGACAAAAATACAAAATAGAGTTGTGATGCTGACTGCCAAAATATGCACGAAATGATCCTGAACCTGATTCCTGAAAAGTTTGTAATCATCATAGAATCTATGTATTAAAACTGAGAACTAGCAGTAAGAAGTATAAAAGGGGAAATTTCGAATATATATACATCCAATTCCTCTAATTTGAAGTCATTATAACCCAATTTAGATTTACAATAAATATTAGCTCAAAGACATCTAGTCACCTAGTATTACCCATGGACCATGGTAGGCTTCTCAGTTCTCAGGCATTGTAGCACCGATGGCGGTACTGCTAATAGCAGTATTTTTTCTTTCTACTATTTCTTTTAGAATTCTATTCTCGCCTATCCATACTTTTTTTTTCCTTTTTCTGTATAGTCTGTAAAACTGTTTGAATTGTGAGGAAACACTTTTAATACAATTTTCAACTTGAAGAAAAGAGTTGAAGAGGCAGTAATACAAGAAAGTGGATGAAGTTGTGACATGATCATATTGAAAATGGCCGGGGTTCAACGAAAAAAAATTAGTAAATCAAAATAACAGGAGAAATAAAATATACATAAGTAAATCAAAATAACAAGAGAAATAAAAATATAGTACATTTTATAAAGTAAGACTTGTACAAATAAAAACTTTAAATCATTTATTTTGGGCCCCGACTTTCTTTAGAGAGAGTGAGCACTTTCTATCCGAGGTGATTAAAAACAACGATAATCACATCAACTCAAAATAAAACTCCCACAAAGTTTAAGCCCTCCAAAAACAAAGATCTACCTCAGGAGGTAATCCTTTGTTATGTATCGTCTCTAATCAGATTGTACTATTTTTTCAATTCATAAGAGGAAAAATATCAACTACTATAAATAGCTTCTCAAAGACCCTCTATCTGTTGCAATGCTATCAGATAGACACTACATATTTATACAACCTTGATTTATTGATAATAAAGCTCTCTACATTACAACATAAATTTTACAATCCACAATAAAATTTCTATTTATTTCATCAACAACTAAGAAACATCATGCATTGTTTGTTTCCTAATTAGCTACTTTTGGGGTGTTCCTTGGGTGGCTTCACAATAAGAATAGGGCAATGCACATGATGAGCACAATAGTCACTCACACTTCCCAGAAAAGCCCTGCAAAACAAGTTTAATTACTGTGTGAGAGATCATTATTCTTAAACCTTCCAATTAAAAGCAAGCAACTTCATTCAAAAAGAGGAACACCATTGTCAGACACACACGAGATCAACAAGGATGGATGTTTCATTAATATATACACTGAAATTATGTAAAACAAGTAGTACTAAATTTTCTGTTGGTTTTGTCTACAGATTTTCAGTTGAACCTTTTAACATGTCACGTTTTAAAAAATTTCACAACGCTCTCCTTAAAAAACAAAGAGTTTAAGCAACGCTAAAATTAATCAACGGTGCTTGTTAGATATTTACCAGCAACTATTAGGTGTGGATGGAGTCCAAGAGTAAAACACATGCAAGTTTTTACAGTAAGGAACCTAGGCTTCCAAAGGAGCAACAATATTGGAAGTAAAAGGAGGCCATGCTCAGTATCAATGCAATAACAGCTTAGGCTAGATGGGTATAGTGGTGGATCTTTTAAGAGCTTCGATGTCAATGGGCACGATGCATGTGGTGCAGTGTTGGAATTAATTCTAAAACTGGAAAAATTGCTAAAGCAGTTGGATGCTACCTTGATCTCTCTTATTCTAAAAGTAAGTAATCCTATTACTAACTAGTCAATTCAGACCAATTTTTCGTTGTAATGTTTAATGTAAGTGCATCTTATAGACTTCGACTCTCTGAGGTACTAGCTGCTCTATCAACACACAAGATGCTTTTGTGAAACACAATTATTTGTTGTGTGTCCTGACCTTTAAAAACCCTACAATAGAAAGACTTCATCTAGATGTTTAACGAAAATAGATTCGAAGAAGGCATATGATATGATATCATGAAGATTAATTTGTTAAAGAAATGTTGGAGGGATATGGACTTTGTACCAAATTTATTCGAATCCTTATGACTTGTGTATATGCCATTAAATTTTCTGTTAAATTAAATGGCAAAGGTTGTGGGTACTTTGAAGGAAGAGGGGCTTAAGGCATGATAACCCTATTTCTCCCCTACTATTTGTGTTGTAGATGGGAGTATCTATCAAAAATATTAAAAAACGATAATGAACGGTGAACAAATTACCTTATTTTAGGTACCATCCTATGTGTAAAAAGATGAAGCTCACACAACTTACTGTTACAGGATGACACTATGATATTCCATGTCATACAGCTAGTGTGCAAAGAATAATGGAAGCTCCGAGGCACTGGGTGCCGATAACGATTCAATCAAAAATAGAATTGTGAAAACATGCATGGGACTGATCTTAATTTAAGAGTACAGGGTTGGACACACACACACACATATATATATGCAGTCAAAACCTTAACCATATGAGAAGCCTAAAACCTATTTAGGAAGATCCCAAAGCTAAACTCCAATCCAACAACTTTTATGGTGGCAAGCTAAGAACAATAAGTAGTTGTATGCGAGAAAGGTCACAACAACAATCAATGTGCCTCTTCAAGTCTCCACAGAGTGTCAAATATGTCATAGGAAAATCCACCCTAAATTGCTATCATCACTTTAATCATGTCAATTACCCTCCCTCCCTCCGTAACCACAAACCTTATCGCTAATGACACACAAACTAAATATGGTTGCTAGATGAGAGTATCTGGCAATGATCAGGTTCATGTTGGTAATGACAAAGGTTTGAACATTTCCAACGTTAGTGATTTGTGCAAGAAACTATCAAATCATTGCATATAAACAAACACCATTCTTATAACAACTCTCACAAGGTCAGGACCTATATATGGTCATCTCAACCCCAATTACGACTTTTAAGTTAGATATGCTGTTAAAAGGTACCTCAATATGGATAAGCTACATATCTCTGCATTTCAAATCAGACAAGTCTTTTGCTAGGATAGAGATACTTCCAAGAGTATGATCTGCCTTAATGTATTTACATATATTTGTACAGGGAAGAGTCGTCTTCAATATGTATAGGCCAGAGATCCTCTTGGAATAGAGAATTTTTTTTCTGTGAAGTTGAATAGAATTATCCTAGCTACACCATTGCCAGTCCAATGGCGGAGCCAGGAACTTGATGAAGGGCGTGCGCATTTTATTCTCAACTACGTTAAGAGAGTGCAAAATTGAATATACACTCATGATGATTAATATTTAACCTCTATTCACCACATAATTTTCCAGAGAAGGGTGTGCATCTGACCACCCTTCGCTAAAGGTGGCTCCGCCCATGATTGCCACTCCTTATAAAGAAGTTTGAACTTATTCAATATTCACATAGGACAATGAAGTAAGGTCAAGTCCCCATCCTATTCCAATCATGTAATGCGTTGCCTCAAAAATTGGGAAATAAAATTTACCTTTTAATCTTCCCGAGCCCTCGGCTACCCACTACTAGAAGGTCGACATGCAATTCATCAGCAGCTTGACATATCTTATCTTTTGGGTCCCCTTCAAGGATCAGAGTCTCCGCCTTCACCTAAACCAACCATAATATACTCGAAACATCACAAGACCAGGCTTAATAAAAATTTGAGGTTTTAAAACACCAACTAGAAGAACTGAAACTCATCAGCTTAATTAAAAGAAAACCCTCGGTTTTTGACTATTTAACTTTTTATGTGGAGAAACAATCAACAAGAAATTGAGCAAGAAGAAAATGTAATTGAATCTACCATCTTTTGTTTGCAGAGAACGAGTGCCCGAGAGAGTATTCTAGTTGCATTCTCATGTTGTGATTTTCTCACTGCTTCAACCACAGTAGGGGCAGCAAACACAACTATAAATATAAACAAATTAATACATGTTAAGATCGGGAACTCGAGTGGTGAAAAATTTAGCCAAACAACATTATTATAATGAGAAAAATAAAGACAATGCAAGTTGATAACGATGACAAATAAAGCAGACAAAGGAGACACATTTAACACAGTTCAAGCCGTGTGATCTAGAACAATTTCACTGTACCAACGAGAGTACGATCGAGAGTAAAAAATTAGAAATAAGATTCTAATAATTAACCTAAAATATCCACCGAGGGAATAATCACACAAGATCACTTCAGAAAAATAAATTCACACACGTGTTCTTTTAATGCTCACCCTTGCAAAATACTTTCAATAAAGGAGAAGATGAAAGAAAGGCTTTGTTATGAAGATCAACACTCTTGAGACAAATCAGCCGACGTGTTCATGAAGCGTTGACTTGGATAGTACAAGTAGAGCTTAAACTTGATTGTGGTTTATGAAGAATGATTTACCTTATGAGATTTTAAGGAAAAGATGAAGCAAATGTATTATATATCATTCAAAATTGGGTCAAGGTGGACATTAATTTGTAATATGACCTTCATTTTGAAGGTGCTCAAGTAGGCATACAGTCATAAGCCTATTTGCAAGAATTCTTGGTGGATGATTGAAGTTGGGGACCAAGTTTGAGATGTGGGGTTGGATACATTTTCCATCATGAAAATTTTCATAACATCATTTTCTTGCGGCAAGTTTGGAGGTCGAGGATTTCTTGATATAACTAAAGGAGTTTTCCACAGTTGAGGAGACCGACCAATTCGAGGGAGATCATTTTATTCTCTGGTCTTCCATTGAACCAATGGATCACGGAGAGTTAGAGTTGGATCTTTTTATTTTAATAATGACAAGTTTAGATTATTACTAGTACGTAAGGTAGTCGTATTGTGTTGAAGCTCCACCACAGAGTATTGAATAATGCCCAAAGAAATCCGTTTAGGATTCAAATATTGCTCGAGCACTCGTGGAAGGAAAAACAAGTTTGATTTCATTAGCAAGATTTGTGGAAATAAAGTCCAATAATTTGGGACAAAGATTGGTGGAGGAGTTCAAAGGAAAAGAAGGTTCAAAACGATCCACATACACATCAAGGAGAACTGCAGAAAGTATAAAGTGATTATACTATGGAAATTAAAGAGTATTAGCGATGGTGACACACACGAAAATGTCATTTTTTAAGCTTAAACCAGTATTTGGAGTTCTAGCAAAACAAGTCCAAAAGTGTCAGCTTTTAAACCAGTATTTGGAGTTCTAGAACTAAAAATGAAACATGACAATTTTAAAAGGGGCGGAGGGAGTACATGATAAATCCTCCCTCCGCCCCTTTTAAAATTGTCATGTTTCATTTTTTTAAAAGTCAAATTTGACTTATTTTCAGATCTAAATTAGATTAGATTAATTTGATATTCTAAAACCAAAATTTAGATATTCAAAAAAATATGAGAAGTTCACATTTTTTTCTTTTAATTAAAAAATACCTCTTAAAATATTAGTTAAAGTTTATAGCATTTGACGAACGGAAGAAGTAGGGTACATGACAACAATTTTTATTAAAAACATTGTAACTGTAAATTCAATTACTCCGTCCGTTCGCTTTTACAGGTCACATTTTAACTTGACACACCTATTAAAAATACAATTAATAACATGATTATTTTACTATAATACCTTATTAAATGATGTTTGCATATCTTGAAATTAATTTGAAAACAATTAATGCTATGGGTAAAATTAATTTGAAAACAATTAATGCTATGGGTAAAATAGAAAAAAAAATTGTCTTAAATTTTGATATGTCAAAAATGACAAAGTGAAAGTAAAAACTCAATTAGGAAATTAGTGACAAGTAAAAGCGAATGGAGGAAGTATTACGGTACATTAATTGAGTGGGATTTTTGTAAGTACTCATAACTAATCTATCAATCCTCCTCTTATTATTACTCCCCAAGCTATTTGTTTTTTCATGCAAGAGAAGCTAGTGCGGTGTTAAGGTTTGGGATAAATTAAAGTAATCGTTTGGTAGGTGGATTAAGATGAGATATATAATTAAGTTTGATATTAAACTTATACTATATTTGGACCCAGACTAATTTATAATATCAACTAAAAAGAGATAAATCTAATACCAGATTTAATCTTTAAATGTCTCAATTCATACCTTATCCAATTCAAGATTGAATTATTTTATACTGCCTCCCATATGTAATATGTCAATCCAGGATTATAATGGTATAAGATTTACCCAATGGTATAAATTGATTCAAAAATTATAATTCCAGGATTCTTGGCCTAGAGATAGTTTAGCCACGTACCAAACAACCCCAAGTGTAAGGATCAGTTGGTGAGACGATAAGTTAGTCCGGGATTAATTAGCCCCCGAAATAAGCTATTTTGAAATTAGTTATTTCATTTTCAAAAAGTGATAAAAATAATATTAGTAATTCAGAAATAACTAATCTTGAAATGAGTTATTTCATACATTTTATTCCAATCAAACATAAAATAAGCTCATCCTAAAATTAATTCTAAAATTATTCCTTTTTTCCTCCTACCAAACAATCCCCGAGTTTTGAAAGATGTATATATAGGCAGAAAAGATAGTACTCCTTCCATTTCAAAATAATTGAATTATGAAAAAAGAACAAAGATTTTTGCCCTTTTCAAACTCCAAAATATTAGTAATAATCATTAGAACTCATCCTTGAAAATTTAATTAATGAAGAATAAAATTGAAAAAAATTTCCAACATCTATCTTAACAATAAACAATTCAATTATTTTGAATACTAAAAAAAAATACTCCTAACAATTCAATTATTTTTTAAACGAAAGGAGCAGTACGTACCAGGTCCAGCAGGATAAACCATGGGGCTAAAAGGAAGTTGGACATTAATTATAGTGATAATATAAGAAGGATTGTTGAGCAAGTGATCCAATGCCCAGTTGAGAGCATAGAAACTCTCTTCACTCTCATCAATAGCCACCATTATCATCTTCCTCTTTGAAGCAGTTGCAGTAGCAGTAGCTGCACTTAATGGAGCAGTATTATTACCTTCACTTGTCTCCGCCTCCATAATCAAATCGATCTCTTTATCCTCCTTTCTCTTTTCACACTATTTTGTGCCTAAAATAATAAGCTCACTCTAAAACTAAACTATATATATATATATATAAGTATCTCGGGAGTAAGTACAGCCAGCTCATACCTGGAAACAACTAATCCCACCGTTCTAAATTAAATTAACTAATTTTTTAACTTTTTAATATTTTTATCATTAATAATTGTAATCTAGACAAGAAAAATTTATTTATATAATTTAAATTATATAAATTTTTATTTAAAAATAAAAAATAAGAAAATCCTACATCTAAAACGGTTAAATTTAAAAAATGAACCAGTACCAGCTTCTACGCGGCGGATAGGCACGCAAGTAGTAGACATGCAAAAAGAAAAAAGTGGCAATTGGACATGCAAAAGCTTGCCACGGTTGCTTCTAATGTGTCAAATGCGCATTCTTTCTTGCCCATCTTATCCAAACTTAATTTTCTCTTGGCCAAAGGCTATATATATCCTCGAATTTCTAAAAATAATACGCAAATACCTTTTATTACAGTGGAAATCACATACATATATAATTTAACATCTTAAATTATAAAATATAAATATATTGTTTTTTATTAATAAAAAACAGATTTTATTTACAAAACATAACAATTCAAGTTTAACAAAAAAAAAATTGACGGACTTTTCGAATATGTTTTCATCGGATTAATTTATTTATTTTTGAATTTAATTTTGATAAATTGACTGACTTTTCGAAATATATGTTAATGTGTATTTTTGCTTATATATTTAATTTTTCTCTATCTTAACATTTATTCTTAAATTTCCACCATCTCCTTCAACCTTTTGTTTTCCTTTAACCTATTCATAAATCTTCATTCTCGAAAGCTTCACCAAAATGGCACCATTTTTTTCTAATATCTAAATATTTATCAGCAATTGATTTTGTCATTGGTCATATTAATTTGTTATTTATGATTTAATAAATTTTCTAATTTTCTTAATTCTTTCAAAAATGATGAGTGAAATTCTTCGTTGGAAATACATGAATATATACATTATTGCCTTTTATATTATATACGAATACACGAATGTATGCATTTTTTATAAATAAATTGTATTTTTTTTTTCTTTTTAGCGTGTTATATATGATGTGTAAGTCATATATATCAATTTCTAGATCATTTTCATACAATATTTTTAATAAGATAATTAAATAACTATTTAAAAAATTAATTTCTATATCATTTTAATTGACGTGTATCAATTAAAATATATATGTTATACCATTTTCATACGATGCTTTTGATAAGGTAATTAAATAATCATTTCAAGTATTAATTTATATACCATTTTAATTGACATATATCAATTGAAATATATACGTCATATCAATTTCTAGTATAAATTTTAGCCCAATTAAACTTTAGCCTTGATACATTTTATTGAACCAGGTAACGAAATGAATGAAAACAGAATAGATGCATTCCCACAATAAATTATCATGTTTGCATTACCTCACACAACTTTCACATAAACAATTCCAATAAGTTTGGCATGAAATTGTTTGATTGATGCTGCTATTCATATAGAATTTGACACATAAATTAGTGATCTCTTGACAGAAAGATATGAGTATGAGTACAATATCAGATACATTATTTAAAATTGTCCAATAATTTTTTGTGATTGATATAGGATGCCAGCAACTATGATGGTTGAAACTTTATCTTTGTACTTTAGGATGATTCAACTGAAATTCTGACAGACTATCGTAATGATGGACGACGGGGATGGTAATTGATTAAGGAGGAGCAAAGTAGTAGGGATTGATTATAATGAACTGTTGGCAACTAGGAAAGTTCTTTCTGATATTCAAGCTAGAAATGAAACAATTGAACAAGAAAGAGATGAATTTGTCGGCGTTGAAATTTTGTGGACTCTACAAAAAGAGTTTAATTTTGGTTAGAGTTCATTGGGCCTACTTTTTCTTAAATCTAGTTTGATGGCTACTCAATCTAAATCATAAATTACGCCTATATAAAGGGGGCAAATATCCTTTAAAGAGGCGTCTCCAGTATCCCACAAATTCATGGGATATTCACAAAGAGATCAACGATAAAGATATCAACGATCTGAAAAGTCTCAATAAATTCATGGGATATTCATAAAGATCAAAACCCTCTCTTCTTGATAATCAAATACATCAAGAAGACAAACCCTCCTTTCATGGAGATCAAATCCAAATGTTCCTACGTTCGAGAAATACGTCACTAACGGCTCTCGAATTACGGAGAAATTCATATCCAAATCTTTATACATTCGAGAAATATGGCCCTTGAATTACGGAGAAAATCATGAGAATACGCCACTAACGGCCCTCGAATTACGGAGAAATTCATATCCAAATCTTCATACATTCGAGAAATATGACACTCGAATTACGGAGAAAATCATGAGAAAAGAATCAAGGGAGGAACAGATTTGTACCCCATCGTTTATCAATAAAACTGTTGTTTCTTCAAATTTTTATTTGTGGTTGAGTTTATTTTCCATCAATTAAATTATGTTGAAAACAAATTGGCACACTCAGTGGGACAATCTCCACCTCTCATCTCAACTTTTCCATCTGCAAAGTTCAACAACATTGAAATAACTTCCAAGAAGATTAACTCTCAATCAACTGCTTCCAAAGCCGCTGATTCAAGGTTCTCTGTCGAAGTGGAAAGCATCCTTGATGTTACTTTCGGAAGTTTAGGAGCAAGGCAGGCTTGCTAGGACAACGAACACATCCAGTGCCGTCCGTGCCAACTCCAATTTTTGGATCTTCAACCCCAAAAGGAGCGAAGTCCAATACAAGTGTTTCAAAAGGAGGAAGCAATGTCGCAGAATCGCTTAAGAAGATTCTAGCTCTACTTGAGCATTCCGGTTCTAAATACTCTGGCGCAAAGAGCGATGTTCGCTCAACAAATGCGTCATATCCACTTACATCACATAAGCTAAACACTTCAAAGATCAACTTATGTGATAATCCGTGTCACTCTCCAACATCTTCGATGATCATGCAAGCAATGGTAACTGATGCCTCGTCTATGGAGGAGCAGCTTGCGAATCTGACAAAGACAATTGAAGGCCTGACCAACTATGTTCAGAATCAAAAGGATAGGATTGATAAGATAGTGGATAGGGTGGAAGGCTTGATAGACGGAGAATCTAGCCATGCAACAGGAAAAGCTCCAGAGGTTCATGAGATAGAAAACCCTGTGAAACAAACACCACCGACTAAAGAGGTGCAAGTTTCTGCTGAGGGAATGATCTCGATTGGGCAATTGAGGGAATTTATTGAAGGGACCCTCAAAGACAAGTATGATGTTTTCACTAAGTCTTCCCTTGTGTATGCCAAGCCCTACACTGCAAGGATAGATAGTTTCAAAATGTCTTCCGGCTATCAACCTCCCAAATTTCAACAATTTGAGAGGAAAGCAAACCCAAAACAGCATGTCGCACACTTTGTTGAGACATGTAATAATGCTAGAACTTATGGTGATTATCTTGTCAAACAGTTTGTTTGTTCCCTAAAGGGAAATGCCTTTGACTGGTATACAGATCTCAAGCCTAACTCCATCGATAGTTGGGAGCAATTGGAACACAAGTTCCTGAATCGGTTTTATAGCACAAGGTGTACAGTGAGCATGATAGAGCTCACAAATACTCGACAAAGAAAGGATGAGCCAGTCATCGACTTCATCAATCGATGGAGAAATGCGAGTCTAAACTGCAAAGATAGGCTTAGTGAAGCTTCTGCAATAGAGATGTGCGTCCAAGAAATGCACTGGGGGCTTCTCTACATCTTGGAAGGAATTAAACCAAAATCCTTTGAAAAGTTAGCTACTCGTTCTCACGACATGGAGTTGAGCATGTCTTCTGCTGGAAAGGAAGGAGCGTCTATTCATGATCCTCGAAGGGGAAAGGAAAAATAGGAACACAAAAGGTGGGGCAAGTTTGTTCCCAAAAATGAAAACAAGGAGTCCATGAATGTTGATGTGTCTCCTGTGAAGGTTACCACAAACGTGAGCAAGAAGCAAAGTGTGAAGACGACTTCTGGAGCACGTCCGAATTAGAAAACTTTAAAGGAGATGCAAGAAAAGAAATATTCCTTCCTTGATTCTAATGTTGCTGAGATTTTCGATGAACTCCTTCAGCATAAGCTCATTGAACTCCCAGAGATAAAACGTCTCAATGAAGCTGGAAGGACCAATGACCCTAATTATTGCAAATATCATAGGCTCATAAGTCACCCTCTGGAGAAATGCTTTGTCTTTAAAATAAAGTCATGCAACTGGCAAAAGAGAAGAAAATCTTCTTCGACGATGAGACGACCAGTTCTCATCAAATATCCATCACTTTTGGCTCGCTCGACCCAGTCCAAATATATGTCGGAGAGTATAATGAGGAAATATTAAAGCCTGACAAGTCTTCAGATAACGAAGATGATGATGAAAGTTGGACTCTGGTGACCAGACGCAGACGCAAAAAGACGAGTCTGCGAAAGGAGACGTACGAGCAGCCAACCGGAAGAAAAATGGTGAAGAAACCAAGGAAACAAAAGTTGGTTGAACTTACAAAGAAGACGAGGGTGATGGAGCTTCACCACCAAAAACCTCGGCGTCCGGTGAGTTTAGAGGAATTCTTACCGAGTTGGTTTCGTGTAAAGACTGCCTAAGTCAACCTTGAGGCGTCTTGTTTTAATACCGCCAAAGAGGGGGCAAAGGGTGATAATCTACCCATGGAGGTTCCTTCACCTTCCGAAAAGCTTGCTGAAACTTTTTGCGAAGAGGCACATGCGTGTGATACAAAAATCACATTCACAAATAACGATCTTCTACTTAGTGAGGACCTACATAACCGTCTCTTATACATGGTAGGTCAAATTCTAGGAAAGAAGATCAATAGAATCTTGATAGATGAGGGATCTGGAGTCAACATCCTGCCTATCCGCACGATGAAGGAACTTGGCATCGCTACTAGCGAACTGGACGAAAGCCTTATAATGATCCAAGACTTCAACCAAGGGGGCCAGAGGGCCATGGGATGTATCAAGTTGGGGATTCGTATGGATGATTTTCAATCAAACCCATTGATGCATGTGATCGATGCCAAAACTTCATACAATATATTGCTTGGTAGGCCTTAGGTGCACGGGAACAAAATTATCTCGTCCTCTTACTATCAATGCTTGAAGGACCTCGAAGGCGGAGGGGAAAGAAAGATAGTTGCCGATGACAAGCCATTCACTGAAGCTGAGTCACATTTTGCCGATGCAAAATTCTACTTAAAAAAGCATATTGTGAATGAGAAAAGGGTTGAAGATGTCACCAAGACCAAGTGTGACGATCTTGCAGCTAAGAAGGTCGCGGTGACTGTTGAAAAAATCGCCACTAAGAAGCCTCTCTCCACTTCAAATAAAGAAGGTATCGCTTCTACGAAAAAGAAGGCAACTCCCATTCTTTGTTACGTACCTGTTTTATCCCTTTTCGGGTTTTCTTTAGGTGAGAAAATAGTTTTGGTTATTAAAACTATTTTAAAAGATTTGAAAATTTTCGAAATAATTTTAAGAAATTCATAGAGTCGCCACTTAATTTTTATAGAAAAAATCAAGAAAAACTTAACGATATTTCAAAGATCCAAAAACAGAAATAAATCTTTGAAATAAGAGAAACTGAGTAAGGGTTCAATTAACGCCCTAAGAAGGTTTTTAAGGCACTTAGGAGCGTCCATTTTAAAACGGTTCACCAAAATATTTAGACTAACTTAGGTTAGGGTGGTTAACTTTACGAAAAGGCTGATGATCAAAATTATTTATTTACATGTTTAAAATTGACATTTATTCATTCAAAAGAGTTATGCAATGTTACTAAAATTAAGAGAAAAAATATATTTAGACTAGGTCACATATTTGGATTCAAGAGAAGAATTATATGATTATTTATTATTGTTATCGTCATGAAATTGTCATTTTGTTATAAATAACACCTTTAGAAAATAATATGAAAATATCTTGTTGGAATATTGCATCAATTGTAGAAAGTTGAAATTTACGAGAAAAAATTAACTTTCGAGTTTGACGAAAATCATCATTTTTATCCAAGTAGACTATTTAGTCCCGTAAAAAAGTCATTCTTGGACTAACGTGGTCGCTTTTTCTCTTTTTATGAATTACATGGGAAATTAAAAAAAATAAAAAAAAAATAAACAAGGTTCGGGATTAAATAGAATGGCAACAACCTCGGAGAAATTACTAGGTTAATTTATTATAGTTAATTCTAACATAAATAAACAAGCATGAATTAATGGTTATAAGAGAATAAAGACTAAGAGTTGGAGATGGGCCCCTTCTAGCCCATTAATAGTTTGCCCAACCTTTGGGCTTTTAATCTTATAGGCTTTAGGTCCAATTTCTTCAATTTGTATACCAGATGTATACTTAGCGTATATCATCCAAGTTGATGCTGCATTTTTGTATATCTGGTGTATACTGCAGCTGTTTTTCTCCTGCGTTTTTGAATATATGGCGTATATCAGACGATATATCGGCCACATATGCCTATATTTTGATCTTCCACCTGTATTAGTTTACAACTTTGGCTTCGAGGCCCCAATGAATGACTAAATAAATTGATAAATAAATAAATGACTATGATAAGTAAGGTAAAAATTTAAAACTTTAAAATTTTTGACATCTTCGTAAATGGATTTTGCCCCCCCTTCTCTTCTTCTCGCGGTGACTTTTCTTTTTCCAAAGATGGTCGACTCAAAAAGGAATAGGCCGCATTGGCACATCATGGAATGCATAGGGAAAAGAGTCCATGTAGGACTCGAGAGTATCCACATGTGAAAAAAAGAATAAACCAATTAGTATATGTAAACGTTGATACCTAACATATAAATAATAACATAAAGTATTCTCGTGAAGATGGTAAACAATACAAGAAATGTTTTAGAACTTTGAATTAAACAATTCCAACCTTATATTAATAAATAAAATTTTAACAACTCATCCAAGTTAATGTATTGCTAACAAATGACTACATATTATTAGCTAGAATTAATCTTTAATAATTATATTAATATATAAAAAAGTTACATATTACATTAATTTAAACATACCACATTGAAAATAACTATCAAGCCAAAACAAACAAGACAGGCCTAACTTATTAGAGCAATATTTGTATGTTTATATATGCAAAGCCTCTTATTAAAATTTGATTTTAGGCCATTAATTTCATTTAGACGCCTTGATGAGAGAAAAGCAACAAGAGAAGAGAAAAGTCCTACTTCCAGGCATGTCAAAAATACTTATAGTAATTAAAGCAGTACAATAGATAAGAAAAGTTAATTCATTTCTAATGTAATAGGGCATATAAAAAATAATTATAGTAATTACAACAGCACAATGGATAAGAAAAGTTATTCATTTCTAATATAATAGGCATATCAAAAATATTTATAGTAATTAAAGCAACGCAATAAATAAATAGAATTATTCCTTTCTAATACAAGGTTCTTCTTATCTAAAGATTTTATGAAATCATTTTTTACACAAGATGTCTAGTGAAGGCCGTAAGCAGACATAATGAGTTTATTACACAATACTTGAAAATAATTTTAACGAGAAAACATCTTAACCATAAACAGGAAAACTATGTCAAATGAGTTTATTACACAAGACTTAAAAAATAGTTTTAACGAGAAAACAATAAAATCTTTAACAAGAATTATTCTTTTTAAGGCCTAGTTTTCTTAAATTTTTTGTCAAAATAAACTAACACCATTCGTTAAATTACGATCTCTTAAACCAGACTAGTTTATGAAACCTCTAGTTTATAAAATCATGCAGGAAAACATGTTGTAACAGATTTAAACAAACACAACAGGCGTAATCGAACGGAAATAGATATGAATTCACTCCAGATAAATAATGTGCCTTATACTACAGCAAAATATCAATTCACTCCAGCTAAATAATAAGTCTTATACACTAGTCTTACTGCCAAAGTCTTCTACTACAGTGAGCCATCAACAAACAAAATCAGTAAGACAACTATAGAATAGCGAAACAAAGCAGAGATAATCGAAAACTAAATGGACCAAGAATGTTACCTGTTTTGGGGCAGCAAAACGGAACAACAAGCCTACCGTCATGATCAGCCACAACTTCGAAAACTTCAAGTAGTCAATGAATTTTTAAAAAAAAAAATTTTACTAAGTAGACTGTATTTGTTTTAAGGTTTTCTTCTCCTTTTTCGACCCCCTAATGGAAACATCTGCTCCTATGCATAATTGAATTTTTTTTTCTCTGACAACTAAAAAGAAAGTTTTTCTTTGTCAAAGAAGTGGTTGAAGATTTGAAAAAATGAAAAGAGATGGAAAGCATATCCTATAAATTTAGATTTGGATGAGACTTTGGAGCAAGGAGCCTACTATCTTTGAACAAAATTCAAATAACAAAGCTCAAGGTCTGCACTATTGCAGAGATTTCGTGTGATTTATGGGAAGGTTACCGTTGGATTTTGCGTTGAAATTGCTCCACGCGCTGCTGTTGCTGCTTGCACGCTATTTCTGATTTTGTACGCTATTTCTGATTTGCTGATTTTGTCTGTTTGCTCTATTAGTGCTCTATTTTAATCGGACAAGGGAAAGGCGAAAAGGGAATGGGCTGGGTTATTATTTGTTGTTGTTGGGCCATTGGGTTGGTTTGGGTAGATTATGATTGTTAAAATATTATATTGGGTCATTTTTGTGGCCCAATTTAAAATGACAAGAATAGAATTTTGTCATTTATAAAATGACCAATTTTAATTTTAGTCATTCATTTAAATGTTAACCAAATTAAATATCAATTGACCGATTGATGGCCAAATTGATTCCAATTAGAGTCCGATTAAATAAATTGACTAAATTAAAACACCATTTGAAATAAATTAACAACTAATTCAATCCCGAGTTTCTTGATTTCACAAAATCAAACAAACACCTCTCCGAAAAATATTATCTTTTGAGAATGAACTATATTTAAATCGAGGTTTCAAACATTTGAATTTATTATTATATATATATTTTTTCTTTTTTGAAACAAGCTTTGATTAAGATCTGATATTTTGTAAAATAATTATTTAAGTAGGAAAAAAAAATCTATAATCTCGTTTAATTGAATATAATCTTTGCTAAAAATAACAAGCTTACCCAGATAAACACTTTGAAAAGCCTTTTTTCGGATAGAATAAATGTTATAATTTATTTAAAATCAAATAAAGTTCAAAATTAAACTTAGTCGTGGAGGGCAAAAATTAGGTGTCAACAGTACCGGAGGTAAGAAAAGAGAAAGATCACCCATCGGATTCCCAAGATAATGTGCTAAAAGGGCTAACTTTACCTATCAGGAAGATTGATGCAATAAATCCATCCTCAAGACTTCTTGAAGAGTCTGTGGCTTAAAATCTGCCACAAGATATGACACTCCCTACGAAACGTACGAAGGATGGCTTCGATCCAAATGCATACAAGCTATTTGTAAAGGCTGGATACAATCCAAATAAGCCATCAAGGTTGGGCTAATTTTCGTCGGAAGGAACGACCAGGCAGGCACGTGAAGGCCTAGGATATACGCAGCCACCTCTAATTCGCATCTCCATAAGAAGGGTGGTTAGCAACTACATCACTGTAGAAGAAGAGTCCACTGCATCCAACAAAAAGGCTTATGTCTTTGACCGACTTGGAGAATCAACTGCAAGAACTTCTGTGTTCGAAAGGTTAGGACCTCTAAATAAGAGAAAAAGAAACAAATGTAAGAGGAGTTGTCAAAGCACGATGATGCTCTTCACTTAAAATATAGAAGGATTTCCAAAGTTTGATTCCTTCTAGAATTAAGCGACAGACGAAACTTGTAGTTTCATGCAATGAGGTGTTAAAAGCTAAACCTCATACTGTGGTGTATACCAAGGAACGTGAGAAAGATGCAAAAAGTGTTGGCTCTTCATATCATGTTACGATCCAAAATGAGAATGACGCCTCATCTCAAATATAAAGAGATAGAAGACACTTTCTGGTGTCACCACATATCCATCAACGATGATGATCCTCCAGAGGAGAAAGATGCTAAAGATGCTCCATCTCAACTTGAAGAAGGAGTAAAGGCCATAATAGATTGCCTGAAGGAAGTTAATCTTAGAACTAATAAAGACCCAAGACCAACTTACCTGAGTGTGTTTCTAGAAGTAGTGGAGGAAGTCGTTTATATGGACATGCTCAAAGAATATATGGATGTCTTCGCTTGGATCTATAAGGAAATAACTGGCTTAGATCCGAAAGTAGCAGTCCATCAGTTGGCGATCAAGAATGGTGCTCGTCCTGTTAAGCAAGCCAAAAGGCGTTTTCGGCCAGAGTTGGTACCATTAATTGAAAATAAAGTTAACAAACTCATTGTGGCTGTCTTTATTCGCGAAGTCAAATATCCCATATGAATTTCAAGTATTGTTCCGGTACGGAAGAAGAATGGCCAATTCAAGTTTGTGTCGACTTTTGGGATCTCAACAACGCCTGCCCTAAGAATGACTTTCCAATCCCCATACCAGAGTTGATGATTGATGCCACCACTGGTTATGAGGCAATGTCCTTCATGGATGGTTCATCCGGCTACAATCAAATCCGCATGTCACCAAAAGATGAAGAACTCACTGCATTTCGTATGCCCAAAGGTATTTATTGCTACAAAATAATGCCTTTTGGTTTGAAGAACGTTGGCGCCACTTATAAAAGGGCTATGCAGAACATCTTTGATGGCCTGCTACATAAAATATTGAATGCTACGTGAATGATCTAGTGGTGAAGTCAAGAAAGAGAGGCAACCACTTAAAAGACCTAAGAATGGTATTCGAGTTACTTCGAAAATATCAACTTAGGATGAATCTGTTGAAGTGTGCCTTTGGAATTACTTCCAGAAAGTTTCTTGGCTTCATTGTGCGACACTGAGGAATTGAAATTGATCAAGACAAGGTCGATGCGATTTTGAAGATGCCTGAGCCTCGAAATATTCATAAGTTAAAAAACCTTCAGGGAAGGCTAGCATATTTAAGGAGGTTCATCTCAAATATGGCCGAAAAATATCAACCATTTAGTTGTCTCATGAAGAAGGACACTCCCTTCGAATGGGACCAAGCTTGTAGTAATGCCTTTAAGAGTATCAAATCATATTTAATGAAACCACCAGTTCTTGCGGCACTCATACCTGGAAAACCATTGATACTCTACATCGCGACACAATAGAGGTCAGTTGGAGCACTACTGGCTCAAGAAAATAGTGAAGACAATGAAAACTCTCTTTACTATTTGAGCAGAATGATGATGCCGAATGAGCTAAAGTATTCTCCAATTAAAAAGTTATATTTGGCATTGGCCTTCTCAATTCAAAAGATGAAACACTACTTTCAAGCTCATGTTGTCCGTCTTGTGTCTAGGGCAAATCCCATCAAGTTTGTAATGTCAAAACCAGTCCTTAGTGATCGACTTGTAAGATGGTACCTTCAATTTTAGCAGTTTGAGATTGTGTACATTCCTCAAAAGGTTGTAAAGGGACAAACACTGGCTGACTTCTTGGCAGACTACCCGATACCTGATGATTGGGAACTGAGCGATGAACTTCCTGATGAAGATACAATGGTCATTGAAACTAGACCCCCATGGAAGATGTTCTTTGATGGTGCCACACATCGAGATGGAGTTGGTGTTGGTGTGGTGTTCGTCCCTCTGCAAGAAGAGGTCATCCCATACTATTTTACCCTAGCAAATCGTTGCTCTAATAATGTTGCTGAATATCAAGCTTTAATACTTGGACTTGATATGTCAGTTGACATGAAACAACTGCAATTACAAGTCTTTGGTGACTCCCAATTGGTGATAAAGCAGCTTTTGGGAAGCTATGAAGTCAGAAAACCTGAGCTACGACCATATCATTATTATGTACAGAAGTTGATGGGGTGGCTTGGAGGAGTAATCCTCCAACATGTGTCAAGGAGAGAAAATAAGCAAGTTGATGCCCTAGTTGCTCTGGCCTCAACCCTGACTCTTCCAAATCAGACCCACGTTACTGTCCTCCAAGAATGGGTAGTACCGCCGTCAGATGAGGATGTGGAAAAAAAGGTTGAATACCTCGTTACCGTGTTTGAAGCTGTAAAAGAAGATTGGCGACAACCTATCATTGATTACTTATGTTATGGGATACTTCCAGAAAATCCAAGGAGAAAGACCGACATTCGTCGTCGTGTACCTCACTTCCTTTACTACAAAGACACATTGTACAGAAGATCATTTGAAGAAATACTCTTACGGTGTTTGGGAGAGGAAGAAACAATTTAAGCTTTGCAAGAAGTGCACTTGGGAGTTTGTGAATCACATCAGTCTGGATCGAAGCTCCATTTCCACATTAAAAAAATGGGATATTATTGGCCAACGATGGTGAAAGATTGCTTAGACCATGCTAGAAGATACAAAACTTGTCAATTCCATGCAAATTTCATACATCAACCTCTAGAGGTACTACACGCAACTATAGCATCTTGGTCGTTTAATGCTTGGGGAATGGATGTTGTTGGTCCACTACCAAAATCTTCTGGTGGATACCTATACATCTTGGCCGCGAGAGATTACTTCTCAAAATGGGCTGAAGCTGTTGCTCTTAAGGAATTAAAGAAAGAGAATGTTGCGAACTTCATCCGAGTGAATATCGTCTACCGCTTTGGAATTCCTCAGTACATAATAACTGATAATGGAAAGCCATTTGATAACAAGCTGATGAACAAAATCCGTGATCTCTTTGGTTTCAAGCAGCGCAAGTCTTCTATGTATCATGCTACCGCCAATGGTCTAGCCAAAGCACTCAATAAGACTTTATGCAACTTGTTGAAGAAAGTCATCTCCAAATCCAAACAAGACTGGCATGAGCGAATGAAAGAAGCTTTATGGGCGTATAGGAAGACTTATCGTACACCGACGCAAGCAACCCCATACTCACTTGCTTTTGGAGTTGAAACAGTCCTACCACTTGAGCGTCAAATACCATCTTTGAGACTGGCTATTTAAGAAGGGCTCACCTATGAAGAAAATGCTAAGTTACGTCTTGCGGAGTTAGAAACTCTTGATGAGAAAAGACTGGAGGCTCAACAAAATCTTGAATGTTACTAAACCCGTTTTTCTCGTTCTTTCAACAAAAGAGTTTGCTTGAGGTGATTCCAAGTTGGAGATCAAGTTCTTGCAGTAAGAAGGTCTATTATCACTTCTCATAAGTCTGGGGGCAAATTCACCCCAAAGTGGGATGGACCATATGTCGTACAAGAGACATATTCAAACGGTGCTTACAAGCTTGTCGATGTAGATGGAGTAGGGGTTGGCCCCATCAACGCTAAGTTCTTGAAGAAGTACTATCTTTGAAGAAAGATGACACTCCTTAAGACACGAGTATAAGCTGCATGTACACTCCTTAAGGCACGAGTATAAACTGCATGTACACTTCTTAAGGCACGAGTATAAACTGCATGTACACTCTTAAGGCACAAGTATAAACTGTATGTATACTCCTTAAGACACGAGTATAAAATGCATGTCCACTCCTTTCCCGCAAGAGTATAAACTGTATTCGGCTTAAAAAAAAAATGAAAGTCCGCTAGATTGAAAACCTCAAAAAAGGCGGCCTAGGCAAAAGTTAGGACACAAGAAAAAAAAAACTCACCCAGAACTACGTTGTGACTTAATCCTCTTTACTGAGGTACGTAGGCACTTGGAATTTCATTCCGAGTTTAGTTGCACGAGTGTAAAAAAAAAATATGTCCATGCAGTATCTACCATATGGATACCAAGTATGAAACTATTCTAATTAAATTTTGGACTTACTCTAAATATTTGTGACTCAATGAGGGCAACCCGTCGAAAAGAAAGAGAGTTCCTTCAATGGGATTTGGAATGTCAAAGCTCTCCAAGCCTATAACTAAAAGGATCTCAAAATTTACATGCCTTAAGATGGACAAGATTTGTTCGTTTTCACCTTAAGCGGGTCTCTAACGAGTTTATCCTTAAAGAATATTGAAATTTCCATGCCTTAAGGTGGATAAGATTTGTCCCTTTACACTTTAAGCTGACCTCTTACGGGTTTATCCTTAAAGGATATTGAAATTTCCATGCCTTAAGGTGGACAAGATTTGTCCCTTTACACCTTAAGCTGACCTCTTACGGGTTTATCCTTAAAGGATATCGAAATTTCCATGCCTTAAGGTGAACAAGATTTGTCCCTTTGCACCTTAAGTTGGCCTCTCGCGGGTTTATACTTAAAAGGATCTCAAAAGTTCCATGCCTTAAGGTGGACAAAATTTGTCCCTTTGCACCTTAAGTTGGCCTCTCGCGGGCTTATCCTTAAAAGGATCTCAAAATTTCCATGCCTTAAGGTAGACAAAATTTGTCCCTTTGCACCTTTAGCTAGCCTCTTACGTGTTTATCCTTAAAAGGATATAAAAAAAATTCATGCCTTAAGGTGGACAAGATTCGTCCCTTTGCACCTTAAGCTGGCCTCTCGTGGGTTTATCCTTAAAAGGATATAAAAAAATTTCATGTCTTAAGGTGAACAAGATTTGTCCCTTTGCACCTTAAACTAGCATTCTGATGGATTTGTTATGTAAAGGTACCATCTTGAAGTCGAATTGGTCGGTCTTAGAGTGCACGGAGGCGAAGTTAAACTCTCGCACCCTAAGCCGATTGTTGCAAAGTCAGCATCTTAAGGTCAAATTGGTCGGTCTTAGAGTGTACGGAGGCGAAGTTAAACTCTCGCACCCTAAGACGATTGTTGGAAATGCATCATCTTGAAGTCAAATTGGTCGGTCTTAGAGTATACGGAGGCGAAGTTAAACTCTCGCACCCTAAGCCGATTGTTGCAAAGCCACCATCTTAAAGTAAAATTGATCGGTCTTAGAGTGTATGGAGGCGAAGTTAAACTCTTGCAGCATAAACCGATTGTTGCAAAGCCACTTTCTTTAAGTAAATTGGTCGGTCTTAGAGTGTACGGAGGCAAAGTTAAACTCTCGCACCCTAAGCCGATTGTTGCAAAGCCACCTTCTTGAAGTCAAATTGGTCGGTCTTAGAGTGTACGGAGGCGAAGTTAAACTCTCGCACCCTAACCGATTGTTGCAAATGCACCATCTTGGAGTCAAATTGGTCGGTCTTAAAATGTACGAAGACAAAGTTAAACTCTCGCACCCTAAGCCGATTGTTGCAAAGCCACCATCTTAAAGTAAAATTGATCGGTCTTAGAGTGTATGGAGGCGAAGTTAAACTCTTGCAGCATAAACCGATTATTGCAAAGCCACTTTCTTTAAGTAAATTGGTCGGTCTTAGAGTGTACGGAGGCAAAGTTAAACTCTCGCACCCTAAGCCGATTGTTGCAAAGCCACCTTCTTGAAGTCAAATTGGTCGGTCTTAGAGTGTACGGAGGCGAAGTTAAACTCTCGCACCCTAACCGATTGTTGCAAAGCCACCATCTTGGAGTCAAATTGGTCGGTCTTAAAATGTACGAAGACAAAGTTAAACTCTCGCACCCTAAGTCGATTGTTGCACATTGCTATTCGTTTCAATCCTACCAAAAAAAGAGAAGAGAGGGGGGGGGGAGCAAAATAAAGAGAAGAAGGGGGGAAGCAAAATAAAGAGAAGATAACACAGAGGAAAAAGAAATTACCTCACCACTGTTGTTAGTCAAATGTGGAGCTCCTACAATATTCCCAAGATACAGTATTAAAATAATATGTGATGTGCCTTTATTTATAGGCTACATCAGGACGATTTACCCCCTAATCCTTGTTAAATTTGAAAAGGATTCATACAAGTTCTAATTAAAAAGGAAAAGATTTGAGGACCGGATTAAGTGGAACACTAAATTTCCGTGTTAAAAGTGACCTATTAAGGCGGTGGAGGAAATAAAATCCGTTAAGGATTATGTTTTGAATGCCTGCGAAGAGAAGGATATTGTTATAATTGGATTAATCCAATTGGTTTAGAAAGTATCGGTTAGCAGGTGTTAGAATTTAAGACAATTAAAAGAAAATACATTGCTAATCTATCCTAGTCATGAGCTAAAAAGGGAGGCGGCAATGGAATATTGCTATCCCAATAAGCATCAAAACAAGAAAAAGGAAGGGTGACATCAGCATCTAAACTCACCCTCTCCTTATTTTGTTTTATATACGTGAGCCATTATTCCACAAATATAAAAGAATAAAAAATATGTAGTTCCGATTCAATAATTTTTCCATGTTTGGTATGATATATATTGGTTCATGATAATTTTTACTTCAAGATTAGTTTATAAAATTTTAAATACTTCGACAAGTCTTGAAGTAGGGGCATTTTGTGAGCAATAAAATTTTATTAAATTAAAATTCGTACGAAATTTGAATTATATTAATTCAAAATATATTAGTCTCAAATAAATATTGCGGATTAATATAATTGAATTATTTATTTAAGTCCAAATATGTATAAATTTAAATAAGATCCAATATTTATTGAGTTAGTTCATTAATTTGGGCTACAAGTGATGAACCCACTTTACTAAGCCCAAAATATTGTCATATTCTTGAGGCCCAAATAAGTGTCACGTGGCATGCCAAGTCAAGTGAAGGAGCCAATAGGATCATGCCACATGTCAAACTGATGCAGCAGGCCCATGAAATAAAAACCCATAAAAGATGTCACATCACTTAAATCTGATTGGTCAAGGAAAGTCCATATTCACCATGACTTTTCCTTTCCTACAACTATAAATAGGGGCCTCATAATTCAAAAAAAAAAAAAACCAGAACTCTAACAAGTAGCAAGAGAAAGCTCGTGGATCAAACATAACAATTTCTCTAAAAAGCTCAAGTATTCAAATCAAGCTCATCAAGATTCAAGATCAAGACCGCAATATTCAAGAACAAGCTCAAAATCCCTTGAATTCAAGCACAAGTCAAGATCAAGTCCCCCAAATCATTCAAATCAAGTTCAAATTCAAGATCAAGCTTTAAGCCCTTGAATTTATATTTGAAAAGACAAATCAGAGGATTCACAGAGATTGTAACACTCGCATTGAAATCGTAAATTGATTGTTGCAATATATTTTTCTTGTCTCAATTATTTATTTTTAGCCTCGAGAATTTTATTGTCCAACAAATTCTGGCACGCCCAGTGGGACCAAATCTGCCCTTCATCTCTTCTCTCATAAATCAAATATGCAAATCTGTAGCCGCAGGATCGTAAAGATGGAAGCGGTACTTCAAGACTCGTCTTTGAGTTTCATCAAGTCTACACCCCGACAAGTCTTGAAGCAAGGGGAATTCCTAGATATTGAAATTTTGTGGACTCTACAAAAAGAGTTCAATTTTGGTTAGAGTTCTTGGGGCACTTTTCCCTAAATCTAGCTTGATGGTTACTCAACTTAAACCCTAAATTATGCCTATATAAAGGGAGCAAATATCCTTTAAAGAGGCATCTCCAGTATCCCACAAATTCATGGGATATTCACAAAGAGATCAACGATATCAACGATCTGAAAAGTCCCAATAAATTCATGGGATATTCATAAAGATCAAAATTCTCTCTTCTTGATATCAAAACCCTCTCTTCTTGATAATCAAATACATCAAGAAAACAAACCCTCCTTTCATGGAGATCAAATTCAAATGTTCCTACGTCACTAACGGCCCTCAAATTACGGAGAAATTCATATCCAAATCTTCATACATTCGAGAAATATGGCACTCGAATTACGGAGAAAATCATGAGAGAAGAGTCAAGGAAGGAACAGATTTGTACCCCATCGTTCATCAATAAAACTGTTGTTTCTTCATATTTTTATTTGTGGTTGAAGTTTATTTTCCATGAATTAAATTACGTTGAAAACAGAATTGTTTAACAAATTGGCTCGGTCCGAGGTCAAACTGAAGTTTTTAACCATCATAAATACATAATAAGGATTGGGCCATATTGCAACTCCAGGCAGCCAAAACTCTATTTAGCCAGAAGCTAGAAAAGTCTCAGGATTAAAATTTTAACTTGAAATCTAAGTTTGTTCTAGATAAACAAGATGTTGAACTTGCAGCTCAAGTTAGGAAGCCTGCTAAGATGCTTTTCAGCAGCCAATTTCTCACGTATTTGAAAATGCACAATCACGACTTTCAGCTGCTGAAACTTCTCCAGTAGAAGCAGTGTGTTAACTTAATTATTGTTGCTAAACTAGACCTGAAAAATGTGGTCCAAGAAACACTCACGCACACAAACTGTGGAATAAAGAATTGACTTTGAAATGAGGAAATTATAAACACAGAGATTTAAATCTGGATTTCTTTTAGCTGTTACTTTCAAAATCACTATCTAAACGAAAATTTCCCAAAATTTCATCTTTTTCATCGAATATCAGAGAATTTCGACGATACAAGTAATCAGATTATGCAATCCAAAGTTTCATCTTTTTCGCCGAATAACGAAGAATTCCGACGAGACAAGCAATCGGATGGAATGCAAGCCTCCAGTTCTATGATTTCCATCGTCCAACCGCCATCAAATCCATCGTCCTCTTTTTTTTTTTTTTTATTCAAGTAAAAAATAGTCAGATTTCATAATATATCAAATGTATTTGAAACATATTGTATCAGAAGCTTATACATTTACTAGAAACATATAAGAAGTATATACATGAAATAGCTAAATGTATCAAAACTATAATGTATCGAAAGTATCAAAAACTTTTATGGATACATTTACCAAAAACATTGCAAGTAAGAGTGATTTTGCTAGTGGAGATTCGATGATGTTTGACATGAAAAAACGTGAGGCTATTATTTTTCTTGTTGTTTTATTTGATGAAGAAGTATATGTGTTCCTTTTTCTTCTTCTGGGTATGTATCTATACACAGATACATGTATCATAAGTTTTCATGTATCATAATCTACTTGCTCATATGAAATATGAAATTTAATGTTTGTTCATGGTATACAAATGTAAAGCATCTGTGTGACAATGTATCATAGGCTACTAACTCATATGGAATATGAAATTTAGTATTTGTTCATGATACATACGAATATATTTGTGCATATATATCATATTTTAAAAATTTATATGCATCTAAGAGATTTGTATGTATTCATGATACGTATTAATGCATTTGTGTCTATCTATATTCAAATTGATAGATTTATTATTTAAAAAGTAATAAAATAAAATTAATCTAATTACATAACTAAAATAGAAATATTTTCGTCTTATATTAATGAAGTTAATGAGTTTACTATTTTTAAAAAGTAATAAAATAAAATTAATCAAACATGGCTACATTTCTTAATTTCCGTCTTATATTAAGTAATTTGATTAATTTAAATTTTCAGATTAGTTGTTCATGTATCACACAAGTTATGTATCAAAAGATTTTCTGATGATCCATCGTTTCTATCTTTTATAAAATTTTATGTAATATGAGAGAATTGTGTAAAAAAGAGTAATCAGCTCGTAAAGTTATGAAATCTCTATTGTTTATTGTTACGTATTTTGTTGAAGATAAAAGAGAAGAGTATGAATGGGCTGATGATGATATTGGGCTCTAGTTACCCAAGCCCATTAAAAGAGGAACCCTAGGATAAAACCCCACCATTCGATCCCTCTCTTCCTGCTTGCAAATTTTATCCTCAAAGCTCCGATAGCCCTTCCCTTTCCCATCACACAAAACAAAGCAGAACATAGCAGCCATGCCAGGCCCCGTCATCGAAGAAGTCGAAGCCGAGAAGAAGCTTAAGGAAGATGAGCCCATCGTTGAGGATGTCAAAGAAGAAGACGACCACGATGATGATGCCGAGGATTCTGACGACGATGAAGACGATGACAAGGAAGATGGCGTCCAAGGTATTCTTTCATCTCTATTTTAGCATACATTGATGTAAATGCAAGGTAATTTTGCGTAGAATAGACCCTCCTAGTCCGGCCCCAGGAGCTTTAGTGCATCGAGTTGCCCTTTTTTTATATGTAACTGAGATAATTATTTGATGACATTGTTTTCAAAAGCTTGTTAGAAGGAGAAAAGGTTGCTACTGTAGTTAATTATTTGAAATTCATAATAGATGTTATTGGGATTGCCTGGTTTTTGACATTGGATGACGTTATACTATTCATTTCTGTCTGACTAGTTATTCGATTGCCAATTTTCAGACATTGTAAGAAATTATGTTATGCCTTTTAGCTATTCGTGTTATTAGCTGTGGCATGCAATGTTTTTTACATAGTTGTATGATGCCTGAGATAACTATGCCACACTGTATGATGCTTGTTAATATAATTTTTAAACGAATTTGAGTGGAAAATGATGCAGGTGGTAATTCTAAGCAAAGCAGAAGTGAGAAGAAGAGCAGAAAAGCAATGTTGAAGCTTGGCATGAAACCTGTTACAGGGGTTAGCAGGGTTACTATTAAGAGGACTAAAAATGTAAATTACCTTGTTTGTTCTGCGTAGCATTTTTATTCAATCTTTGATACTTTTAAAAAGAATATGGATTTATGCAAACCAATTCAATCACGATACTGCAGGTTTTATTCTTCATCTCAAAGCCAGATGTCTTCAAAAGCCCGAATTCTGAGACTTATGTTATATTTGGAGAAGCTAAGATCGAGGACTTGAGCTCAAAGTTGCAGACACAGGCAGCTCAGCAGTTTAGGATGCCAGACATGGGATCCGTGATGGCCAAGCCAGATGTTTCTGCCTCTACTGCTGCTGCAGATGCAGATGAGGAAGAAGAGGAGGTCGACGAGACTGGTGTTGAACCTAGGGACATTGATTTGGTCATGACACAAGCAGGAGTGTCCAGGTGCAAGGCCGTGAAGGCTCTGAAGACTCACAATGGAGACATAGTCAGTGCCATCATGGAGCTGACCACTTAAGTATTTTCAAGTATTCACCTTTCAATCCATGCTCTATGATGAATTTTGAAAGAACTCGTGATCTCATTCTATTTTTGTTGCCCTTTTTAATTGGCGAACGCCTTATTGAGTAGTAGTGCGTTGTAGAACCTCAATGGCCAATATCAAGAAATGAAGGGCTTTCTTTATTATATTGGAACTTTTATATTGTGCATGAGGGTGGTTATCTTAGAATATTTCCATTTTGCCTGAATAGCGCCATGGCTTAAGATCAAATTATCTGGAATTGAGACAATGTCATAATAGGGTAGTGAAGCAATACATAATCTATTTCCCATTAAGAAGAAAGTTCCAGCTTGAAAGGAACAGCCCCCGATTAGAATACAGTGATATATAACATTTGTTTAGCTATTAATGACTCTACAGTTAGCTCGGATCTCGCCGGCTGTGCCTGTCAAGACACTAAATTGGCCCATCTTCACCATCGCACTAGCAAATTTACTTTTCCAGAGGAATGGATTCCTAGCATTTTGTGTTACTTGGATAGCTGTTGTTGGATTTGTGAGAAGAGTTTGATCGGATGTAAACAAGCCCCTGTTAGCCAGAATATCAGCGTAGTAACCTACATCAGTGACAGTTGGGCTTGCAGGGTTCATTGGAACCACCAAACTTGCATCCTTGCTGCCTTGTGGACATTGCTTCTTCAACTGGGCTGCGTAGGCAGGATCCAGACTGGGATCCTGGCTTGTCGTTGAGCTGAAGTTGTATAATCTGTCTCTGAAGGACCCGCAATGAGATCGACCAATGGTGTGTGCTCCTAGACATCAGAGATCAAAGATTCAATAAACTATCAGTGCAGAAAACTTAAAATGAAGTGCTGCACTTCTGTTTACCAGAGAGAGTAACCATTTCTTCTTGGGTGAGTCCCATATTTTTGAAGTTTTGGATGAGCTCGTCAACGTTAGATGTAAAAGGGGGCAAACTTCTTGTGTCAGTAATTAATGAGATTGTGCCATCTCTTCTACCAGCTGGAACATCATAGCCAAGTCCTCCAGTCTATTAATTTCAAGCGTTAAAAGTACGTAATATGTTAAAAAATACACTTTTAAAGAATCTTAATTTGCATGAGTAACTGCAGTATACGTACTATCTCTACGCTATCCCTAGCTGCAAAAGCGAGTATATCAGCACACGAAACAACTCCTTGACAAACAGATTCCAACCTGGTCTTCGCACTGTCAATGACTTCGAAACCTCGAAGGCTCGGTTTATTTGCTGGTGAGTCCTTCTCTGCTTCGTTTGATTGAGTCGAGTCGATCAACACCGATCCATCACAACCCTATTCATAACGGCAGAGTCATAATTAGGGTCGGTTCGACCATAAAACCACTAAAGCAATGATTTGGAGTCCATTCTTAAGCTAGATAGAAGATAGTTCACAATGGTAGGATACCCCCACACATATTTAATGATACCATCTCTGTGATTCTAAAACATTTTTACTAACTGACAACGGGATGTACGTATGGCGCACAAAATGCACATAAGATGTACGTACGCCACACGAGATACATGTGTAAAAAAAATAGCAGCCCGGTGCACTAAAGCTCGCGCTATGCGCAGGGTTCGGGGAAGGGCCCCACCACAAGGGTGATTGTACGTAGCCTTACCTTGCATTTTTGCCAGAGGTTGTTTCCAAGGCTTGAACCCGTAACCTCTTGGTCACATGACAACAACTTTACCAGTTATTTCAAGGCTCCCTTCACAAGATACATATGTGATGCACACAAAAGCTAATTAATAACATGGAAAAGTTACTCACTCTAACGAAGCAATCATGGAAATGCATGCGAACAAGGCCAGCAGCCACTCCCCTATCTTTAAAGAAGGCATTTGTGACCTCTTGTTTCACTATGAGCTCAGCCATACTACATGAATTCTCATAAAATCCCACTTGAAGTTGTGCTTCTAACATCATGCACGCGCGTAGAACCAACAATATCAGTGCACTCATCAACATTCTTACACTCATTTTACTCTATTATTTAATCTCTCAACACAAAATTCTCTCTTACTGAGCTTGAGTAGCTTCAAACACGATGTCAATACATATAGGGACAAGGAAAACCCATTGATATCACTTATCTTAATATTAGTTTAGTGAAGGCAGTGAGCTGTAAAATTGTATATACCTAAGAAAGTTAATAACTCAATATTTTGGAAGGTTAAGGACAACTGGAGTTGGTCAGTTTGACTATAATTGCACGTAAATACATTTTACTTACTATATTTTTCTTAGGGGTATATGTAGGAACAAAACAAGCTTGACTCATCCAATCAATTTTTGTTCGACTTTTTTGCATGAGAATACAAAGTGTAGTGGTTAGACATTGATTTAGCTCTAGATTTCTGCTGATTATAGTGGATTATGCTTGCAAGTGGTTTTGTTAATTTTATTTTAGTTCTTAATTATGTTTCTTTAATCAAATGTATAATCATTGAGCTACGTAAACTACAAAGACCTGCGCCGATAAGAAATGAGTCGAAGGGTAGCTGGTGAGAGGTGACAAGTATTTCATGAAATTAATTGAGGTGCGCGCAAATTGACCTAGACACCTCAGTTATCAAAAAAAAAAAAAATAGTTGAAGAGTTCTACAAAGAAAGAATATAATTTCTATGTATTGACAATATAAAAGATTACACAATCTCTCTCTTTTTTTTCCTGTTTTCCATCCAGTGTCCGATATCCGCATTGGAGCCCGACTAATTCAGATTCTCTCCGTGTGACCTCTTCAGGGAAGCGCTCCCTACCAAGAATTTTTCCATACCCGTGGCTCGAATCCGAGATCTCAGGTTCAGGGAGGAGCAGACTCCTCCGGTGCATCACATCCTTTGGTGGACATTAATTGGTACTCTGATAAAAATGTTTATCTAACTTACCATCACAAGTTAATATTCAATTGATAGTATCAAAAAATTATTTACACCGGCCATGCATATATAATTGGGTCATAAAAGCTGTAATCTCATTTCTAACTGATACAAGCAATCACACACTTATACGGAAGAAAATATATCCAACTTATCATTTGTAAATTATTTATTCTTTGTATGCTAACCTCCCTATTATAGTACTATTAAATACCTAGTGTTAACATAACATGATTAGACAATAAAGCTCATAGTCATAGGTTCAGTTAAGGATTGAAATACCACAACACTCTGCATAAAAGAAAAACTAATGCATACTTTGCTGTACGATTACATATAACTTTTTTGGGCTTATAAAACTAGTGAAACATAATTTGTTATATAAAAGTGACATTCAACTTGAGAAACAAAAGAGTATTCTTTTGAGCAAAAAATTTAAAACGAAGAATAAAAAAAGTTCCTAAAGGGCAAATATCATTTTAACATATTCTATGAAGAGGGATAATGTAGCTAGTCAACAAACAATTGTCCTCTCTAATGCAAAATATTAGAAATCAATTGAATATTTTAGACAAAATTGGTGTGCGCTTGTAACAAACTAGAGAATTCATGCATGATTCTGCAAATTGTCTTAGCTAAAAGTACGTACACCCCACTTTTGGAGTGAAGTCAACACAACCATTTGAGACAGTTTTAAGTCTTCTCTCAATGAACTTGATATCTGGCCAGTGCTCTATTCAATAGCTGAAATATGTTTTCTTCAAGTGGGAGCAGAATTTAAGTAATGATTTACCAAAATATAGTACACAAGTAAGCTAGAAATTAAACGATAAGCACAGCGGAGTAAAGTATATTGCAGTATCAGAAAACACAAAATAGGAATACGCAGTTACGTCAACTCTACAATTTATACAGTGTTAATTCATGTATTGACTGGAAAGAGTCTCTTTCAAAGAGAGCATCAAATATCTTCGATGCAACGTCTCATCTCATCGGCTGTCACACATACTCATCCTTGGCTACATGCTCCCAGTCTGAAGAAGAACTATCATACAAACCTGAAGAGTGGTGATTTCCCAGTCTGGCCTTCCAATTTGAATGGACAACTGGATCATCTGGTACAGAGAGAAGAAACTGTTTCATGGAGTCGTATCCAGAACCGGCCGCATAAGACCCAAATTTATCTTCGTTGGCACTAACATTCTGATGATAAAAGTAAGGCTCTATAACCACATTTGTGCTCCGATCTTCTGATACTTCACCATTTAACGATCCAAGATTCTCCATACCTGCAGAACCAGCAGCAACCACGTCCAGATCTTTTTTCACCTCCATAAACGGTGAATTCAGGTTGTCTCCCCGGTGTGTTAATAGATTGATTCTTGACATAACAGAATCTTCAGCATCATTGGCGACCATATCTGGATCCTTTTTCTCCTCCGTGAAAGATGAATTCAACTTGTCTCCCCGCTGTCTTAAGACGTTGAGTCTTGCAATAACAGAATCCTTGGCATCATTGGCAACCACATCCTGATCCTTTTTCTCCGTCATGAAAGATGATTTCAAGCTGTCTTCCCGTCGTCTTAATATATTGAATCTTTCCATAACAGAATCCGCAGTGTCATTAGAAATCATATCAGAAGCTTTTTTGTCTTCCATGAAGGATGTATTGAAGTTGTTTTCCTGTTGCTTTAAGATATTTAGCTTCATCATAACAGAATCCTCAGCATCACTGGCAACCTTAACAGAATCATTTTCCTCTTTCATGAACGATGAACTCAATTTCTCTTCCCTTCTATTTAAGATATTGAATCTCTCCATTACAGAATCGTCAATGTGGACACTTTTGCTCGACGTAGAGGTACTCGGGGTGGTAGCCTTTGACGCTAAGTCATTTTCAGCTTCAGGTGCCACTGAGGAATTCAGGTTCAAGTCTGGAGAAAATTTGAAGCACAAAATCTTATTGGCAACAGTCACATTTACTGAAATGTCCGAAACAGAACGGAGATAGAACTGTAACAGAGTAACAGCACAGATATCAAAACAAACAGCCTTTACCTTTTCCTTGGCTGAATTTATGCTTCTCCATTTCAATCTTCATACGGTCAAAACGAGCTTTAAAGCTTAGGGAACATAATCTTGCTTCAGCTTCAAGCCATAAATTCTTGAAAAGAAGGGCTTGGGGCTGCATTGCTTCACCAGAGAGAAAATTCTCATTGAGGATTTTCTTTATAGCCTGCAAGCCTACCGTATTAGTATGCCACTAAGATAGAACTCTGGATGTTGCAACTCCTTCGAAGTCTCATTTATAACACTTGAATTTACAAGACTAAAATTTAAATGACAATTTCACAACCTTACACAGAGAGCATACCTGAGCCACTTGTTCTTCATTTGAATCCTCTAAGTCATCTGCAGGAGTTAGAAGGGGTGATATCTCAGCTTTCTTACCATTGAACTTGCTCTTATCTTCATGCATCGGCTGATTACTGAGTTCACAAGAATCCCAAGTAACTTCTCCCATAAACTGGGGGTGACCTATCCCGGTGCCCTGGAGGAGAATACCATTATCTAAAATGTTACGATAACAAACATGGCCTATTAAGTCGACACACAGAGAACTTAAAACTTAGATCCTTTCAATCGCACACAAAACAGAACATATAATGAAAATACCAAGACTTCAACAAGATAATCAGGACTGACCCAGTCAATGGCCGAAGGTACACAACAATCAAAAGTCTAAAGCTGACAGACAAAGCCAATTAATTCGATAAGAAAAAATGACATACTACAACCTAGTTTCATATTCTTGCATACAAAATAGAAATGCATGATTAAAGTATTCAAAGGTCAGACAAAAACAGGACTAACCCAGTCAAAACAAAAGGGTACCTTAATGATTGTGGTTCTCTTATTTAACAACACTAGTTCATTGATATAAGACATCCATTCTAAAGTATATATATGAGATGACAATTGTACAAACAGCAACAATAACGCTACAAATACACATCTCATCTATAGGTTTACTCTTCACTATTAGACTTAGAGAGTAAAGCAAGCAAGGGGAGCATGTCATTTCATGCAAAGTAGCAGTAGGTTGATTAACAAACAAAATAGGTGAAATCATGCCAAAGTTGTTGAGAAAAATGCATATGCAAGCTCCTCTTCTATCCATTATATCTGGACCATTAGATCTTTGGGATCCAATTGCCCACAATGCACAGGAGAGGTGGTCAACGTCCACACAAGTACTAAGGTCTGCAAGGAGGGATTTAATACCACACCGGTCATGGTAATACTGCAACTGCTTCCACAACTTGAACACTTTGGCCACACCTAAAAATAAAACTAGCTAGTTTGTTCTCACGCGTAGACATACCATATAAGAGCGGCGAGATTCTACAAACTTTTCAAAAGTGTCATTCTGGGAAAACATTGTATCTTTTGTTTCAATCTTCTTCGTGGTACATGCACGAAGATTGGCAATTGCGTGCCTAAGGGTGTCATGATCTTGATCTTCCAGTAGACAAGCATTATTCAAACATTGAGATTTAAGTAGCTCCGAAAGGTTATGAACTGCATGCACAAGTGTACGAACATCCAGCTTTGGACTTGATACCATTTGATATGGTTGTGCCTGCTTGGCATCTTCTTGAGAAGCTGGTGAACGTAAAACATTTTCTGCAGCATCTAGTGCAACTACTCCACCCTCTAATGTGTCATTGAGGTTCAAACCAGAATGCATAAAACCCTCTGGCAAACTATGCTTTATGGGTCCATATTTGTGTTCATCAGCACTAACGCGCTTGCTGCAGGACGATTGTAGTTGACCATCATTTTCAGAGTACTGAGGCAGATTATATCCTTTGCTAGGCCTATTCAGATCTTCAGAAAATTTAAGTACCCCGCCATTGCTGGACAGATCCATATGCACAAATGTTTCTTTAGTGACATCACTGGTCCTATGTTCTCCTGTGATGCAGTTATTACTTGCAGTACCTTCTGAAGGAACAGACAGACCAATTCCTGCATGTACATTATGGTTATGTGGATTGTCCTCACCAAGTTTCTTTAAGGAAGTTTTCCCTGAATGTTCAGCTGGAGGAAATAAAGGATTGGTTTGACCAAAATCAGAGCATTCTAGTTTGCCTTTGAAGTGGAATGGGCTTGGATCTTCAACAGAATCACAGAGAGAAATACGAAAAGCAGGAGCGCCTTTCCAGCAGGGTGAATCTACATTTGGGTTATGAAGATCTAAAGCCTCTGAACATTGCTCAATAAAAGTCGCAGGTGTTGCACTACTGTAATGAGCTTGAGATCCAGATCTTTCTTTAACTGCAATCTCTATGCCATTGCTACCACGAGGAGGGGTCGAGAACAAATTATTAATTGATGTTGATTGAGAAAAGATTTCCTCGATCTTGCCAAAGTCCAGTGGTGTGTTTGAGCCCAACGAAAACGCTTTGACCGGAGAATCTATTGGTAGCCGAGTTTCCTCACCCTTTAACAGGTCACAAACATCTGATTTCTCACTATTACTAGCTCCAGTTTTGCAAATATCCACATTTTTGTGCAAGTCTGTCTTCGGTGCGAAGAAACGACTTCCAGAAGGTGCAGGTCTGATAACCACTGCAGGAGAAGATTTTGATGTGGATATAGTATCACGGGGACAAGAATCAAGGGGTTGGAAGAATTTCTCATGTGGAGTAAAAGGGTTTTCATAGTTCACGTAATTATTAGAAGACCCTAAAGAAAGTGCCACTTGGCATGACACAGGGAGATTTAAACCCAGAGCTGTTTTTGAGCTAAGAGATGGGTAGACTGGTTCTTGAGTGAGATATGATTTAGCATCCATATGTCCGATACTTGAATTCCCAGTATATACTCCGTCAGTAAAATTTCCAGACATAGCACCAGAATCTTCTCCAACAATGTTCACACCTTCAAGTGAATTACCTACAAAATGCAACAAGTTTAGACGACTAAAAAATTGACAGGTACTTCTTTTAAGCTTCAACTTTGAACTAGTTACAAGTACATAGCAACCCTCACAACACCTAGAGATAAAATCGCATGACACGTATAAGTAAGACTTTAACTCCAATAGATGAATAATTCATCATTGACATAAGAAATTGAAGTGAATTTGATAATCAAGGAAAATTTCAGGTCAGGAATAGTATAATACTTATAAACTGAATTAGATTTCTTTTTTTTTGAAAAAAAAAAAAAAAGACTCCAACAGTACTACGGTAGTGAAAAGCAATTCAAAAAATCCTTATACAACAACAAGCATAAGGCATTGAATGGTTAAACCCATACAGGTCAGATTTTACATCCTAAATGCAAATAAAACACCAGTTGAATACACTCTGAATGCAAATTCATACAGATAAACCAAAGACCCGTACAATATGGTAATATATTCGAAACGAATCATGGTATGAAACATATATGAACAATGAAAATGCTGAAATTCCAAAGCTGAAAAACTCGAGAACACATGCAATCACATCATTATTCAATGGTATAAGGAATACATTGCAATTCAGAACAATGAAACTACAGCTAATAACAAAAGGAAATCACCTTGAGAAATGCAATTCCCGTAACCAAATGAAGCACCAGCATTAACCATCCCCAAGGAAAAACTTCCATCAACTCCCTTCCTCTCATCTTGCTTTCCATCAGCAACTTTACTAAAAAAACTCCAATGGGATACCGGGTACTCCAAACCAGACAAGCTCTGAGTATAATCAACTTGAGATGACACATTAACAGCCATATTCTCCGAATTAGGCAAAACATTGACCGCAGCTTCACTGAAGGCCGACGAGTGGTGGTCATCACTCACTACAGAAGGCACATAAGGTGCATAATACCCCTCAACTCCAAACGAATACGCCTCACTCGAAGTATTAACAGTAGGATTGGAAGTTGACCAAAGATTATTACTGGTATGTTTAACAGAATCAGAAGGCGTAAAATCGGGCGATAAAGAGCCAGAAGCAGCAGCATACTGTGTCCAAGACTGTCCAAATGGTACTGAACCGGTATATGCTGAATCACTGAAATTCAACAATTGGGTTGAACCCGGTTTGGAATTGGACCGATCAACAGTAAAAGGTGGAGCTAAAGGTGACAAATTTGAGAAAGACGATGATGTCCCCCCACCCCCACCCATAACCCCATTACCCAAAGACCCTAAACCCATCATCTTCTTCTCCTCTGATTACTTCAAAGCAACAATATTTCAATCAACTGATCAAAACCCATAAAAGCTTTAATTAGTCTTAAAACAATTCTAAACAACAAAATACAGTATCAAGAACGAAAAATTCAGTCTTTTTTACACAAAAAAAGGAATTATAAATCGATTTTTTTTTTGAAAATTGAATATTAACAATTAATTATTGAAGAGACAAATGAGAAGAAAAATATACATACCCATCAAAGAGGAAATAGTAAGGGAGAAAGGAGTGTTAAAGAGGCAAGGGGAGTCTTCTCTATTTGCTCTTTCCTTTTTCTTTCAAAGAGGTACATAGCATATAGTGGGGGAATTTGGCTTATTCTGTACTTTGGTACTCATCTTTTCTTTGGTTTCCTTTACTTGCCAAATGACCATCTTGCCCCTATACTTTTCTTTTCAGTTTTCACCCCCGGCGAACATGCCCAAGTTGATATTAATTCCTCACAATTTACACTATTTACTTTCTCTCCACATTTTTACTTGTTTATAGTAAGTATATTTAATTTACTATACCTCTTAAAAATTATTTGGTGTGATGGACAAGGTATAATAATCTCACAATAAAATATAATATTAGTTTATTATATATTTAATTGAAGGTATTAGTTAATTTTAAAATTATTTATCTCATTATTTGAATAAGTAAGTTATCTCATATGTATTGTGGGAGAACTTATCACGAAATAATTATTTTTGGGATAATTAATCCTAAAATAACTTGTTCCCAATCAAACGATCGCTTAAAGAATAATAAATAGATCATCTTGATAATGAGAAATAAATGTTATGCATCTTATAGTTCATATTAAGTGAATTATTAGGAATCGTTTGGTTGGGAATAAGTTATACAGTAATTAATTATCTTGGAATTAGTTATTCAATCATGTATATGAGATAACTTTTTCTTTTGGTATCACATCTTAAGGTATAAATAATCTCAAACTGACTAATATCTCCGATCAAATGCAAGATAAAATAATCCTGCATTTTATCCCCAAAATAGTTTACTTGATACGTCAGAGCAAACATCTCCTTAGGGTATGACACACTCTTAAGAAAAACATTCAAGGACATAAAACAAAGACTACTTTCCGTTATTATTATTTTAATTATTTTCAAATTATTTTCTTAGAAAATATGAAGTAGTTAAAAACCTCATAAAAAGAAAAGATAAGTATGGAAAAAAGTCGAAATAATTCTCTTGGACTTTAAAAAATTCAATTATATTAAATTCTGAAACTTAGTATGAATTAGAGAGAGTATTTAAGAATAAAGGTAAAATAGATACACAATAACAACATGTCCAATGAAATCTAACTCACAATAATAAAGTAGATATAAAATAATACATATTTATTTAATTTTTTAATCTGAATAAATAAAAATAATCATTTATTTTTATTATAATAAACAAGTAAAGTAGATGGTGGGAGTATAGGATTAATAGTACTCTTTGGTGCCTTCACTACAACCACAACAACACCAAGTGCAATCCTATAAGTGAGGAATCTCATGAGATTAGTGTATACACAATTCTTAATTTTATATTATAAAAATAGAGTGTCTATTGTCGAATGGCCTTTGGTTGAAGTAAACTATATGATCGTAATTTGAAAAAGCAAACAATTATAAATAGCCAAAAAATATAGAAAATGAACATGGTCTACGTCAAATAATATGCTAGATGAAGTTTTGGTGCCCCAATTATTGCTAAATTTTGAATTTAATTTTAATTTTTGTAATACTTAATTAAGCATATTAAAAGGGCTTAAAATATTCTTTATTTATTAAAACTGATATAAAAATGGGAAAATTCAAAAATAGTACTATAGAGTCTTAATTGTAACTTTTCTAGCAATAGTTTCAAAATAACAAAAAATAGCAATATGTATTTTGTATTTAAGTAAATTGTTGCTAGTTAAATACATATACAACAGAATATTATGTTCCTAATATAACGCAAATCAGTTTCAGTTTAAAATAGGGAAAACGGTTCCATAGTTTATGGCACAATTAGTTGACAGATTCCCTTACCTTTTAAAACTCTTTTTGTACATCAACGTTAAATTACAACAATTAATTCAAATTTAAAAAACATTTTCAATAATCAGAAACTAAAATCAAAACCCAAAATACAGATTCAAATTAAAAACAGTAAATCTAATCAGTTAGAGTTAAATAAGAAATGAAATTGTTCCTTAATTTATGCCGCATTTAATTAAACAGATTCCTTTACTTTATACGGAGTATTACTCTTTTATTTTTACCTCAGACGTTAATTTACATCAACATAATTCAAATTCAAACAACGATTTTCATAAACAGTAAATCAAAGCTAATTCGAAAAACAAAGTGCTTCCAAGATTTTTGACGATCTTCTGAAATTTTAAAGAAAATATTGAAAATACAAATTTTAAAGAAAATATTGAAAATACAACGCTCCAATTACAGATATCGATAAACCAACTTGATTATGTTTGTGAATTTCATAAAAAAAATATCGCGAGAATTGCTGAAAAACTTGCAACAAAGTTGCGTAACAGTCGTGGAATTCCAAAATTTGAGATTGTATATGAATTCTATCGGTTCTCAAAAAATGGGTTTTAAGCGAATTATTTCTTTAAAATTTAAAGTTATTCATGTCGTTATTTAATTTGAAATTTGAGATACAATTGTTATACGATAAATTTGAATTTTAGTCGATGATAACTAGTATTCAAAAAAAATATTCCTGTTTGTTGAAATTCATTTTGCATTTTTTGTATATACGAAATAGTTATTGTTTAAAGTACGTATTTTAACACCTATATGTATTTGACTTTATATATTTTAAAAGCTATATGTATTTATAATATACGTATGCAGTCTATTTATTTGTTCATTGTCTGTTTTATATGTTTCCAGGTATATGTATTTATATTATACATATGCAGTAATCTATATGTTGTAATGAAAATACATATGCATATCATAAATAGATATATTAAGACTTGTAATATACATGTGTTGCTTCAGAATAAATACATTTGATAAACTGGAATGGGTTGAATTGTCAATTATTTTTTAAAAATTATTCTTGTATTAATAATTTCAGGTTATACCAGCCTTAGAGTATGTCTATACAATCCAGATAAACATTTTATTGTTTGTCTTAAGGAAAAAAGGTGTTCTTGTCATGCATTCCAATTGGACGAGATACCGTGTGTGCATGTTTGTGCGGTACTTGATAGCAAGAGTTTTCAAAAGGGGTTATATTGCTCTTATCTATACAAGCTAAAAATTGTGTTAAGAACGTATGATCTTCTCATTTATCCTCTACCACACAAAGATGACAGGATAATTCCACAGGAGATATTGGAGGAGTAGTTATTCCCTCAAAATACAAGTGACCCCCTGGGAGACCTGCAAAGAAGAATCGGGAAGAGATATGTTCGAAAAGAAAAACAAAAATTATTATAGTTCATTCACAATAGACGTTCATGTAGAAAATATAATAAATGATAAATTTATTGTTGTATTAAGTCAAAAAATAATTGCTTCATTTTTCACTGATTATTATATGATTTTAAATTTTGATAAATTTTTTAATTGTTATTGAACTTTTTGTACTTAAATTGTTGCAAATGTTATCATTAAGAATATAGTATACAATACATGTAACATCATTTATTTATATTTAATGAACTGTACGCCACACAAGTCAAATTTTAATCTAAAAAAATACATATGAGAATCTAATAAAAAACTATGTCAATCCATAAAAACTAAGAATAAGTTGACATACATTTATGTAATAAATAAAAATAATTAAGAATACATATAATGACTTATCAATTACATAACTAAAACTTTAAATACATTTTTTTTTTAAAACATATACATTAATCATACATAAATATGCATTATTCATAGATATATATACATCTATGAAAAAAATCTATGAATAACTCATAAATACATTTGCTTATGTGGTAAAATGCATATGTATTAAACTGGACAAATACACATATATATGCAGAGCCAAAAAATATATATTCAGATATATATATATATAAATATATATATATGCGTAGCAAAAAATATATATTCAGCCTTATAAAAAACATATGCAGTATTCATATATACATATACATTATGCATAACTACATATGTGTTAATTATATATACATATGCACTATGCATTAATACATATGCATAACATAAAAGAGTACAACACGCATTTCTGGTAAAATACTTATGTATTAATCATAAATAAATATGCATCATAAAAATATATAAACTTATGTAAAACTATATAATAATTATGTATTATTCAAAAGTATATATGCAGAATTGAAAAAAAAAGCACATGCATTACTCAAAATATATATACATAAAATGAAAAATATAAATGCATAACTGAAAAATACATATAATGACTGAAACATACATATTCATTACTGAAAATTATATTCAAAACTAGAAAGAACATATTCATACAAAAATATGCATAACAGTAGCATAAACTAAGCACGAACAACTGTATTTTACAAATTTAAACATAAAAAATCTAACAATTACAGCAAAGAAAATATTAAGATGTCAACTTTCAATATTAAAGTGACATATGAAACCTAAGAAATATTCAACTAAATCTTAGTCTACCTAAAGTTCATTATTGTAAAATACAACAAATTCAAAATAATCTTCAAATATCATGCACTTCAATATGTTAAGTTATCCCAATATCCCTAGGAGGCCTCATTGGTGCTTCATCATCACTTTGTGCCTTCTCTTCTTCTTTCCTTGAATCATAATACCACAACATTAAAGCATATTTCCTGCGAAGAAGATCTGGATCAAAGTCAATAGTTGAAACACCGTCAACAGTTAGAACATACACATGAATTACTCTTAACATATATATTTTGAGAACGCAACACCTATACAACATAAAAATACAATTGTATATCTAAACAGTGCAACATATGTATTAAAAAAATAATCCTAAAAGTTACATTACATCTTAAAGTAACATCACTGGTCCATATCTTAGTTAGCAAACATCAATATACAAACATTGTCATTTACTCTTAATAAACATATACAACTGAGCAAAAAATATAAATATTAGCTGTACAAATAAGAAAATACATCTTATAGTTAGTTTATACATTCTATATATAAATGTATCATATGTATTTTTAAAATACATCACTAGTCAATATCTAAGTTATCAACACATCAAAATACAGAAATTGTCGTCACCTGATGTATTTAAAAAATATATTTCAACAAACAAAAACTACATATCACATTCAAAATGTACTGACTACCAAATACAACTTAACATCGAATAAAATTCTTAGAGGTAAACATAAAAACACATATCTAAACTGAATGTATTTTCAAAATACATATTAGAATTATATTTCAACAAACACATATATATTTTGTGAATACATGAATTGTGCAAATTTAATTTACAAGAACAGAATATAACAACACATATACAAATTATATAACAAATGTATTTTCAGAATACATAATACACTTCTATATAAAAATATATATACAAAAATCTTGCGATTGATAAATACAAATTTTAGATATCAAATACATATTTAAAATATATTGTATATAACATATACAATTCATATAAATAATAAAATTTTCGAATAGCATCATACCTCATCCACTTTCTCTTGTTCAGATTCATAATCTGATGCAACGGGACTTGCAATTTTGCTACATTCTCCCTTTTCATCCGACTTCCTCCTTTTCATTGATTTTTGAAATTTTGTGGTTTTTGGGGATGAAGATTTTGTCAATGTTTTCCTTTTCATTATTTCCACAATCTTTTTGGAATCGTTACGGTACTTCGATCTCAACTCTTCAATGGTAACATCTTCGTTAGACAGAATATTAGTAGAACCCAAGTTAAAATCTTCGTCTTGTGTTAAACCAAGCCTAAACGATGGTAGTTCATCGAAAACTAAATTCTTCGATTGATTTTCTCTAACTGAACTACTACGATTTGCATGTTGAGCCATTATACATTAACTCGTACAATTTCAACAGAAAAAAATAAACCCAAAAAGACGAGTTTCGCAAACTAATTTTGAAAAAATGGCGACACTAAAACACCTTAACAGAAATTAAATAAAAAAAATAACATGCATTACCTGAATAAAAACTTACCTTAAAAAGTGGATATGATCTTTATCAAGATCGTGGAATTTCACGCGGAATTTGGAGGAATTTGAAAAAAAGAAAAGAAAGGGAAGCTGGAGGAAAGTGGAATAGGTAAAGTAGAGTAAAAGTAGGGATATGAAAATAAGAGAGTAGATTTCACGCGCTTTAAAAAAAAAAGGGTAAAATATTGCTAGTTTTGTTATTAGTTGTAATTTTGCCAAACTATTGTTATTTCTTGTAATTAATATCTTAAGGTTGCTAGTTTATGTATTTTTTCCTATAAAAATATCACTCATTCACCTTTTGGCTCTATAATATCATTCACATCCACTTTTGGGCTCCAAAATATCTTTTATTTAACAGCTCTAACATTTAATAATAATAAAAAAATTCATTAATGATTGACACCTTCCCATTAATCTTCATTTAATTAATTAAATTTTTTTAAAAACCATAATACACAACACTCAAACCCGCCCCATTCTTTAACCTTAACCCACACCCCATTTTATTTTCTATTCTCAATTCATTTTTTACCCAACAATTCTCCCAAGTCCAAATTCCATCCTTCCAAATTTGCCTATCAATATTTGAATCCTAATGTGTTAAGTTAGTTGGTTTTGTGGCGATCAATATTAATATACTAATGTTTTAATACTTTTTAATTGTGAAATAATGTCAAGTGTGCATCTTTATTTTACAAGTGAACATATGTGTCTGATATTCTTTGTTAGGGTTGCATCATATTTGTGCATATGTCTAAACCAGTTATGTTGTTGCTTGTACCAAAAATAATATTGGTTATTTGTTCACATCTGTCGGGTATCATGTGGTATTGAATTGATTATGTTGTATCGTATCAAAAATAATACTAATACTACTAGCAGAATGCAAAATTATTTATTGTTAACCTTCTACCCAAATCTTCGACCTTCACAATCTCGTCTAAAATCAAACAAGTGACATTTTAGTAGTCAAGATTATGGTCCCAATTACATTGATTGTATTCAACTAGTTAACATAAAAAAGATTCTCGAATAGGTAATCTATGTGAATTGTGAATCTATATTTTCTCACAACAATCACTTGACTTCTCTTCCTATTATGAAGTTTTACAAATTAAACAAAAAATCATAATCTCAAATATATATATATATATATTTCAAGCTCATGTAATAATTCAGTGTTTAATCCTATTATAATAGTATTGATCCTCACAAAATCAACTAACATAACTCATTAGAATCCAATATTGATAGTCAAATTTGAAAGGGTGGAACTTGGGAGAACTGACAGTAAAGAATAGATCGACAATAGAAAATATAATGAGGGTGTTGATTAAGGTTAATGGGCGGGTCGAGTGTTGTGGGTTATGATTTTGATTTTTTTTTAATTAATTAAATGGAAACCAATAGGAAGGTGTCACATCATTAATGATTTTTTTTTCATTATTTAATATTGGGTTGTTAAATAAAGGACATTTTGGAGTCATGGATGTAAAGGGCATTTTGGAATCAAAGGTGGATGTGGAGGAAATTCTAGAACCAAAGGTTGGATGAAAGGTATTTTTATGCTATTTTTAATAAATAAAGGATATTTTAGACCCTTTTTCGTTTAATCTATTTAACTAATTAAAATATACTCTTTTAAACCTTGAATGAATATTCAAAAATTTTAGATAATTAATAGTCATTTCACTATTTAATTATCACATCGCGGCTTATGATAAGCTTGTGTTGTTAATTCATGTTTAACTATAACATGAGTTTGAAATTAATCCAAATATAATATACCTCCTATTGTTGTGGACTTGTAGTTATTTCTTTCGGGTATTTTTGTTAGGGGAAAGGACATAAATGACACTTCAAATTAACTATTTTCATGAAAATGGTCATAAATTTAAATTCCATTTTCTAGCCATTTAATTTACTGGCTTGTTCTATACCGTTTTTACACACCTTCTATACAGTTTCTCTACAAATCTTATACATATAAATATTCTATACGAAATTATACAATTTTGATACACAATTTATACAATAACTGTACATTTTTTTTTTTTTACACATTTTATACAATAATTATATAATTTTCATACACTTTTTATATATTTTTATATATATTTTATACATATACATATTTCATAGAACTATACAATTTCTATACAATAATACATATATCTTATATAGATACATATTCTATTTAACAATTATATCGTTTTTATATAATTTAATTATTATTTCTAAACAATAAAAAAAAAGGGCAGAATATTTGATCAATTAAAAAATTTATAGCAAATAAAAAATTGAAATATTTTTAAAAGAGCCGAATTGCCCAAGTTGAATACTGTATCGGTATTGTATATAGACTGTATCAATATTGTATATGGACTATGTAGGCCGAAATGACCCAAATTAGAAAATGGCTATAAAGCGGAAATAGTATATCTGACTGGCCATTTTTTGAAAAGTTTTTAAACTTGGGTTATTTGTTTTAAAAAGTGCTATAAAATGTCCTTTTCCCTTTTTGTTATTGAATACGTAAACTTATGGAGCCTAGGATTTTAGTTATATACTCCCTCCATCCCATTTTATCCGTCCCAAATTGGGATGACACATCTATTAAGAAAACAATGATTGATAATGTAACTTTACCATTTTGCCCCTCTTAATTATGTCTTGTTGTTAGTTCCAATATCGATGGATGACTAATACCAAAGCATCATTTATATTTTTAATGGTACTCCTCTTTGCAACATTTTTCAAGAATGTTAATAACAAGGAGTAATCAATTACACTAAGGGTATAATGGAAAAAAAAAATTGTCTTGTCTTGATAAGTAAAATAGGACAAGGAAAATGGGACATCAAATTAGGAAATTTGGGACGGGTAAAATGGGACGAAGGGAGTATTTTTTAAAGCTTCAATAATGGTAAATAACACCTAGGAAAACTGCACAAGATGTTGAAGTTTTAGATAATAATCGTCAAATTATTACAAATATAAAGTGGCTATTTTTCAAAGATAATAAAGTAACGAATTACTATCATATTATTTGTTGAGTGGAAGTTGTATTTAATTGACTGATAGACTAGTTAATTGAGTTGTCTAAATTCTAATATAGATCTAATCTTCATTAATAATATTGTTATGTACGAAGCAGTAGCTAGATACTAAAATTTGTGAATCGAATTATAAACATCACTAAATTATGTTATGAGCCTCTAAAATATACTAAACGCAATTCTATCTTCTATATATTCCCCCAAAAAAATACGAATAAAATTGAAAACAAACTAACAGAGGAATTTCCCATTGGAAAGAGAAAAGGAAAGTTGGACTAAAGCTAGGGCAGCTAGTGGTGTTTAAAACGTGATCAATTATACTTATATCAAAGAAAATGAAAGTATGCCCCAACTATGATCATAGACAGGATACCAATAAGCCTAAACATTGAATGATAAAGAATTTTCGAGATTTTTATTTAAGTTTCAAATTTCAAGTCTTAAGAAATAGCTAGGTATAGGAGGGACAATTTTTAAATTAATGCTAATGATGAAAATTATTTACACAAACTCCTCACTCATCGGTCCCTTCACTTCCTCCTTTACCTCCTCCAAACAATTAACAAAATATTTTTTTTTTTTTTTTTTTAATTCTCTTAACTAAATAATTCGTGGATGTTTAAAACATCTCTTCAGGTGTTTTAAAAATGTCTGTGAATGGTTAAATATCATCTTGAGATTGTTTAAATAACTTTCTTTAATCTTCCAACAGACTGCAAAAAATTTCGCTACGTAAAAAGAATGTAGAATTTTTAACAACTAATTCAAAAACAATCATAACAACAACAACAAAAAAAGATTAAGAAAACGAAAACACATAGTCAAAGTCAAAATCGTTGATCCTTTATCTATGACTCGATAGATTTTCTTAATCAAATTTTCGTCTAGTAAATTTGAATGACAACCTTCTAAAAAGGTGAAGGAAGACTTTTTTTTTTTTTCCAAAACATTACTTCAATACAAGGATTAGTTAAACTACTAAGATACAACACATTTGCCACCATGATTATTCTAGTGTTGGAGCTATAAAGATCCTGACTATTTCTATTGCTACAAGGATCCTAGCCATTTCTACTTGAATTAAGAGGAGAATTATATAATGAGTTAGTGTTACAGGTTGAAGAATTACAAAAGTATTGATTACAAAATTGGATCAAGCAACTTGGTATTCAAAACATCTATAGCCAAGCTTCTAGTAGTGTGCACTCCTCTTTGGTCTGCCTGCAAAATATAAAAAAAGGCAGTTCGATGCACTAAAACTTTCACTATGTGCATGGTCCGGGGAAGAACTCCATCACAAGGGTGTATTGTATGCGGTCTTACCTTGCATTTATGTAAAAGACTGTTTTCCAAAATATCCATACCAAAAAAGGGTGGTACATAAAACATTTGTATCCCACTATTGTCCATATAGTTAACCGAAAACTAGCAAGCTGATTAGTTACTGGCACTTGTTAGGATTCGGACAGAATAAGCAAACCACAAGTAAAAAAAACAAGAACAACACACAGATTTACGTGAAAATTCTTGTGGGAAAAACCACGGGCAGAGGCAGAGAAGGTTTCACTATAATGGAAAGAGTGTACAATGTGGGAAAGACTGAATTTTCTGAATGCACAAAATAACCCACTAAATGCACTTATATAATACGTGCATACAAATAAGTCATAAACCCAAAAATATAAAGGTCCATTCAGGGCCCACTCAACATAATTCGGGTCACAACTCTAACAATCTCCACCTTGACACGAATTCTAATTCAAAACTCAAATCCATTTCAAGACAAACTCTCCATCTCTTCCACAAAAGCCCCTAAGGGCACATCTCAATAGCTAACACTAACCAAGTCCAAACAATGCTCAAACTTGGCACTTGGTAGTGTCTTGGTCATCATATCAGCAGGGTTATCATGAGTACTAATCTTGCTAACCACAATATCACCACGAGCAATAATTTCACGCACAAAATGATACCGAATATCGATGTGCTTTGTCCTTTCATGAAACATCTGATCTTTCGTAAGGAAGATAGCACTCTGACTGTCGCAAAAGACCGTAGTAATCTGTAAGTCTTTACTGAGTTCACCAAACAAACCCTTCAACCAAATAGCTTCCTTGAAAGCCTATGTAATAGCCGTGTACTCTGCCTCAGTAGTTGACAAAACAACCGTAGTCTGTAAGGTAGCTTTCCAACTAATAGCACAACCACCAATGGTGAAAACATAGCCTGTAAGGGACCTTCTTTTATCATGATCTCCTACAAAATCAGAATCAACATACCCGATTACTCCGTCTTTATTTCGCCCAAACTGCAAACAAACATCAGCAGATCCATGCAAGTATCTGAAAATCCACTAAACTGCTTTCCAGTGTTCTTTGCCAGGATTTGCCATGTATCTGCTAACTGCACTGACAGCATAAGATAAATCTGGTCGGGAACATACCATCGCATACATAAGAGACCCGACAACACTAGAGTATGGAACTCGAGACATAGTCACGCTCATCATCTGTCTTTGGAGATAAAGTAGCCGAGAGTTTGAAGTGAGGTGCCAATGGAGTACTAACAGGCTTGACATTTTGCATATTGAACATGTGAAGCACTTTTTTAATATATTTTTTCTGACTCAAGTATAACTTATAATTCTTTCTATCCCTCAAAATCTCCATGCCAAGAATCTTCTTTGCTGCTCCTAAATCTTTCATATCAAACTCCTTACTGAGCTGGGCTTTGACTTTTATTAGCTCTCTCATATCCTTTAATGCAATCAACATATCATCAACATACAAGAGAAGATACACGAATGAACCATCACTCACCTCCTTGAAGTAGACACAACTATCATAGCTGCTCCTCTGAAATATATGAGAGGTCATAAAAGAGTCAAACCTCTTATACCACTGTCTGGACGACTGCTTTAAGCCATAAAGAGACTTCTTCAACAAACATACATAGTCTCCTTTCCTAAGACTACAAAGCCCCCTGGTTGCTGGATATAGATGTTTCCCTCAAGTTCTCCATGTAAAAATGCAGTTTTGACATCCAACTGCTCAAGCTCAAGATTATGCATGGCCACAATACCAAGAAATGCTCGAATCAAACTATGTTTTACAACTGGAGGAAACACATCTGTGAAGTCAATACCTGGAACCTGACTCTAACCTTTAGCAACTAGTCTTGCTTTGTACCTAGCATCTTCAACTCCCGATGTTCCTTCTTTCTTTTTGAATACCCACTTGCAACAGACAGTTTTTTTATCTTTAGACAATCTCACCAGATCCCATGTGCCATTCTTATGAAGTGATTCCATCTTCTCTTGCATAACAATCATCCATCGGCTGGAATCATCACAACTAACTGCATCTGAGTAAGAAGAAGGATCTTCACTAAAATCAATACCTTCTGCTACACTCAATGCATAAAATACCAAATCAGCTTCAGCATACTTCTGAGGAGGTCTAATATCTCTTCTAGGCCTGTCTTTAGCAATAGAATATTGTGGCACCATTGGTAGTGAAGAAGAAATAGTATTACTTAGTATCTCCGAGCTAGGCTGAGAAGTAGGCACTGGTGTAGACTTTGCTCCAATCTGCAATTCAACATGGGTGCTTGACTATTGCTGATTCATGTCACTAAGCTCATCCGGAGGCAAAACACTAGATTCGAAGGGAGCCCGAAGCATGGCAGTTTCATCAAACACAACATCCCTGCTAATTATAACCTTTCTGCTTTCTGGACACCAAAGCTTATAACATTTAACACCAGGCTTATAAATCATCAATAAACACTTGACAGATCTAGGCTCCAACTTTCCATTATCAACATGAGCATATGCAGGACATCCAAATATTCTCAAATCAGAATAACTAGCAGGAGTACCAAACTATACCTCTTTTGGAGTTTTTTTATCAATCGAGACTGAGGGAGAGCGGTTAATAAGAAAACAAGTTGTGGAAGCAGCTTCGGCCCAAAAAGACTTGGGTAAACCAGCATTAGAGAGCATACAACGCACCTTCTCCATTATAGTCCTATTCATTCGTTCGGCCACACCATTCTAGTGTGGAGTATGACGAACTGTCAAGTGCCTCACAATTCCTTCTGACTTGCACAAAGCATTAAATTCATTTGAACAGAACTCTAAACCATTATCGGTCCGAAGGCATTTTACCTGCTTCCCTGTCTACTTTTTAATCATATTCTCCCACTCTTTGAAAGTAGGCAACACATCATTCTTTTGCTTCAGAAAGAACACCCAAACATTTCTGAAATAGTCATTAATAATAGTCAACAAGTAATTAACGCCTCATCCAGAAGGTACTCTAGCAGGAACCCAGAGATCAAAATGAATGTAATCAAGTGTGTCCTTAGTTGAGTGAATGTCTTTAGTGAATCTGACTCTCTTCTACTTCCCGAAAATGCAGTGCTCACTGAACTCCAATTTGGTAATACTCTGCCCATCAAGAAGTCCTCTCTTGCTTAGTTCAGCAATCTCGTTTTCACTCATGCCCAAGACGCATATGCCAAAGTTTAGCAACATCACTTTTTGATAGAGAGGAGGTAGAAACAGCTGCATCACCTGTAACAGTAGAGCCTTGCAGGACATACAAATTTACAGACTTTCTCTGTCCCTTCATCACAACAAGAGCACCTTTAGTAACCTTCAGGACTCCACCTTCACCAGTGTACCTATAACCGTTCGAATCAAGGGTACTCAAGGAAATTAGATTTCTCTTCAGGTCTGGGACATACCGCACATCACCAAGTGTCCTCACAACCCCATCAAACATCTTGATCCCGATTGTTCCAATACCAACTATTTTACAAGGTGTGTTATTTTCCATCAACACAACACCTTTAGAGACTATTTCATATGTTGTAAACTAATCCCGATTACGACACATATGAAACGTGCAAGCTAAATCAAGAATCCAATCCTCACGGGGTTTGGAGTTACCATCAGAAACTACCAAGAGTTCTCCATCACTACCGTCATCTTCCACAAAACTGGCTTCATCGGACTTCTCTGGTTGGTTTCCCTTCGGTTTTGGAGCTTCTCTTTTCTCTCTATACTGTAGCTTCCAACACTCGGATTTGATATGACCCTTCTTCTTGCAGTAATTACAAGTTTTGTTTTTGTTTCTGGATTTCGACCTATTCCTGTCATCACCCCCAGAATTCCTCTCACGAGTCTTTCCTCCTCAAATAATAAGACCATTTCCTTAACTCTTTGACCCATTCACAAGATGCTTCATCTTCTCCTTAGAGAACAATGCATCATAGACTTCATCAATTGTCAAGGTATCACGACTATATAAAATCATATCCCTAAAGGTCGTGTATGATGCAGGCAGCGAACACAACAAAATCAACCCTAGATCTTCCTAATCGCACTTAACCTCCAGAGTAGGGGTGGGCGTTCGGTCGGTTCGGTTTGATTGTTTAATATCGGTTTGGTTTATCGGTTTTCGGATTGACAAAAATGACATCCATAACCAAACCGAAATAAATTCGGTTTGGTTCGGATTTTACAAATTCGATTCGGTTATTTCAGATTTTTATTTCGGTTTAAAATATTAAAGTAGTTAACCTCTCTTTTTCATAACTGAGCATTTCAAATTGATGGATTTTTTTAGAAAAATTATTTTTTTCAAACCTGTTTTTCATTCCCAAATATAAATAATTATAAATAACTCAACATGGATGAAATGAAATGAAATAATCATAAGCTTAACATAATACATAACGTCATTAATCATTACATATAATATAACCTTGCATAAATAGTCTACAAAACAACACAAAACTCGTAAAAATAGTCCATGAAACAACATACTTTCTTCATAAATAGTCCATAAAACAGTCCAAAGTCACCAAAATAGTCCATAAAATATTTGAGTCACTAAAACAATCCATAAACAGCCTGCGACGTATGCGAATTTGCTGTTAAATGTTAATTGTGAATGTGAATTACTAAATATTATATATATATATATATATATATAATATAATATTATATTATATATATATATATATTATATATATATTATATATATTTAATAATATATATATATTATTTATTTATTTATAAAATTTTAGTTTTTCGGTTTAAACCGAAAATCGAACCGAAAAACCGAAATTCTAAAATTACAAACCGAATTCGATCCGAAAAACCAAAAAACCAAAACCAAAATTAAATTTCGGTTTGGTTTTTCGGTTTAAACCAAAATATGCCCACCCCTACTCTAGAGTATCTAAATCAGAAACGATTTCCTTAACTACAGATAGGTGATCCTCCAAGGACGCACCCTCAGTATGCGATGGGAATAAAGTCGTTGCTTGAGATGCAACTTACTTATTAGGCTCTTTGTTATACACAACGATTACAGTTTCAACCACAACGCAGCGGTTGTGGTCTCCTTCAAAACATCCTGTAGAATCTGATTGGATAAATGAAGGTGGATCTGAGATAGAGCCTTCCGATCCATACGTCGTTTGTCCTCGTCTGTCCACGATGAGGGCATCTTCTCAAACCCTAATAAAGCATCGTCTAAATCCATCTGCGCGAGAACAACCCCCATCTTAACCTGCCATAACAAAAATCTAGTGTTGCGATCCAACAACGGAATATCATACTTCATGGTTGTCATCCCGAGAAAACAATCGAACATGCTCTGATACCAGTTTGTTATGATTCGAACAGAATAAGCAAACCACAAGTAAAAGAAAACAAGAACACACCGATTTACGTAAAAATTCTTGCGGGAAAAACCACCGGCAGAGGCAGATGAGGTTTCACTATAATGGAAAGAGAGTATAATGTGGAGAAGGCTGAATTTTCTAAATGCACAAAATAACCCACTAAATGCACTTATATAATATGTGCGTACAAATAAGTCCTAGGCCCAAAAACATAAAAGTTCATTCAGGCCCACTCAACATAATTCGGATAACAACCCTAACAACACTTTTGCTCCATGATCTATTGTTGGATTATGTAGTAAGATTAGGAGGTATCCATAATCAAATAAGACTTTTTAAGGTAAAAGCATATAATAAGCACGAAAACACGTTTTATAAATAATGCATAAAATAAATCATATAAAGTCTAAGAACTAATAAAGATGCTAATAAGTTTGAGTGAAAAGAACTTTTGACATCATAATCACAATGTATATGAGGATCCAACAACATGTAGGAATTTCAATATTTCCTCTTAAGAAACACTTGGTTAGATATGTCGTAAAGAAAAAGTAGATATGTAAATTAGTAAACGAAATATTTGCAGAATCATTTTTTCGGGTATAAATTGTAAGTGGACATAAAAAGAAGTGTTCTTTATGAATACTTCCCCCGTCTCATACTACTTGACATGTTTATCTTTTGCACAACTCTTAAGAAGAAATTAATAGGAAGTGCAAATTGACTAATACGACCCTATTAAACTCACTTTAAATATTATCATTACTTATTAGAGTTAATTACTCTTCCATTAAATTATTAAGGGTAGGGTTGGAAAAATATGTCAAATTATCTCTTGATTCTTCAAACATGTCAATTTAATTTAATATGAGACAGAAATAAATGTCAAGTACTCCCTCCGTTTCGTTTTAGTTGACCCTCTTTCTAAAAATATTTATTTTAATTTAGTTGTCCCTTTGATGAAATCAAGAGAATTTTATTATGTTCTTCCAATACTACCCTTAACATTAAATGACTAAACAAATTGTATTTATTCAAATTTATATTTTCAAAGCATAATTAATAAGGTTAATTTAATAAAATAAATCTCCTAATTAATATTTTCTTAATGGGTATGCCAAGTTCATAAAGACCAACTAATATGAGACGGAAAAAGTACTTGCTTGGAACAAAAATAAGGTATAATTTTCTGGATGCACAAAAATAAATGTATGACAATTACTACAACTACCAATACTATCCAATTTTCAAAAAGAGAAAAAACGGTTTTACTAAACATATAAACCTCCAACAAATTTCACAAAATTAAAGATTGTTGTCTTCTCTTTCACACACACCGTCACACCCTAGCCATGCCCTAGTTAGGGTGTGCATCCGTCGGTTCGATTTTATATATTATCAGTTTGGTTTATCGCTTTTAAATTTTTTCATACGCTAAAACAATAACCAAATTAATAAGATATTTTTTATCGGTTTATCGGTTTTTAGTCTTTAACGGTTTGGTTTTCGGTTTAACCGATAAGAAAATACTCATAAAATAGAAACAGTAGTAACTAACATAAAAAACAATTGAATCTTAATTGCAACCAAAAATCCTACATGATGTGTTTTAAATTACAAGAATCTTCAAGTTTGAACTAAATGTTGTTAGGAGAAATTAAGAGTTTTTATAATTGAAATAACAGGTTTGTTAATTTGTAGAAATTAAAGAGAAATATCTAATAAGTCACACACACACACACACACACATATATATATATGTGTGTGTGTATATTGTTATTGGGTTATTGGTTTACCCAATAAGAAAAAATTGAACCGAACAATAATCCAATAATTTTTTTCTATAAAACCATTAAAAAATCGTTAACCCAATAAACCAATAATAATAAACCAATAACATTTTTATCGATTCGATTTATCGATCGGTTCGATTTTTGCACACCCCTACCCCTACCCCTACCCCCAGTGTTGCCCCATCAATGGTGCTTCACTAACACTATTCGTTGCTTTTTTATTCGCGGTAGTTTTTTATCCTCAATTGTTTTCTCCTATGACTTCAAATATTTCTTCCTCCGTGTATAGCTTGTATATCACTATCTTTGATGTATATGTAAATATAAATATATGCACTTGATATACACATGATATATGTTGATATACTTTGGCATATACAAAATATACAAGACATACCCACAATATACAGCGACATATACAATTGCATGTCATATGTGAGTATAAAAACTTCAATACTAATTTAAACTATAGAGATTTTCCTTTAAAAGTTTATACTTTAGCAAACCTCAAGTTAACCCTACAATTCCAATTTAATTTATAATTATAGCATGTTTAGTTTCTTGATTTACAAAATAATTGACTAGATGAAGTGTTTTGAGGGGAAAAAAAAAAGGTTTACGTACATAAATAATATTAAGGATACATAGAGGATTTCATTTGGAAATGAAATTTTAATTCTAACTTGGAAAAAATAGAGAGGATAAAATATGGGGAGGAGCCAAATCCTAAAATTAATTTTTTTTGCCTATGTTGAGTAGTCATGGGTTGAGTTTAATCATATCAATCTTATCAAGATCTTGATGTTTGGACTTTGGAATTTGGATAGTTGGGAGTTGAGTCTGGGCAGCCTCATGAGTAGAAGACGAGTTTTATTTTTTTTTAATCATGAGTTAAAATAGATAATAGTGCTCGAACTTAATCTATCTGTAATGTATCATGCCCAATTCTTTTAAAAATTGATTTGATTTAGGTGAATCAAATGAGTTCAGGTTGAATTAGCCCCCTCCCCCCAATTACAGTTGGATATATAAAAAAGAAATTACTATGTCTATAATAACAGTTGATTTCTACTTTAATGGCTTTTATTGTCTTCTTGAATAGCTATTAGTTGACCTTTATTGTTTTTTAATTTCTCTAACTCCTCTAATGTTTAGCCTTTCTCTAACATACCATTGATGAGTCATATTATTTTTCTTAATGACCAAATTTTGAGGCACGACCCATTAATATTTGAAACAATTACGACGTTTTTGGTCAACATTGACAACCCATTTGATGAATTTTTTAATTATATAAATCAACTCAATCTTCTTCTTTGAGGGAAGAACTAGACAAAAATTTTCTTATATCATAATATAGTGTGTTGGCTTTCTTTTTTGTTAATCTTTGATGGATTTTGGCTCATAGTTAATAGTTAATATTGGAAGAGCTTGTTGAATTCCGGAGATACACCCATATCGAGTGAAATATCCTTAAGGATAGTGTTTTACATGCTTCAAGCTGTATGAATTCCATACAAGTGAAGAAGGTATTTTTCGTAAGATTTACAACAATTACAACTGTTAATTGTACTAAATACAATTGAAGGAATAAATCAAATGAAGAGAGAAAGAAAAGGAAAAAAAATACTTCAACAAAATGCAAGAGAGGATAAAATGCCCACAAATGTGAGAGATTTGAAACTCCAAGCACAATGCTAAAAAAAGAAGGGGAAAAACAACAAGATAGACTTGGAATATGAAATCAACTTTCACTTGAAGAGGTAACTAGGAATTATTGCACTATATAAATCTCGAGACACTACCAGAAATTACCCCTATTGTGACAGTTGCAATAGATAAAAAAACCGTTGCCATAGTTCTACCGCAACAGTTCAGCAACCGTCCTATAGGTGGGCGTTGCAATAGGTCTATGGCAACGCTTTATGTGACGGTTGTCTGAACCGTCGCTATAGCTTCGCCATAGGTCAAGCTATAGCGACGATTTTGGACAATCGTCGCCATAGCTTGACCTATGGCGATGGTTATTTTTTGACTTATTGAGATGCCTATTTTCATCTATTGCAACGGTTACAACCGTCGCCATAGCTTGACCTATGGCGACGGTTTTTTTGACTTATTGAGACGCCTATTTTCATCTATTGCAACGGTTACTAACCGTTGCAATAGAAGCTATTGCAACGACATTAAACCGTTGCAACAACATCTATTGCGACGTTTTCAACAGTATCTATTGCAACAACATCTATTGCGACATATTGTAAATTAGTATTTACATACATAATAAATTACGATAAACAATTATACACACATCATAAAACAAAATCATTCATTAATAATCAAATAATCCAAAATATGGAACAAATTAAACTAGTAATTTTAATCCAAAAGCAAAATGTATGTTAAGTACTCGAATGATTAGTTAAGTTTTTACATAGTATCAATTTCTAGTCGCGATAAGTTTCAAGAATTCTATGTAGCCTGTATTCTTCTTCTTGCATTCTAGCATCTATTTTTTCCGTAAAGCTGCAAGTGATCCAGCTGAAACAAAGTTCTTTAACTTTCTAATGATTTCTTGACCTTCCAAGCAAGAATCAGTTAGCATCTCAAGATTCTGATCTTCTATCAGATTCAGTGCCTGTCATCAGTAGATACATATTAGAAGGAATAAGAGCACCGACAAGAATTGTGTTAACTCGTGAATGCCTGCACTTTAATAACCGTAATAATATAAACCATAATACATTTGGTATTAGCAATTTAAATTAGATGTCTAATTTTAGCAATTTCGCCAAATTTTTTTGTAGATTCATGTTTAACTCCTTGAAGTCCCCGTCTTTCATTTCTCAAAGACAGAACAACTAAAAATATGATTCCACTTTATGTCTTGAACAATGATTCTTATTGTTCCAGTAAGATTCTAAGCATCAGTGCGAAGTTCAACAAGATAGATTACTGAAGAAGAGGAGGACAGTACTAGGAAATCAGAACAAAGAATTAGATGCAAGTCTTTTAGATGGAGATTTAATTATTTTTTCTTGTAGGAATACACTGAGAGAGACCAAAAATTCTGCAATGTATTGCTATCGTCGTCTGTACTAAATGGGTTAGGCCAAGTGTCAGAGGCAATGTAAACTATTTAGGTTGTCCCAAAAGCCAAGAAGTAGGTACGCTTGAGCTAGAACAAGGAATTATAAATTTTTATGGTAGGCTGTCAGGGCCAGGATTGCATAGTTCAGATTGTTTGTTTAGTATAGTAGGATTTGCCTTTACCACCCATATAATATAGCATACCTTCCCTGCCAGCTAAAGATCCAAACTCTTCACCATTTCAGTAAGAATGTAACAATTGTCACTCCATACCGAAATATCTCAGCGAGACCTAAATTTGTTCATCAGAAATAATACTACCTGCATTCACCATCTATCACCGAAAAGAAAATCACAATTATCCCAAAGCTAAGAAATGCTTGTTAGGATGCCAAAATGGCAAGAGATGTTTGATGAATAATTACAAAGATGCAGCGCATAGAGGAAACAAATCAATAATAAGTCGATAACAACAAAGAGAAGTAGAGGCCTTGACCTTTAAGTGCAGAGTAATTCTCCCATCACTTGGATCAGTCAAATGATATGCTTTGACGTATCAAGGATCACTGCTTCTAGTCAAAGTATATAGTATATGCACTAGGAGGAACCTTGAGAAAAGAGGAGTCTACTTGTTTAGCCAGCAATAAAGCTAACTCACTAAGATCAAGCCTCCAAAGCTCTAAAATGGCCTTGTGCATCAGTCCTTCCAGTTTTCGATCCTGAGCAGCAGATGCTTCATTAAACTGAACTGTTAACTTTTGATGGCTAAATGGATAATCTCCTCTTGCTTCAACAACCCCAGCCCACCTTGGAAAAGATAAATGGAAACAGAACTATCATCCAACAATGCTTTGGCAAATGATGTATCATCCAACAAATGTTTCACAATTTTGCTAATAAAGTTTATAACTTTTCAGATGTTCTAAACCCCACACATTTCTTAAACAGATTATGTTACTTAAAACACTAAGCCTCCCCCCAGGAGGAGAAGAGGGGATACTGACTGCAGAAGTTTAAATGTTTAACTAGGAAAAAACTATGATCTAATCCTTTCAAGTTAACTCTCACATTATCTCGTAAGAACTCTTTTTTTCTTTTATGAAACATACAAGAGATTCTGAATAGTGATCTAGAAGTCAATTGATTTTTAAGGAGTTTGAGTAAAACTAATATCATGTCTCTCTTTATTCTTTTTAAACCAACCAGTACTAACAAGCAAAAATGAAGCCAACAATGATTTCTAAGCCTTTCTTAAAATCTTTTCATTCTTTTGTAAACATTTCTTAAAATCTTCGTGTGGAAACTATAGCTGATAGGTTATCATGGTTAGGTGTGGGTATGGAAGGAGAGTGTCACGCCCCAAAATCCCATCGGGCCGGACTGGCACCCGAAGCCGAGAAGGCCCGGGAGAACCCGTTCAAATACCTGTACTTTCCCTTACATTCACCAAAAATTTGGGCAGCACTTCGTTACATACAGAAGGGTCTAATTCCCTGTATCAGCACAACACACACAAATATATATATATAATATAATACTTGGCCGTCGGGGCCACCACATATACAAATATAACATCACTATATAAACTCCCATGACTTGACCCTTCCTTATGTCTACAAAGCCTCTAGGATATACATGACATAACTAGGGTCGGGACAAACCCCCGCCCACACATGACTCCTGTACAATAACAAAACATAAGGAACCGACTCGGAAAGCTCCGAAGCAAACTGGAGCTCACCAACAATAGCTGTATGATCTGGCTCCTATCTATGCTGCGAATGACCTGAAGCACCTGTGCCTGCAGCATGAAATGCAGGTCCCCCGTGAGGGACGTCAGTACAAAATATGTACTGAGTATGTAAAGCTGTAAATAATCATATGTAATATAGGGGATCAGGAAAATCAGACGCAAGTGAATAAATCATAATAGAAGTGAACCACACTTCATAAACACTTTTAGGATCATGTACATTATCATTAATCTGAATTGGATTCGTGAATTCGAACACATTTGTGGAACGGTATACATTCGTTCATTTCATTCTTTACAATTATCATTCGTCATTACCTCCTCCTCCCGAACCTCCAACCACCTAACAATAATCAATATTGTACCGTACTGTGACCATTAGGCTGCCTCCAGTACATATCAACTGGGATCGACCCATGCTAGGCTTATGCCCCTGGGATACCACCCATAAACACATAAATAGGGATCGACCCATGCTAGGCTTATGCCCCTGGGATACCACCCACACGTATATCAAGTAACACACATAAGAGATCTTTCCAACAACTTAGTTCAAAAGCTTTTGAGATTATTACATTAGTGTTCATGCCAATATAGTACCTTTGGAACAATGATACATCAATAGGAATCAAGTAATAGACCTTCTGTACAATAACGATGTTATAAAGACTCATTGGTACATCAACAATGTGTTTCAGAATCATCAATATCACAACAATGGAATAGGAGCCTTTTGGTATATCAATGAAACATTTTTACACTTTATAGAATGGAAACAACTTCGTTGGTAATGTAGCACAATACATGTTTTTGGACAACCTTGGAATCTTACTTGATGGAACATTGGTGTTTTCATGCCAAAGAACATTGTTAGAGTATGCTTTACATACCTCGTTGTAGATTCGGATACCAATTCAATACAACTTCCCGCCTTTACAAATCACTCATCTACAATGAAATATTTGGCATCTAGTATTAGCAACCCAACACCACAATTCTCTTCCATAATTCCATACAACCACTATTTGCAAAACATTCCAAAAACCAACTTGAACAATAGGTTTATGTGTATATATATATATATATAATCATCATTTCAATACCACATCATCCCTTCACAATTCAACATAATCCAACATCATTTCCCAATCATCTTTCAACAACAATCAAATAGCATACTTCTTATGCTCACATGCATATATATATATATATACATATTCATATAAATAACACCAACATAATTTACATTCTTACCATAAAATGGCCCTTTTGATTTCGAAGTCCTGTTGGAACAAATAAGGGATGCTTCTCGAAGCCCTCAAGACGATGAACACAACTACGGAATCAATTTGGACTTTCCACGGTTGAATCACAAGATAATTGGAGTTGAAATTAGGCTAGGGTTTCCTTATTCTCAATAATATGATGATAATTGATGGATATAAGACCAATTATATCTATATAATGACCAATTTTCGTCCAAGAGATGATGAAAAATGACCATATTGCCCTTAAAAATTTAAGTAAATCCGAATCTGTCCATGGTGGACTGTTTTGGCAGGCTAAAGTAAATCGGCCATAACTCTTTTCTCCGATATCGGATTTGGGTGAAATTGGTATCTTTGGATAGATAATTCAAAGGGATTTCATTTCATATAAAGTAGGCCACCCATTTCATCCTTTAGAAGGAGTTATGATCGTTTGAAGTTGACCCTAAAAAACTGTTTTGAGAGGCTGAAGTAAAACGAGTATAACTCCTTACTCAGATGTTGGATTTGGATGAAACCAATTGCATTGGAAAGAAAACTCAAAGATCTTTCTTTTGATAGGTTGCAGCCCTCCCAGTTCATTATATTGAGAGAGTTACGATCGTTCAAAGTCGACCCAAAAAACTGGCAGGCCTCAGTAGTTTGAATTTCCTGCACATTTACTGTTCACAATTATCCCGGCCGCCGTTTTATAGTTTCGAACGTGCTCGATTATATCCGAAACTTATCCGTTTTTGGAAATCTTTATATCGTTGGAAAGCTTATTCAATAAAGTTCGTATGGAAACATCGACGGGCAAATTCCGATATAAATACAGTCGATTCCTATACACATATAATCAAACTATACACTTGAAACCATCTCAAAATAATCAATACTCATACTTAAACTGATATATACCTTAGGATCAATACTTATACTCCAACACATATAACCATGGCTAATGCACGTAATTAAGTATGGGGTGTTACAGAGAGATTGCAAATAAAGGCAAGTGTAGTTCCTCGTCCTGCTAAGGATACTTCAAAATATACTGATAGATTTTTGAACCCTTCGGTATAGCAACTTATTAGTTTTTACAAATATGTTGATGATTTATGACGTGCATTTGTTCAACTATTGTTGAACATTTTCTACTAACAAACTCCTATAGAAAATGGTAGCAACTAGCAAGTACTTTCTTACTACAACATCAAGCGGAGGTACTAAATATTAATACAAAAAGGAACATAAAATAATGCCAGAAATATAACTGATAATAGTGGGTAAGCATAAAGTTCATTGGCATTATGCATGTAGACACCTAATTTCGTCCCTCCGCAATATCATTTCTACCCATTTTTTACCTTATCCTACCGTGTACCCTCAATCATGTAATTATCCCTCCACAAATGACAAAAATCAAAACCAACTCTAAACAAATCTTATCCCAAAATCCCCACATAATCCCAATTGATAACAAATTAACAACCTTCCCAATTAAAAGTGGACACCTAACCCTTATCCCTCCAATTAAAAAACAACACCTACCTACCCTACTCTAACAAACCCTATCCCTAACCCTACCCCTACCTCACTACCCTACCCCACTACCCCATCCTAATATATACACACATATACACAATTAAAAGGGAGGAGAATAGATACAGCAAAGGGAGGAGACAAAAAAAAGAAGCAAAAGGCCAAACTCTCTCTCTCTCTTTCTTCTCTCTCGATATACCTCTCCTCTCCTCTCCATCGGAATCCATGGCTGACGCCGGCCAGCTTAACGCCGGCTAGCTTCTCTTCCCCTCTCCCTCGATCGCCACGTCATCAGCTAGCTTTCTCCCTCTCGATCTACGATCTCTCTCTCTCTCTGCCTCTATCTTATCCGGCGAGACGCCGCCGTCGTTTCAACCACAACGACGACGGCCAACCCACCATCGCCGTAGCCAGCTCTTCTCCCAGCCCGAGATCCGACCAACACGACTGAAATCGACGAATTCCATTGGAATCGGCTCCACCAGCTAGGATCTGTAAACCCGTTTTCACATTTCACATCTGTTTTCAACCAAATTCGACCCCATTGAGTCAGTTCCGGGGAAACCCACGGGAAATCCGTAAACCTGGTGGCCAGATAGCAAAGTAGGTGTGGGTTTCGCGAGAGGCATAACTATTGGTTTGTGTTGGTGAAAAAATAGTAAAAAAAAAAGGGGTTTATCGTCGTTGTTGGTTCGAATCCGGCGAAGTCAGCCGGAAATCGGTCGAAACAGTAGCTAGGGGGTGCGAAATAGGTTCAGGCTTATCTTCTTTGTTGGTTGGAAAAATTCGTTTGGTCGACGTTTGGGTTGGGGTTTCCGTCTTGTCTTGTCGTTCGTTTGTTGGCTCGAAATCCGGTTGGTCGACGTTCGGGTGGGAGATTGCTGATTCGAGGTTCATCGGCACGGGCTCTACCGTATTTAATCGAAATAATACTTGAAAGCAATATTGATGGCCTTCGGATTCGGGTTTTCTTAAATATTATTATCCACGAAAATCGATATTCGGAAGGTTCAATTCTATCCTTGCTCCTCTCAATTTTACGTAATTCTGAATAATTTGCGTGTTTGGTATGTTCGAATATGTGTTATGTGTTGTTTGATGTTGGTTGCGGATTTTGAGACGTGATTTAATAATTGAAGCATGTTATAATTATTGTGGTTAAAAAATGGTTTTGTGGGTGAGAATTGAAAACTTGGCATAATGGTTGAATTTTGATTAGTTTGATTCATTGGTTGTTTGGTTTCGAAATGAACGTTAATCGAACTTGGTAGTATCTTGATAGGACGATTGGTTTAGGCAAACGTAGTTTGGGTAGGCAAAATTTAGGGTTCGTGGCTTCGGTTGAATGTTGGAAATTCTGTGGAGTGTTTGAAATTTTGTTGAATAGTTTTATTTTTTCCGCACTAAGAAATGTATTCATTTGACCGGGGAATACCCCGAAGCACTTGTATTATTTTATCCGGGGAATGCCCCGAGGTATCTTGTACTCGGAGGACGCTCGTTATCAAGTCCCAAGGCATCGGGTAAAGCTTTGGAGCATAGTTTAGGATTAATATAGGTTAGTGTAGGTTTATATTTTTTGCATTTTTCTATTTCGGGATTGTATAATTGGACTGGACACTAATTTTGGATTTGTTTTGTTTCATGTGTTTGGATGGATTGTTTTATGTGTTTTTGTGTGGTTTATACATTTGTAATGCCAAATTAGTCGATACCCTCCACCATGCGATCGTGGTCGAACCACGGGATCGAGGGGTGCCTAACACCTTTCCCTCGGTCAACAGAATTCCTTAGCCGGAATCTCTGTGCGCAAACCGGTTTAAGAGTCAATTGGTTTCGAAAAAGGGATTTTCCAAAGGTGACTTGGCACACCGGATTATGCCAAGTGGCGACTCTGAATAAAAAATGCAAATAATCTTTTTTTCCGAAACAAATTTTCATTTCTTGTCACTTAAATAATAAAACCCTTTCGAACGTATTCCAATGTTTTGGAGTACGCGTAAAAAAGGGGGTGTGACAGCTCTGGCGACTCTGCTGGGGACATTTCAGAATTCGAGCTTATTTTTTGAGTCGTATCGGCTTTGTTTGGCATTACGAGTGTATAAGCATTGTTTGTGATTATTGTTTTCACTTTTGTGCGTTTTCGTGCTCTTTGTTTATAGTATTTATCCTATGTGCTACCGCTTTATATCTGTCATCATGAGTCCACCCCCCGGCCTTCTTTCTGCAACAAGTCCGTAGTACACGTGTTGTACACAACCTCTAGTTGAGTCACCCTTATTTTAGGGGGGGAGCCGTCGGTGTTATGGAGTAGGTGGAAAGCAAAGCAGCCACTATCGACCATACGCTCCCCCGAACAGCCTTGTTAGTGAACCACAACGTAGGTCAGCCTTTAGGTCATGCTTATGTGCATCATGCGGAGACCTAGCGGGACCCACATGGCCCTTTGTAGGAGACTCACCTCTAAAGCATCCCTACGTGCTAACTGTTGCATATTTGAGGGTAACGTGGTCATTTGACGGGCTGATTTAAAAAAAGAAAAAGAAAAAAAGAAAAGAAAAAGTGAGTCGAAAGGAATGAATCAAAAGGAATGTCGTAGTTTATTTTAGAATTCTTTATGGCTTTTGTTCTTCACAATCCAAAAAAAAAAAAAAAGATTTTTACCTTTTGCACTCATTTCTCAAAAACGAAAATATCAAAAACATTTTTTTCTTTTGTCTCGTTTAGCATGCATTCACAATTCGAAAACTTCAAAAAGATTTTTCATTCATAGGAGTTTTTATAAAAGAAAAATACAAAAATTGTAGGAGTTTTGTACATTTCACGACAATGCCAAAAGATTTTTTTCTTCGTAGTTGTTGGTGTCAGTTTAGTTGAATTGTCTAATTAAAAAAGTTTTTATTCGTTTGTCTTTGGTTGTGTCCCTTAAGTTAGGGTCAATCTGTTAGTTAATTGTTAATTGGCCAATCTAGACGAACTACGCACCCCTGATTCTCCTCTTTCGGGATGTGAGATACGTAGGCAACCTATTGTGGGTTCGGGGATCTTATTTCAAAAATTCAAAAAAAAAAAATATTTTTATTCACTCTTCATTTAGAGTAGGTTTTCATATGCATCTTCAAAGAAAACTACAAAAAGATTTTCCTTTAATAAGTTCAAGTTTCATTTTCGCATGAAATTCAAAATTGAAAACCCAAAAAGAGTTTCTTTGGTAAACATAGGTTTCACTTTGTTTAGGGATGTTAAGCCTAAAAAATGCAAAAAAATGCAAAAAAAAAAAAAAAAAAGATTTTAGTCAAGTCTTTTGACAATTTGTTATTTTCTTTTCTTCTCTTTTTAAAGTTTCAAGAAAAGAAAAAAGAAAGGAAAAGGTTTAATTGACCATTTTGGCAAAACTTCACGAACTACGCACACCTGATTCTCCCCTTTTGGGGGTGAGACACGTAGGCGCCCTTCTTGGGTTCGGTGATCTTTTCAAGAAAAAAAAGATGTTTTGAAAAACTGTTGAACTCTAACCATTTGCTATCTGTTGTCCGGAAGTTTAAGGTGGTTGGTTTGTGGCATTTTGTCTGGTCCTCCATATTGTTCCAAGTCACAGAGGAAGTTATGGCCAACAAAGATACCGAGTTAGTTGTCACTAATCAAATAGGGAGTTCGGGGAATGAGAATGTAGAAGATAATGAAGAGATTCGGAAAATTAAGGCGGCAAATAATAGAAATGCATCGAGCTTGGGCTAATGGGTTGCCGCTTCCTCCAGTTCCTACGGATAATCTGGAATATCTTTCTAGCTTGCCTCCCGTGTCACATGCACAATTTCCCATTTTTGTTGATATGGCACAACATGCATCAGGATCGACTCCGGGGCAACAATATCCAACCACTTCCAATGTTCATTTCCTTACTCCCCAATCCAAGGCTACCATATACTCGGCTCCAGCTGTTGTTCATGCTTTTGCGGCGCCACCCCCACCTCCTACTTTTGATGTTCATCCACAAATTGTGCCTCCCTACTCTACAAGAAAGCCTGCATTGAATATTTTTAGTGATCAACATTATGCTCTCGAGCCTACATTTAAGTCGACTGGTCCTTACAATTGCCCTCAACCTCCTGAATTTCCTCCTAACACTGAGAAGCCTGTTATGACAGAAGAACAAGAGGAAATAGCCAGAAAATTGAGAAGTTTGGAAATGAATATGAAAAACTTGCAAGGACTTGGGGGGTATAAAAGTGTCTCATATAAAGATCTATGCATGTTTCCTGGTGTACATCTTCCTCTGGGTTTTAAAATGCCGAAGTTTGAGAAGTATGATGTACATGGCGATCCTGTAGCACATTTGAGACGCTATTGCAACCAGCTAAGGGGTGCCGGAGGGAAGGAAGAATTACTCATGGCATTTTTTGGTGAGAGTCTTTCAGATCTAGCTTCAGAATGGTTTGTTGACCAAGACATCGACAAGTGGAACAGCTGGGATAACCTTGCTAATGAATTCGTGCAACAATTTCAATACAATATGGAGTTGATTCCTGACGAAAAATCTCTGACTAATATGAAGAAAAAAGGTACTGAAACTTTCAGAGAGTATGCAATTAGATGGCGTGAACAAGCTGCTCGGGTGAAACCGCCAATGAAAGAAAGTAAGATAGTGGAGGCATTTATTCAAGCGCAGGATGAAACATATTATCAACACTTGTTACCTGCATTAGGCAAGCCATTTATTGAGGTCCTCAAAATGGGGGAGATGATAGAGGATGGAATTAAGACCGGTCGCATTGTGAGTTTTGAAACATTGAAAGCGACTACTCAAGCAATTCAAAAAGGTTCGGAAAGTGTTGGAGGAAAGAAGAATGAGGAAGATGCATCAGCCATTATAGTTGGACAACAGACACGGGTAAGAGGACCATGCCATCGTTACCCACGGGCTCAAACCCAAGTTTATGGCCAGGTTCCACAGAATCTTTCCCAAAATCCATTATCATATGTTCAACCCCCATCTTACCCACACTGGCGCGCGCCAACTCTGTCGAGTTGTCCTCCAACTCCACATACATACCGAAGCCCTTCTAGATCTGGTTTTCAATTTAATCCAAATAATGAAATGAAACAGAAGTCGAGGGATAACTTCACATCGATTGGAGAGTCGTATGCAAGTTTATTCCAGAGATTGGTACAGCAGGACATGATCACTTCTCTCCTTGGGTATACTCCTGACCCACATTCAAGAAGTTTTGATCCTAGTGTACGATGCGCATATCATTCTGATGTTCAGGGTCACAGTATTGAAGATTGTCGTGCTTTGAAAAGAGAAATTGAAAAGATGATTCAAGATAAATCAATCATGGTACAGAACATTGACAGTGAGTAAATCTCTAGTCATGTTGATATGCAAACCAGTGGCTAAGATGTCAGGCGGAGCAATTGAGAAGTCACCCCTCTCCTTACTAGGAAGGGGTCTGGTAGTTTGTTTTGTTTTATTTTCTGCTGTCCGAATTATTTCAGGGTTGTAGTTCGGGATCTATCTTGTTTTGTCCTTTTGTTGTTTATGTTCAAACCCTTCTATCTTTTATTTCAACTAAATGAAGTGTCCTTTTTCTTTTGTGTTTCAACTATGTGTTGTTTGTTTGTTTTCTTTATACAGTCATTTTATGCTGATTCTAGTGATATGATATGCCTGCGGAATTTTCAGTCAGATCTTAAAATCCAGCTTAATCATGAAACATTGAATCAGAGGGTTAAAGTTAGAAAAAGAGAGCATATGAGAAAATAGATAGAGTGCTGAGATATTTGGTGACAAGTTAAGGCAATTATTTTGAGAATCACAAGAACAACTTGGTCATCGATCGAAAGGCAAGTCCTAATTAGGTCAAATAATGGACGTGTGATCGCTATATCAAGAGAAACAAAAAATAAGCAGCTCCACGAAAGCATGAGTCATTTGATGTGAGGAATGTACAACAAAGGTGGAGTTACAGAAGAAGTAGTGACGCACAGACTTAATCTGCTTAAAAAGATGTCGCAAATGATCTTCATCTCTCACTTTCAATTGCATGTTATGTACTTGCATTCTCAAGGATTGATATGATGAAGGCATTTCGTTCTGCCATCTAAACATCGTGTCATCCTTTGTTTACCCCATTTGAACCTTAGTGTTATTTTCTTTCATACCCCTCTTTTGGAATCAAGATAGAGTAAGCAAAGTTCAAAGAATAGTGTCGAGCAAAAGATAAAGTCAAAAGTTACAAAAAAAAGAGACAAAAATGTTTCCAAAAAAGAGTGTCAAGAAAAATAGAGTTGGAAAAACAAAAAAAAAAATCGCAAAGTGAAAATAGCAAATAAAAAATCAGATCAAAGCAAAAGGACAAGCTGCCAGAACTACGCATGACCTGATTCTCCTCTCTCGGGGGTGAGATACGTAGGCTGCCCTACTAAGGGCTCGGTCCAACCAAATAAACAATTTAGCGTCACCCAGTCAAAAGAAACTGGGGCATGAGTTAATCCTCATTGTTTGAGTCGATTCCAAAAGTTGTAAGTCCTAACCCACTTTAAGTGTCGTTTGGGTCTCATGCCATCCTTTCTCTCCAACCCTATCCAAAATCCAAGTTACAACCAAAGAAAGACCTTCAGATCAATCTTTGAGGATTTTAAGGCAAAGCATGCAAGGGATATAATGATGTATTTGGGAACTACTTGTCTTCCTCAGCACAAGGAATTAAGAGAGAAATAAAAATGAGAGAGTCTTATCGGTGAAAACCCTCACGGGCACTATAAGACGACTGTGAGTTGAGAGAGATGAAAATAAGAGAGTCTCAATGGTGAAAAACCCTCACAGACACCATAAGGCAATGGTGAGCTGAGGAAAAGACCCTTTAAGGCGTCACTAGCCGAATGAGGTCTGAATGCAATTGGCCTAAGAGAGCAACTCAGATTCAAGGCCATTAACTCAACAACAATTGGTAGAAAGTTTGGATGGAAAGATCAGGTAGCTTAATCCAAAATGCATGGCATAATCATTAGAGTTGACTGTCATTTTTAGATAAATTTTTTCATTTCTTCGTTTCAAATGGGGACACTCATTGTCTTTTCTTTCTTCTCTTTATTTTTATTTTGTTTTCTTGAGTCAATTGTCCAAATAAAAGTCATTGTCATTTTTTTTTTCTTGTCTTTGAGTAAAGTCCGTGTCGAAATAAGTGAGAAAAGATTTCAAAACTGGCTACCAGCTTCTTCAATTGCACAAAGCAAGAAAAAAGGGCCAGCACATGCAAAAGACATGATTGTGAGCCAAAACTAGGCATGCAGAAAGTTTTGTCAGCCGACAAGTCTGGGAACTCATGGAAATACCAAGGTTCATAGGGTTTATCTGAGAAACATAACAAAGCAGAGATACTGTATTTGTTTCAGAGTCACGCTTAATAATCTGAGTTCGGGTCAATGATGCAGCAAGCCAGGGACACATGCTGATGGTTGAAAGCAAGATTAAATGTGACTGGGGCAAGAGCGATTTTCACGAAAGCCAAAGCCACAAACTAGCCACCATGTTTTTAAACTAACAAGTTTTCTCTGTATGAAACAGGAACACATGTTACCTTCGAATCTAGGGTTTCAAAGCCTAAACATCAAAAGTAAAAGGCCTCATTTTCACAAATGCTGGAGACGCACTTCCATGTCTGGGTAATTCAAGCAACATTTGTAAGGAGACGCACTTCCTTGTTTGTCAATTCAAGCGGTATTCGTAAGGAGACGCATTTCCTTGTTTGGGTAATTCAAGCAACATTTGTAAGGAGACGCACTTCCTGGTTTGGGAAATTCGAGCAACATTTGTAAGGAGATGCACTTCCTTAATTTAAGCGCTATCATAAGGAGACGCACTTCCAAAGGAGACGCACTTCCTTGTTTGGAAATTCGAGCAACATTTGTAAGGAGATGCACTTCCTTAATTTAAGCGCTATCATAAGGAGACGCACTTCCAAAGGAGACGCACTTCCTTGTTTGGTAATTCAAGCAACATTTGTAAGGAGACGTACTTCCTTGTTTGGTCAATTCAAGTGATATTTGTAAGGAGACACACTTCCTTATTTTGTTAATTTAAGCGCTATCATAAGGAGACGCACTTCCAAAGGAGACACACTTCCTTGTTTGGAAATTCGAGCAACATTTGTAAGGAGATGCACTTCCTTAATTTAAGCGCTATCATAAGGAGACGCACTTCCAAAGGAGACGCACTTCCTTGTTTGGTAATTCAAGCAACATTTGTAAGGAGACGTACTTCCTTGTTTGGTCAATTCAAGTGATATTTGTAAGGAGACGCCCCTCCTTGTTTTGGTAATTCCAGCAACATTTGTAAGGAGACGCACTTCCTTGTTTGAACAATTCAAGTGATATTTGTAAGGAGACACACTTCCTTATTTTGTTAATTCAAGCGCTATCGTAAGGAGACGCACTTCTAAAGGAGACACACTTCCTTGTTTGGTAATTCAAGCAACATTTGTAAGGAGACGCACCTCCTTATTTTGGTAATTCCAGCAACATTTGTAAGGAGACGCACCTCTTTGTTTTGGTAATTCCAGCAACATTTGTAAGGAGACGCACTTCCTTGTTTGAACAATTCAAGTGATATTTGTAAGGAGACACACTTCCTTATTTTGTTAATTCAAGCGCTATCGTAAGGAGACACACTTCCAAAGGAGACGCACTTCCTTGTTTGGTAATTCAAGCAATATTTGTAAGGAGACGCACTTTCTTGCTTTGGTAATTCCAGCAACATTTGTAAGGAGGTGCACTTCCTTGTTTGGACAATTCAAGCGGCATTGGTAAGGAGACGCACTTCCTTGTTTGGTAATTCAAGCAACATTGGTAAGGAGATGCACTTCCTTGATTGGGTAATTCGAATTTTGCTTTTTAGGTGATGCACTTCCTAACTTAAGTCTTGATTCATAGAAAGTGCACTTTCTAGTTGAGTTATCGCACTTAACCCTAAGGAGACGCACTTCCTTGCTAGTTTTCATTTGTCAGGTGGCACACTTCTTAACTTAAACTTGTATCTCTAGAAGACGCACTTTCTAGTTAGAATCCCTCACTTTAATTCTTAGGAGATGCACTTCCTAGTCTTGGTTATTTAATTTTACTCTTAAGAGATGCATTTCTAAGTCAGAGTCTTGATTCATCATTGCAACATGCAAGTAGGTATGATGTGACTTTTCCAAAAGTCTTCTGATGATAAACTGGGGCAAAAATTTAATTTTTGTTTTTTTGAAACTTTACTTTTCTGGCAAATAAGACCTCTTTATAATAATATTTGTTTGGGATTTTACTGTATGTCCAGGACCCTCCTGAAAAATGGGAATTTACTTTCAGTTCAGGACCCTCCTGAAGAATGGGAATTTACTTTATGTTCAGGGCCCTCCTGAAAAATGGGACTTTACTTTCTGTTCAGGACCCTCCTGAAAAATGGGACTTTACTTTCTGTTCAGGACCCTCCTGAAAAATGGGATTTTACTTTCTGTTCAGGACCCTCCTGAAAAATGGGATTTTACTTTCTGCTCAGGACCCTCCTGAAAAATGGGATTTTACTTTCTGTTCAGGACCCTCCTGAAAAATGGGACTTTACTTTCTGTTCAGGACCCTCCTGAAAAATGGGATTCTACTTTCTGCTCAGGACCCTCCTGAAAAATGGGATTTTACTTTCTGCTCAGGACCCTCCTTAAAAATGGGACTTTACTTTCTGTTCAGGACCCTCCTGAAAAATGGGATTTTACTTTCTGTTCAGGACCCTCCTGAAAAATGGGATTTTACTTTCTGCTCAGGACCCTCCTGAAAAATGGGATTTTACTTTCTGTTCAGGACCCTCCTGAAAAATGGGATTTTACTTTCTGTTCAGGACCCTCCTGAAAAATGGGACTTTACTTTCTGTTCAGGACCCTCCTGAAAAATGGGATTTTACTTTCTGTTCAGGACCCTCCTGAAAAATGGGACTTTACTTTCTGTTCAGGACCCTCCTGAAAAATGGGATTTTACTTTCTGTTCAGGACCCTCCTGAAAAATGGGATTTTACTTTCTGTTCAGGACCCTCCTGAAAAATGGGATTTTACTTTCTGTTCAGGACCCTCCTGAAAAATGGGATTTTACTTTCTGTTCAGGACCCTCCTGAAAAATGGGACTTTACATTATGTTCAGGACCCTCCTGAAAAATGGGATTTTACTTTCTGTTCAGGACCCTCCTGAAAAATGGGACTTTACTTTCTGTTCAGGACCCTCCTGAAAAATGGGAATTTACTTTCTGTTCAGGACCCTCCTGGAAAATGGGATGATGCTTTCAAAAAATGAAATACTAATTATTTATAATTCTTGTTTGGGATAATTTTTGTTCTAGTTTTAATTTTGAGTTTCAGGAGCCCGCCTGAAGAACAGGGTGATGAAATAGCAAGGCAGGAGCCCGCCTGAAGAACAGGGTGATGAAATAGCAAGTTCGGAGCCCACCGGGAGAACAGAGTGAAGAAAATGAAATAGCAAGTCAGGAGCCCGCCTGGAGAATAGGGTGAAGAAACAAAAGAGTCAAGCAACAAAGTGAAGCAATTGAAAGCCAAGCAACAAAGGGAATGAAATTGCAAGTCAGGAGCCCGCCTGGAGAACAGGGTGATGAAAGTCGAGTCAAGAACCAACAAAAGCTGTATCGATAGAATTTTTGTAATTTCATTTATGTTTTACTTGTAATTTTCATTTTGATGTAATAACAGAGCCGCGGACCGGAACCTCGATGGATCCTCACTTGACTCTCCAGCTCGGTATAGTCCACCGCCGTCCAAAAGTTGAGATGCTTGTCACTCGATCCTCTCGTAACTTGGTTGGGAAGGCTGTCCTAATTCAAAACCCGATAGTCCTTTTTTCTTCTGTTTCTTCTTTTGAATAACGGTCGGGACAAAATTCTATCTCGCTGTCTACTTCTTTGCCTGAAAACACTTCATGTTTACATTCAAAGGGGGCATGATGTAGACACCTAATTTCGTCCCTCCGCAATATCATTTTTACCCATTTTTTACCTTATCCTACCGTGTACCCTCAATCATGTAATTATCCCTCCACAAATGACAAAAATCAAAACCAACTCTAAACAAATCTTATCCCAAAATCCCCACATAATCCCAATTGATAACAAATTAACAACCTTCCCAATTAAAAGTGGACACCTAACCCTTATCCCTCCAATTAAAAAATAACACCTACCTACCCTACTCTAACAAACCCTATCCCTACCCCTACCCCTACCTCACTACCCTACCCCACTACCCCATCCTAATATATACACACATATACACAATTAAAAGGGAGGAGAATAGATACAGCAAAGGGAGGAGACAAAAAAAAAAGCAAAAGGCCAAACTCTCTCTCTCTCTTTCTTCTCTCTCGATATACCTCTCCTCTCCTCTCCGTCGGAATCCATGGCTGATGCCGGCCAGCTTAACGCCGGCTAGCTTCTCTTCCCCTCTCCCTCGATCGCCACGTCATCAGCTAGCTTTCTCCCTCTCGATCTACGATCTCTCTCTCTCTCTGCCTCTATCTTATCCGGTGAGATGCCGCCATCGTTTCAACCACAACGACGATGGCCAACCCACCATCGCCGTAGCCAGCTCTTCTCCCAGCCCGAGATCCGACCAACACGACTGAAATCGACGAATTCCATTGGAATCGGCTCCACCAGCTAGGATCTGTAAACCCGTTTTCACATTTCACATCTGTTTTCAACCAAATTCGACCCCATTGAGTCAGTTCCGGGGAAACCCACGGGAAATCCGTAAACCTGGTGGCCAGATAGCAAAGTAGGTGTGGGTTTCGCGAGAGGCATAACTATTGGTTTGTGTTGGTGAAAAAATAGTAAAAAAAGGGGTTTATCGTCGTTGTTGGTTCGAATCCGGCGAAGTCAGCCGGAAATCGGTCGAAACAGTAGCTAGGGGGTGCGAAATAGGTTCAGGCTTATCTTCTTTGTTGGTTGGAAAAATTCGTTTGGTCGACGTTTGGGTTGGGGTTTCCGTCTTGTCTTGTCGTTCGTTTGTTGGCTCGAAATCCGGTTGGTCGACGTTCGGGTGGGAGATTGCTGATTCGAGGTTAATCGGCACGGGCTCTACCGTATTTAATCGGAATAATACTTGAAAGCAATATTGATGGCCTTCGGATTCGGGTTTTCTTAAATATTATTATCCACGAAAATCGATATTCGGAAGGTTCAATTCTATCCTTGCTCCTCTCAATTTTACGTAATTCTGAATAATTTGCGTGTTTGGTATGTTCGAATATGTGTTATGTGTTGTTTGATGTTGGTTGCGGATTTTGAGACGTGATTTAATAATTGAAGCATGTTATAATTATTGTGGTTAAAAAATAGTTTTGTGGGTGAGAATTGAAAACTTGGCATAATGGTTGAATTTTGATTAGTTTGATTCATTGGTTGTTTGGTTTCGAAATGAACGTTAATCGAACTTGGTAGTATCTTGATAGGACGATTGGTTTAGGCAAACGTAGTTTGGGTAGGCAAAATTTAGGGTTCGTGGCTTCGGTTGAATGTTGGAAATTCTGTGGAGTGTTTGAAATTTTGTTGAATAGTTTTATTTTTTCCGCACTAAGAAATGTATTCATTTGACCGGGGAATACCCCGAAGCACTTGTATTATTTTATCCGGGGAATGCCCCGAGGTATCTTGTACTCGGAGGACGCTCGTTATCAAGGCCCGAGGCATCGGGTAAAGCTTTGGAGCATAGTTTAGGATTAATATAGGTTAGTGTAGGTTTATATTTTTTGCATTTTTCTATTTCGCGATTGTATAATTGGACTGGACACTAATTTTGGATTTGTTTTGTTTCATGTGTTTGGATGGATTGTTTTATGTGTTTTTGTGTGGTTTATACATTTGTAATGCCAAATTAGTCGATACCCTCCACCATGCGATCGTGGTCGAACCACGGGATCGAGGGGTGCCTAACACCTTTCCCTCGGTCAACAGAATTCCTTAGCCGGAATCTCTGTGCGCAAACCGGTTTAAGAGTCAATTGGTTTCGAAAAAGGGATTTTCCAAAGGTGACTTGGCACACCGGATTATGCCAAGTGGCGACTCTGAATAAAAAATGCAAATAATCTTTTTTTCCGAAACAAATTTTCATTTCTTGTCACTTAAATAATAAAACCCTTTCGAACGTATTCCAATGTTTTGGAGTACGCGTAAAAAAGGGGGTGTGACAGCTCTGGCGACTCTGCTGGGGACATTTCAGAATTCGAGCTTATTTTTTGAGTCGTATCGGCTTTGTTTGGCATTACGAGTGTATAAGCATTGTTTGTGATTATTGTTTGTGTTATTGTTTTCACTTTTGTGCGTTTTCGTGCTCTTTGTTTATAGTATTTATCCTATGTGCTACCGCTTTATATCTGTCATCATGAGTCCACCCCCCGGCCTTCTTTCTGCAACAAGTCCGTAGTACACGTGTTGTACACAACCTCTAGTTGAGTCACCCTTATTTTAGGGGGGGAGCCGTCGGTGTTATGGAGTAGGTGGAAAGCAAAGCAGCCACTATCGACCATACGCTCCCCCGAACAGCCTTGTTAGTGAACCACAACGTAGGTCAGCCTTTAGGTCATGCTTATGTGCATCATGCGGAGACCTAGCGGGACCCACATGGCCCTTTGTAGGAGACTCACCTCTAAAGCATCCCTACGTGCTAACTGTTGCATATTTGAGGGTAACGTGGTCATTTGACGGGCTGATTTAAAAAAAGAAAAAGAAAAAAAGAAAAGAAAAAGTGAGTCGAAAGGAATGAATCAAAAGGAATGTCGTAGTTTATTTTAGAATTCTTTATGGCTTTTGTTCTTCACAATCCAAAAAAAAAAAAAAAGATTTTTACCTTTTGCACTCATTTCTCAAAAACGAAAATATCAAAAACATTTTTTTCTTTTGTCTCGTTTAGCATGCATTCACAATTCGAAAACTTCAAAAAGATTTTTCATTCATAGGAGTTTTTATAAAAGAAAAATACAAAAATTGTAGGAGTTTTGTACATTTCACGACAATGCCAAAAGATTTTTTTCTTCGTAGTTGTTGGTGTCAGTTTAGTTGAATTGTCTAATTAAAAAAGTTTTTATTCGTTTGTCTTTGGTTGTGTCCCTTAAGTTAGGGTCAATCTGTTAGTTAATTGTTAATTGGCCAATCTAGACGAACTACGCACCCCTGATTCTCCTCTTTCGGGATGTGAGATACGTAGGCAACCTATTGTGGGTTCGGGGATCTTATTTCAAAAATTCAAAAAAAAAAAATATTTTTATTCACTCTTCATTTAGAGTAGGTTTTCATATGCATCTTCAAAGAAAACTACAAAAAGATTTTCCTTTAATAAGTTCAAGTTTCATTTTCGCATGAAATTCAAAATTGAAAACCCAAAAAGAGTTTCTTTGGTAAACATAGGTTTCACTTTGTTTAGGGATGTTAAGCCTAAAAAATGCAAAAAAATGCAAAAAAAAAAAAAAAAAAAGATTTTAGTCAAGTCTTTTGACAATTTGTTATTTTCTTTTCTTCTCTTTTTAAAGTTTCAAGAAAAGAAAAAAGAAAGGAAAAGGTTTAATTGACCATTTTGGCAAAACTTCACGAACTACGCACACCTGATTCTCCCCTTTTGGGGGTGAGACACGTAGGCGCCCTTCTTGGGTTCGGTGATCTTTTCAAGAAAAAAAAGATGTTTTGAAAAACTGTTGAACTCTAACCATTTGCTATCTGTTGTCCGGAAGTTTAAGGTGGTTGGTTTGTGGCATTTTGTCTGGTCCTCCATATTGTTCCAAGTCACAGAGGAAGTTATGGCCAACAAAGATACCGAGTTAGTTGTCACTAATCAAATAGGGAGTTCGGGGAATGAGAATGTAGAAGATAATGAAGAGATTCGGAAAATTAAGGCGGCAAATAATAGAAATGCATCGAGCTTGGGCTAATGGGTTGCCGCTTCCTCCAGTTCCTACGGATAATCTGGAATATCTTTCTAGCTTGCCTCCCGTGTCACATGCACAATTTCCTATTTTTGTTGATATGGCACAACATGCATCAGGATCGACTCCGGGGCAACAATATCCAACCACTTCCAATGTTCATTTCCTTACTCCCCAATCCAAGGCTACCATATACTCGGCTCCAGCTGTTGTTCATGCTTTTGCGGCGCCACCCCCACCTCCTACTTTTGATGTTCATCCACAAATTGTGCCTCCCTACTCTACAAGAAAGCCTGCATTGAATATTTTTAGTGATCAACATTATGCTCTCGAGCCTACATTTAAGTCGACTGGTCCTTACAATTGCCCTCAACCTCCTGAATTTCCTCCTAACACTGAGAAGCCTGTTATGACAGAAGAACAAGAGGAAATAGCCAGAAAATTGAGAAGTTTGGAAATGAATATGAAAAACTTGCAAGGACTTGGGGGGTATAAAAGTGTCTCATATAAAGATCTATGCATGTTTCCTGGTGTACATCTTCCTCTGGGTTTTAAAATGCCGAAGTTTGAGAAGTATGATGTACATGGCGATCCTGTAGCACATTTGAGACGCTATTGCAACCAGCTAAGGGGTGCCGGAGGGAAGGAAGAATTACTCATGGCATTTTTTGGTGAGAGTCTTTCAGATCTAGCTTCAGAATGGTTTGTTGACCAAGACATCGACAAGTGGAACAGCTGGGATAACCTTGCTAATGAATTCGTGCAACAATTTCAATACAATATGGAGTTGATTCCTGACGAAAAATCTCTGACTAATATGAAGAAAAAAGGTACTGAAACTTTCAGAGAGTATGCAATTAGATGGCGTGAACAAGCTGCTCGGGTGAAACCGCCAATGAAAGAAAGTAAGATAGTGGAGGCATTTATTCAAGCGCAGGATGAAACATATTATCAACACTTGTTACCTGCATTAGGCAAGCCATTTATTGAGGTCCTCAAAATGGGGGAGATGATAGAGGATGGAATTAAGACCGGTCGCATTGTGAGTTTTGAAACATTGAAAGCGACTACTCAAGCAATTCAAAAAGGTTCGGAAAGTGTTGGAGGAAAGAAGAATGAGGAAGATGCATCAGCCATTATAGTTGGACAACAGACACGGGTAAGAGGACCATGCCATCGTTACCCACGGGCTCAAACCCAAGTTTATGGCCAGGTTCCACAGAATCTTTCCCAAAATCCATTATCATATGTTCAACCCCCATCTTACCCACACTGGCGCGCGCCAACTCTGTCGAGTTGTCCTCCAACTCCACATACATACCGAAGCCCTTCTAGATCTGGTTTTCAATTTAATCCAAATAATGAAATGAAACAGAAGTCGAGGGATAACTTCACATCGATTGGAGAGTCGTATGCAAGTTTATTCCAGAGATTGGTACAGCAGGACATGATCACTTCTCTCCTTGGGTATACTCCTGACCCACATTCAAGAAGTTTTGATCCTAGTGTACGATGCGCATATCATTCTGATGTTCAGGGTCACAGTATTGAAGATTGTCGTGCTTTGAAAAGAGAAATTGAAAAGATGATTCAAGATAAATCAATCATGGTACAGAACATTGACAGTGAGTAAATCTCTAGTCATGTTGATATGCAAACCAGTGGCTAAGATGTCAGGCGGAGCAATTGAGAAGTCACCCCTCTCCTTACTAGGAAGGGGTCTGGTAGTTTGTTTTGTTTTATTTTCTGCTGTCCGAATTATTTCAGGGTTGTAGTTCGGGATCTATCTTGTTTTGTCCTTTTGTTGTTTATGTTCAAACCCTTCTATCTTTTATTTCAACTAAATGAAGTGTCCTTTTTCTTTTGTGTTTCAACTATGTGTTGTTTGTTTGTTTTCTTTATACAGTCATTTTATGCTGATTCTAGTGATATGATATGCCTGCGGAATTTTCAGTCAGATCTTAAAATCCAGCTTAATCATGAAACATTGAATCAGAGGGTTAAAGTTAGAAAAAGAGAGCATATGAGAAAATAGATAGAGTGCTGAGATATTTGGTGACAAGTTAAGGCAATTATTTTGAGAATCACAAGAACAACTTGGTCATCGATCGAAAGGCAAGTCCTAATTAGGTCAAATAATGGACGTGTGATCGCTATATCAAGAGAAACAAAAAATAAGCAGCTCCACGAAAGCATGAGTCATTTGATGTGAGGAATGTACAACAAAGGTGGAGTTACAGAAGAAGTAGTGACGCACAGACTTAATCTGCTTAAAAAGATGTCGCAAATGATCTTCATCTCTCACTTTCAATTGCATGTTATGTACTTGCATTCTCAAGGATTGATATGATGAAGGCATTTCGTTCTGCCATCTAAACATCGTGTCATCCTTTGTTTACCCCATTTGAACCTTAGTGTTATTTTCTTTCATACCCCTCTTTTGGAATCAAGATAGAGTAAGCAAAGTTCAAAGAATAGTGTCGAGCAAAAGATAAAGTCAAAAGTTACAAAAAAAAGAGACAAAAATGTTTCCAAAAAAGAGTGTCAAGAAAAATAGAGTTGGAAAAACAAAAAAAAAAATCGCAAAGTGAAAATAGCAAATAAAAAATCAGATCAAAGCAAAAGGACAAGCTGCCAGAACTACGCATGACCTGATTCTCCTCTCTCGGGGGTGAGATACGTAGGCTGCCCTACTAAGGGCTCGGTCCAACCAAATAAACAATTTAGCGTCACCCAGTCAAAAGAAACTGGGGCATGAGTTAATCCTCATTGTTTGAGTCGATTCCAAAAGTTGTAAGTCCTAACCCACTTTAAGTGTCGTTTGGGTCTCATGCCATCCTTTCTCTCCAACCCTATCCAAAATCCAAGTTACAACCAAAGAAAGACCTTCAGATCAATCTTTGAGGATTTTAAGGCAAAGCATGCAAGGGATATAATGATGTATTTGGGAACTACTTGTCTTCCTCAGCACAAGGAATTAAGAGAGAAATAAAAATGAGAGAGTCTTATCGGTGAAAACCCTCACGGGCACTATAAGACGACTGTGAGTTGAGAGAGATGAAAATAAGAGAGTCTCAATGGTGAAAAACCCTCACAGACACCATAAGGCAATGGTGAGCTGAGGAAAAGACCCTTTAAGGCGTCACTAGCCGAATGAGGTCTGAATGCAATTGGCCTAAGAGAGCAACTCAGATTCAAGGCCATTAACTCAACAACAATTGGTAGAAAGTTTGGATGGAAAGATCAGGTAGCTTAATCCAAAATGCATGGCATAATCATTAGAGTTGACTGTCATTTTTAGATAAATTTTTTCATTTCTTCGTTTCAAATGGGGACACTCATTGTCTTTTCTTTCTTCTCTTTATTTTTATTTTGTTTTCTTGAGTCAATTGTCCAAATAAAAGTCATTGTCATTTTTTTTTTCTTGTCTTTGAGTAATGTCCGTGTCGAAATAAGTGAGAAAAGATTTCAAAACTGGCTACCAGCTTCTTCAATTGCACAAAGCAAGAAAAAAGGGCCAGCACATGCAAAAGACATGATTGTGAGCCAAAACTAGGCATGCAGAAAGTTTTGTCAGCCGACAAGTCTGGGAACTCATGGAAATACCAAGGTTCATAGGGTTTATCTGAGAAACATAACAAAGCAGAGATACTGTATTTGTTTCAGAGTCACGCTTAATAATCTGAGTTCGGGTCAATGATGCAGCAAGCCAGGGACACATGCTGATGGTTGAAAGCAAGATTAAATGTGACTGGGGCAAGAGCGATTTTCACGAAAGCCAAAGCCACAAACTAGCCACCATGTTTTTAAACTAACAAGTTTTCTCTGTATGAAACAGGAACACATGTTACCTTCGAATCTAGGGTTTCAAAGCCTAAACATCAAAAGTAAAAGGCCTCATTTTCACAAATGCTGGAGACGCACTTCCATGTCTGGGTAATTCAAGCAACATTTGTAAGGAGACGCACTTCCTTGTTTGTCAATTCAAGCGGTATTCGTAAGGAGACGCATTTCCTTGTTTGGGTAATTCAAGCAACATTTGTAAGGAGACGCACTTCCTGGTTTGGGAAATTCGAGCAACATTTGTAAGGAGATGCACTTCCTTAATTTAAGCGCTATCATAAGGAGACGCACTTCCAAAGGAGACGCACTTCCTTGTTTGGAAATTCGAGCAACATTTGTAAGGAGATGCACTTCCTTAATTTAAGCGCTATCATAAGGAGACGCACTTCCAAAGGAGACGCACTTCCTTGTTTGGTAATTCAAGCAACATTTGTAAGGAGACGTACTTCCTTGTTTGGTCAATTCAAGTGATATTTGTAAGGAGACACACTTCCTTATTTTGTTAATTTAAGCGCTATCATAAGGAGACGCACTTCCAAAGGAGACACACTTCCTTGTTTGGAAATTCGAGCAACATTTGTAAGGAGATGCACTTCCTTAATTTAAGCGCTATCATAAGGAGACGCACTTCCAAAGGAGACGCACTTCCTTGTTTGGTAATTCAAGCAACATTTGTAAGGAGACGTACTTCCTTGTTTGGTCAATTCAAGTGATATTTGTAAGGAGACGCCCCTCCTTGTTTTGGTAATTCCAGCAACATTTGTAAGGAGACGCACTTCCTTGTTTGAACAATTCAAGTGATATTTGTAAGGAGACACACTTCCTTATTTTGTTAATTCAAGCGCTATCGTAAGGAGACGCACTTCTAAAGGAGACACACTTCCTTGTTTGGTAATTCAAGCAACATTTGTAAGGAGACGCACCTCCTTATTTTGGTAATTCCAGCAACATTTGTAAGGAGACGCACCTCTTTGTTTTGGTAATTCCAGCAACATTTGTAAGGAGACGCACTTCCTTGTTTGAACAATTCAAGTGATATTTGTAAGGAGACATACTTCCTTATTTTGTTAATTCAAGCGCTATCGTAAGGAGACACACTTCCAAAGGAGACGCACTTCCTTGTTTGGTAATTCAAGCAATATTTGTAAGGAGACGCACTTTCTTGCTTTGGTAATTCCAGCAACATTTGTAAGGAGGTGCACTTCCTTGTTTGGACAATTCAAGCGGCATTGGTAAGGAGACGCACTTCCTTGTTTGGTAATTCAAGCAACATTGGTAAGGAGATGCACTTCCTTGATTGGGTAATTCGAATTTTGCTTTTTAGGTGATGCACTTCCTAACTTAAGTCTTGATTCATAGAAAATGCACTTTCTAGTTGAGTTATCGCACTTAACCCTAAGGAGACGCACTTCCTTGCTAGTTTTCATTTGTCAGGTGGCACACTTCTTAACTTAAACTTGTATCTCTAGAAGACGCACTTTCTAGTTAGAATCCCTCACTTTAATTCTTAGGAGATGCACTTCCTAGTCTTGGTTATTTAATTTTACTCTTAAGAGATGCATTTCTAAGTCAGAGTCTTGATTCATCATTGCAACATGCAAGTAGGTATGATGTGACTTTTCCAAAAGTCTTCTGATGATAAACTGGGGCAAAAATTTAATTTTTGTTTTTTTGAAACTTTACTTTTCTGGCAAATAAGACCTCTTTATAATAATATTTGTTTGGGATTTTACTGTATGTCCAGGACCCTCCTGAAAAATGGGAATTTACTTTCAGTTCAGGACCCTCCTGAAGAATGGGAATTTACTTTATGTTCAGGGCCCTCCTGAAAAATGGGACTTTACTTTCTGTTCAGGACCCTCCTGAAAAATGGGACTTTACTTTCTGTTCAGGACCCTCCTGAAAAATGGGATTTTACTTTCTGTTCAGGACCCTCCTGAAAAATGGGATTTTACTTTCTGCTCAGGACCCTCCTGAAAAATGGGATTTTACTTTCTGTTCAGGACCCTCCTGAAAAATGGGACTTTACTTTCTGTTCAGGACCCTCCTGAAAAATGGGATTCTACTTTCTGCTCAGGACCCTCCTGAAAAATGGGATTTTACTTTCTGCTCAGGACCCTCCTTAAAAATGGGACTTTACTTTCTGTTCAGGACCCTCCTGAAAAATGGGATTTTACTTTCTGTTCAGGACCCTCCTGAAAAATGGGATTTTACTTTCTGCTCAGGACCCTCCTGAAAAATGGGATTTTACTTTCTGTTCAGGACCCTCCTGAAAAATGGGATTTTACTTTCTGTTCAGGACCCTCCTGAAAAATGGGACTTTACTTTCTGTTCAGGACCCTCCTGAAAAATGGGATTTTACTTTCTGTTCAGGACCCTCCTGAAAAATGGGACTTTACTTTCTGTTCAGGACCCTCCTGAAAAATGGGATTTTACTTTCTGTTCAGGACCCTCCTGAAAAATGGGATTTTACTTTCTGTTCAGGACCCTCCTGAAAAATGGGATTTTACTTTCTGTTCAGGACCCTCCTGAAAAATGGGATTTTACTTTCTGTTCAGGACCCTCCTGAAAAATGGGACTTTACATTATGTTCAGGACCCTCCTGAAAAATGGGATTTTACTTTCTGTTCAGGACCCTCCTGAAAAATGGGACTTTACTTTCTGTTCAGGACCCTCCTGAAAAATGGGAATTTACTTTCTGTTCAGGACCCTCCTGGAAAATGGGATGATGCTTTCAAAAAATGAAATACTAATTATTTATAATTCTTGTTTGGGATAATTTTTGTTCTAGTTTTAATTTTGAGTTTCAGGAGCCCGCCTGAAGAACAGGGTGATGAAATAGCAAGGCAGGAGCCCGCCTGAAGAACAGGGTGATGAAATAGCAAGTTCGGAGCCCACCGGGAGAACAGAGTGAAGAAAATGAAATAGCAAGTCAGGAGCCCGCCTGGAGAATAGGGTGAAGAAACAAAAGAGTCAAGCAACAAAGTGAAGCAATTGAAAGCCAAGCAACAAAGGGAATGAAATTGCAAGTCAGGAGCCCGCCTGGAGAACAGGGTGATGAAAGTCGAGTCAAGAACCAACAAAAGCTGTATCGATAGAATTTTTGTAATTTCATTTATGTTTTACTTGTAATTTTCATTTTGATGTAATAACAGAGCCGCGGACCGGAACCTCGATGGATCCTCACTTGACTCTCCAGCTCGGTATAGTCCACCGCCGTCCAAAAGTTGAGATGCTTGTCACTCGATCCTCTCGTAACTTGGTTGGGAAGGCTGTCCTAATTCAAAACCCGATAGTCCTTTTTTCTTCTGTTTCTTCTTTTGAATAACGGTCGGGACAAAATTCTATCTCGCTGTCTACTTCTTTGCCTGAAAACACTTCATGTTTACATTCAAAGGGGGCATGATGTAGACACCTAATTTCGTCCCTCCGCAATATCATTTTTACCCATTTTTTACCTTATCCTACCGTGTACCCTCAATCATGTAATTATCCCTCCACAAATGACAAAAATCAAAACCAACTCTAAACAAATCTTATCCCAAAATCCCCACATAATCCCAATTGATAACAAATTAACAACCTTCCCAATTAAAAGTGGACACCTAACCCTTATCCCTCCAATTAAAAAATAACACCTACCTACCCTACTCTAACAAACCCTATCCCTACCCCTACCCCTACCTCACTACCCTACCCCACTACCCCATCCTAATATATACACACATATACACAATTAAAAGGGAGGAGAATAGATACAGCAAAGGGAGGAGACAAAAAAAAAAGCAAAAGGCCAAACTCTCTCTCTCTCTTTCTTCTCTCTCGATATACCTCTCCTCTCCTCTCCGTCGGAATCCATGGCTGATGCCGGCCAGCTTAACGCCGGCTAGCTTCTCTTCCCCTCTCCCTCGATCGCCACGTCATCAGCTAGCTTTCTCCCTCTCGATCTACGATCTCTCTCTCTCTCTGCCTCTATCTTATCCGGTGAGATGCCGCCATCGTTTCAACCACAACGACGATGGCCAACCCACCATCGCCGTAGCCAGCTCTTCTCCCAGCCCGAGATCCGACCAACACGACTGAAATCGACGAATTCCATTGGAATCGGCTCCACCAGCTAGGATCTGTAAACCCGTTTTCACATTTCACATCTGTTTTCAACCAAATTCGACCCCATTGAGTCAGTTCCGGGGAAACCCACGGGAAATCCGTAAACCTGGTGGCCAGATAGCAAAGTAGGTGTGGGTTTCGCGAGAGGCATAACTATTGGTTTGTGTTGGTGAAAAAATAGTAAAAAAAGGGGTTTATCGTCGTTGTTGGTTCGAATCCGGCGAAGTCAGCCGGAAATCGGTCGAAACAGTAGCTAGGGGGTGCGAAATAGGTTCAGGCTTATCTTCTTTGTTGGTTGGAAAAATTCGTTTGGTCGACGTTTGGGTTGGGGTTTCCGTCTTGTCTTGTCGTTCGTTTGTTGGCTCGAAATCCGGTTGGTCGACGTTCGGGTGGGAGATTGCTGATTCGAGGTTAATCGGCACGGGCTCTACCGTATTTAATCGGAATAATACTTGAAAGCAATATTGATGGCCTTCGGATTCGGGTTTTCTTAAATATTATTATCCACGAAAATCGATATTCGGAAGGTTCAATTCTATCCTTGCTCCTCTCAATTTTACGTAATTCTGAATAATTTGCGTGTTTGGTATGTTCGAATATGTGTTATGTGTTGTTTGATGTTGGTTGCGGATTTTGAGACGTGATTTAATAATTGAAGCATGTTATAATTATTGTGGTTAAAAAATAGTTTTGTGGGTGAGAATTGAAAACTTGGCATAATGGTTGAATTTTGATTAGTTTGATTCATTGGTTGTTTGGTTTCGAAATGAACGTTAATCGAACTTGGTAGTATCTTGATAGGACGATTGGTTTAGGCAAACGTAGTTTGGGTAGGCAAAATTTAGGGTTCGTGGCTTCGGTTGAATGTTGGAAATTCTGTGGAGTGTTTGAAATTTTGTTGAATAGTTTTATTTTTTCCGCACTAAGAAATGTATTCATTTGACCGGGGAATACCCCGAAGCACTTGTATTATTTTATCCGGGGAATGCCCCGAGGTATCTTGTACTCGGAGGACGCTCGTTATCAAGGCCCGAGGCATCGGGTAAAGCTTTGGAGCATAGTTTAGGATTAATATAGGTTAGTGTAGGTTTATATTTTTTGCATTTTTCTATTTCGGGATTGTATAATTGGACTGGACACTAATTTTGGATTTGTTTTGTTTCATGTGTTTGGATGGATTGTTTTATGTGTTTTTGTGTGGTTTATACATTTGTAATGCCAAATTAGTCGATACCCTCCACCATGCGATCGTGGTCGAACCACGGGATCGAGGGGTGCCTAACACCTTTCCCTCGGTCAACAGAATTCCTTAGCCGGAATCTCTGTGCGCAAACCGGTTTAAGAGTCAATTGGTTTCGAAAAAGGGATTTTCCAAAGGTGACTTGGCACACCGGATTATGCCAAGTGGCGACTCTGAATAAAAAATGCAAATAATCTTTTTTTCCGAAACAAATTTTCATTTCTTGTCACTTAAATAATAAAACCCTTTCGAACGTATTCCAATGTTTTGGAGTACGCGTAAAAAAGGGGGTGTGACAGCTCTGGCGACTCTGCTGGGGACATTTCAGAATTCGAGCTTATTTTTTGAGTCGTATCGGCTTTGTTTGGCATTACGAGTGTATAAGCATTGTTTGTGATTATTGTTTGTGTTATTGTTTTCACTTTTGTGCGTTTTCGTGCTCTTTGTTTATAGTATTTATCCTATGTGCTACCGCTTTATATCTGTCATCATGAGTCCACCCCCCGGCCTTCTTTCTGCAACAAGTCCGTAGTACACGTGTTGTACACAACCTCTAGTTGAGTCACCCTTATTTTAGGGGGGGAGCCGTCGGTGTTATGGAGTAGGTGGAAAGCAAAGCAGCCACTATCGACCATACGCTCCCCCGAACAGCCTTGTTAGTGAACCACAACGTAGGTCAGCCTTTAGGTCATGCTTATGTGCATCATGCGGAGACCTAGCGGGACCCACATGGCCCTTTGTAGGAGACTCACCTCTAAAGCATCCCTACGTGCTAACTGTTGCATATTTGAGGGTAACGTGGTCATTTGACGGGCTGATTTAAAAAAAGAAAAAGAAAAAAAGAAAAGAAAAAGTGAGTCGAAAGGAATGAATCAAAAGGAATGTCGTAGTTTATTTTAGAATTCTTTATGGCTTTTGTTCTTCACAATCCAAAAAAAAAAAAAAGATTTTTACCTTTTGCACTCATTTCTCAAAAACGAAAATATCAAAAACATTTTTTTCTTTTGTCTCTTTTAGCATGCATTCACAATTCGAAAACTTCAAAAAGATTTTTCATTCATAGGAGTTTTTATAAAAGAAAAATACAAAAATTGTAGGAGTTTTGTACATTTCACGACAATGCCAAAAGATTTTTTTCTTCGTAGTTGTTGGTGTCAGTTTAGTTGAATTGTCTAATTAAAAAAGTTTTTATTCGTTTGTCTTTGGTTGTGTCCCTTAAGTTAGGGTCAATCTGTTAGTTAATTGTTAATTGGCCAATCTAGACGAACTACGCACCCCTGATTCTCCTCTTTCGGGATGTGAGATACGTAGGCAACCTATTGTGGGTTCGGGGATCTTATTTCAAAAATTCAAAAAAAAAAAATATTTTTATTCACTCTTCATTTAGAGTAGGTTTTCATATACATCTTCAAAGAAAACTACAAAAAGATTTTCCTTTAATAGGTTCAAGTTTCATTTTCGCATGAAATTCAAAATTGAAAACCCAAAAAGAGTTTCTTTGGTAAACATAGGTTTCACTTTGTTTAGGGATGTTAAGCCTAAAAAATGCAAAAAAATGCAAAAAAAAAAAAAAAAGATTTTAGTCAAGTCTTTTGACAATTTGTTATTTTCTTTTCTTCTCTTTTTAAAGTTTCAAGAAAAGAAAAAAGAAAGGAAAAGGTTTAATTGACCATTTTGGCAAAACTTCACGAACTACGCACACCTGATTCTCCCCTTTTGGGGGTGAGACACGTAGGCGCCCTTCTTGGGTTCAGTGATCTTTTCAAGAAAAAAAAGATGTTTTGAAAAACTGTTGAACTCTAACCATTTGCTATCTGTTGTCCGGAAGTTTAAGGTGGTTGGTTTGTGGCATTTTGTCTGGTCCTCCATATTGTTCCAAGTCACAGAGGAAGTTATGGCCAACAAAGATACCGAGTTAGTTGTCACTAATCAAATAGGGAGTTCGGGGAATGAGAATGTAGAAGATAATGAAGAGATTCGGAAAATTAAGGCGGCAAATAATAGAAATGCATCGAGCTTGGGCTAATGGGTTGCCGCTTCCTCCAGTTCCTACGGATAATCTGGAATATCTTTCTAGCTTGCCTCCCGTGTCACATGCACAATTTCCCATTTTTGTTGATATGGCACAACATGCATCAGGATCGACTCCGGGGCAACAATATCCAACCACTTCCAATGTTCATTTCCTTACTTCCCAATCCAAGGCTACCATATACTCGGCTCCAGCTGTTGTTCATGCTTTTGCGGCGCCACCCCCACCTCCTACTTTTGATGTTCATCCACAAATTGTGCCTCCCTACTCTACAAGAAAGCCTGCATTGAATATTTTTAGTGATCAACATTATGCTCTCGAGCCTACATTTAAGTCGACTGGTCCTTACAATTGCCCTCAACCTCCTGAATTTCCTCCTAACACTGAGAAGCCTGTTATGACAGAAGAACAAGAGGAAATAGCCAGAAAATTGAGAAGTTTGGAAATGAATATGAAAAACTTGCAAGGACTTGGGGGGTATAAAAGTGTCTCATATAAAGATCTATGCATGTTTCCTGGTGTACATCTTCCTCTGGGTTTTAAAATATCGAAGTTTGAGAAGTATGATGGACGTGGCGATCCTGTAGCACATTTGAGACGCTATTGCAACCAGCTAAGGGGTGCTGGAGGGAAGGAAGAATTACTCATGGCATTTTTTGGTGAGAGTCTTTCAGATCTAGCTTCAGAATGGTTTGTTGACCAAGACATCGACAAGTGGAACAGCTGGGATAACCTTGCTAATGAATTCGTGCAACAATTTCAATACAATATGGAGTTGATTCCTGACGAAAAATCTCTGACTAATATGAAGAAAAAAGGTACTGAAACTTTCAGAGAGTATGCAATTAGATGGCGTGAACAAGCTGCTCGGGTGAAACCGCCAATGAAAGAAAGTAAGATAGTGGAGGCATTTATTCAAGCGCAGGATGAAACATATTATCAACACTTGTTACCTGCATTAGGCAAGCCATTTATTGAGGTCCTCAAAATGGGGGAGATGATAGAGGATGGAATTAAGACCGGTCGCATTGTGAGTTTTGAAACATTAAAAGCAACTACTCAAGCAATTCAAAAAGGTTCGGAAAGTGTTGGAGGAAAGAAGAATGAGGAAGATGCATCAGCCATTATAGTTGGACAACAGACACGGGTAAGAGGACCATGCCATCGTTACCCACGGGCTCAAACCCAAGTTTATGGCCAGGTTCCACAGAATCTTTCCCAAAATCCATTATCATATGTTCAACCCCCATCTTACCCACACTGGCGCGCGCCAACTCTGTCGAGTTATCCTCCAGCTCCACATACATACCGAAGCCCTTCTAGATCTGGTTTTCAATTTAATCCAAATAATGAAATGAAACAGAAGTCGAGGGATAACTTCATATCGATTGGAGAGTCGTATGCAAGTTTATTCCAGAGATTGGTACAGTAGGACATGATCACTCCTCTCCTTGGGTATACTCCTGACCCACATTCAAGAAGTTTTGATCCTAGTGTACGATGCGCATATCATTCTGATGTTCAGGGTCACAGTATTGAAGATTGTCGTGCTTTGAAAAGAGAAATTGAAAAGATGATTCAAGATAAATCAATCATGGTACAGAACATTGACAGTGAGTAAAGCTCTAGTCATGTTGATATGCAAACCAGTGGCTAAGATGTCAGGCGGAGCAATTGAGAAGTCACCCCTCTCCTTACTAGGAAGGGGTCTGGTAGTTTGTTTTGTTTTATTTTCTGCTATCCGAATTATTTCAGGGTTGTAGTTCGGGATCTATCTTGTTTTGTCCTTTTGTTGTTTATGTTCAAACCCTTCTATCTTTTATTTCAACTAAATGAAGTGTCCTTTTTCTTTTGTGTTTCAACTATGTGTTGTTTGTTTGTTTTCTTTATACAGTCATTTTATGCTGATTCTAGTGATATGATATGCCTGCGGAATTTTCAGTCAGATCTTAAAATCCAGCTTAATCATGAAACATTGAATCAGAGGGTTAAAGTTAGAAAAAGAGAGCATATGAGAAAATAGATAGAGTGCTGAGATATTTGGTGACAAGTTAAGGCAATTATTTTGAGAATCACAAGAACAACTTGGTCATCGATCGAAAGGCAAGTCCCAATTAGGTCAAATAATGGACGTGTGATCGCTATATCAAGAGAAACAAAAAATAAGCAGCTCCACGAAAGCATGAGTCATTTGATGTGAGGAATGTACAACAAAGGTGGAGTTACAGAAGAAGTAGTGACGCACAGACTTAATCTGCTTAAAAAGATGTCGCAAATGATCTTCATCTCTCACTTTCAATTGCATGTTATGTACTTGCATTCTCAAGGATTGATATGATGAAGGCATTTCGTTCTGCCATCTAAACATCGTGTCATCCTTTGTTTACCCCATTTGAACCTTAGTGTTATTTTCTTTCATACCCCTCTTTTGGAATCAAGATAGAGTAAGCAAAGTTCAAAGAATAGTGTCGAGCAAAAGATAAAGTCAAAAGTTACAAAAAAAAGAGACAAAAATGTTTCCAAAAAAGAGTGTCAAGAAAAATAGAGTTGGAAAAACAAAAAAAAAAATCGCAAAGTGAAAATAGCGAATAAAAAATCAGATCAAAGCAAAAGGACAAGCTGCCAGAACTACGCATGACCTGATTCTCCTCTCTCGGGGGTGAGATACGTAGGCTGCCCTACTAAGGGCTCGGTCCAACCAAATAAACAATTTAGCGTCACCCAGTCAAAAGAAACTGGGGCATGAGTTAATCCTCATTGTTTGAGTCGATTCCAAAAGTTGTAAGTCCTAACCCACTTTAAGTGTCGTTTGGGTCTCATGCCATCCTTTCTTTCCAACCCTATCCAAAATCCAAGTTACAACCAAAGAAAGACCTTCAGATCAATCTTTGAGGATTTTAAGGCAAAGCATGCAAGGGATATAATGATGTATTTGGGAACTACTTGTCTTCCTCAGCACAAGGAATTAAGAGAGAAATAAAAATGAGAGAGTCTTATCGGTGAAAACCCTCACGGGCACTATAAGACGACTGTGAGTTGAGAGAGATGAAAATAAGAGAGTCTCAATGGTGAAAAACCCTCACAGACACCATAAGGCAATGGTGAGCTGAGGAAAAGACCCTTTAAGGCGTCACTAGCCGAATGAGGTCTGAATGCAATTGGCCTAAGAGAGCAACTCAGATTCAAGGCCATTAACTCAACAACAATTGGTAGAAAGTTTGGATGGAAAGATCAGGTAGCTTAATCCAAAATGCATGGCATAATCATTAGAGTTGACTGTCATTTTTAGATAAATTTTTTCATTTCTTCATTTCAAATGGGGACACTCATTGTCTTTTCTTTCTTCTCTTTATTTTTATTTTGTTTTCCTGAGTCAATTGTCCAAATAAAAGTCATTGTCATTTTTTTTTTCTTGTCTTTGAGTAAAGTCCGTGTCGAAATAAGTGAGAAAAGATTTCAAAACTGGCTATCAGCTTCTTCAATTGCACAAAGCAAGACAAAAGGGCCAGCACATGCAAAAGACATGATTGTGAGCCAAAACTAGGCATGCAGAAAGTTTTGTCAGCCGACAAGTCTGGGAACTCATGGAAATACCAAGGTTCAAAGGGTTTATCTGAGAAGGTGCAGATGTGATGGGGTACATTGTTTGGTCCCTTCTTGACAACTTTGAGTGGCTAGTTAGATATAGCCTATGATTTGGACTTCATTATGTCAACTATACTAATCTCAAGAGAATACCCAAATTATCCGCTTCTAGGTATAAACAATTAATGTACAAATTTCACATACAACTTGAAACATAAACTGCACAGAACTAGAGGAAGAAGAAACTGCACACAACTTTCACATACCAGGTCTGTACTGTTGGTAGGCGGTTTATTGTGCAATTAAACAAATAACTATGCATCCTGATTTGTGCCTTCGTATTGCAAAATTCAAGCTCAAACTTAACATGGTTTTCACTCCAATGGAGCTGTAATAATGTAAATGAGATTTATTAATTATGCAGAAATATTCCTGGTTCATCTGTTAGGCTGTAACTTATGTCACGCCCCAAATCCCATTGGAGCGGACTGACACCCGTAGCCGAGGAGGCCTGGGAGAACCCGTTCATAACCTATACTTTAACATTTACATTACTTATGAAAATTAGAAATTTGGGCAGCACTTCGTTGTAAATAGAAGAAAACAGTACCTGTACCAGCCCAGCAGACACGCACATATATATATATATATAAACCGTAATTGGCCGTCAGAGCCATCACGTCTATCAACCAAACACTCCTATGGCTGTACAATATGTCTACAAAAGCCTTTACATAGATACACAATTGAGTTAGGGTCGGGACAAACTCCCGCCCACAAAAGACTTTTATACAAATACCAAAAATACATATAGAAACGACTTGGGATGCCCCGAAACAACTGGAGCTCACCACTATCAACAGAATGTCCTGGCTCTTACTGCGGAGGTGTACGACCTGAAGTACCTGTTCCTGCAGGCATGAATAGAGGTCCCCCGTGAGGGACGTCAGTACAGAAATATGTACTGAGTATGTAAGGCAGTGAGTATCAAGATGAGATACAAAAGATCAACAGAACCCAGATACCAGTGAATAAACAGTATGAGTAGACCATACTTAAAAGAGCTGATGGGATACCTGCACATTACTTTCATATCATTACTTCCCGTATTCCTTATCAATACATAACATATGTCATACAATGGCCAACTGATCAGTGGTACTAATACAATACATCAGGGACCACCCCTGGAATAGCATATATACATAATCTTTATAATACAATGGTCAACTGATCAGTGGTACTAATACAATACATCATATCATCAATTTAAAATAAAGACATTCCATTTCTTAATTCAATTAATCTTTGAGATTGGTTACTTTGTGGTCACACCTTATGGAACTTGAAACCATGATACCTCAATAGGAAAAACATGTAAATAGGTAATCAATATCATGAAAATGAAGTAGAGAATCATGGATACCTCATTAAACCATTTCGGAGTCAACAATAGTATAAGGACATTTTTTTGACTAGCCGGACATCTTAAAAGTGAAAACAAGTTCAATTGGTAGTGTCGAAGATCATATGATGTTATTATGTGTCATGTGTCGTAGGACAATGTTGGAAGCTTACTTGAGAGTGCCATGGGTCATTATTCATGCCAAAGATTAGATAGAGTATGTTTTACATACCTTGATATAACCACTTCAATACAAGTCCAACTTGACTTCCCGTACTCTTCGAACACTTATCTACAATAAGTCATTTGTGGCAAACTAGTATTAGCAACCAAACCTTACCATTTAGGTATTAACTTCACCAAATAATGTCTAGGAAGTAATCCTTTAACTCATCAATAAGAGTGCTACATACATCCTCTTATACTCTTATTACATTCACATATCATGCATTTTCATGCAATATCCCTCAACATCACTCTTAGCCTTTATTTCCCCTCTTAATCACCATCCAATACCAACATGATCACTAGGCATACATAACCACTAATATAATGATATATCACCACAATTCATCCTCCATAATCCAATACAACAACTTCCATAATTTACTACTAACAATTTATACAAAACAATTCATAACTATGTTTCTAGTTATCTTCCAACATCAAGACAATACTCATAATCCCTTATCAATACTTATTCATGGATAAGAATCAAGAATAAACAATATTCATACCTTAACAATGAACTCTTGTATTTAGAATCCTCCTTACATAACCATGGGGTGCTTCTCGAAGCTTTCGAGATGGTGAACACAACTACGGAACCAATTCGAATTTTCTACGGTTGAATCACAAAATATTTGAAGTTGAAATTAGGCTAGGGTTTCACCTTCTCTTAATAATTGGATGATATATGATATATATGAGGCTAAGTGTATGTTTATAAAGACCAATTTTCGTCCAAGAGGTAATAGAAAATGACCATTTTGCCCTAAAAATTTAAATAAATCCGAATCTGTCCCCAGTGGACAGTTTTGACAGGCTGAAGTAAATCGATCATAACTCTTTGCTCCGGTATCAGATTTGGGTGAAACCAATTGCATCGGAAAGATAATTCAAAGGTATTTCATTTTCATATAAAGTATACCACCCATTTCTTCCTGTACAAGGAGTTATGATCGTTTAAAGTTGACCCAAAAATCTGTCCACAATTTTTTTTTTTTATAGGCTGTAGTAAAACGGGTATAGCTCCTTACTCAGACATTGGATTTGGATGAAACCAATTTCATCGGAAAGAAGACTCTCGGAGATTTTCGTCGATATATATCAGCTTACACAATTCTTTTTGTACAAGGAGTTATGATCGTCTAAACTTGATCCAAAAAAAAATTTGCCTAGCTGCAGTAATTTTCCTGCAGATTTACTGTTCACAGGCTTCCCGACCACCGTTTTGAGATTTCGAATGTGCTTGCTTATATGAAATACTCCTCTGTTTTGGGCAAACTTTATATCGTTGGAAAGCTTATTCCAATACCTACACATACAACTATTGACGGGATACTTCCGAACACCATAAACTTAATTTAACTCATACGCAAGCCTTTAGGACTCCATATAATCACGATAAGTGTACGAAAAAATTTACGGGGTGTTACATTCTCCCCCCCTTAAGAACATTCGTCCTCGAATGTTAGCATAGTTACTCAATTAAGACATGTCCAAGCTTACAATTAACATATTCATCATCATAACATACTTGCATAAAAATAAACACTTACCTGTTATTGTTCTTCTTCCGTCTCATGAACTTCCTCCTCATCGTTGAATAGGTAAGGGTACTTAATCTTCATCGCTTCCTCGGCTTCCCATGTGATCTCCTCAACTTGTTGATTCCTCCAAAGTACTTTTACCGATGCTATCTCTTTATTCCTTATCTTTTTAATTTGGCGATCAAGAATAGCAATAGGCATTTCTTCAAAAGTGAGATCTTCTGTAACTTGTACATCTTCCGTAGTAGTGATGTGCGATGGATCTCCGATGTACTTGCGAAGCATCAAAACATGAAATATGGGATGAACTGCTGAGAGCTCTTGAGGTAGCTCTAACTCATAAGCAACTTGTCCAAATCTTTGAATGATCTTGTACGGACCTATGTATCGTGGACTTAACTTTCCTTTCTTGCCAAACCTCATCACTCCTTTCATTGGTGATACTTTCAAGAATACCCAATCGTCGATAGAAAACTCAAGTCCTCTTCTTCTAACATCCGCATAAGATTTGTGCCGACTTTGAGCTGTTTCAAGCCGTTGTTGGATCACTTTAACCTTCTCCATTGCTTGATAAACAAGATCCGGTCCAAACAAGACTGCATCACCTGCTTCAAACCATCCTATTGGCGATTTACACTTTCTTCCATACAATGCTTCATATGGTGCCATTTTAATACTTGAATGATAGCTATTATTGTAGGCAAACTCGATAAGAGGTAGGTGATCATGCCAGTTGCCTTTGAAATCTAATACACATGCTCGTAGCATATCTTCAAGTGTCTGGATGGTACGTTCCGCTTATCCGTCCGTTTGAGGATGAAAAGTCGTACTAAGATTTACTTGTGTCCCCAAACTCCTTTGAAAAGACTTCCATAAATTCGAGGTAAATTGGGCTTCTCGATCGGATATAATGGAAATTGGAACTCCATGTAACCGAACGATCTCCTTAATATACAACTTCGCATACTCTTCCGCCGTATAAGTTGTCTTAACTGGTAAGAAGTGCGCGGATTTGGTAAGCCTATCAATGATCACCCATATGGAATCAAACTTCCGAAATGTACGAGGCAAACCCGTGATGAAATCCATATTGATCTTGTCCCACTTCCAGACTAGAAGATCTATACATTGCATGTAACCACCGGGTTTCTGGTGTTCTACTTTGACTCTTTGACGATTCGGACATTCAGCTACAAATTCGGCAATATTCTTCTTCATGTCATTCCACCAATATATTGCTTTCAAATCTTGATACATCTTAGTCGACCCTGGATGGATGAAATACCTTGAACAGTGTGCTTCTGTCATAATTCTCTTTCTTAGCTCAACTACATCAGGTACACATAAACGATTCTGACACTGAAGCACTCCTTCTCGCGTAAGCTCAAATGCCTTTGTCATGACACTCTGCACATCCTCAGCGAACCATCTTTCTTACGCACAAACAATACTGGTGCTCCCCAAGGGGACATACTAGGCCTGATGAATCCCTTCTCTAGCAAGTCTTTCAGTTGCTCTTTCAATTCTCGCAACTCTGCTGGTGCCATTCTATAAGGAGGAATTGAGATTGGTTGTGTGTCTGGCAACATATCAATACCAAACTCCACTTCTCGTTCAGGAGGTAAACCTGGTAGTTCTTCAGGAAATACATCAGAAAATTCATTCACAACCGGAACGGTCTGAAAAGTTGGCGGCTCTGCCTCTGTATCCCTTACTCTAACCAAATGGTATATGTACCCCTTGGAAATAATTTTTCTTGCCCTAAAGTAAGAAATAAATCTACCTCTCGGCGCGCCAACATTACCCTTCCATTCAAGGACTGCCTCATTTGGGAAATAGAAATATACCTTCTTAGAACGGCAATCTACTGTAGCATAACAAGACGCTAACCAATCCATGCCCATAATAACATCAAAATCTACCATTTCTAACTCAACAAGATCGGCCATCGTATCACGACCACAAATATTCACAACACAATTTCGATAAACATTCCTAGCTATAAGAGATTCCCCCACTGGCGTTGATACTTCAAATGGCTTGGCTAATAATTCGGGTGTTCTTCCGAACCTTCCCGCAACCAAAGGAGTAGCATACGATAATGTAGAACCAGGATCAATTAAGGCATACACATCAAATGCAAAGATGGACAACGTACCTGTAACCACGTCTGGAGAAGCCTCTAAATTCTGCCGATCTGCTAGGGCATACACACGGTTCTGAGCTCCGCTAGAACTAGCTGCTCCTCTATCACCTCTACCGTGACCCATAGGTTGTGTACCCCTACTCAAAGGAGGCACCGATGATGACGCAATAGCTGATCCGGTAGGTCGTGTTATACCACCTGTGGTCCTGCGTGGGCAATCTCTAGCCATATGCCCCGGCTTACCGCACCAAAAGCAATTGTTCGATCCAAGCCGACATTCGCCAAAGTAAAATCTTCTACATATGAGGCACGGGTGTCGTGGAGGTCTCAATTGACTCATACTCCCTTGCCCTTGATACCCCACTGTTCGCGAACTCTGATTTTCACTGCTTTGCCCGAACTGATTACCTCTGAACCTTTGAAATTGCGGTGGAGCACTAATTGCAGGATAAGAAGATTACGGTCTAGGCAATCTATGAGAGAACGAAGGCCTAAAACCTCCCTGAGATGCCATAAACTGCCCTATAGCTCTGGCCCGCTTAGAATATCCTTTTTCTGATTCCTGAGTTCTTCTTCTTTGACTCTGATCTTCCATTTTCTGAGCGAAAGCTTGTATCCTCGCTATATCCATGTCCTTGTTCAAAGCAGCAATGGTACAATCTCTAACCAAGTATGGTTCCAATCTATCCACATAGTGATGAACTCTGTCATCCATAGTAGCTACCACATTAGAAGCATATCGAGACAAGGAGTTAAATCGAAGACTATACTCCCTTACACTCATATTACCCTGACGAAGATTTAAGAATTGATCTGCATGGGCCTGACGAGTCTCAAATGGAAGATAATGATCAATAAATGCATCTTTGAACTCTCCCCACGTAGTTGGAGGTGCATCAATACCCCTAGATCGTTTCCAATCCTCGTACCACAATATAGCCTCTCCTTTCAGTCTATATGCTGCTAGCTCAACCATCTCTTTACCAGATATGTGCATAACATCTAGAGCCCTTTGGGTTTGATCGACAAAGTCCTGCGAGTCTTCGTTAATATCTGATCCGGTAAAAGTAGGAGGATCCAGTTTCAGAAAATCCTGTGTCCGAAGGCTAGCTGCTCTATCCGTACCACTAGAACCCGTGGTAGGAATAGCTTGCCCTTGAACTTGACCGGAAACTATACGCGTCAGAAGTTGTACTGCATCCCTCAAATCTCGATCAACAGCATTAATAGATGGCCCTTCCGGAGGAGAAGAAGCTCCTGATATATGCTCAGCTTGAGACTCACTTTGTTCAGCTTGTGTCGGTGGTGACTTACTAGTACCTTCTCCGGCCACTACATCTACTCGCTTCCACTTATTCTTTCTCCTGGTAACCGGCATCGTTACTATATTAAATAAAAAAAACAATTGGATTAAGCGATCGATTATGACTTTATCTCTAATATGGGCTCTATTGCACGGTCTAAGAAATGGAGAATGGAAACAATCCCTAAATGTCCAATAGCCTCCTGTTTATAGATGTGGTGCACAAACACACCGATAAATGAGATTCTACGTAGACACGGCTTTGTAGACTCACTAGGACGAACTTCTCTGATACCACTTCTGTCACGCTCCAAATCCCATTGGAGCGGACTGACACCCGTAGCCGAGGAGGCCCGGGAGAACCCGTTCATAACCTATACTTTCACATTTACATTACTTATGAAAATTAGAAATTTGGGCAGCACTTCGTTGTAAATAGAAGAAAACAGTACCTGTACCAGCCCAGCAGACACGCACATATATATATATAAACCGTAATTGACCGTCAGAGCCATCACGTCTATCAACCAAACACTCCTATGGCTGTACAATATGTCTACAAAAGCCTCTACATAGATACACAACTGAGTTAGGGTCGGGACAAACTCCCGCCCACAAAAGACTTTTATACAAATACCAAAAATACATATAGAAACGACTTGGGATGCCCCGTAACAACTGGAGCTCACCACTATCAACAGAATGTCCTGGCTCTTACTGCGGAGGTGTACGACCTGAAGTACCTATTCTTGCAGGCATGAATACAGGTCCCCCGTGAGGGACGTCAGTACGGAAATATGTACTGAGTATGTAAGGCAGTGAGTATCAAGATGAGATACAAAATATCAACAGAACCCAGATACCAGTGAATAAACAGTATGAGTAGACCACACTTAAAAGAGCTGATGGGATACCTGCACATTACTTTCATATCATTACTTCCCGTATTCCTTATCAATACATAACATATGTCATACAATGGCCAACTGATCAGTGGTACTAATACAATACATCAGGGACCACCCCTGGAATAGCATATATACATAATCTTTATAATACAATGGCCAACTGATCAGTGGTACTAATACAATACATCATATCATCAATTTAAAATAAAGACATTCCATTTCTTAATTCAATTAATCTTTGAGATTGGTTACTTTGTGGTCACACCTTATGGAACTTGAAACCATGATACCTCAATAGGAAAAACATGTAAATAGGTAATCAATATCATGAAAATGAAGTAGAGAATCATGGATACCTCATTAAACCATTTCGGAGTCAACAATAGTATAAGGACATTTTTTTGACTAGCCGGACATCTTAAAAGTGAAAATAAGTTCAATTGGTAGTGTCGAAGATCATATGATGTTATTATGTGTCATGTGTCGTAGGACAATGTTGGAAGCTTACTTGAGAGTGCCATGGGTCATTATTCATGCCAAAGATTAGATAGAGTATGTTTTACATACCTTGATATAACCACTTCAATACAAGTCCAACTTGACTTCCCGTACTCTTCGAACACTTATCTACAATAAGTCATTTGTGGCAAACTAGTATTAGCAACCAAACCTTACCATTTAGGTATTAACTTCACCAAATAATGTCTAGGAAGTAATCCTTTAACTCATCAATAAGAGTGCTACATACATCCTCTTATACTCTTATTACATTCACATATCATGCATTTTCATGCAATATCCCTCAACATCACTCTTAGCCTTTATTTCCCCTCTTAATCACCATCCAATACCAACATGATCACTAGGCATACATAACCACTAATATAATGATATATCACCACAATTCATCCTCCATAATCCAATACAACAACTTCCATAATTTACTACTAACAATTTATACAAAACAATTCATAACTATGTTTCTAGTTATCTTCCAACATCAAGACAATACTCATAATCCCTTATCAATACTTATTCATGGATAAGAATCAAGAATAAACAATATTCATACCTTAACAATGAACTCTTGTATTTAGAATCCTCCTTACATAACCATGGGGTGCTTCTCGAAGCTTTCGAGATGGTGAACACAACTACGGAACCAATTCGAATTTTCTAAGGTTGAATCACAAAATATTTGAAGTTGAAATTAGGCTAGGGTTTCACCTTCTCTTAATAATTGGATGATATATGATATATATGAGGCTAAGTGTATGTTTATAAAGTCCAATTTTCGTCCAAGAGGTAATAGAAAATGACCATTTTGCCCTAAAAATTTAAATAAATCCGAATCTGTCCCCAGTGGACAGTTTTGACAGGCTGAAGTAAATCGATCATAACTCTTTGCTCCGGTATCAGATTTGGGTGAAACCAATTTCATCGGAAAGATAATTCAAAGGTATTTCATTTTCATATAAAGTATACCACCCATTTCTTCCTGTACAAGGAGTTATGATCGTTTAAAGTTGACCCAAAAATCTGTCCCAAAATTTTGTTTTTTTTATAGGCTGTAGTAAAACGGGTATAGCTCCTTACTCAGACATTGGATTTGGATGAAACCAATTTCATCGGAAAGAAGACTCTCGGAGATTTTCGTCGATATATATCAGCTTACACAGTTCTTTTTGTACAAGGAGTTATGATCGTCTAAACTTGATCCAAAAAAAAATTTGCCTAGCTGCAGTAATTTTCCTGCAGATTTACTGTTCACAGGCTTCCCGACCACCGTTTTGAGATTTCGAATGTGCTTGCTTATATGAAATACTCCTCTGTTTTGGGTAAACTTTATATCGTTGGAAATCTTATTCCAATACCTACACATACAACTATTTACGGGATACTTCCGAACACCATAAACTTAATTTAACCCATACGCAAGCCTTTAGGACTCCATATAATCGCGATAAGTGTACGAAAAAATTTACGGGGTGTTACAACTTAATGTTCCAATATTATACAAAGTGGATTTACTCTCTGTTGTCTTTCAAAATCAACTCTAAGAGTGCTCATGATTAAAAACATGACCAAACATAGTGACACCAAATGTATACGAAATACTATCTTCTTTCTTACTGGTGCAGTAGGTATTGTTCAGAATGGTCCTGGACTAGTTTTGGCAAAGCAGCTCAATATCAAATCAAGTGGCTATGTTTGCGATCTGGATTGATAAATACCCAAATACTAAACGTAACCAAATCACCGCAGGTATCCCATTCGACCCGAATAGAGCTAAAACACACCAACAACAACAAAAAGGAAAAGAAAAAATAGAAAATCACCAACTTAATTATACGCAACCACTATTTAACTATTTGATATTCTTTACATCCCACATTAGTAACATCCTACTACTTTCTCTATTCCAAAATGAACAAAGGAGTTCAGAATACGAAGGCAAGCGTCCATCTTTCATATGAATTTTGACTTCTCAACTATTAACAACATTATAAAAAGTGGAACAAACAAAAAGAGTAATATTTCATTACAACAACCAATCGGGTTAACAACAACTCGAAATGTTCCAAACACAAACAGTACAGATAGCCAGTAGAGACCATCAAAGTAAAACACATATTACCTAAAGACTCAATTTTTAAGCTTTTAAACGATTACTCGTCTTAGACAGACCAATGTAGGTTAGCCATTGTGGGTTTACAGAAGCTAAAATATAGTTAAATTATTGTAGGTTTAGAGAAGCTAAAACACACACTGAGCTTCTAAATCAAAAAAACTTAAATTAGGTCAAATAGTCGATTAAAAGAACACACTAAACTTAAAATCCCAAAATTCTAAAACAACAATGCTAAAAAATGCTGAAAGCTAACTCGTCGAAGCTCCGATAACCGTTGATTTTTCCATCTCCTTTCCACCAATCAACAACAAGATAAGTGTTGAGTTTCAATCCACTCTCACTGCAACCAAACAACAACAATGGAAATTACAGCAAGCCTAATAAATTGAGAGAAATGGGTTTTCAATTGAAGATACTTATAGCATTTCTATTTCTAGGCAATGGGTTTTCAATCCATCTCTTTTACTCCATTTTCAGTCAATTGGAACTACTACCCAGACAAATGGAGCTACAAAATCACTCCTAAAATAATTTTTTTCTGGATTTACAATTGAGGAGAAATGGGGTTTCAATTGATTGAGAAATGAGCTACAAAATCACCCCCAAATTAAATTTATCTAGATTTGCGCATGAGGATAAATGGATTTTCAATCCACTTTTGAGAAAGAAAACAGGAATTTTATGATAGAAAGAAAGATGGTTTTCAATAAACTTTTGAGAAAGAAAAAGGAATATATCTGGAGTGATGTTTTTTAGAATGAGAGGGTTTTTTGATATTTTCAATTGAGATTGAGGAGGGAAATTCAGAAGTGATGCAATAGATAATTTTTTTCATTAAGCGTTGCCATAGATGCTTCTATGGCAATGGTTTTAAAAAACGTTGCTATACATATACCTATTGCAACAGTTCATTTTCAGTAGCAACGGTTATAGTGCTAATAGAACAATTATTTTTGGTAACGGTTGAAAGCGTTGCTATAGATATTTTATAGCAACGCTTTTGCAACTGTCGCAAAAAAGTTCGTTGCATAATATTTGAAACAATTACAACGTTTTTTGGTCAACATTGAAAATCCATTTGATGAATTTTTTAATTATATAAATCAATTCAATCTTCTTCTTTGAGGGATGAACTAGACAAAAAATTTCTTATATCATAATATAGTGTGTTGGGTTTCGTTTTGTTAATCTTTGATAGATTTTGGCTCATAGTTAATATTGGAAGAGCTTGTTGAATTTTGAAGATACACCTATATCTAGTGAAATATCCTTAAGGATAGTGTTTTACATGCATCAAGCTGTATGAATTCCATACAAGTGAAGAAGGTATTTTTCGTAAGATTTACAACAATTACAACTGTTAATTGTACTCAATAGAATTGAAAGAATAAATCAAATGAAGAGAGAAAGAAAAGGAAAAAAATACTTCAACAAAATGCAAGAGAGGATAAAATGCCCACAAATGTGAGAGATTTGAAACTCCAATCACAATGCTAAAAAAGGGGGGAAAACAACAAGATAGACATGGAATATGAAATTAACTTTCACTTGAAGAGGTAAGTAGGAATTATTGCACTATATAAATATCGAGATCTAGGAAATTGATGAATGTACAGCCTTATACAATTTGAATAAACAATTGATTCTGCAAAAGATTTTCCATATGTTAATTTTTAGATGTCTTATGCGTAAAAATAAAAGTCTTATAATAAATATAAAACTAAAGAAAATCCGTAAAGTGTTACAAAATTGTATGACCCAATAACTTGATGTTGCTAAATTCTCTTACTGTAAGCTCAAGCTCAATGCAAGTTTGCAATGTTGACATACAATATTCATACGATATTGAGAAGAAGAAGAAGATATTTTATTTGGGGAATTTTCTCTGTGTATTCTCAAATGTGCAATATACAATACATATATAGACAATTGCAACCGACTCCACTAACTCATCTGCCAACTGGACTCCATCTAAACTAACTGCTAAGACATTGTGCTAACTAACTAACTGAGTACAATTAGTAACTACTAATTAGCTAATCAATATGGCTAATTACATGACTGACATGTGCTTATCACGTGACTCAATACTCCCCCTCAAGCTGGAGGGTGAAGCACATTGAACACTCCCAGCTTTCTCATCAAATAGAAAGTTAAACTTTGTTTAACCCCTTGGTCAGTAAGTTTGCTTGTTGGTCTTCAGTGCCCACAAATGTTGTCTTGATGATTCCTTCCTTGATCTTATCCCAAATGAAGTGACAATCTATTTCGATACGTTTTGTTCTTTCATGAAATATGGGATTAGATGCAATCTTCATTGCAACCTTACTGTCACTTAGGATTGTTACTGGTTTCATCACTTTTACTCCCAGCTCTTGAAACAATCCCAACAGCCCTATAATCTCAGCCAATGCTGAAGCCATGCTCCTATACTCTGACTGTACGGAACTTCTCAAGACCGTTTGTTGTTTCTTTGATTTCCAAGATACCAGGGAACACCCAAATTTAATTATGTACCCAGTCACAGATCTTTTAGTATTTGGGTATGCTGCCCAGTCTGTATCACACCAACATGTAAGTTCCTGGCTAGGAGATGGACTCATAAGAATACCTTGTCCAGGTGCAAGTTTTAGATACCTCACCACTCTGATAGCAGCATCCCAGTGAGACTATTTTGGAGCCTGCATAAACTGGCTCAATGTTTGCACTGTGTAGCTGATATCTGGCCTAGTTATAGTGACATATATCAATTTTCCTATCAATTTTTGATAAGCTCCAATGTCTATCAACATTGGATCGCCTTGGTAACCAGTTGCCTTATCAAATTCTATGTTTGTCAACCTTATATTGGTTTTTATGTGTGTTGAAGCAGGTTTTGCCCCACCAAGTCCCAATTCTGAGATCAATTCCAGCACATACTTCCTTTGATTTTTAAGAATGCTTGATTTTGATCTTAATATTTTTATGCCCAAGAAATATTTAAGATCTCCCAAATACTTAACCTTGAATTATTTGTGCAAAGCTTCCTTGGCTGCTTTAATCAATGTACTATTGTTTCCAGTGATAAGAAGATCATCTACATATACTAGGATGATGACAATGCCATTTCCCACCTTCTTAGTGAACAAGAATAGTCATGATTACTCTGGATAAAACCATCACTCAACAATGCATCAATCAACTTTATGTTCCATTGTCTTGAAGCTTGTTTGAGCCCATATAATAATTTTAACAACTTACATACCCTTCTCTCCCCCTGACTTCTGAAACCTTCAAGCAACTCCATGTACACTTATTCATTTAAGTCACCTTGAAGAAATGCATTGGAAATATCCATTTGATTTAAGTTCCATCCTTTAGAAGCTGAAAGAGCAATCACAGACCTAACTGTCACCATTTTTGCCACAGGTGAGTAGGTCTCATGATAGTTAAGACCCTCTTTTTTACTGTACCCATTTGCTACTAGTCGTGCCTTAAATTTGTCCACCTTTCCATCAGCCTAAAATTTGATTTTATACACCCATTTTGAACCCATAGTATTCTTTCCAGGTGGTAAGTCCACAATTTCCCAAGTCTGGTTGTCTTTTAATGCCTGGATTTCCATCTTCATAGCATCAATCCATCTAGAATCCTGAACTGCCTCTTTGAAAGATTGTGGTTCAACTAGTGAAGAAAAATGTGACAAGTAGCATTGATACTGATCAGATGTTCTATCATATGAAAGATAGTTTGATAGAGGATGGATGTTGGTATTCTTATTGTGAACAGACTTGGCAACATAGTCCTTCATCCATATGGGCTTCCTGGAATATCTTATTGATTTACTCCTAACATCTGGACTAGTAGAACTAGATGGTGCAGCTGCAGAATCTGGCACAGCAGGCTGATTTTCTTGGTCTGCAACATCCACCACACTGGGTGAAGAAATTGATTCATATGCTACAGGAGGTTTTGAAGGTGAAGAAGTCACATTATCTCTATAAAAAATAAGTTGCATATCCTGGAAATGATCACCTGAGTCGTGTCTTAATGAAGAATTTTTCTCTCCTTTACATTTGAATGGAAAGATTGTTTCTCTGAAGATAACATCATTGCTGACAAACAATCTGTCTGACTCCATATCAAGAAGAATGTATCCTTTCTAAACTTCTGAGAACCCCAAAAGAACTGTTGCTTTAGCTCTAGGTCCAAACTTGCCTCCTTTCATCAAGTTTGTGGCATAACATAAGCAACCTAGAACTCTCAAATGACTAAACGATGAACTTTTATTATGTAACAATGTATATGGAATAGCTCCCCTAATGGCACTAGAAGGCAACCTATTCATCAGATATACAACGGTCTGAATGCAGAGACCCCAGTACTTTAAAGGTATTATAGCCTGAAACCTTAATGCTCTTGCTATATTCAAGATTTGTCTATGCTTTCTTTCCACAATCCTATTTTGCTATGGTATGTAAGGGCAACTGCTCTGGTGTATAATCCCCAATGATAATAGTAAATCCTTGTATTGAGAGTTTAAAAACTCATTTCCATTATCTGTTCTTAACATATTGACCATTTTCTCAAGCTAATTTTGAAGCATATGCAGAAATTATTTTAACACAACAATCACCTTAGACTTTAATTGTAGAAGGTAGACCCAAGTAAATCTAGAGTAACCATTCACAAGAGTTAAAAAGTAGTATTTCTTATCATGAGTAGGCACTTTTGTAAGGTCCCCATAAATCTGAGTGTACAAGTTAAAATATACAACTAGTTTTGGAATTACTCAAGGGGAATTGTGCTCTAGTCTGCTTAGCCAAAGGACAAATATGGCAATTATTGTCTACTGCAGTGCCTATACATTTTTGTAATGTAGGAATATGTTGCATAACAGTGAACGAAGGGTGTCCCAACCTCATGTGCCATAGTTCGTGCTCTTTATTGCTACTTGTCATGTGAATTGCTTTCACTCTTGTTGACAGCTTCCCAACATTTGTTGTACATTCAATCAAATACAAGTCTCCCTGTTCTCTACCAATCCCCTTCACCTTGCCATTGAAGAGGTCCTAAAACACACAAAAACCAGGAAAGAAAGTGACAAAGAAAGATATCTCTTTAGTTACTTTTGATACTGATAGAATGTTGAATCTGAATTCAAGAACATATAACACACCCTTCAAAGTCTCCTTTTCAAACAAACCAGCATTTTCAGTGTGAGTAATATCTGCCTTATCCCCTATAGGAAAATGCACTTTGTCCATTTTAGAATCTCTTACACTAGTGTTATGTTGTAATAATCTCATATTTACAGCTATGTGATGTGTGGCCCCCGAGTCCATAATCCATTCATCCTTAGGATAATGAGACATCAAACAAGTTGCAATACCTGACATGTTAACATGGTGTTCCCCAGGCTCTATGTTCAATAGGCTCAGAATCTGCCTATATTATTCATCAGAGAAGAGATTAAAGTATTGTTTTTTAGCATATCCTGCACCAGAAGCTTTGGAGTTTGATGTAGAAGCAACATTTGCATTGTTTATCACTGGTCTTACACTTCTCCAGCTATCAGAAGTACCTGCATGACCTGCATTTCTCCAACCATCATAGATACTTGCATGATTAGTATTTTTCTTCCAACCATCATTATATCCTCTCCTACCATAGGGTCGTCGAGATTGAAAACCAGGTGGATATCCTACAAGTTTGTAGAATTCTTCTTTTGAGTGTCCTTTCATCCTAAAATGATCACATTGCTCAAACTGCTTTCTTCCTCTGAAACCTTTACCTCGACCTACACTTTCTTGCATGGCCATTGTGTCCATTTTTTCAGCAGTTTTGGCTGCCAAATTAGCTGCAGCTACATATTGACTTTTATCCTGGATAATCATAGCATACGCTTGCCCTAAAGTTGGTGCAACTGATTTCATTAGGATTTGTCTCCTGGCCTGATCATACGAGTCGTTGAGACCACTTAAAAACTGAAGCAACCTCTGTTGATTCAGATGCTCGATGTAGTGCTTAGACTTTGTACATTCACAGCTTGGAGATGAGACTAATACATCATATTCATGCCATAACTCCTTCAATTTGAAAAAATAACTAGAGACAGAGCTTGTACCCTGCTGTAAGATTGTAATTTCTTTGTGTAACTGCCATATACGAACTCGGTTAACCTTTTCAAAACTTTCTTTGAGATCTTCTCAAACAAGATGTGCATCAGATGCGTAAACAGTTCCACTGAGAAGCTTCTCAGAAACTGTGTTCATGATCCATGAGAGAACAATAACGTTGTAAGTTTCCCATTGCTCAATCAAACCATCCTTAGACGAATTTTTCGCACATGTGCCAGATGACAAAACCCAGCTTCCTCTTACCTAGCAGTGTGATCCGCATCGATCTGCTCCATAAGCTATAGTTTTCAAATCCAGTGAGTTTAACTGGAATTAAAACTGAACCTGGTGTATCCGCAGGTCCCAAGTAAAGTGGATGAGTAGCGTCAATCTTAATTTATGTCGTTGATGCCCTAAGAAATCAACAAGGTGCATAAAAATTGGAATTTGGTCTTATCGATATCTACACAGATTAATAGCACTCGAAGCCTGACGATCTACTGCTCTGATACCATACTAAATTCTCTTACTGTAAGCTCAAGCTCAATGCAAGTCTACAATGGTGACATACAATATTCATACGATATTGAGAAGAAGAAGAAGAAGAAGAAGAAGAAGAAGAAGAAGAAGAAGAAGAAGAAGAAGAAGAAGAAGAAGAAGAAGAAGAAGAAGAAGAAGAGAACATATTTTATTTGGGGAATTTTCTCTATGTATTCTCAAATGTGCAATCTACAATACATATATAGACAATTGCAACCGACTCCACTAACTCATCTGCCAGCTAAACTAACTGGTAAGACACTGTGCTAACTAACTAACTGAGTACAATTAGTAACTACTAATTAGCTAATCAATATGGCTAATTACATGACTGACATGTGCTTATCACGTGACTCAATAAATGCGCACACATCTATATCTATATATGCATTATTATAAAAGGACGAATAACAATACTGAGAGATCAAATTATCCTTTAAATGTTGAACGACTTTTATACCCTTTTAAATTATAATTTCCTTCATCAGAAAACTTACCAATGAATATAATGGGAGGAGGAACATGGGCTGTGGACTGTGGTTCCCCTTGAAATTAAATGCATGAATGTAGCAAAGTGTGGTTGATTTACTTGAAATCAATTTGGATAAACATCTCATTCATTAGATAAACAACTTTCTTGACTAAGAAGGTTGATGTTGATAAGTTGATAACTGATAAGTACTCTTGCTGCCTTCAATTTCAGTTAGGTTCGACTTAATATAATAAACTGTCGTTAGCTAATCACTTTAAGTGCATTATTTGTGTTGTTGTACTGAATAAACTCTTATTAGGGAATAATCTCTTTTATTATCTATTACAATGCAAAATGAAAATAGGAAGATCCAACTAAGTTTTTTCTAATATAAATTTAACTAGAAAAGTGGAATCCCTAGATGCAGTGAACCAATATAGTGTCATATTGATGGACAGTATGTAATTGATTGAGGTCTAATTCTAATTTATTTTGAGTTGGTTTATTAGACTCTGAAAGGACTAGTCATATATTATGCTTCTATTTTGGAAAGTTTGTGATAAGCTTTGAACGTCAACGATTAGTCAATACATTGAACAATTCATAATTTAATTAGCTAAGGTCTCTGAAGGATGTATCTGCAACTACTCGCAAGGGTATTAGGTACAATAACGATAATAATATAAATTCATTCCCGTTCATATCAAATTAATGAATGCCTTTGCATGTGTTTAGAATGTATATTTGTTACTATCACTCGACTATCGTTAATTAGTTTGTACTTTTGTACTTTGTTGAATCAATTAACTATGATAAGTTGCATATTTGATGCTAATATAAACACACGATACATATAAACTATTTTGCTAATAGATCTTTTCCAACTCTCCTACAAATTTTTCTTGTACCCAAGTTGGATGTTGCATTTGTTGATTATATTGTTGTTACTATAGTTTTTTAAAAAAAATAAAATAATTAGTGGTTTAGTTATAGAAGAATTTAATATTTGATTTACTAGACCATTCATTTTTTTCATTTGTAGAGTCTAAATAATTTAGTTGTAGCAGTAGTCTACTATGTACTTTGTTTACACGCATATATTTAAAGCCGTATAACTAACGATATTAGGAAGTCATTAGTGAAATTAAATTCTTCGCCAAGTATTGTAAGGTAATATAATGTTGCAACCATTATATATACTCCCTTTGTTAAATAATACTTGTCCATTATATTAAAATAAATAATCAATAATATTTGTCCATTTTGAAAAAATCAATAGATAATTCATCATTTTCTATTCATTTTACTCTTGCTATTAAAAACTATTCATCACTCAATACAATCCCCAAGGCATTAAGTTTATTATATTAAAGGGTGATATTTATAGTAAAATCACCTTATTATTTATTATTTCTTAGCACTTGTGTCAAGTTAACAGTGAACAAGAATTATTGAACCGAGGAGTAATACTTAATCTGTTTGAAGAGGCGAGCTGTACTCTCGAAGAGAAATTAAAAGTGTTTAGAACAACATATATTTTTTTTGGTGAATGATAATATGTGGAATTAATTTAGGATAATATATATACATGTGATGCCATGAGACTTGAACATCAGTCTGGGTGGCCTGGAAGGTCCACACCCTATGCTGTTGCACATAATGTCAACCGAAAACCTGAGGCAGAGCTTCATACACAAAAACCCAATGACATAACATTTACTCTCTAATCATGAGCTTTCTGTCCCACATAATGCTTGAGTCAAATATTAATTATAGATATGGATTTTCTTTTTTTCAAAAAAATGTGAATATCATACATAGGATTCAAATGCAACCTGAAATAACTTTTGAGCTTATCTTGCAGTAACAAAGCAAGCTTAGAAATAAATTTGATAGTAAAAAAAAATAAGTTCTATTCGCTAGAAAGATACTACGCCTAGTAATTTATTTTTCTTCGCTAAGTTTGTAGAATCATACTAACGTTTCTAGGTTGTTGAAAGAAATGCTTGGTATGATGAGAAGGTGGAAATACTTCTATCTTATATTTGAAAGGTATATTAAAGATGTTTGTGAGTGGAAGTAATTTAAATTGTTTAATTGAAGAATTTAAATTTTGTGCACTATATAAAAAATTCTATATTACCAGACATTTTTATATAAAAAGTTGAATAACATGCAATAGCCTGTCTAATAGTGTAGAATATTACTTACTGTGTACAAAATTTAAATTCTTAATTGAATTAAATAAAGTTAATGAAAAAGATGTCCAACGTGAAAGAAATCATTAGTTTTTTTTGGGGGGGGGGGTTAGATTAATCAATCTAGAGTTTGTGCTAGCACTAGAATCAGTGCCAGAGCACTAGAATTAGTGCGAGATGTCAATGACATTCCAACAACCATCAGGACTCACACGAATCTCGATACATAGTTGGGTCCTTTAAAATATTGTACTACTATTTCGTCAGATTTTTTTGATGACCTGAAGTTAAAAATATGGCTAGAGTGACACATGTAATTTTGTTAAGTGAATACCCAGTGATATTTTGAAAAAAATACTCATTGATGGTGTCATGAAAGGCATTATTGAATTACAACAGACACACAGATTAAGGGTTTGTTCCCCAAGGAATTAAAGCTCTATATTTCAGTTGGGCTTATCGAGTTTGAATCGTGACAAAATAATTATTCCTTTGGTAAAAAGATGGCAAAAGAAGACGTACCCAAAAAAAATAAAAAATTGGAAGAAGCAATCAACAATTGCTTTGTAAGTGCAACATTGACAGACGGGCAGATCCAGGATTTTCAATGAGACGGACTAATCAAAGGGGTTCAACCTTTACTATTTATATATAAAAAAAAAATTATCATGTAGAAATAGTATAATTTTCCGACGAAGGGGGCCTTGGACCCTATGTAGATCCGCCACTGTTGACAAATGCTGAGCATAAAAATAGTATAATTTTCCGACGAAGAGGTTCACCGAACCCCTGGACCCTATGTAGATCCGCCACTGTTGACAGATGCTGAGCATATCACCCAACAATCGTTCAAATTTTCATCGTTCAATAGCTGAACAAATCAGATGGATCGTTCGGTTCGTCTCAAACATAAAATTGATAGGAAACCAACATGAATCTTGGCAAGCTTTGTACTTCCAACACAAGAAATATCTCTTATATCAAAGAAACTTGACGATTTATGTACATACATATGTAACTATAGTTTTATATTGTTTGCATTGTATATACTTTGTGAGATGAAAGGATTATTGGATGTGGTTATGGACCATGTAGCCTTGGTAGTTGTTGCCCCACCCATTAATTATTCAGGGCCCATGGGTCTCATGGGTTATGACCCCTCGACAGTTACCATTACTTCAATATGGACAAGGCTCATTTAGTTGGTGTTAAGCCGTTGAGGCCCTCATGATAGGTTTTTCTCTCTATCCTATAATGAAAATTTAAATGATTGTAATAAAGATTAGTCATTCTATTTTGTGTAGCCCCTACGCTAAGAACAAACAACACATTATTCTATTTGAATATGATTTAAAAATAATGTGCAAATACACACTCAAGTGGACATGAAGCAAAGTTGAAGTACAGGCAAATCCAAGATGCTAGAATGAGTGAACTTTTGGGATTCATTTTCGTGATACTTCATTTGAAACTTTTGTACCTGAAAACTATGAAGAATTATCCTCAATAGCGGCTCACCCAATCGCTTAAATTAAAAGTAGCCGACAAATGTATAATATATTAGTATAATAATTTATGTATAAGGCTAGTTATTGAAGTGTATGATCGTTTTATTTAAAAATCGAAAGAATACTCTATTATTATTTAATTATATTTTCAGAAAGTAAATAGTGAAAAAATCCACACACATCAAAACTGAATCAGCCAAATATTTCTTTCTTCACTGGAAATGACACCGATTGAAATGAACATGAAGTATAGACGTTTTTTTTTTTCTTATTCATTTGAAGAAATTGTATCATCATCCATAGTGATGCACATTACAAGGTTCAAAATAGAAATTTGTACATTGGAAAATTAAACCAGAAAAAAAAAAAGAGAAGAAAAATCCTCACATTACACGTATATGAAGCTAGCTATAACTTAATTAAGAAAGATTCAAATAAAATTGTTTATATATAGAGAACTAAAAGTAGACAATGAAAGACGAAGAATCTTGAACTGCAGAGGAAGCAGGGGAACGAAGGCTTTGTAAAAACAAAGGAACCTGCAAACGCCTTGGGAGAAACAGCTGCTCTCTCATTCTTGATATAACAATTCCATATTCTTCAAGTAATTCCACCATTTTCCCTACTTTTATCATCTCGTTTATTTGATTAATCAACAATTCAAAGTGCTTTTCTCGCGTATTCTTGATAAACCACCGTTGCTGTTTTTTCTTGGCTTGATGGAGAGATTGGAGAGGAAGGTTGTATTCAAAAATAAAAAACTTGCTGGTGGTAGTTGAGAATCCAAGGAAATAATTTGGGTGAAACAACAAGCAGAAAATGAAGAGGGGAAAAGGGTGGATGCTAAAGATAGCTTATAGCCTATAGCTACCCCAAAATGTGTATTTATATGCTGAGGTTACTTGACTTTATTTTTTGGGATAATTAATTTTGACAATCTTCCATGTGGACTCTGCCCTGATGTGATGATGATGTTATTATTGAAAAGTTGAAACTTTTACTAAATTTACAATGATTTGGTTTTTTGAATAAAGGCTGGTGGCTTTCATTACGCGGTAGATGAAATACACATTCATAGTCGGATCCAAAATTTCAAAATTTCGGATGTCATATTATTTTAAATAATGTACACAACATTTTGTAAAGCTACATCACTATTTAAAAAATACTAATATGTATAATTTATCATCTTCTAAATAAATAAACATAAAAAAAAATGCTTTGACTCATTGGTATATGAGTCTTATTATCGAACTAAAAATAGGTGAGTCATATAAATTGGAAACTTTTAACATGTTATTGTTATTATTATTAGTTTAAAAGATAAGATAAATGTATTGAACGAAGGGATTATTTAATTTGGAGTGGAAGTTGCGTGAAACATCAGATAAGTACACTTGTTTTTCCTGCCATTTTACATGTGTTGTGGATCCACCTTTATAGTTTTCATCTTGAAGACAAATTTCTAGATTCTGCGTGATTGTGTTACTTTTGACAATTCATCCCTCATCCAAAGAATCAGTCCAATAAATAAAGGCAAAACGACCTTCGAACCTCTCTACTATATCGATTTTATAAATTTAATATTTTTACTTATATATTTATTATTTGAATCCCCTGACCCACTAAAAAATATTATTTTAAACACTTTTTGAGTGAATGTAATACACTCTCTCACGTCAGCTGCCATGTGTACCACATCATCTTTCACGTCATTTTTATATATAAAAAATATTACATATTAAAATAAAAATAAAAAATAAAAGAAAATCCCCCTTCTCTTCTTCCTCTCTCTTCCCCCATTTCTTTCCATTTGTTGTTTATCTTTCTCCATTCCCTTTTCCCATTTCTTTCTTTTTGCTTTTTTTCTTTCTTCATTTCTTTTTCTTACAAACGAACTTTTTCCATGGTCACTCTCAATACACACCATCACACACACTCACAAGGAGCTTCCAACAATCATTTTTCACAGATTTTACACCCACACAATAAAAATGCATACGCACGTAGAGATCCATGACTTCCTGATATAGAGAAAATAATACAAACACACCCAGCTACCGAGAAAAACACACACACTCAACTCACACACACCACACACTCTTCACTGATATCACGCACACACACAAATCTGAGAGAGATTGAGCAAGAGAGAGATGAACAACGAGAGAGAGAACGAAACAGAGGGGGCGTGAGAGCTGAGGAAACGACCAAACGAACAGTCATTTGATAACCAAAATGGAAATGGGATAAATTCTCAAACCAACTGGACAACTCAAATGAAATGAATTTGTTGGCGGCTCACTCGTAGTTCATCGGTGATGATATTTCGCGAGTGATTTCGACCACTGGTGACGGGGTTTTCTACGATAACAAGTTCTGAGTCGTTTTCTGGTGGATATGATCGATTTCTATGAAGAGCTTGGTCACCGATTTTAATGGGTTATCTTTGCACCTCATCGGAATTCGATCACACTCTCTCTGCTTTTCTCTCGATCTCTCCCATTCTTACCCTTTCCTTCATTGTTTTCTTACTCTCAATTTCTCCCTTGATCTCTCTCTCCGTGTATGTATGTGTCTTTTTCAATAAAGGGTGCGTCTATGTGTATGAGTTGCAGAACAAAAGAAGATGGTGAGTGTACCGTATATTGATGATGACGGGTGGAGAATTGTTGTTGTGTAGTTGCTAATTAATAAATAAAATAGAAATTTTGTGTGGGTGTGTGTTGAGTGAATATGTTGTGTGATTGTATGTTGGTGTATGAGAATGGTGGGGATAGGGGCGTTAATGATGGTGGTGGACGGGGGGTGGGGTGGGGTGGAGTGGGGGTGGGGTAGATGGGGGATGGGATGGGATGGGGATGGCTGGACGGGGAAGGGGGGATTTTTTATTTTTAAATTTTTAAAAATATTTTTAAATTAAAAAAATTGAAAAAAAGTTGAGTGGCCTTTTTATTTTATTTTTAAATTATTTTAATATAAAATTGACTAAAAATTGATCCCCACTCGCACCTTAGGCGAGTGCCTTCACGCTCTTCGTCCTACTCAGCAATTTCAATGCCACGTAGGCTCGGTCAACGGTCAAAGGATGCAAAATATAGCTTTTTTAATGGGTTCAGGGGTCCAGATGACAAACATGTAAGTAAAAATGTCCAACTTACAAAACCGACATAATATAAGGGTCCATTGAATTATTTTGCCATGAATAAAATGTAAATGAAAAGACTAGTTAATTCTTTATGTGAAGTGAAATAGTGTATATAAATACAGTAGTAATATACAAGGATATGATCAAAAAAACCTAGATGTAGATCAGGCTTGTACTGATTTGAAATTCAGAAGTTCATTTGGAGTCATACTTTGTTTTATCAAGCTGTCAAAATCATAGTAAATTCTGTTTTTTTAAATCATTTGAGTGGTAATTGTTTGTCATTTTTGTGTCTTGCCTAAAATTTTGAAAATGTGCTTTTAAAAGTAACTCGAGCTTTGCTAATATTTTTAAAAAGGTATTTTTACATATCAAATTATGGACAAAAGAAATTACTAAAAACCTTTAATTTATTAAATATAAATTCAAAAACTTCTTTTTGGGAGAAACTATTCCATTTTTCCAGCTTCATTTAAAAATAAAAAGTTAGTTTCTGATACAACTTTAAAACATTTATTTCTTCACAAAAAGTTTGGTCGAATACTTCATTTTTGAAAATAAGTGTTTCCTAAAGTAATATTAACCAAAAAAAAACACTTTTCACCTTTCGAAAGATTTGACCAAACAGACTACTAACTCCTAATATCTACTATTTCTTTTTCCTTTTCCTAAAAAACTTGACCTTTAATTTCTTGATCATTTTGGTTTTGCTCAGTGGACATTCCTGAAATTAGTGTTTTATGACGCAAAAAAAGGAGAATAGATAATGATAATTTGAAAGATTTTGGGGTAAGACGATAAATAAAATAAAATAATTATTTGCCATAAGGACGAATATATTTACTTATTAGAATTACATAGAGAAATCCAACTATAAGGTCTGATAAAAGAATCATAAATACATTCTCTTGCGAAATGAGGGTTATATAGATATTAAAGATATGACAACTCATTATCTAGACATAAGGATTTCAAATAAATATCACCTACTCAAACCTACTAATAGTCTAGTCTTTTTCAACCATAAAATCTATTAAGAATCTATATTTCCAACAAAATACTTAAAACATTATATGACATTATTGAAAAACTTCTTCAAGATGAAATAAATACAAGATCGAAAATTTGTGATCAAAGAAAAAGTGTTTAACAATTCTTTGCTTGGTCAAACTCTAGCTAGTACTGCCTAATGATTTTGGTTAGTTGTATAGTAAGTAAATATTGATATGATTTACTATAATTAGGCAATTTAGCTACGACATTTCATTTATTTATTACCTAAATTTATCTATTTCTCAAATTTTGGCCTAGTTAAAATCATTAGGCAGTTATTTTACTAAATAGGGTTTGGCCGAGCAAGACATTATTGATTACTTTTCTTGAATCACTAATTTACCCACCATAATGCTAGACTTTCTGGTCCATAATATATATAAGACTACAATCCACCAAAAGCCACACTCTACTTTACTCTAAATTTATACAGAAATGGTTTACAAGTTGACTAACTCTTTTCAGTTCTCTTGAATCTTCTAAGTATATATTTTCCATTTCAAAACTCCTTGATAATTTTTTGTCTTATCATTGAAATATCTTTGTCCGGAAATTATTATTAGCATTGCCCAATACAATTGTTTTCTACAACAAAAAATGTACTCAATAGATCAACGGCGATATGCACATGCATTTACCTTGTTGACATACAACAACCTAAAACGCGAAATTCAAAATTTCGTTTAATTTTATCTTGTTGGATTAGATAAATTAATTTCCCCTATATGACCTAACTAATATCCCTGCTATTATTGGGTCTAAAATATGGTGTAGTTTTCTTGACTTAAATAGTGTTTACAGTCGCTATCGTTTGTTGCTTATGAGCTACGCAATGAAATATATGAGTAGTCAATTTTCTTTATCAATATTGTTATAGGAGTGTTTATTGTTTAAAATAATTTTCCCTTGACCATTTCTGTTCTAAACTTTTTGTTCAAGATGCATTGGATCGGAGTTATTATCATACCACGATGTAGTTAAATAATGAAATATGAATAAATATTTGCAGCCTTCCTGTTTAGACTCATGTTCATTGAAAAAAAAAAATGGAGATAAAAAAAATTGCGAGAAATTAAACTTGTCCTTAGTTTTTGTTTAATAGAAAAAGAAATCGATCAATATCGTGGTTCCATATTATACTCCTTCAATAAAATTATATTCTCTTTTCACTAGATGTGATACAATAGAAATGTCTACGCCCAAATGAAGATTAAACAGTCATACGATAATTACTACCATTACGATGTTAAAGAACAACAGAAATTCTTCAAGGATGTGTTTAATTGCAGAAAAAGTGTAAATTGACACAAAATGGTGACCTTTGGGCACTGTGACGGACCCAGGATTTAAGGAGAGTGGATGCATACTATAGAAAAAAAATAAAAAATCAAGTGCACCTAACCAACTTCTTGTTCAGTGGATGCTTTTATATAATTTATACCCATTTTCGTATATTTTTTTTATGTAATTATACCTATTCCGAGTCGAGTTTAGTGGTTGTCGGAACACCCAAAGTTGATGTGTAGGTCCGCCCCTGTTTAGGCATTGAAGTGGCCTTTTAAGAAAAAAAAAAAAAAAAAAAAAATAGACTGACCCGCACCTGCCCTATAACACGCAAAGAATTAAATAACACAATCAACTCATCCTATCTTTCACCCGCATATATCCAAATCCGCCCTACGTGCATTTAAGTAGTATGTTTTAGCTGCTTCAAAATCGTATGGACCGTCTCATTGTCATTCCTAGTGTTGTACAAAAATATATGGCGGACAATATACTACAAGTACGCTCTTTAAAATGATGATTCGTACCTCTAGCCTCTAGGTAGTATTATTGAAAGCATATGAAGGGTCTTGCGTGCATGGTCGTGTAAGGAGCGGAAAATAACCAAGGTTCTCAACAAATGTGAGGTCCATATACTCCATATATTAACAGTTTTATAATATAATAAATAAATCATCATTGATCATATGATCAAATATATAAATCATCAATCAATTGGAGTGACTATATATATATTAATGAAAATCATAGGCAAATATAGTGTATGGCAAAGATCGATGCCGACATATTCCTAACTCGAATACTATAAGACCCATTTTTCCAAAACAAAAAGGCCACGCAAGTCACAAATATATAATCTAATCTTTAATATGTAAACGTAATATGATATGACGTGACATTTAAATTTTTAATTTATCCTACTTCTCATGCCAACTGAATAGTGCCTTAATCCTAGGCGTGATTATGCATAAATTTTCAATCGTCGGCTTTAGCTTTGTCAACCACGTTAAACAAAACACAGTTACGTGTGTACATAGGGAACTTAGAATTGAATTCAAAATTTCAATTTTATTAATTTAAGATACCGAGTTTCAACTATTGAGCCAATAATCTTGTTTATAAGTATATGAGTTCACAAAATCCTTTTTCTTTTTCGACAGTTCTTTATTTTATTTTATCATTTAAAAAAAAAAAAAAAAGATAGGAGAAGGGAATTACTACGTGGGGAATCGAACCTTCACCGACAAGATTGAAAATTTAAGCAGTTGATCAATTGAGCCAGGGGCGAAGCTACAGTACCCTAAGGGGGGTTCGGGTGAACCCAGTAGCTTTTACGTAGACCTTATATATATATATTACTAAATTATGAATATATGTATATAAATATATGAAAAAATTACTAAAAGAACAACTTATGTTTCAAACTACTAAAAATTCATCCACTTTTAAAATATTACATATATTCCAACATTTACTACTTTTACTAAAAGTTGAGATATAAGTTTAAAACCTCTTGTTCATTCGCTTTACTTTACCAAAACAAGACCCGTTTCCTTCCTCATTGTACGCCATAATTTCAGCGGCTGTTTCAATCCATTCTTTCCTCTAATTCAAACTTTTGAATTAAGGTAAATTTTCCCCTTGAAATCATATTCAATTTCTTCTAATCCTATCTAACCATTTTTTTTCAAAAAGAAATAATTTGCCCCTTTGTGTACAAAATGATTTTTCAGTGGATTTGTTGAACAATTTCTTTGATTTTCGTGTTTTTAGTCTACATTATTTTGAATTAACATTATGAATAGGGAATCGGGACCATCTTTTAGTCTTGAAAAGGCTCCCTTGCAATGGTTTGCATATTGAACGCCATTTTTGATATTCTAACAAAATTTTCTTCTTATTATTCGACCTAGGCCTTGTTCCGATTTCTCACTGGTTTAAGCGCTGGTGGCACTGACATTATTGGTTTTCTTGGTGCTGAACCCGTAGTCCAATCTGAGAAGATGTTCCTAATTCTCACTTTAATACCAAATATGCTGTAAAATGAACAATATGAGATGTACTAAGGTCTCTTATCATGAGGATTCGTTTTTTCTTAGCTGTGGCTGTTAACTTCTTTTCTTCTGCAGTGTATTACGGGTTAAGTTTGAATGTTGTCAATCTCGAAACTATTTTGTTCCTCAACGTTGCCCTTAATGCAGTTGATGAAATGCCTGCCAATTTGTTATCCGCATTGGTGTTGGACAGGCTTGGTCGAAAGCCGGTAGTTACAGGGACATTGTGGTTCACCGGAATTTTGCTGCTTAACCGGAAGCTTAGTGAAGAGTACCAGAGCAATTTCTTGTATCTCTTGTTCTCTATTTTTGTTGTTATATGATTTTTTTGTTTTTTAAGTTTTAGTGAAATAGGCATATCAAAGATACATATTAGTAAACTTAAATATGTATATATTGTGTACGAGGTTGTTTTGTATGTATCTCACACTATGTTTTGTTTTGATTCAAATATTTATACCAAAGATACATATTCTGTAAAACAACAGATTTGGGTAATTTCAGGCTTAGATACATATTTGCACATGCATGATACTTTTTTCAATATCTTGTATCTATTGTTATTACCTGTTTAAGTTTTATATGTATCTCTTGTTTTAAGTTTTGGTAAAGTCAGCATACTAAAGGTACATATTAGTAGATTAAAGATACATATAGTGTATGAGGGTATGAGGGGTATGTTATATGTATCTCGCATTTTTTATTTTTGAGTTCAAAATTTTGAATTCAATTATTTAGCCCTCATACATTATATCGTTAATCCAAACATATCAACGCTGAAATATTCATTGCAATTACTTCAAATAAAATCAAGGAAAAACAATTAAAAGGTCGTAGGAATCGTTTATAACTGGAAATGAAATATGAAAGAAATTTTGTTTTAAAATATGGAATAACAAACAAATTAACTATTTTTGTGGGATTTTATTCAATTTTTACCTTTATTAGTTAGCTTAATTGCTAAATTAAAGTAACTCCAGTCGTTACAGTCCTTAAATTATGCAAATTAGGCTAATTATTAAATGTATCTGTAGGATGTGTCTCACATTAGTTATATCTATCTTCAACGGCAATATGTTAAAAAATTAAGATGTATTTTATCGTACAGAAAATTTTAACGAGAGATAAATATATGTATTATCGTGCATAATATGTATCTTTAACACTACTAATATGTATCTTTGGTATGCTTATATCACTAAAACTAAAACATCAAGAGATACACATATATACACAACCTGAACCAGAGATACAAGATGGAAAAAAAATGTATCTAGTTAGACCAAATATATATCTCGGCGTACTAAAAATAACAAAAACAGAATTACGTAAAACAACAATCAATTTTATGTTAAATGCATAATTGAATAAACAAGAGACAAATAACTACTTTGAATCGTTAGACAAGATACAAATAATTTTTTGTCAGATCTTTTCACATAGAAATTGAAGGAATGCTCAATGACATATCATGTCATAACTGAAATAAGAGTACACTTGTCCTTGTAGATTTGCCCAACCTTAAATTCACTATTTTCGCAATCTGCAATGATCTTTTTCCCCTTCATATCGAACAACGACAAAGGAGCAGGACAATTAGATTTATAACTAATTAATTTCATAACGACGAAATCAGTTTATCGTAAGTTACATGCTCACTAACCACGATTCCATTGCTCTCATAGCCCTCGTACTTTATATCGTTAATCCAAACGCTGGAATGACGTAACAACACTGAAATATTCATTGCAATTATTCAAAAAAAATCCACAAATAAAAAAAAAAAGAGGTCTTATGAATTTTTTTTTATGGAATGTGTAAACTTTTTGCAATCTGAAAATTGATAATGGAAAGATTTTTTATTTAAATGATGGAATAACAAATTAATTACCATATTTCGTGGGATATTATTTAGTTTTTATCATAATTAGTTAGGTTAATTGCTATATTAATGCTACTTTAACCGTTACATCCCTTAAAACATGCTAATTAGTTTACCTAATACATGTATCTATAGGACGTATCTAACTTAGGTTATATGTATCTTCAAAGTCTAAATGTTGGGATTTAATGAAATTTTGAAAATAGTTGAGATTTTTAATAAATACTAGTAAACATGTTGTTATATATGTAATTTTTACTAAATATATAGTCCAAACCCATTGACAAGTACTGTCACTTGGCCCAGTGGTAGATTGATCACTGTTACGGCCTCTTCTTTGGGGGACGTTGGTTCAAACTTCTTCAGAATCCGCAGACTTCAAATCCTGCCTCCGCTTCTAATTATTAAGCTATTAAGATTACTCATATTTTCAATAACTTTACGAAGATAAATTCAGATATTGGCTAAAAGTTAGAAGAAATAACCTACACTGCAATTATGCATCCACTTAGCAACTTAAATTAAAAGTAACCGACAAATATATGCATAATCATGTAAAATTTATGTATACCATTAGAAAAAATAAACAGTAAATTCGACCGGCTATTTACGAAAAGATACCAAAAAAATTTGGGTTCAAATGAACCCGTAACTACACAATTGGATACGTTCTGTAATAACGTACGCACTTTTATCTATGTAGGTTAAGGATGTTAAGTGGGCCGGACCGGATCAATCAAAAATCGGCCCATTAAGTTTAGCCGGGTTGTAGTTAAGTGGACTGGGCCGGGGCCGAGTTTAACAGTAAAAAAAATAAAAACAACCCTAAACCGGCCCACTTAGCCCAACCCGGTCTAACCCACCTAAATTCGGTTAAAAATCCAATCAAAAACTAAAAAAAATAAATCAAATATACACTATATATACCCACCTATATACATTTTAAATACGTTAAACAATATATATACACTATATATATAGTATATACTACATTTGAATTTAAAAAATATATACACATATACACAATTACACATATATACGTAACATTCAATATATACGACTATACGTACTACTTTAAATATATATATACTACAATATATATATATATATATATATATATATATATATAGTTATATACTAATTTATAAAACATATACACATGTATACGTTAAATATATACGTCTCTAGAAGATATATACACATATATACGCACCATTCAATATATATGTACTACTTTAAATAAAACATATACTACAATATATATATATATATATATATATATATATATATATATATAGTTATATACTAATTTATAAAACATATACACATGTATACGTTAAATATATACGTTTATAGAAGATATATACACATATATACGCACCATTCAATATATATGTACTACTTTAAATAAAATATACTACAATATATATATATAGATAGATAGATAGATAGATAGATAGATATAATTACTAGTTTAGTATACGTGCTTTGCACGTGTGTCTCATATTAATTAATAAAATTTTATATAAAAAGAATAAAAATATTTAAAATACAAAAATGTGTTAAAATAAATGTTATAACATTTCTTCCTCGTTGTTATATCATGCTCACTCCCAGCTAGATGATTATCGTTATGCTCACCCCTAAACTTGATGACTATCGTTCTTCTTCCCCAATTGCAAGTACTCAAGCTTCTTGATGTTTGTGTTATTAATTAATGTCTTCTTCATCTTCTCTTCAATCATAGATACTATCAATATTTCACAAAAAGTTTCTCAATTAACAATTATCTATCAAGAATACATCATAATTTATTATTGTAAACTTCAATAACATAAAAGAATTTTAGAAAACTTATATTATATCAAATCACAAAAAAAGAAAATCATAAATTTGTATTTTTTTTTTCTAAATTTGTTCCAATATCAAGTGGGCATGTAATTAAGAAGAAATCCTAGAATATAAACCAAACATACAACTTTAACAAAATTTCTTTCTATAACAGGTTAATGTTGGCATGAAAACATTATTAAAAAACTAAATCTAACTCCCGCATTAAAAATTGGATTTATAGACTTAACAATCGGTTTGTGTTACATTATTTGTAGCAAACAAAAATCATAATTCATTACTACTATTTACTATTTAATTTTTTTGTAGATAATTCATGTTTATTTAACAATGAGACAACTTATTTAGTATATTTTTTTATTTTCTACTCTTTCATCCTTGTTATGTTAAATTTATATCTACTGTTTTGACATTTATATCTGCTATAATCGATTTGACTTTATCTATTATTCCTTTCACCACTTATACATATTTAAAAAATTTGTCAATTTAAAAGATTAACGTACATAATTTTTTTATATATGTATTAATTCATTTAAAATTTTAATTTGACTATTTTGATCTTATCTCTTTTTGAATATTTTTAATTTTTTTTTCTAAACTTGTTATTCTGTTTTTCACGTGAAAATTTTGTATTGATGATATAAATTTATGTATATATTTAGATATAAATTAAATCTACATGTAATTTACTAAAATATGATTATATTATATACATACATATATACATATACATACATACATATATACATACATACATATATATATATATATATTATATATATATACATACATGCATACATACATACATATATATATATATATATATATATATATATATATATATATATATATATATATATATATATATATATATATATATATATAATTCCTAAATCTAAAAGAAAGTACGGATGAGGTTAAAAATTTCATGTCCTACTTGCAAGAAACATTCAAGACTTAATAGGAAGTGAATTAAAAAGGGAAGGAGATGCAATTTTTTATTCTTCTGGCTACTTTATCCGATGGCCACATATTTTTTTGTTCAATTTTTTAATAAAAAATTTCTCAACTGAAAGAAAAACATGAAAAATTATCAGAAGAGAGAATTCATAGTAAAATTATTGAATATGTACAATTCATATAAAATCTTAAAAATTACTAACTAAAAGAAATAAAAAAAGACAAAGAATGATTATTATGAATGCAAAAACACACTTGAATCAAGAAAAAGTAAGAAGAAAAGAATCATAGAAGTAAAAGAAACATATTTATTTAAGTGTTTGTTTCAAAATATTACTTAAATAAATTGTAAAAAAATAAATCATATAAGGTAAAATTCTAATTCATTCAGAAGTGTTAAATAGTATTGTATTAAATTATTTATATTGGTGTGATTTTTTATTTTTATGCAAATTATTTAAAAATTAATTATGGTATCAAACTATTTATGCTATTTATGCTAGTGTTTTGTTTCTTACTATATAACTCACGTACTACGAAAATATCCTAATAATAATAATATAATACTTAAATAAATAAAGATCCCAAATCTGGCATTAGTACACTGATGATACTCAATACTCACGTACCACAAAAATATTCTAATAATAGTAATATAATACAACACTTAATTATATAAATATTATTTTCCATAAAGTTTGCAAAAATAGTGTAAAACTTTTTTTTTATTATTATTATTTGAAAAGATTCAATGTAATACTTATCCTATATTTTAGGATTCCTAATTTGAGAAATTGTCTTATGATATTTGTTAAAGTTTTAATCCCATATATTTTAGGATTCAATAGCATAAATATAATTAAATAATAATTTGAGAAAAAAAAGTGATAAGCCGATTTTGTCCAAAGTAGGGACCTTTAATGAAGGGCAAAAAGTTCAAATCACTTTTCTAAGGGTCTTCACACTTTTAATAGATTATAGATATACTAATTTATAAAACATATACACATGTATACGTTAAATATATCGTCTATAAAAAATATATACACATATATACGCATCATTCAATAAATATGCACTACTTTAAATAAAACATATACTACAATATATATATATATATATATATATATATATATATATATAGTTATATACTAATTTATAAAATACACATGTATACGTTAAATATATACGTCTATAGAAGATATATACACATATATACACATCATTCAATACATATGTACTACTTTAAATAAAACATATACTACAATATATATATATATATATATATATATATATATATATATATATATATATATATATAGTTATATAGTTATATAATAATTTATAGAACATATACACATGTATACACTAAATATATACGTCTATAGAAGATATATACACATATATACGCATCATTCAATATATATGTACTACTTTAAATAAAACACACACGACAATATATATATATATATATATATATATATATGTATGTATATACATAGATATACTAATTTATAAAACATATACACATGTATACGTTAAACATATATGTCTATAGAAGATATATACACATATATACACACCATTCAATATATATGTACTACTTTAAATAAAATATACTACAATATATATATATATATATATATATATATATAGTTATATACTAATTTATAAAACATATACACATGTATACGTTAAATATATACATCTATAGAAGATATATACACACATCTATACGCACCATTCAATATATATGCACCACTTTAAATAAAATATACTACAATATATATATATATATATATAGTTATATACTAATTTATAAAACATATACACATGTATACGTTAAATATATACGTCTATAGAAGATATATACACATATATACGCACCATTCAATATATATGTACTACTTTAAATAAAATATGCTACAATATATATATAGTAAAATATATATTTATATAGTTATATACTAATTTATAAAATATATACACATGTATACATTAAATATATACGTCTATAGAAGATATATACACATATATACGCACCATTCAATATATATGTACTACTTTAAATAAAACATATACTACTATATATATATATATACTATAATATATATATATATATATATTATAGTATATATATATATATATAGTTATATATATATAGTTATATATATATACTATAATATATATATATATAGTTATATACTAATTTATAAAACATATACACATGTATACATTAAATATATACGTCTATAGAAGTATTTACACACATATATATACCATTCAATATATGTACTACTTTAAATAAAATATAATACAATATATATATATAGTACAATATATATATATAGTTATATACTAATTTATAAAATATATATACATGTATACATTAAATATGTATGTCTATAGAAGATATATACACATATATACGCATCATTCAATATATATGTACTACTTTAAATAAAACATATACTACAATATATATATATATATACTACAATATATATATAGTTATATACTAATTTATAAAACATATACACATGTATACATTAAATATATACGTCTATAGAAGATATACACACACATATATATACCATTCAATATATGTACTACTTTAAATAAAATATACTACAATATATATATATATATATATATATATATATAGTACAATATATATATAGAGTTATATACTAATTTATAAAATATATACATATGTATACATTAAATATATACGTCTATAGAAGATATATACACATATATACACACCATTCAATATATATGTACTACTTTAAATAAAACATATACACATGTATACATTATATACTACAATATATATATATATATATAGTACAATATATATATATAGTTATATACTAATTTATAAAACATATACACATGTATTCATTAAATATATACGTCTATAGAAGATATATACACATATATACACACCATTCAATATATATGTACTACTTTAAATAAAACATATACTACAATATATATATATATATATATATATATATATATATATATAGTTATATACTAATTTATAAAACATATACACATGTATACATTAAATATATACGTCTATAGAAGATATACACACACACATATATATACCATTTAATATATGTACTACTTTAAATAAAACATATACTACAATATATATATATAGTTATATAGTTATATACTAATTTATAAAACGCATACACATGTATACGTTAAATATATATTACTTTAGAAGATATATACACATATATATATACCATTTAATATATGTACTACTTTAAATAAAACATATACTACAATATATATATATAGTTATATACTAATTTATAAAACATATACATGTATACGTTAAATATATATTACTTTAGAAGATATATACCATTCAAGGTCCCTTGCATTTTCCACTCTAAAGTGTCTTCCTTTCTTTAATTTGCATCCTGTCCTATTTATTTTTACAATTTACACCCTAACCTCTTGGGTCCCTTGCATTTTACACCCCAAGGTGTCTTCCTTTTTTTAACTTACATCCTATCCTATTTTTTTTTTTACAATTTACACCCTAACCTCTTTATTTCCTTACAAAATAGTAAAATTATTTTTTAATTATTTTTTAATGAGGGCAAAATAGGAATAACAATATACTCCCTCCGTTCTATTTTACTCGTTCTAATTTGAAATTGCACATTGATTAAGAAAAATAACTAATAACATGACTATTTTACCATAGTACCTTTATTAAACAATGCTTACATTTTAATTTGGAGATAAAATAATTAATACTAAGGGTAAAAAAGGAAAAAAAATTGTCTTGTCTTGATTAATGAAAAATAACAAGTAAAATAAAAAATCAAATTAGAAAATTTGGTATGAGTAAAATGGAACGGAGGAAGTATTATTATTTAAAATAAATCACAGTCTCGATCGCCTAACAGACTAATAGTTTTGTTTGAGTTCTCATGTTTAATTTGTAACAATATTGGTATAAAGTGGTCCAGTTTCTAATTTACTATTTCTGCTGATGAGGACTACCACAACAAATTAATTAGCAAGAAATAGTACGTAAAATTAGCAGCTTAGAAGCATTAATAAGGTAAAAATAGCACTGAAGTTTTTATGTTAAAATTCTTTAACAATCAAAGACCATAATCAAACATAAACGGATTCTTCGTCCCTCAGAAAAGCTTAGGTAGGAACCACTGCAAAATTAAAGATGGGAAAACTTAACTATATACAACTACAATACATATAGTTACATCTATGCTCATATTTCTTCATGTGGGTAGGAAAGAAGGGTACATAGGGGTGGATAAAATTGGACGTTATGTTTTAATTAGAATGAATATGTTCTAGTGAAGGCCTTTTTCAAAGCTTTCCAGCTTAGTGATCTAGCCCTTATGAGTGCCAAAGGTGGTGCAGTGGACCTAATTCGATAACCAGAAGCTGGTGGTGGGCTTGATGATGAATCTGTTTCTGATTCTTCTATGTTGTTGTCTTCAGGATTCCAAAAACGAGCTGCTTTTCTTTTGCTCCTAACTGTGGCTAGCACATCATACTTGTTGCATATTCCCCATACTGTCACCTTTTGTTGTTCAAAATCTACGTTCACTGAATATATCCCTACAATTTTGACGTATAGTTACTGGTATTAGTACAAGTTTCCAACGGATAAATTGACTTCTAATGTTATGACAATGCCTATATTTTTTGTCAATGATTTTAGCTCGAAGAAGAAAAAACAGAAAGTATTGGATTGAAATAAGGAAACTTAAGTCAATATACCTTTCAGCCATCTAGTTTTACCAACATGGCCGAAAGTATACAATACCTAATACTTCAGTTGCATAAGTTGTGAATAGGTATGTATCTTATATGTATATTTTTGTATAACACATACATTACTATACAGTGTAAACAAGATGGTTCAAAGACATGCGCTGAAATTTTCCAATTGTAGCTCGAACAGAAATCCATGAGAATCAGAACAAAAAGCAATCCCAAACAGACTATCCGGACAGTTAGGAACATTTGCCGCAATAAACACACACAAAAATTATACAAATCTCCTATACTGAAAAGCCCATTTTCTTGGGCCTAGTTGCTTAAATCTACTGACACAAAACATATCTGTTGACTTGGGGAACATATTTGGGAAGGCTTCATGTATGTTGTATAGGCAGAGACTTAAAAATACAAAACTTAGACCTCTACTAAACTCAATGAAAAACAAAAAACAAAATTAAAAATGATCACACCTTAAGATCATTAAAAGTTAATTCATGAATTTTAGATGAAAATTTTCTCCCAATACACAATATGCTATAGTGTTGAATTAATTTACCTTTGATATGGGAAAGAGCCTTGTTGATTTTTCTCTCACAACCATAAGAGTAGAGTGGCACCATCATTTCCACATACTGAGGTTCTACGTTATTTTTGCCTGCCAGAACTATCTGCATGCCCGCCATCTCCAAATTCGAATATTCAACACAGCAACAGTCCTTAGCTTAATTCTGTTATATGATACAGTATGTGTCACCTTAAGTTGAGTTCGACTAATGATAAATTACGTTATATATATAGTGCTTAGCATTTAGAGGATTATGATATGGATGGCGATGTAAAATTAAAAGTAGCAGACAAGATACGAAAAGATTCTTTCTAAAAAGTTGGATGAAAAATTAAAGAGCTAGCTATCTCCCCTTTTACTTTTCGCTTTTACATTGTTAATTCATCTATTCTGTACAAATTATTAGTCCTATTTCTCAACATCTTGGCTGCATGCTGAATTGCTGATGAAAGTTCTAAATATTGTAGCTTCCAGAGGCTTCGACTAATTTTTTGTGGTTCTTCACGACAACAACAGCAACATACCCAGTGTATTCTCACCAAATGGGGTCTGGAGAGCGGTAAAGTATACACATTTCGTACCACACTATCTCAGATGAAGTGGAGAGAAAATTTTATTTAAAAAGACAGGTGGGATTATGACTAGGACGAAAGTAAAAAGAGTAGTGTCATCAACTCATCATGTTCCTAAGTCAATCAGCAAAACAAAAAGTTTGTCCTTCACTACCCATGTGCCCTGCATTGCTTAGCATGTAAGTTGCCTTCTTTATTTTTTAAATGCTTATTAAGGATTGGATATTGTTAAGGATTCAAAGTGGCTTTGAAAACTTATATTAACCACGTACGAAAGTTATTATTTTTTCGTTAATCCAAGTTTAGATAACCCATTTGGGCTTTTTACAAAAACATCCTATTCCTTCATGACCTTTGGCTTAATTTCTTCATGCATCATAGTTTAGATACCCCGGCCTATTTGGCTGTTCCAAAAACTTCCTATTCCTTTTACATCCTATTTTTTGGGTGAGGGTGAACTCGTCAGGACTGCGAACTTAAAGAGGAAAATAAAAAGGGATGGGGTGACCTTTTCATCAGATTATTGGATCATGCACCTAAATGGTGCTGTGTGAAGTTAGAACAGTTGGACTGTGTTGAGATATTATATATCTTGTATATTTATTTTTATGTATTTGTTTTTCATAGTTGTAGATCAAATCTCATTAATTGGGATCACGATTTTCTGCCTAAAAGATGGGCTGGATTGATTTGTATCAAGTTATATATATATATTCAGTCTGTGAATAATAAAATTACAACAACTAAAGATATTTTCTCTCCTTTTCAAGATGACATTAGAACTTGACCATTCCAAGAACCCAAATATTAGCAATAAGAGTCACAATATGGATTCATCAAATCCATATTTTCTTCAACATTCAGATCATCCCTGCTACATGCTTGTTCCAATCAAATTGAATGGGATCAATTATCCATCTTGAAGCAAATTCATGATTCATGCTCTCACAGTAAAAATAAGTTATCTTTTATTGATGGATCAATCGAACCACAGTCGGCTACTGATAAACCAACAGATTATGCTCTGCGGAATCAGTGCAATAATATGATTTTAGCATAACTTGCTCATTCTGTGGAATCTGATCTAGCCAAAGGAGTCATTTATGTCAAGACTGCTCACCATGTATGGCAAGATCTTAAAGGTCAATTTTCACAAAAGAATGCACCAACAATATATCAGATTCAAAAATCATTCGCTTTACTCTCGCAAGATAATATGAATGTTTCTTTCTATTTTACAAAACTCAAATGTCGTTAGGATGAATTAGATACATTTTGAGTACTTCCCACATGCAACCAAATCAAAGCACACACTGATCAAATTGAAGATGTCCGTCTAATGCAATTTCTTATGGGTCTAAATGATATCTATAATGTTCGATCAAATATTCTCATAATATCCCCGCTGCCTAATGTACGCCAAGCGTATTCTCTTGTTATTCAAGAGGAAACATAGAGACAAATGACATCGGAATCAACAGAAAGTTTCTCCATCGCAGTTGCACTTCAACGATGCACTAATAATTTTTTCAACAAACCCACGGATAAGCAATATTGTGAGCATTGCAATCGAGAAGGACACACAATTGAAAACTGCCGCAGTCTGAAATTTCATTGCAAACATTGCAATAGAAAAGGTCATATAGAGGACAGATGCAAGTTTAAAAATGGCACTTGGGCACTCAACAACTCAGGAAGCCAAAACAATCGACAACAACGTGAATCTCAGGGCAATCCCTCTCATGTTGCTAATTTAGCAGAATTTTTTCAATCTAAGAAGGAGGTTCACTCACAAAATGACAATGGTTCACATGGATTTTCCTCTGAACAACTTCAACAAATTGCTCATGCTGTAATCTTATTGTCTCAAAATAATAATTTTGCCGGTAATGGTGACGCTTATGTAAATGCAACAGGTTTATCTTTTTTTTTTTCATAATGTTTCAATTAATTCTGCATTCTCTAGGCCATGGATCTTGGATAGCAGAGCTACTGATCACATTACTTTTATTCCACATTGTTCACTCGAACAAAATCCCTATCAATACCTATTGTCACCCAATGGGTCGCTAGTATCAATACATTCCACTGGCATAATTTCATTCAACTCAGACATCACCTTAAATGATGTTTTACATGTTCCTTCTTTCCGTTTAAATTTAACGTCTGTTAGCAAACTTATCAATGATCTAAATTGTCTTGCCCTTTTGTTTTTCTCTTTTTTTGTACTACAGGACTTGACAACGGAAAAGATGATTGGCTCGTGTAAACATCATGGTGGTCTCTATTACATACCATCAATGCCACAACCATCCATTTCTCATCAAGTTTTACAATTAAAAGATTTATGGCACATGTGTCTAGGACACCCGTCATCTTCTCACCTCAGATTAATTGCTCCACTATTACCTTTTCGTAGTATTTTTTTTATAATAATTGTGATGTTGTCCTTTGGCAAAACAAACACGACTTGCGTTTTCACATTGAGTAATATATCTACTCTTGCTCCATTTGACTTGTTATATTGAGATGTTTGGGATTCCCATCGAGTATCTACTGATCCAGGAGCTCATTTTTTTTCTTACTATCGTGGATGATTTTACAAGATGTACTTAATTATATCTCATGAAATACAAGTCTGAAACTTCTCATCTTTTGCAATCTTTTATATCATTTACTAAAAATCAATTTCATGATTCAGTTAAAAAAATTGGGACAGACAACGGCAAAATATTTGAAGCAATGATTTTTTTTTTCACTCTCATGAAATCGAATACCAAAGAACTTGTGTTTCAACTCCACAATCAAATGAAGTAGTTGAACGCAAGCATCGTCATATTTTAACTATTGCACGAGCTTTATGTTTTCAGTCTCACTTGTCATTACCTTTTGGGGTGAATGTGTTTTGACTGCTTTCTAGATTATTAATCGATTACCAACTCCATTGTTACATTCTAAATCACCCTATGAATTGTTATATCACAGATCACCATCACTTAGTCATCTAAAAGTTTTTGATTGTTTGTGCCATGCTACTGTTGTCCAGCATAAATAAAAATTTGATTCCCGAGCCAAACGTTGTGTCTTTGTTGGTTATCCTACTGATCAAAAAGTTACAAGCTTTATGACCTGAAAATAAAATAATTTTTTGTAAATCGTGATGTCAAATTTTCGAAAACTATCTTTTCATTTAGTTCAGTTACACCAACTTTAACGTTATTGTCACTTCAATTCTCTTCTAGCATAATTGACGATTTGTCTTCTCCACCATCTTTAATTAAATAGGCCTTATCTTCTCATCCTCAACCCATTGAGAGAGTAGAATCTCATGAACCCATAATTACAGAGAAAATCTTATCCAATTTGAAATTTTAGCATATGACAGTCCATACATTTCAAATGAATCTAACCAACTCGTTCAAAATCCAACATCAAATGACTCTCTTGAACCTATTTCAGTCACTTCGAATGTTGTAGTTCCTTCATCTCACTTTTTAAGGCAATCTACTCGTCCAAGAAAAACTCCTGAATAGCATAAAGACTACATATTGCCAATTCAAGCCACTCATTTTTTTGCGTTGTCTAGTGCAAAATCAGATACTCAATATCTTCTATCTCATTTTCTTGCTTACTTTGGCATATCTTCAGCACATTGTAATTTTTTAGCTAACATTACAGGTCACACAGAGCATGTTTCATATGCTCAGGCTATTCTTAATCCACATTGGCGAGAAATCATGAATGTAGAATAAGAAGCATTAAAACAAAATAAGACTTAGAGCTTAGCTTCACTCCTTGTTGGTCAGAAATCCATTGGATGTAAATGGGTTTATAAAATAAAATACAAATCGAATGAATGATTGAGCATTATAAGGCTCGTCTTGTTACAAAAGGATATACTCAGATTGAGGGAATTGATTATTAAGAAACTTTTTCTGGCACAACAAAACTCATGACACTTCGTTGCCTTCTTACAGTTATTTCTGCTAGAAATTGATTTGCTTATCAATTGAATGTCCAAAATGCTTTCCTTCATAGATCCCTACATGAAGATGCGTATATGGAACCTCCGCCAGGTCTTCACCGACAGAGGGAGAACACCGTATGTCTGCTTCACAAGTCCCTTTATGGCCTTAAACAAGCATCAAGAAATTAGATTCTCACATTTTCAAAGGCTATTCATAAAATGGGTTTTCAATAATCAAGGGTTGATCATTCACTTTTCACCAAGGCGAAGGTACATCATTTATAGTGATGCTTATCTATGTTGATGACATACTTCTCACAGAAAATGATCTTCAAGAAATTGAACACATCAAAAAGTTTCTTCTCAAACGTTTCTGTATTAAAGATCTTAGGGATTTGAAATATTTTCTAGGCATTAAATATTCTCGTTTAAAGAAAAGAATCTTTATGTCTCAGAGAAAACATGTAATAAATCATTTGCAAGATTCAGGAATCCTAAGAGCAAAGCCTGAAAAGTTTTCAATAGAACAAAATTTAAAGCTAACTTCTACAAATGAAATTCCACTGAATGATCCAACTAAATACAGAAGATTAGTTGGAAGATTGATTTATCTCACTGTCATAAAGTCTGACATTATTTACTCTGTTCAAACACTCAGTCAATTCATGCACAAGCCTAGAAAACTTCATTGAGATGCTGCTATGTGAGTTCTCAAATACATCAACGGTGCTTTAGGTCAAGGTTTGTTATTTTCTTCCATAAACAATCTTATTTTAAAGGTCTTTTGTGATTCAGATTAGGGTAGTTGTCGAACCACAAGGAGGTTTATCACAACTGCATTTTTCTTGGAAATTCACTTATCTCATGAAAATCAAAGAAACAATTAGTTGTCTCTAGATCATCAGCAGAGGCAGAGTATCGAGCTATGGCGAACACTTGTTTGGAGCTCACATGGTTATGCTATATACTTCAAGACTTAAAAGTCTCACATGTAACTCCTGCAAAATTATTTTGTGACAATCAAGCTGCCTTACATATTGCGGCAAACCTAATCTTTCATGAGCGAATCAAACATATTTAAATAGACTGTCACATAGTTCGAGAGAAGCTACAAACAAAGATGATAAGTCCTTCGTATGTTCAAGCATGCTTTCAATTAGCCGAAATCTTTACAAAGGCTTTGAGAAAAGATCAATTTGTGACTTTGTGCGTCAAGTTGGGATTTTATGATATCCACTCTCCAACTTGAGGGAAAGTGTTATATTACATATCTTGTACATTTATTCTTGTATATTTGTTTTTCATATTTATAGATCAAATTTCATTAATTGGGGATCATGATTTCCTACCTAAAAGATGGGATGGATTGATTTGTATCAATTTGTATATATATTCAGTCTGTGAATAATAAAACTACAACTACTAAAGATATTTTTTCTCCTTTTCAAGACTGCAATTTAATCTCTTAGACAACAAACATATGGCTGGAGTATGGGTGTCAAACGGGCCGGGCCGGGCCAACCCGGAACCGGCCCTTCCTTTTTAACCGGGTTGAGGACCGGTTTGGAAGCTATCCGGGCCGGGTCGGGCCAAACAGTAAAAAATTAAAACCCACCCTAACCCGGCCCACTTAACCCAACCCGGTCAAACCCACCAAAATCCGGTCAAACCCGGTTAAAAACCGGTCAAACCCGTTTAAAAAATAAATAAAAAATCCAATATACACTATATACACTCCAATATACACTATATACACTCCAATATACAATATATATTTTTAAAAAAATATATAAACAATTACACATATATACGTACCATTCAATATATAATTATATATGACTATACGTACTACTTAAAATAAAACATATGCTATAATAGTATAATATATATATATATATATATATATATATATATATATATTTATATACTAATTTATAAAACATATACACATGTATACGTTAAATATATGTAGACACGTGATTTTTGATCCTCCTCAAATTTTAATTTATTTTCGATAGTAAATATTTATATTTGGTCTAATATTATTTAAATTTTTATTTTTATTTGTTGAGAATTTTATTTATATTTTTATTCTGATTAAAAAAAAAAATTAATTAAAAATAGTTGTCTTTTCTCAATTTTAATAAATAAATTAGTAGTTTAAATATTATTTTATTTTTATTATTTTATTTTAACTATTTGTAAATTTTATTATATTTTTCTTAAATATAAAAATAATTAGTTATTATTATCATTTTATTATCACTATTGTCATATTTTAAGAAAATAAATAAATAAATAAATTATAAAATTTAAATTTTAAAACCCCTTCCCCCTGATCTGCCTAAATACAACTGTTCCCCCCTAAAAATATTAACTGTTCCCCCCCAATGTTTTCCTATATTTAAGGGCATTCACCATCAGACATTTTTTTTGAAGGGGGAGATATTTTTTTTTACACTGTCAAAAACTAGAAAACAATAGCAGTATTTTTACACTATCAGCAGAACATCAGAAAGGAGAAATCAAACAAAAGAAAGAGAGTTGAAGAGTTTCCGATTGAAATTTCCGGTCGACGATTATATCTTGCTTCAATACTCTGTTCGAATCAATTACAGGTTTTTTTTTATATTATTCGAATCTAAATCATTTATATATAAATTTCATTCTGTAAAAGTATAAATAAAAATGTTCATATAATTTTCTGCAATTGAATAATTGATAATTTTTTGTCATTATATGTTATGTAATTATGATACTGAATATATCTGTACACACGTATAAACAGGGAAGGATAATTTTCCATTTTCATTAGCAACATACACAACACAGATTAACACATTACAGTAATTAGAAATGCTAATAGTGTGAAACCAGTAAAAAGTAATAATAAAACAGAGAGAAGGTTGTTTCGCTTTCCGGCGAAATTTCGCCGGAAAGCTATCGGCAAACACCATATATGTGTCGACCGACCGGAGAAGAAAGCAAAGTCAGATCTGTCGCCGCCGCCAGCAGTCACTGCTCCGGCCGCGGCGCGTCGGCTAGATCCGGCCAGATCTCTGCCCGCAAACCCCACCAACTCCGGCGACAACCGTTTCCAAATCCGAACAATCGCTGCTCCGGCCAGAGCGCTGCCGCTGCCGCACTCCACTCCTTTCTCCGGCGAGCCTCAACCGTCTAAAATTAGCCATAGGTGAACCACCAACGGCCTTACTTTCTTTATCCATCTCTCCGTCCTGCGAACCCATCGCCACCGCCATCCACAGCGGCAAACCAACCAGAACCGGTGAAACGACCATCAGCCGCTACCGCCGCCTTTCCCTCGTCGTCATCGTCATCCACCATAGATGCCGCCGTCAGGCATTCCACTGACAAACCCGAACCAAACACCAAATCTTCTCTTCGTCACATGTAGCCGCCGCCGCTGCTTCATCTCTGTCCGACCAGATCCGCCGCACCTCCCTGCCGCCTTCCTTTTTCCTTCTCCAGCGCCAGATCTGGCCGGAATTTCTTCACTCTCGGCAAAGCTCTTTGAAAACACTAGTGTTATTTGTGTTGTTGATTATTTTTTGTTATGTTTGTCTCATGTGTAGCTTTAATATGGAAAAAAAAAAAAGAAGAAGTGAATTTGTTAAGTATCATATCTCTTACTAGTTAAAATAGTAAAAGTAGTAGATGAAAAAATAACGAAATGAAATAAAAATAAAAAGAGAAAAAATCTTCATTATTTTGATTTTATTTTTTTTTGAAGTTATAAAGTGTTTTTTTTTTTTTTACTTTAGAAGTTTATTATTTTTATTCTTTCACGAAGCTTAATAATTATTTACTAAATTAATTAATAGTTTTAATTGAATATTATTTTTGAATGTTATTAGATATAGTAGTATTTCAAACAAATAAAATTGTTACAATTTTACAAAAAAATAATAATAAATTAATGTTTTAACGCTAGGGAAATTTAGTCGCGCTCAAAATGTTTGTCTCATTTAGAATGCGGCGCACGCATCTTTCTGAGACATTTAAAATTCAAGGATGTAAAAACATACCTCGGTAAATATTTTTCTAAAATTTACTCGACAAATATTTTTCAACTTGTCACCGATTTATTTAATAACAAACGAGATTTTAGATTAATAAAATGAGCGAATTTAGGCCTTAACACGATTTATTCAAATAGTTTAAGTCAAGATAAGTTAATAAAAGCGACCGTGCTAGAACCACGGGACTCGAGGGGTGCCTCACACCTTCCCCTCGGTCAACAGAATTCCTTACTCGGTTTTCTGCTTTCGCAGACCAACAAAGAGTCATTTCCTTTTGATTAGGGATTCAAAAGGGTGACTTGGAACACCATAACTCAATTCCAAGTGGCGACTCTGAAAAATGACAAAAACTAATCCCTATTCAATACCGTCACTTTAATTGGAAAAACCCTTCGACCTCAAACCTTCGAGCGGAAAAGGGGTGTGACATCTCTGGCGACTCTGCTGGGGAATAAATAGAATTCGAGCTTTGGATATTGACTTTTACTTGCTTTAATTATTTTAATATTGTGTTTGTTTGTTGGCCTTATGCGCTACTTGTTACTCATTTACTGCTTTGATATTATTTGAATTGTATTATATATTGTCTTCTCTCACGTACCCCCTCTGAGTCTCTGAAATAGGATAGAGGGAATGCAGCATATGCATCCCACCTTCTTTTTGAGATAGCCGGAGTGTCAAGGCACCTGGTGAAGGATATAGTCACACATGTTAGGCGGGGTTCGGATCGACAACGAAGGCGGTGTTGCCCTGCTACCGACCAAGTTGTCCCTCCCCGGCGCGAGTGTCCGCTCGGGTAAGCCAGTCTAGACACCTATCCCTATTAGGTTTAAACTTAGAAAAACTGAAAACTCAGAATCTGATTATCCCTATTAGGTACCGCTTTATTTGCATCATATGCATTTGACTTAGCGGGACTCGGCACAGGGGCCGGGTCTATCTAGGACAGGTGACCTAATTTATAAAGACCAACAGGTGCATCCTACGTGCTCTTTGACATTTGCTTGGAAGACTATTTATTTGTTGACCGGCTTTAGGCAATTTTAAAATACGAGAAATTAATCTATTCTCAAAATTAGTTAATCATTTTTGAAAGAAAAATTTTATTTTTAAAATAAAGAAAATTTTTAAATATACAACAACATAGTTTTTACAATCTTTATGAACTACGAGGGTCTGATTCTCACATTTTAGTGAGATACGTAGGAAGTCCTTTCCAGGATACGACTTTATCTTTTAAAGAAAAATTTTGTTCATAGATCTATTGGAAAATATTTTGAAAATATGATTATTTTCCATAATTATTTTTCTAATTTTCAAGTCCAAATTTTTGTATATATTTTAACAGCCTTGAATCTTTCGGGATCATGAGGCTAAGATTAAAAAAAAAATATATAATAATAAATAATAATAATAATAATAATAACAATAAAATAAAAATATATTGCAAAAGCCCGGAATCTTTAGGGATCATGAGGCTAAGTTTTACAATATATATATATATTAATTTTAACAAGTCCTAAACCTTTAGGGTCATGAGACTGAAAATTTTATACAACTTCATACGTAAAACGTTCATTCTATTCTTCTTTATTTCTGAGTCCTTTTATTTTATTTTTACTTAGGGAATATTGTCTTCAAACATATAGATAAAATTGTCTAGAAGTCTGTTATAGCAAAATTTTTGATAGGGTCAATTTAAATAAATAAAAAATTACCAATCTTGTTTCTCTCGCTTCAATTTTTGATAAAATTGTTCTTTGTAACTAAGTAAATAATGGTCGCACTAAGTTTTACAAGTTAAGTTATAAATTCTTTTCAAAATTAATAAATTAAGTTTTGTCTAAGTCTAGATATTTATTAATTTTATGTCCCTTTCAATAGGTATAAAATGTCTCCCCCTGTTCGTGGAAAGCGTTCAAAGAGAAAGAGAGATGAGAGTGTACCCCTTCAGGTTATGGATTGTACCCCTCTGCAACTTTGGTTATGGTGGAATGCAATGGATACTTTCGATTATGACGAGATACATAAGTATTTGGGCTTTTTGACGAGTATCATGAGAATCAACCCTAATAGGGAGGTGATTGATGCATTACTGAATTTCTGGGACCCGAAGAATAATGTATTCCGCTTTTCAGATTTTGAGTTGACACCTACTTTAGAAGAGATAGCAGGCTATGTTGGATATGGTGATATGCATCGGAAGAAACTTATAGCCCCAAGACTTATTTCGATAAACAAATTTTGCAAGCTCATGAACATAAAGAACACAAAAGAAGAATCAATGAAAAAAGGTTGGGTTTCCTTGCAGTTTTTGTATGACAGATACGGAAGGCAAGAGGGGTTTCAGAAGTACGGTAAAGAACTTTGTAATAAGGGAAGTTTTGAGACTTGGAAAGTTCACAGACGATTTGCATTCATGGTAGCCTTTTTGGGCACTATGGTCTTCCCAAGAAGAGAAGAAAAAATTAATATTCGTTTAGCGGGAGTGGTACAGATACTGATTAAGAAAGATTACACCATGATACCAATGATCCTAGCTGATATTTACCGTGCTCTGACTGTTTGTCAGAAAGGAAAAAGTTTTTTCGAGGGATGTAATATCTTGTTACAGATGTGGATTGTATAGCATCTTTATCAACGTCCTACATTGACAAGGTTCAATCCCGAGCGATTCAATCGAATCAACGATTACGAGGAAAGGATGGAGAAATATAAATGTCCAAAAGAAATTGGAGATTGGGTTAAACTTTTTCGTTCTTTGACAACAGACAAAATCACTTGGAATCTCCATTGGTTCCCTTGGAAGCAAGTCATGTATAGTTCTGTCATCCGTCCGTTCTTGTTATTAATGGGTATTAGAGGTGTTCAACCGTATGTTCCATTGAGAGTTCTACGTCAGCTAGGCAGACGTCAAATAATTCCCGTAACGGAAGATATGGTTGAGTTCGTATTTGAGGTCAGACCAGAGATTTCACTTCCAGAAGATTTGGCCCAGCAGATTTGGGAGGGTCGCCGTATTATGGGAATCGAAACGATGGTCATAGAGCGTGAGAAAGGAGAAGTGCACCCAGATTATCGGGAATGGTTTGAAGAACAGTCGAGTCCTCCAGTCAGACCAGAAAAATCGGTTAAAGGACCTATAGATCAGGAAACTGCAATCAGGATAGGAATTGAAAGAGCCATGCGAGAACATCAGGAAGCCAACCAAATTTTGAGAGAAGAATTAGAGCATGCCAGGGCAAAAATAGACGAACAACAAAGGGAATTCTCTGAAGAGAAAGCTAAGTCAGCAGCTATTGAGGTTGCACTTCGGGGACAAATCAAGTTTGCTACCACTAGGGGGTCACACGTTGCAGAACTTGCCGCATCTCGCCGACAACAACTTCAAGAAGTTGAAAAGAATATGCAGGAAGAATTCGATCGAGAGAGATCTCAGTGGATTCGTGAAAGAGGAATATTGCGAGAACAGTTGGAGGTTGTTTCCGCTCGTGAACAACGTGCAAGAGAGATGGTTGATTTCCGAGATCGACAGGCCCAGGAATGGGATCAGGCTTTCAGTTCTCTTCGAGGGAAAGTCCATCGTGTAGCGCAGGATACTGCCAGAACGGGTTTAGATTATCAGCAGTTGGATTGTGAGGACTTTTTGGCACAAGTACCAGCTTTCGCACAGCGACTCACTACTTCATTGGAGGACATATATTTGAGTTTGGGAGGACATATTAAATCGAAATCTCCTTGAATGGATCATTGTTTTCTTTGTCATAGTTTTTCATCTTCAGTTCTAAAAATTTCTTGTTTAGATATTATGTCTTTTAGTTTTCAGATGTCAGTTAGTAGGTTTTATTTTAGGAGTTTGGTCAGTTATTTTATCGTATTTATATTATAGAATGTAATGAAGTTGACTGTTTATTTTTGTATGTATTACATATGTTTTATTTCACTTACTTTATTTATTTTCTTCAATCATAATAATAATAATAAAAATAATTAAAAAAAAAAAAAAACAAACAAACAATCAAACAATTTTGTTAAATTACACCCGAACTACGCAAGATCTGATTCATGTCCTAACATGATACGTAGGCAACCCTCCAAAGGGTTCGATCATAACTTTTGAAAATATGCCTAGAAAAGCCGGGATGAAACACAAAGCTTCCATGATAGGTTGGGAAATGCATATAGTAACATGGCATATAATGTGGCATTATAATGTGTTAAATATATAACACTCACCTGTTTGTTGCTTGATTACAGAAAGATAAAATAATTGGTGGTTGGTTTGTGGTTTAAACTGGCATCACATCCGTATAATACCAGATACAAGGGTAAAAGAAGAATGACTCGCAGAGAAGATATAGAGTCTGATAGTGAAGAAGAGCAGAATCAGTTGACTTTACAGGAAGTAGCATCAATGGAAGAAATAAAGTCATTAAAACAACAGATGGTGGAAATGTACAAAGCTTGGTTGAATGGACAAGCCCCGCCTTCTTCAATCCCTGGACTTTCAGCTTCAAATGATCCAAATTCTGACCCAGCTCGAACTAGTGATCCTTTTTACCCACCAGGGTTTGGCCCATTCGCTACTATGTCTGGAGTTGCTGGTACTTCTACCGTGCGCCCACCAAATCCATCTGTCGCAAATAACCCACTTTTTACTTCTGTAGCGCCAGCTACTGCGGGAATTCAACCGACAATACCAAAGAATATAGGAAAACCAAATCATGATATGTTATATCCTCCTGAAATGACTTTCAAATCACAAAATCCACATTATCATGTTCATCAACGTGATACTCCTATTGTGATTGAGAAGATTGCTAAGAATGAGGAACAGGAGGAGATGGCTAGAAAAGTGAGAAGCCTGGAACAAAGTATGAGAAATATGCAAGGAGTAGGTGGACCAAAAAGTGTTTCGTACAAGGATTTATGTATGTTTCCTGATGTCCATTTACCGATAGGGTTTAAAATGCCAAAATTTGACAAATATGAAGGACACGGCGATCCTGTAGCTCATTTGAAAAAGTTCTGCAATCAATTAAGGGGAGCAGGAGGAAAAGAAGAATTATTGATGGCGTACTTTGGAGAAAGCCTTACAGGGATAGCTTCTGAATGGTTCATTGACCAAGACATTTCCCGTTGGCACGTGTGGGATGACATGGCTCGAGATTTCGTTCAACAATTTCAGTATAACATTAAGATAGTTCCAGATCGCACTACGCTTGCCAACATGCGAAAAAAGATGACTGAAAATTTTCGAGAATATGCCGTCAGATGGAGAGAGCAGGCTTCAAGAGTTAGACCATCGATAAAAGAATCTGAAATGATTGATATTTTTCTGCAAGCACAAGAACCTGATTATTTTCATCATTTGCTTTCTACTATCGGAAGCACACTTGCAGAAGTTATCAAAGTTGGAGAGATGGTAGAAAACGGAATCAAATCATGAAAGATCATCAGCCAGGCCGCTTTGAAAGCAACAACACAGGCAATTCAAAGTGGTACAGGAAGCTTTGGGGGAAAGAAAAGAAAAGAGGATGTAGCAACTGTCATGGCAGGTCCACGACAAAATTGGAGAGGTGCGCGTCAACCATACGAGCAGAATCCATTATATTTTGTTCCATCTCCCCAATATCCTATTTACAATACACAATCATATGTTCGAGGTCCTTCTTACCCGCAGTGGCGTACACCAGCAATCCAAAATCATCCAATGGCCCCGCAAGTTCAAAGAGGTCCTTCGAGGTCTAATTTTTGGCCTAGAGCAGAATTCAAAAGGGATAACATGGTAAAAGATAATTTCACTCCTATTGGAATATCTTACACCAGTTTATTTCATAGACTGAGAAAAATGAATGTTCTAAACCCAATTGAGAGAAGGATCCCGAATCCTCCTCCGAAGAATTTGGACTATTCTAGAAGATGTGAATACTGTTCTGATGCCCCAGGGCACGACACAGAGAAATGTTGGTATCTGAAAAGAGCCATTCAAGAGTTGATTAATACCCAACAGATTATGGTAGAAAGTCCAGGCGCTCCAAATATCAATCAAAATCCACTGCCAGATCATAATGAAACAAACATGCTCGATGTGATACTCAGTGGTGAAGACACTACGATTTCCTTTAAACCGATCATTAAAATTAAAACTGATTCGGAAAAATCAGCAAATGCTGTAGATTTAACGAAAGAAAAACCTGCAGAAGCAGAGGTGGTGATAGCAAAACCCGAATCATCGAATGATCCCTTGGCGATGGGGAAAGAGATTTCAGAAAATATTGGGTCAAGTCAAATAAAGCCGAAACTCATTATTCCTGGAAGATCCAATAAGCCTCTTTTAATCATAAAAGGAGCTCCTGTAATTCCTATTGTTATTAATCCAGTGTCACAGCTGCCTATGGTTGATACCAAGGCAGTCCCTTGGAATTATAATCACGTTGTGGTGATGCACAAGGGGAAAGAAGTAATTGAAGATGTAGATGAAGTAGGAGGATTAACTCGATCTGGAAGATGTTATGTTCCCGTAGAGTTAAGAAAGAATAAACAAGGCGGTGAAGAACGAATGACAGTCAAGAAGCCTGTCACTGATGAAGAAGCTGAAGAATTCTTAAAGAAAATGAAATTGCCAGAATATTCTGTTATAGAACAGTTGAAGAAGACACCAGCACAGATTTCTTTATTGTCTTTATTGATACATTCAGAGGAACACCGCAAGGCTGTAATGAAGATTCTTAATGAAGCATGTGTTCCTAGTGAGATTAGAGTAAATCAGCTGGAAAAAGTTGTTGGAAGGATCGTTGAAGCAAATAAAATTGCTTTTTCAGATGATGAACTACCTATAGAAGGTACGGAGCATAACAAAGGTCTGTACATTTCTGTGAAATGCGAACATTCCATCATCACTCGAGTGTTAATTGATGGAGGATCAGGCGCTAACATTTGTCCTATGTCAACTTTACAAAAGTTGAATGTTAATGTGGAAAGAATCCGACCTAACAACGTGTGCGTCAAAGGTTTTGACGGATCAAAAACTGATGCCATTGGTGAAATAGAACTTATATTGACAATTGGGCCTGTGGATTTTGCTATGGATTTTCAAGTACTGAACCTTGATGCTTCATATAATATGTTATTGGGAAGGCCATGGATTCATAGGGATAAAACAGTCGCATCAACGTTGCATCAAATGGTCAAATTCGAATATGACAGGCAAGAGATAGTAGTTCATGGTGAAGGAGACTTATCAATGTATAAAGACTACTCTGTTTCTTCCATCGAAACAAATACTGCCAATGTGTTAATTCATCAAGCTTCTGAGGTAGTGGCTGTTGAGCATATCCTCGAGGGGAATCTCATCGCAAGACCACAATTGTCCTCTGCATCTGTTATGGTAGTGAATGAAATGTTGAAGCATGGTTTTGAACCAGGAAAAGGTCTAGGGATGTTTTTGCAAGGCATAGTTCATCCGGTAAACCTCTATGAGAACTTTGGTACTTTTGGTTTGGGATACGAGCCTACTGCTGAAGATATAAAGAAGGCCAAAAAGCGTAAGAAAGAGTCATGGTCACTTACCAAGCCGATACCGCCACTTCATGAGTCTTTTATAAAATTCAGTGTTGTTGGATCCTCCAAGTTACCAGATGCAAAATCAATGAATGATGATGATACAGAGTTGATTGATCTTTTTCGGAATATGTTCATTGAAGCAGATATGGTTGAAATTGGGGAAGGTACCAGCGATGCAGATGTGCAGTTTGTCGGCCCTGATGTCCAGCTTAACAATTGGGAGGCCACTCCTCTCCCTATTATAAAAGAGTCTTGGTAGTTTGTTTGTTTTCTTACAGTCTTAGTAGTTTGTTTGTTTTCTTACAGTCTTAGTAGTTTGCTCGTTTTTACTTCTGTAATTTAAATTATTCTAGGATTATAATTCAGAACTTTAAATCTGGTATGTTAGGTTAAAACTCTTTCTATCTATGTTTCTAATTAAGTGCAGTTTCCCTTTGTTTTATTTTAAGTCTAATTTTTATTTATTTATTTTTTATCATACAGTTCTTTCTATGCCGATTCTAATGATATGACATGCATGAAGAATTGTTCACCAGAGTTAAAAAACCAATCTAATTTTGAAATAATGAATAAGGAGGTTGAATACGATGAAGAAGAAGCATTTGAGGATATAAACAAAGAGTTCAAACAGTTTGAGAATAAGACAAATCCCAATTTGGAAGAAACTGAGGTGATCAACCTGGGAGATCACGAAAATATTAGGGAGACTAAGATAAGTGTACATGTTCAACCACAACAAAAGAAAGCTATAATTGAAGCGTTGCATGAGTATAAAGATATCTTTGCGTGGTCTTATGATGATATGCCCGGTTTAAGCACTGATTTGGTAGTTCACAAGTTGCCAATTGATCCTGCTTCTCCTTCTGTCAAGCAGAAGCTAAGAAAGTTCAAAACGGACATGAGTGTAAAAATTAAAGAGGAAATCACGAAGCAACTTGAGGCTAATGTCATTCGAGTGGCCCAGTATCCTACTTGGTTGGCAAATATTGTCCCTGTTCCAAAGAAGGACGGTAAAGTTCGGATGTGTGTTGATTATCGCGATTTAAACAAAGCAAGTCCGAAAGATAATTTTCCACTTCCCAATATTCATATTTTATTGGACAATTGTGCCAAACATGATCTTGCTTCTTTTGTGGATTGTTATGCGAGGTATCACCAGATCATTATGGATCCAGAAGATGCGGAAAAGACATCATTTATTACTCCATGGGGAACATATTGTTATAGAGTTATGCCTTTTGGATTAAAGAATGCTGGGGCAACTTACATGAGGGCAATGACCACAATGTTTCACGACATGATGCACAAAGAAATTGAAGTTTATGTGGATGATGTGATCATTAAGTCGAGAGAGCAATCTGATCATATCAAAGATTTGATAAAATTCTTTGAAAGGCTTCGGAGGTATGATCTCAAACTTAATCCAGCAAAATGTGTATTTGGAGTTCCGTCAGGGAAACTTTTGGGTTTTATAGTCAGTCGACGTGGCATTGAGTTAGATCCTTCAAAAATAAAAGCTATCCAAGATTTACCTCCACCGAAAAATAAAACGGAGGTGATGAGTTTACTTGGAAGGTTGAATTATATCAGTAGATTCATTGCTCAGCTTACGACAACTTGTGAGCCAATATTCAAGTTGTTGAAGAAGAATGTTAAAGTTGAATGGACCGAAGAATGTCAAGAGGCATTTGACAGAATTAAGAGACACTTGTCGAATCCGCCTATTTTGGTTCCTCCAGAGCCAGGCCGACCCTTGATATTGTACATGTCTGTTTTAGATAATTCTTTTGGCTGTGTATTGGGTCAACATGATGTCACAGGAAGAAAAGAACAAGCCATCTACTACCTCAGCAAAAAGTTTACCACTTATGAGGCTAAGTACACTCTTCTTGAGAAAACGTGCTGCGCCTTAACTTGGGTAGCCCAAAAGCTGAAACATTATTTGTCATCTTATACTACTTACCTCATCTCTCGTATGGATCCTTTAAAGTACATCTTTCAGAAGCCTATGCCCACAGGCAGACTCGCGAAATGGCAGATGTTGCTTACAGAGTTTGATATTGTTTATGTGACACGAACTGCAATGAAAGCTCAAGCCTTGGCGGATCATTTGGCTGAAAATCCTATTGATGAGGAGTATGAGCCATTGAAGACTTATTTTCCAGATGAAGAGGTATTGTATGCTGATGAGTTTGTTTCAGAAGATTGTCATTCAGGCTGGAAGTTGTTCTTTGATGGAGCTGCTAATATAAAAGGAGTGGGGATAGGAGCGGTTCTTATTTCTGAATCAGGACAATATTATCCCATAACAGCCCAACTTCGATTCTACTGTACCAATAATATGGCAGAATCGAAGTTTGCATTCTAGGTTTGAGATTAGCCATTGACATGGGGGTCCAAGAATTGTTGGTATTAGGAGATTCAGATTTATTAGTCCACCAAATCCAAGGAGATTGGGAGACTCGTGATTCGAAACTCCTACCATATAGAAGTTGTTTGCAAGATCTTTGTCAACGATTTGTATTAGTGAAGTTCAAACACATTCCCAGAGCTCATAATGAGATTGCTGATGCTTTGGCGACTTTATCTTCGATGCTTCAACATCCCGATAAAACTTATATTGACCCTTTGCATATACAGATTCATGATCAACATGCATATTGTAATGTGGTTGAAGAAGAATTTGATGGGGAACCTTGGTTCTATGATATTAAAGAATATATTCAGACTGGGAAGTATCCTGTACATGCTGATGGTAATCAAAAGAGAACCATTCGACGTTTGTCTAGTGGATTTTTCTTAAGTGGAGGAATCTTGTATAAGAGGACTCCTGATTTGGGACTTCTGAGGTGTGTAAATGCTAAAGAAGCGTCAAAAATCATGACTGAAGTACATTCTGGGATCTTTGGACCACACATGAGTGGGTATGTCTTGGCAAAGAAAATACTTCGAGCAGGTTATTATTGGCTCACCATGGAGCGAGATTCCATCAATTTCGTTCGTAAATGTCATGAATGTCAGGTACATGGAGACTTGATACATTCCCCTCCATCTGAGTTGCATACAATGACTGCTCCATGGCCTTTTATGGCTTGGGGAATGGACGTAATTGGACCAATTGAACCAAAGGCCTCGAATGGACATAGGTTCATCTTAGTAGCCATTGATTATTTCACGAAATGGGTAGAAGCAGTGACTTTCAAGTCAGTGACCAAGAAAGTTGTGGTTGATTTTATTCACTCCAACATCATTTGTCGTTTCGGCATTCCAAAGATAATCGTCACGGATAATGCCGCGAATCTCAATAGCCATCTGATGCAAGAAGTGTGCCAGCAATTTAAGATTATGCATCGAAATTCAACTCCTTATCGTCCAAAGGCGAATGGAGCTGTAGAAGCTGCCAACAAGAACTTAAAGAAAATACTCCGTAAGATGGTACAAGGTTCCCGACAATGGCATGAAAAGTTACCGTTTGCTTTGTTAGGTTATCGTACTACAGTTCGGACTTCAATTGGTGCAACTCCTTACTTGTTAGTGTATGGAACTGAAGCAGTTATACCTGCAGAAATTGAGATTCCATCTCTTCGAGTAGTTGTGGAAACTGAAATTGATGAAGACCAATGGGTCAAGACTCGTTTGGAGCAATTAAGCTTGATTGATGAAAAAAGATTGGCGTCAGTATGTCACGGACAACTATATCAGAAGAGGATGGCACGAGCATATAATAAAAAGGTGCGCCACAGACATTTTGAAGTTGGTCAGTTAGTACTAAGACGCATCCTTCCTCATCAGATTGAGGCCAAAGGCAAATTTTCTCCTAATTGGCATGGGCCATTCATAGTAAAGAAAGTGTTACCTAATGGCGCGTTATATCTGACTGATGTAGAAGGAAAAATGGAAGGAATGCCGGTCAATGCTGATGCAGTTAAAAGATATTATGTATGGTATTCATGTACAATTGTGTTATGTATGTTTTGTACTTATATTTTTAAAAGATTGAAATGATGAAGGCATTTTGTTCTGCTATCTGAATAATATATAAATCTTTGCTTACCCCTTTGAGCCTTTATTTTTCTTCGAACCCCTCTTTTGGAATCAAAATAAAAGGTATGTTAAAAAAAAAAAAAAAAAAAAAGAGAGAAAAAAAAAATGATGTGCCATGAACTACGTTTGACCTGATTCTTGCTATGACAAGATACGTAGGCAGCCCTACTCCGGGGTTCGGTCCAACCAGAAGAAAATTTAAATTACCCAGAATGAAATGAAACTGGGGCAAAATTTATTTTTCTTAAAAGGATAGATTCCAAAAGTTGTATGTTTCACCCAATGTTATAAATTTTTTGAGACTCACGCCTACCTTTCTTTCTAACCCTAACCAAAAGCCAAGTTACAACCAAAGAAAGACCTTCGGATTAATCTTTGAGAATGTCAAGACTAAGCATATTATGAGTGCATGATATTTCATATTTTGGATGTTTATTAAATAAATAAAAAAAAAAAAAAAAAAAAGTGATGAAGAATAAAAATGAGAGTCTTATTGGTGAAAACCCTTTCGGGCACTGTAAGACGACTGTGAGCTAAGGCAGGAACAAAAGGAGATAGACTCGTTGGCAAAATCCATTGAGGTGCCACTAGTTTAAGAAAGATTGTTTATGTCTCAGAGAAAACATGTAATAAATCATTTGCAAGATTCAGGAATCCTAAGAGCAAAGCCTGAAAAGTTTTCAATAGAACAAAATTTAAAGCTAACTTCTACAAATGAAATTCCACTGAATGATCCAACTAAATACAGAAGATTAGTTGGAAGATTGATTTATCTCACTGTCATAAAGTCTGACATTATTTACTCTGTTCAAACACTCAGTCAATTCATGCACAAGCCTAGAAAACTTCATTGAGATGCTGCTATGTGAGTTCTCAAATACATCAACGGTGTTTTAGGTCAAGGTTTGTTATTTTCTTCCATAAACAATCTTATTTTAAAGGTCTTTTGTGATTCAGATTAGGGTAGTTGTCGAACCACAAGGAGGTTTATCACAACTGCATTTTTCTTGGAAATTCACTTATCTCATGAAAATCAAAGAAACAATTAGTTGTCTCTAGATCATCAGCAGAGGAAGAGTATCGAGCTATGGAGAACACTTGTTTGGAGCTCACATGGTTATGCTATATACTTCAAGACTTAAAAGTCTCACATGTAACTCCTGCAAAATTATTTTGTGACAATCAAGCTGCCTTACATATTGCGGCAAACCTAATCTTTCATGAGCGAATCAAACATATTTAAATAGACTGTCACATAGTTCGAGAGAAGCTACAAACAAAGATGATAAGTCCTTCGTATGTTCAAGCATGCTTTCAATTAGCCGAAATCTTTACAAAGGCTTTGGGAAAAGATCAATTTGTGACTTTGTGCGTCAAGTTGGGATTTTATGATATCCACTCTCCAACTTGAGGGAAAGTGTTATATTACATATCTTGTACATTTATTCTTGTATATTTGTTTTTCATATTTATAGATCAAATTTCATTAATTGGGGATCATGATTTCCTACCTAAAAGATGGGATGGATTGATTTGTATCAATTTGTATATATATTCAGTCTGTGAATAATAAAACTACAACTACTAAAGATATTTTTTCTCCTTTTCAAGACTGCAATTTAATCTCTTAGACAACAAACATATGGCTGGAGTATGGGTGTCAAACGGGCCGGGCCGGGCCAACCCGGAACCGGCCCTTCCTTTTTAACCGGGTTGAGGACCGGTTTCGAAGTTATCCGGGCCGGGTCGGGCCAAACAGTAAAAAATTAAAACCCACCCTAACCCGGCCCACTTAACCCAACCCGGTCAAACCCACCAAAATCCGGTCAAACCCGGTTAAAAACCGATCAAACCCGTTTAAAAAACAAATAAAAAATCCAATATACACTATATACACTCCAATATACACTATATACACTCCAATATACAATATATATTTTTAAAAAAATATATAAACAATTACACATATATACGTACCATTCAATATATAATTATATATGACTATACGTACTACTTAAAATAAAACATATGCTATAATAGTATAATATATATATATATATATATATTTATATACTAATTTATAAAACATATACACATGTATACGTTAAATATATGTAGACACGTGATTTTTGATCCTCCTCAAATTTTAATTTATTTTCGATAGTAAATATTTATATTTGGTCTAATATTATTTAAATTTTTATTTTTATTTGTTGAGAATTTTATTTATATTTTTATTCTGATTAAAAAAAAAAATTAATTAAAAATAGTTGTCTTTTCTCAATTTTAATAAATAAATTAGTAGTTTAAATATTATTTTATTTTTATTATTTTATTTTAACTATTTGTAAATTTTATTATATTTTTCTTAAATATAAAAATAATTAGTTATTATTATCATTTTATTATCACTATTGTCATATTTTAAGAAAATAAATAAATAAATAAATTATAAAATTTAAATTTTAAAACCCCTTCCCCCTGATCTGCCTAAATACAACTGTTCCCCCCTAAAATATTAACTGTTCCCCCCCAATGTTTTCCTATATTTAAGGGCATTCACCATCAGACATTTTTTTTGAAGGGGGAGATATTTTTTTTTACACTGTCAAAAACTAGAAAACAATAGCAGTATTTTTACACTATCAGCAGAACATCAGAAAGGAGAAATCAAACAAAAGAAAGAGAGTTGAAGAGTTTCCGATTGAAATTTCCGGTCGACGATTATATCTTGCTTCAATACTCTGTTCGAATCAATTACAGGTTTTTTTTTATATTATTCGAATCTAAATCATTTATATATAAATTTCATTCTGTAAAAGTATAAATAAAAATGTTCATATAATTTTCTGCAATTGAATAATTGATAATTTTTTGTCATTATATGTTATGTAATTATGATACTGAATATATCTGTACACACGTATAAACAGGGAAGGATAATTTTCCATTTTCATTAGCAACATACACAACACAGATTAACACATTACAGTAATTAGAAATGCTAATAGTGTGAAACCAGTAAAAAGTAATAATAAAACAGAGAGAAGGTTGTTTCGCTTTCCGGCGAAATTTCGCCGGAAAGCTATCGGCAAACACCATATATGTGTCGACCGACCGGAGAAGAAAGCAAAGTCAGATCTGTCGCCGCCGCCAGCAGTCACTGCTCCGGCCGCGGCGCGTCGGCTAGATCCGGCCAGATCTCTGCCCGCAAACCCCACCAACTCCGGCGACAACCATTTCCAAATCCGAACAATCGCTGCTCCGGCCAGAGCGCTGCCGCTGCCGCACTCCACTCCTTTCTCCGGCGAGCCTCAACCGTCTAAAATTAGCCATAGGTGAACCACCAACGGCCTTACTTTCTTTATCCATCTCTCCGTCCTGCGAACCCATCGCCACCGCCATCCACAGCGGCAAACCAACCAGAACCGGTGAAACGACCATCAGCCGCTACCGCCGCCTTTCCCTCGTCGTCATCGTCATCCACCATAGATGCCGCCGTCAGGCATTCCACTGACAAACCCGAACCAAACACCAAATCTTCTCTTCGTCACATGTAGCCGCCGCCGCTGCTTCATCTCTGTCCGACCAGATCCGCCGCACCTCCCTGCCGCCTTCCTTTTTCCTTCTCCAGCGCCAGATCTGGCCGGAATTTCTTCACTCTCGGCAAAGCTCTTTGAAAACACTAGTGTTATTTGTGTTGTTGATTATTTTTTGTTATGTTTGTCTCATGTGTAGCTTTAATATGGAAAAAAAAAAAAGAAGAAGTGAATTTGTTAAGTATCATATCTCTTACTAGTTAAAATAGTAAAAGTAGTAGATGAAAAAATAACGAAATGAAATAAAAATAAAAAGAGAAAAAATCTTCATTATTTTGATTTTATTTTTTTTTGAAGTTATAAAGTGTTTTTTTTTTTTTTACTTTAGAAGTTTATTATTTTTATTCTTTCACGAAGCTTAATAATTATTTACTAAATTAATTAATAGTTTTAATTGAATATTATTTTTGAATGTTATTAGATATAGTAGTATTTCAAACAAATAAAATTGTTACAATTTTACAAAAAAATAATAATAAATTAATGTTTTAACGCTAGGGAAATTTAGTCGCGCTCAAAATGTTTGTCTCATTTAGAATGCGGCGCACGCATCTTTCTGAGACATTTAAAATTCAAGGATGTAAAAACATACCTCGGTAAATATTTTTCTAAAATTTACTCGACAAATATTTTTCAACTTGTCACCGATTTATTTAATAACAAACGAGATTTTAGATTAATAAAATGAGCGAATTTAGGCCTTAACACGATTTATTCAAATAGTTTAAGTCAAGATAAGTTAATAAAAGCGACCGTGCTAGAACCACGGGACTCGAGGGGTGCCTCACACCTTCCCCTCGGTCAACAGAATTCCTTACTCGGTTTTCTGCTTTCGCAGACCAACAAAGAGTCATTTCCTTTTGATTAGGGATTCAAAAGGGTGACTTGGAACACCATAACTCAATTCCAAGTGGCGACTCTGAAAAATGACAAAAACTAATCCCTATTCAATACCGTCACTTTAATTGGAAAAACCCTTCGACCTCAAACCTTCGAGCGGAAAAGGGGTGTGACAATATATACTACTTTAGAAGATATATACACATATATATGCACCATTCAATATATATGTACTACTTTAAATAAAATATATACTAAAATATACATATATATATATACAACAATATGTATATATATATAGTTACATACTAATTTATAAAACATATACATTTGTATACATTAAAGATATACGTCTATAGAAGATATATACACATATATACGCACCATTCAATATATATGTACTACTTTAAATAAAGTAAATACTACAATATATATATATATATATATATATATATATATATATATATAGTTACATACTAATTTATAGAACATATAAACATGTATACGTTAAAGATATACGTCTATAGAAGATATATACACATATATACACACCATTCAATATATATGTACTATTTAAAATAAAATATATACTACAATATACATATATATATACTACAATATGTATATATATAGTTACATACTAATTTATAGAATATATACACATGTATACGTTAAAGATATACGTCTATAGAAGATATATACACATATATACACACCATTCAATATATATGTACTATTTTAAATAAAATATATACTACAATATACATATATATATATACTACAATATGTATATATATATAGTTATATACTTATTTGTAAAACATATACACTTGGATACATTAAATATATACATCTGTAGAAGATATATACACATATATACACACCATTCAATATATATGTACTAATTTAAATAAAATATATAATACAATATACACATATATATATACACTACAATATGTATATATATATATAGTTATATACTAATTTGTAAAACATATACACTTGTATATGATAAATATATACATCCGTAGAAGATATATACACATATATACACACCATTCAATATATATGTACTATTTTAAATAAAATATATACTACAATATACACATATATATACTACAATATGTATATATATATAGTTATATACTAATTTGTAAAACATATACACTTGTATACATTAAATATATACATCTGTAGAAGATATATACACATATATACACTTCTATAGAAAATATCCAATTTATAAAACATATACACATGTATACGTTAAACATACACTTCTATAGAAGATATATACACGTGTATACGCACCATTCAATTTATATATACTACTACTTATAAAATATACTACATTATATATACATTACAATATATATAGATATACTTATATACTAATTTATAAAACATATACACATGTATACGTTAAATATACACTTCTATAGAAGATATATACACGTGTATACGCACCATTTAATGTATATATACTACTACTTAATAAATATACTACATTATATATACATTACAATATATATAGATATACTTATATACTAATTTATAAAACATATACACATGTATACGTTAAACATACACTTCTATAGAAGATATATACATGTGTATACGCACCATTCAATGTATATATACTACTACTTATAAAATATACTACATTATATATACATTACAATATATATAGATATACTTATATACTAATTTATAAAACATATACACATGTATATGTTAAATATACACTTCTATAGAAGATATATACACGTGTATACGCACCATTCAATGTATATAAACTACTACTTAATAAATATACTACATTATATATACATTACAATATATATAGATATACTTATATACTAATTTATAAAACATATACACATGTATACGTTAAACATACACTTCTATAGAAGATATATACACGTGTATACACACCATTCAATGTATATATACTACTACTTATAAAATATACTACATTATATATACATTATAATATATATAGATATACTTATATACTAATTTATAAAACATATACACATGTATACATTAAATATACACTTCTTTAGAAGATATATACACAAATATACAAAACATATGCTACTTAATATAATAAATTAATAATATTTGGTAGTAAATTAATAACATATTAGAAGTAAGTTTTTAATTTAAAGTAGAAAACTAGAAATTCAATTTAAAATTTTAAATCATTAAATGAAAAAATATAAAAAGCAAGGACTAAGGAGTGAATGAATTTAGGGAATTTTATTGATTGCAAAATGATCCAAAATTTATAATTTACATGAATGAAAAATCTATAAATTATGCATCATTTTTTCCAACTCATTCATGTTAATATTAATGGGAACTTGCATAGGATAGTCGAAGTCAACGGGGGCAAAACCATGCATTGGACTTGATTCTGCTGAGTTCTCCCGTGAAGTCATAATTTCTTCAAGTTTCAGCTCGTCGCTCGGCTCCGGTTCCATTCCTTGGTTTCTTCTTTCCGCTCTAATCCAATCTCTAAGGCAAACTAGAACATTCATTGCATTGCTTCCCAATGAGTGTCGGTTGTCTCCAAGCTGTTGTCGTCCCTGACTAAAGGCGCTCTCTGATGCAACGGTTGACATTGGAACATTCAAGATATCTCTAGCTAATCTTGAAAGCACAGGATATTGTGTTTCATTACTCCTCCACCAATCCAACGTGTTGATCCATCGTTTGCGATCCTCTGTTGCCGTCCGAAGATAATATTTCAGCTCTTCCCGATAAGTTGATGTGTAAGTTCTCTCATCAACACTGTTCCAACAACTTAAATCATAAAACGAATCAGAAAAACCACTATGTGCCGGCCTTTTAGAAGATGATGGCTCCTCGGGAGGATGAGGTGCGACAGTTGGAGTGATATTTGTAGGTACGGCTAAATCAAATAAATCAGCATAGTGATTATATAATTTTTCTATGTAATCCTTTGCATCAGCCGTAGCCGTCCACAAATCAGGTTGTACTTGTTCAGAATCATGGTTAGTATTTATTTCCAAGTTAGTATAAATAAGAGTACTAAAGTGACACATATTATTATATTTCATGCACGGATTTAGCATAGCACCAACCAAGTAAATAGAGGGAATCGGGAAAAAATATTTTTAAAATTTCGTAAACATGGCGCCAACAGCTTCTTTATAACCTTCTTTATTTTTATATTCTTTGAGCAAACCAGAAATATCGGCTATATATGCAAAAATATTACAAACAGTAGGATAATAAGCACCGGAAAATTCAACCGTAGCTACATAGATTTTTTCTAAAAACTTAACAAGATCATTAATTACAACCCAATAAGAATTATGTAGCATGCAATCAGCAGAATCAGCAAATGAACCGCAATGTTGGTTAAAAGCTAGTGTAATAGGAATTCTATATTTATAACAAGTTTTTAAAAATTCATACGTAGAATTCCATCTAGTATCAATTTCCTCAGGCATCAAAATCGGTGTAAGTCCATTTTCTTGACATTTAACTTTAAATTCTCTAATTCTCGATCTACGATTATTTCCTTGAATAAAACCAACAACAGAGCGAATTTTTTCAATATAAAGCTCAAAAAACTCAAGACCATCTTTTACAATTAAATTATATATATGACATGCACACTTAATATGAAAAATTTCAGGCAAGGGCGGAGATAGCGTAAATTTTAATTTTTTTATATGGCAGTGTTGTTGTTAGAAGCATTATCAAAAGCAATACATAAAATTTTATTTTCGATACCATAATATCCGGCAATTTTAACAATAGAATCAGCAATAAATTGTCCAGTATGTTTACGATCTTCATCATATAAAAAAGAAAGAATACATTTTTGCATCATGAAATTACTATCCATCCAATGACAAGTAACGATTAAATAATCATTTTTATTTACAGCACGACCAAGATCAGAAGTTAAGGACAATCTACATTGAATATTTTTTAACAATGTTGATAAATAAAAACAATATTGTGAATGAAGTCTAAAAATATCAGACCGACAAGTAGTTCTAGAAATACCGTTAAACATAGGATTATAAATTTCTTGTATATAACGAATAAAGGCATCAGAAGAAGGAAAATTAAAAGGCAAACAACCCACAACTACCATTTTAGCTATTTCTTCTCGGTCCCTCAATTTATTATACTTCTTCGCTACGTGACCGGTTGCTGAGTCCATTCTAGTTTGCGTTGGCCCACCAACATCTCCACCACCTTTTGCAATATTTAACTCTCTTTTGTGATCTTCAGCTACATGTCTCATTAACGTACCCGTATCCCCTTGCTTGCCTCCACTTCTATGCTTATATATTTGTTGACAAATATTGCATTGCACCTCAATATCTGATATACGTTCAAAAAATTGCCATGCAATACTAGTTCTTTTACGAGGTCTTGGGGCACTGGGAGCACGGGGAGGGAGATTAACCGATTCAGATCTAACGTTAGCATCTCCTACTGCGGGTGTCTCAGCAATATTTTCATTATCTTTGTCTAAATTAACCGCATCTACTTCATTTTCTTCTTCTATACCGTAATTTTCCTGAGCTTCTACATAATCCATATCGTGAGCACCTATACCTATTTCTTCCTCAAAAGGTGTACCAAGCGGTACCGGAGGCGAAGGCACACGGGTATATCTACTACTTGAACTACCTCTACCGCTAGTAATTCGCTTTTTACTACCACTACCGCTTTCGTTACAAAAAATTTTAACACCTTTAGTAGCGAAGTTTCTTAATTTATCTATAATATAAATTAAATTAAACTAAAAATATTCAAAATACACAAATATAATAAAATTAAATATTAAATAATTAATACAATAAATAAAAATTAAACGTAAGAGATGGAACGACAATACCAAATTTTGGAAGTATCCGAAGATTGCGACTTTAGAAACTTCCGCTCGTACTTTGTAAACGAAAAATTAAAAAATTAAAGTGAACACTTTAAGAAATTAAATATATTGAATATTTGCGAATTGAGATTTGAGAGAGAATGAGATTTGAGAGAGTGAAAAATTGTGTGAAAAATGATTTGAAGTTGTAGGGTATTTATAGAATTTTTTTTGGGATTAAAAAATATTTTTTAAAGTTATTTTTTTTTTTTTAATAAATGGGCCCAAACTAGCCGTTTGGACCCAAAAACGGCTATACAACCGTTGGACCATCGGCTAGTTTAGCTCAATTTTATTTTTTTTTAAATAATAGTATCCGGGCCGGGCCGGTTATCCGGCGGGCCTGGACCGGGCTTGGTCCGGGCCGGGTTAGTCGGTCCCATTTTAAAAAAATAACCGGCCCGGGACCCGGAACCCTAAAGCCCTAGGGCTTACTGGCCCGGTTTGAACCGGGCCGGGTTAGTTACTAGGGTCGGGCCGAGTCGACCCGGCCCACTTGACACCCATAGGTTGGAGTTAGAAATGGATTCAGAATTTAATTCTACAGATTTAATCATTAACAGTATTTAGCTTAGCATTGAGCTTATTATATTTTTAAAGTTAATAGTTCATACTTAGTACTGTTTCTAAAAAACAATTTGGAGCACCGCATCAAAAATCGGAGGATCAAAAGCGTTTAGCTGATTCAATCCCTTAATCCACTGATCAATGATGATGATGCTCAACCATAATTAAGCAAGCCTTACTTGTCATGGGACAAACTTATAGTGTGTAATTATTTGATTATTCTCATATATTTTTATAAATTCACTAAATAAAAATATATTTAATTAATTTGAATTTCATAAATCAAACAATTTACTATAAGATCTGAGCTCAGACTCATAAAATTCAAGTTCTCAATCAGCCTCCAAATAAAGGTGATTAGGCGGCAACCTATAGAAGTAAGGAGGGGGGGTTTGAAGGAATATATTTCCTGTAGTTTTAAAAAATTGATAAACCTAAAAGAATTCGTGTAATTCCTTTTACTCTCATGGGAAAGGTGGTAATTGTACTTTTGCTTAGCTCATGGCCTTACTGACGCCAAAGTAATCTTATCCTATGTTATACATTCATACACACATATACATTCCTCAGTGAATCTAAAGCTTAAGGAATAATTAAGGCTGCACTTCCTCTGATCCCGTTTCCAATTTCTATGTTACTGTCAAAACTTTTTTTAAAATTCAATCGACAAGGCATCCATCCCATGCTTGCATTATCTCATTCTTCTGCTTTAAAATTTTTCAAGCTTAATTGGAATCAAACAATCGCGCTTTTTATATTCTTGATTTTTGTGTAACACATTTACTTTAGCTGTGAATCAATAGAAAACAACCTCTCTACTTTCATTAAGTAGAGATAATGTGAACAGTAAAGGTACTATTGTGTTCACCCCCACCAAAGGGTGTCAAACGGGCCGGGGCCGACCCGGCCCGATTAGCTAACCCGGCCCGGTAAACCCTAGGGCTTTAGGATTCCGGGTCCCGGGCCGTTTTTTTTTGTTAAAATGGGCCCGGTTAACCCGGCCCGGATCAAGCCCGGTCCAGGCCCGCCGGTTAACCGGTCCAGGCCTGGCCCAAAAAAAAAAAAAATGATTTTGGGCCAAACTAGCCGTTGGCCCAACGGCTATATAGCCGTTTTTGGGTCCAAACGGCTAGTTTGGGCCCATTTAATAAAAAAAAAAAAAAACTTTAAAAAATATTTTTTAATCCCCAAAAAAAATCTATAAATACCCTACAACTTCAAATCATTTTTCACTCTCTCAAATCTCATTCTCTCTCAAATCTCAATTCTCAATTCTCTAATATTCAATATATTTAATTTCTTACAGTGTTCACTTTAATTTTTTATTTTTCGTTTACAAAGTACGAGCGGAAGTTTCTAAAGTCGCAATCTTCGGATACTTCCAAAATTTGGTATTGTCGTTCCATCTCTTACTTTTAATTTTTATTTATTGTATTAATTGTTTAATATTTAATTTTATTATATTTGTGTATTTTGAATATTTTTAGTTTAATTTAATTTATATTATGGATAAATTAAAAAACCTCGCTGCTAAAGGTGTTAAAATTTTTTGTCCCGGAAGCGGTAGTGGTAGTAAAAAGCGAATTACTAGCGGTAGAGGTAGTTCAAGTAGTAGATATACCCGTGTGCCTTCGCCTCCGGTACCGCTTGGTACACCTTTTGAGGAAGAAATAGGTGTAGGTGCTCACGATATGGATTATGTAGAAGCTCAGGAAAATTACGGTATAGAAAAAGAAAATGAAGTAGATGCAGTTAATTTAGACGAAGATAATGAAAATATTGCTGAAACACCCGCAGTAGGAGATGCTAACGTTAGATCTGAATCAGTTAATCTCCCTTCCCATCCTCCCAGTGCCCCAAAACCTCGTAAAAGAACTAGTACTGCATGACAATTTTTTGAACGTATATCAGCTATTGAGGTGCAGTGCAATATTTGTCAACAAATATATAAGCATAGAAGTGGAGGCAAGCAAGGGGGAACGGGTACGTTAACGAGACATATAGCTGAAGATCACAAAAGAGAGTTAAATATTGCAAAAGGTGGTGGGGACGTTGGTGGGTCAACGCAAACTAGAATGGACCCAACAACCGGTCAAGTAGCGAAAAAGTATAATAAATTGAAGGACAGGGAAGAAATAGCTAAAATGGTAGCTGTGGGTTGTTTGCCTTTTAGTTTTCCTTCTTCTGATGCTTTTATTCGTTATATACAAGCAATTTATAATCATATGTTTAATGGTATTCCTAGAACTACTTGTCGGTCTGATATTTTTAGACTCCATTCGCAATATTGTTTTTATTTATCAATATTGTTAAAAAATATTCAATGTAGATTGTCCCTAACTTCTGATCTTGGTCGTGCTGTAAATAAAAATGATTATTTAACCGTTACTTGTCATTGGATGGATAGTAATTTCGTGATGCAAAAACGTATTCTTGCTTTTTTATATGATGAAGATCGTAAACAGACTAGACAATTTATTGCTGATTCTATTGTTAAAATTGCCGGATATTATGGTATAGAAAATAAAATTTTATGTATTGCTTTTGATAATGCTTCTAACAACAAGACTGCTATAACAAAAATAAAATCTACGCTATCTCCACCCTTGCCTGAAATTTTTCATATTAAGTGTGCATGTCATATATATAATTTAATTGTAAAAGATGGTCTTGAGTTTTTTGAGCTTTATATTGAAAAAATTCGTCTTGCCGTTGGTTTTATTCAAGGAAATAATCGTAGATCGAGAATTAGAGAATTTAAACTTAAATGTCAAGAAAATGAACTTACACCGATTTTGATGCCTGAGGAAATTGATACTAGATGGAATTCTACGTATGAATTTCTAAAAACTTGTTATAAATATAGAATTCCTATTACACTAGCTTTTAACCAACATTGCGGTTCATTTGCTGATTCTGTTGATTGCATGCTACATAATTCTGATTGGGTTGTAATTAATGATCTTGTTAAGTTTTTAGAAAAAATTTATGTAGCTACGGTTGAATTTTCCGGTGCTTACTATCCTACGGTTTGTAATATTTTGGCATATATAGTCGATATTTCTGGTTTGCTCCAACAATATAAAAATAAAGAAGGTTATAAAGAAGCTGTTGGCGCCATGTTTACGAAATTTAAAAAAAATAAATTCCGATTCCCCCTATTTACTTGGTTGGTGCTATGCTAAATCCGTGCATGAAATATAATCATATGTGTCACTTTAGTACTCTTATTTATACTAACTTAGAAATAAATACTAACCATGATTCTGAACAAGTACAGCCTGATTTGTGGACGGTTACGGCTGATGCAAAGGATTATATAGAAAAATTATATAATCACTATGCTGATTTATTTGATTCAGCCTTACCTACAAATATCACTCCAATTGTCGCTCCTCATCCTCCCGAGGAGCCATCATCTTCTAAAAGGCCGGCACATAGTGGTTTTTCTGATTCGTTTTATGATTTAAATTGTTGGAACAGTGTTGATGAGAGAACTTACACATCAACTTATCGGGAAGAGCTGAAATATTATCTTCGAACGACACCAGAGGATCGCAGACGACGGATCAACACGCTGGATTGGTGGAGGAATAATGAATCACAATATCCTGTGCTTTCAAGATTAGCTAGAGATATCTTGAATGTTCCAATGTCAACCGTTGCATCAGAGAGCGCCTTCAGTCAGGGACGACAGCAGCTTGGAGACAACCGACACTCATTGGGAAGCAATGCAATGAATGTTCTAGTTTGCCTCAGAGATTGGATTAGAGCGGAAAGAAGTAACCAAGGAATGGAACCGGAGCCGAGCGACGAGTTGAAACTTGAAGAAATTATGACTTCACGGGAGAACTCCGCAGAATCAAGTCCAATGTATGGTTTTGCCCCCGTTGACTTCGATTATCCTATGCAAGTTCCCATTAATATTAACATGAATGAGTTGGAAAAAATGATGCATAATTTATAGATTTTTCATTCATGTAAATTATAAATTTTGGATCATTTTGCAATCAATAAAATTCCCCAAATTCATTCACTCCTTAGTCGTTGTTTTTTATTTATTTTTATTTAACGATTTAAAATTTTAAATTGAATTTCTAGTTTTCTACTTTAAATTAAAAACTGACTTCTAATATATTATTAATTTACTACCAAATATTATTAATTTATTATATTAAGTAGCATATGTTTTGTATATTTGTGCATATATCTTCTATAGAAGTGTATATTCAACGTATACATGTGTATATGTTTTATAAATTAGTATATAAGTATATCTATACATATTGTAATGTATATATAATGTAGTATATTTTATAAGTAGTAGTATATATACATTTAATGGTGCGTATACACGTGTATATATCTTCTATAGAAGTGTATATTTAATGTATACATGTGTATATATTTTATAAATTAGTATATAACTATACAAATATATATTGTAATGTATATACATTATAGTATATTTCATTTAAAGTATTACATATACATAGAATAGAGTGAATGGATCTTCTATAGACGTGTATATTTAACATATACATGTGTATATATTTTATAAATTAGTATATAACTATACAAATATATATTGTAATGTATATATATTGTATATATCTCATTTAAAGTATTACATATACCTAGAATAGAGTGTATATATGTGAATAGATCTTCTATAGACGTGTATATTTAACGTATACATTACTTTATGTTTTATAAATTAGTATATATATTGTAGTATATACTTTTTTTAAAGTAGTACATATATATTGAATGGTGCGTATATATGTGTATATATCTTCTATAGACGTATATCTTTAAAGTATACAAGTGTATATGTTTTATAAATTAGTATGTAACTATATATATATACATATTGTTGTATATATATATATGTATATCACTATATTGTAGTATATATTTTATTTAAAGTAGTACATATATATTGAATGGTGCGTATACACGTGTATATATCTTCTATAGAAGTGTATATTTAATGTATACATGTGTATATGTTTTATAAATTAGTATATAACTATACAAATATATATTGTAATGTATATACATTATAGTATATTTCATTTAAAGTATTACATATACATAGAATAGAGTGAATGGATCTTCTATAGACGTGTATATTTAACATATACATGTGTATATATTTTATAAATTAGTATATAACTATACAAATATATATTGTAATGTATATATATTGTATATATCTCATTTAAAGTATTACATATACATAGAATAGAGTGTATATATGTGAATAGATCTTCTATAGACGTGTATATTTAACGTATACATTACTTTATGTTTTATAAATTAGTATATATTGTAGTATATACTTTTTTTAAAGTAGTACATATATATTGAATGGTGCGTATATATGTGTATATATCTTCTATAGACGTATATCTTTAAAGTATACAAGTGTATATGTTTTATAAATTAGTATGTAACTATATATATATACATATTGTTGTATATATATATATGTATATCACTATACTGTAGTATATATTTTATTTAAAGTAGTACATATATATTGAATGGTGCATATATATGTGTATATATCTTCTAAAGTAGTATATATTTAACGTATACATGTGTATATGTTTTATAAATTAGTATATATATATATTGTAGTGTATATATATATATATATTATACTATTATAGCATATGTTTTATTTAAAGTAGTACGTATAGTCATATATAATTATATATTGAATGGTACGTATATATGTGTAATTGTTTATACTTTATATATTTTTTTAAAAATATATATTGTATATTGGAGTGTATATAGTGTATATTGGAGTGTATATAGTGTATATTGGATTATTTATTTATTTTTTAAACGGGTTTGACCGATTTTTAACCGGGTTTGATCGGGTTTGACCGGATTGGGTTAAGTGGGCCGGGTTCGGGTGGGTTTTAATTTTTTTACTATTTGGCCCAGCCCGTAACCGGTCCGTAACCCGGGTAAAATGGGAGGGCCGGTTTCGGGTTGGCCCGGCCCGGCCCGTTAGACACCCTTACCCCCACCCCTCTGCCTACCTCACTTGTGGGATATATAACTAGGTACTTTATCATTTCTAATTAACAAAGATATTGATATGCAGCAGCTATCATAGACGGAATGCAAATATATTGGGCTTACGACAAAAGTGAAGCATATGTTGGCTAAATGATTATCCTCAAATTCATTTTGGCCTATTAATTACTTTCTTGGTGGTCCTTTGCAGCATGTTTTAAAGTAGCAGTAGTATTTGAATATGGAAGCACAAGAAGACAATTAACACTTGCTTATTTTAGAAAAAATTATGACTAAGAGGGTGTATGGTGACAAGATTTTGAGTTAATAATGCATATTCGTAATTCTTTTAATCAAATAAAAGTTGATCGTATTAAAGCGACGTCTTATAGATTCCTTTCACATGATCGATCTCTTATCATTTTCTTCAGCAATAATTCTATATGCTGATTGCAACACTTGTTACTTGTTAGCTTTTCCTAGTGTTCTCACTCTTTTAAGTTTGTCACTCATTTTATAAAAATCCAAGTGCTACATAGTTTGTTTAAATGGTATATATTTTGATTTTCAATGACGGAATATTTAGCTAGAGTACTAAAACTCAAGTATATTACTGTTAAAACCTGGAAACAATGTGAAGGAACTCCAAGCTATACATACATACATATAATCATATACATATATACACACACAAAAGCTTAGGTGTTTGTGTTGTGCTTTTTGCCCTTTTCAGTTATTTTTCTCAGTGTGACAAACATAATTTTTTCATACAAATAGATGTTATTATGACAACCAAATACAAAGAGATGGATCACAGCAGATGATAATTTGAATCCTAATGTCTTAAGTTACTCCCCTCTTGTCACAATTTCCCATTTTGAAATCAATCTGCATAAACTTTGATCAATATTTTAAGGTGTATAATTTAATATTTAAAATTTAAATAATAAAAAAATTATATATACAAGAAAAAGCTATTAATTGTAATTCTTTTCATATTAATATGATAAAAAAATATATTTTAAGATGTTAGTTAAAATTTATTTAAATTGATTTTAAAAAGTAAAATAATAGACAAGTAAAAACAAGGGAGGAAGTATACATGGATCATATGTGATCCGTTCAAAAACATTACATGGATTGTCTGTTGTAGGCGATACAAAGTGTGACAGCCACGTTAGAGAAAGGATCCGAGGGGCCTGCTGGTTTGGTGTGGCACTAATAAGATACCTAGTCATGAGATGGATGACACATCCCATACAATAGTCCCACCACGTGAAACCCATGCACTTGTCTTTGCTGAGGAAAAAAAAAGAATCTACGATCCAACACTTTCTAACAAGCATGCTCTATTCATTTGAATTTACTTAAAATATAGCCTGTTTTCCACAAATGATTCCTTTGTTTTTTCTTCCTTTTTTCAGTGTAATAGATATATAACTTAATAAGCAGACAATATGTTCTATGTAGGGCGTCGGGTAGGATGTAAATTGCCGTAAAACATCATATAAGATACATGTGTATGTTTATTTAACCTTTTACGTACAAGCTTAAATATTTATTTATGCGCATCCACAAATGAAAGAAAATAGTATGAGAAAAAGCCAAGTTAAAAAATATATTTATCTGTTATAACCATTTGAATTCGTCATGTCAAGGTTGACCATTATCACCTACTAAACTAATTGATTCCATATTGAAGAAAAACAAACCTACTTAACTAGTATTTGATTTTTCTATTGTTAACACTATTAATTAACTTTATATATATATGAAACGTCTATTTGAGATAGTGATATGAACTATATACACTTTATTCTCTTCTAATTAAATCTCCCTTTATGAGAATATAATTGGTATATTATTGTATATATTAAAATTAACATCACAATTTTAGATATTTAATTTGTTTGTCTTATTTTTTTTAAGTTCATTTTAAAAAAATGTCTCTTAATATTTCTTTTTTACAACTCTTCAATTTCAACTTTCAATATTTTTAAATTTTAAGACCATTAAATTAAAATATTATATTTTTCATATCTTTAGTTTAACATACAAGATTTAAAATTTTCATAATTTTTTTAAATTATGCGTTAAGTTAAAATCAGATAAACAAATTGAGATGGAGCAAATATCTAGAAACTATCATATTAGAAAGAAAAAGAAAATCATATCTTAACATTGAAAATGGTAATATATACACACAAGAAACAACAATGACGTGACATCTCTACTCTTGAAGGCTCACTATTCTTCAAGATTCGATATTACACGATAAATATTGGTATTTATCATTATCCATCTAGGGAAAATAATACCCCTTCAAATGATCATCTCCATACAACATATTAAATACTCCTACGTACGTGTTTAATTAATCATCATCCCACAATATCATAAAAACTCAGTGTGGGGATAGATCAATTAAGTAGTATATCATTGTTTGCATGTTTATTATGTAATGCAACATGCATTAGGATTTTCATCAGAAAAGAGCTGTGGTGGTGGAATTCTTTCAATGACATAAAGTGGCTGATATGGATAATAATACATCATCTTATTAATAGTATGTTGATCGTCATTATCTCCAATTGGAACGATCATCTCTTCTCCGCCGCCGTCGTCGCCGCCTTCTTTCTTTTCTTCCTCTGGTGGTTTTTCACCATCGCCGCCCCCGTCTTTCTTTTTGGGGGCGGCTCCTTCTTCGGGCTTTGGTTCTTCAACGGGCTTTGCCTCGTCGGGCTTGGGCTCTTCAGCGGGCTTTTCGGGCTCAGGTTCGGGTTGAGGTACAATTTTGGCTTGCTTTTTGGTGCGTCGATAGACGTAGTCGACTAGCTTGTTAGCATCCATAGTGCCTGTAACCGTAACTTTACCTGTGCTGGCTTCTGTTTCCGCAGTTCTAACTCCTAAATTCAACAAGACAAATGCTAATTAATAATCACATATATATTAGTGCGTGTTAATTAAATGTGTTACTCTTGTATGTAAACAAGTGTTTTATTGTTGAGTTTATAAATTCATATAGGTAATTTGAAGGGACTAATACTGTTAGTTAAATTATTTTATTATAATAGGGTGAAAAAGAACTTAGCTATTAGTATTTCATTAATGTATGATAAGTCACGACAAGGCAGTTTGTTTTGGTTTTAAAGTGAATAACGTCAACTTTAAAATGGGAAAGCATTGCCAATAAAATGCTACTCGTACTAGTAAAGATTAAAGAACATAAATCTATATAGATGAATCCTGAATCACTAAATTCTATTGTGTCGCAGAAATTGGTTCTGATTTTACAAGGTCAAATATAAGAGTGATTCGACAAACTTTAATAGATTAATTTCACATCATTTCTCAGGTTTCTGGTCATGTTTTTCTGGGTATTAATTATGTGCAAATTATTCAAATAATTTGTGAATGCCTTTTGCAGCTTATATATATGGATAACATTCGTGCACCTGCCCATTGTCCCACCACCACCTAAAACATGGGGACTTAGTTAGGAGTATGTTACCTTTCATTCTAAGAATCTTCTTTTTAAGTTGCTCGGCGCAGGCATCACAATGCATGTTCACGTTAAGCTCCACAGTAGTCAATCCACTTACCTGAAATATATAAAAGCAACCAACCACCCAACGCCTACAGTATGATTCTTTTTTGTACAGCTAGAAATTATCAAATAGACGAACTGGACTAAATTTAAGCGGATCAAAATGAATTGAGCGAATTATATTTTTATGGGCTGATTTTGTCACCCGCAACGAACAAGAATATAGAGGGTAAAAAAATTACCTGTGAAGCAACAACTTCAGGAATTGGTTCACCCTCAGCTGCCGGCAAGGGTGACAATACTTTTGCCACTCTCTTAGTTTTCTTGGTAATCCTGTCGCACACTGCTTGTGGCTCTATTACTCCCTTTATTGTCAGTTGGTTTGTTGCCATATCTATCACTACTCCCTCAACCCCTGCACCAATTTCATCCAAATTCAATATTAATTGAAGACCGAGGTGAGCCTATAACGAGTTCTGTAAGTTCAATTGAACTCAAAGAATCTAGATTTTGAATTCGCCTCTGTTGAAACCTACACACGGTCGTCAGGGAGAAGCTAAAGGCATCACAAAGAGTTCATTCGAACTCCTAATCGAAAAATTACGTGACATATACACTGTCAAAATTGTTTTTTTTTATATATATAATATATACAAGACGTTAAACGCTCTTTGCTTCTTTGTATGGTTATTGTTCAGACTCTGAAAATTCTGATTTCGCCACTCTACAAAGTGCTACTAAGATACAGAGTAAAATACAAGTAGTAATAGAATGTATACCAACCTCTAATCTTTGAAATAGACCTCTCAATTTTCTTGGCACATCCAACACAATGCAAGTCCACATACAAAACAAAAGGTGATGGTGGTTTTGGCTCTTCTTTTTTCTCCTCTTCCTTCTTCTCCTCTGTTTGCTCTTCCTTTTTCTCCTCTACTTTCACGTCTTCCTTTGGTGCCTCCTATGGTACATACATTACATCCACAATCTCATCAATTCAACAAACACACACAAATTCATTCCACAAAAATAGTTATAAAAAATGAACAAACAAAGCACTAACCTGTTTCATTTCTTCTCCCATTGTGTCTTATATATTTTTTAGTGACTACAATTGTAGTGTCAAAAATAGCGGGAGAGGTTTATATAGTACAAAGTTGGAGAAAAAGGGCTTCACTGAAGAGAATCAAATAGCAGTTATATGACAAAATAAGATTATAAAGAGAGTAATGGGCGGTGCGATTATTAGTCTAAAAAAGCAAACTCTGTGCGATGGCAAAGCACATGCAGGGCAACTAACTGCCTACAATTACATTAAAATTTAATTCCTTCTTTTTTGTATATTAGTTAAGGAAGAACATTAGTAAGAGAGAAGGGGGGGTTTCCAAAGAGTAGGGGCTAACCAAATTTATAGACAGTAAGTTGGATTCAATTCAATTAAAGTATAATAAATAAAGGGAATTAATAGGAGGGAGAAAACAAAAGAGAATATTGTGATTTGTGAGAGTATTAATTTAATTCAAATCTATGGTACTACTCCGATTATTTTTAATTATCATATTTTATTTGTTGAGTGTCAAACTATATAAACTTTAATCAATATTTTAAAATGTACTTTTCATAAAAGAAATATAACTCAAAGATTTTAATATATAAAATTTGATTTTAAAATAGTAAATTAATTTAATTTTAATAATTAATCAAATTATCTCACGAAAACAAAAGGTGACAAATAAAAGCTAACGGGAAAGAATGTTGCTTAGGTTTCAAACTACTGTCTCCTGTTTGAGTGTGTCCTACATTATTAATCACCTACCTAATCACATAATTTTGTCTTAATACATTCACCCAGGAGCACATTAATTAGCTAAACCATCACAAGACCTTTGATTGTTTCACCAGTTTCCTAATCTTTCTTTTAATTGTAGAAAATTCCAGAACAGGTGATGATAATTAAACACGTGGCGCCTCGTATAGAGACTGTTAATCAATCAGTAAACAATACTCCTATTTGCTATTGCTTGACAATGAAATGACTAACAAAGTCCAGTATCTGAACCTTTTTTCCTTCATCTGATCATCGCTTTCCTCCCGACAGAAATGCAAGATAAAATTGGGTATTATTATGTATCAATTGTTTCATAGAGAAAAAATTAAGAAATACTATGGATTGATAGGTTATATGAGTTTTCCTACTTATCAGACTAATCTTTTGAATTGACCTTTTCTGTTTGGTTTATAGCACTGGTAATTTTATTGAGAGTTTCCACACGTGAGGTCGTGACTCGAAATGATGGCTTGTCTGTCAGTAGCGATGGCCTGTACTTAAGAGGGGTGTCAGCCATGACCAACTGCATCCAGTCGTGACCAACAAGGATGATCCACGCATGGAGCCGCGACTCGAAGTGGTGGCCTGTGTGCCAGGAGTGGTGGCCTGGACCTAAGAGGGGTGCTAGTGGGCTCAATCGTGATCAATGACGTCGTTGGTTCTCACGCGGAGACGATTATTATATACCAATTATTCACAATTTAAAAAAAAAAAAAGTGCTAAAGGGTTTATAGGTCAAATGGATTCTCCCGCCTATCAAAATAGTCTTTTGGGGTCGTTTGATTTTTAACAAATACAATATTTTTATAATTCGATTTTTCTTTTAGTGTTACGCATTGCAAAAGCTTTGGTACATCAAATTGTTCTTTCTGCCCTTTTTTTATCTGATCATCAATTTCAAAGTTACTTTTTTTTTATATTCCTGCATAAATTTATCAACTTTCTGTGGGAGATGAGTCTGGCAAAGCAAAGAAAAAAGTATATATATATCCCGAAGCTTTAATTGCTGCGATACAACTTGGTCACTTGAACAATTTTTTGGGATGCTAAATCCCTAATGATTTGCGTGTAAAGTTGTTCGTGCTTCAAAGTTGGTATCACATGGGTTGTTCGTTCCACTTACTACATCTCTATAACTCCCGGGGTGAATTAGTTCAGTATTTTAAACGCGAAACATATATAGTGATATAAACTAAAATCAAATATTAGATATAAATTTATATCTGAAAAATATAATGAGTTCAATAATTAAAATTATAAACGACCTAAATATCAAGTTAAGGTTTGAATCCAAATTCAATGCTAAAAACGTTGGAGGCCGAACTCATCAGCTAAATTTCAAATTTGCCTTTGCCCTTCCTCTCTAGTTTCGAGTTTTTTTAGTTTCCTATCAGATGTTCGATACCTGTATTGAAGTTTCGATTAATCTGAATCACGCGTTGTAGGGTTTATTCTGGGGATGACGCTCCAACATGATTTTCTTCATATCCCACTCGAAACCCGAGAACTTTGATTAAGGGTGGAGTAGTTTCACCACTACACCATAACCCATGTTGGTGAGTTTTATTTAGGTCCAATATTTAGGTAAAATCATACTAATGTATTTTTATATTTAAGCCATTGATTGAAGTATGTATACAAAATTAATCATGAATAAGTAATAAAAAGTATATAAAAAATCGATAAGTATTGTTCTTACACAACCATGAAACTCTAGCAAAAACCAAAACAGTAAAGAAAAGAGACCCAACAAAAAGAAAACAGAAACAAGTAAAGAAAGGAAAATAGATGAAATGTTGTGGACTTAAATTACTATTTTCGTTTGTATTTCATGTCAGTGACACTACAAAATTCATACTTATGATTCCTTCACTACACCTACCTTACCAAACAGGTCCAGCCAATGAAATTGACGTACTGCTAACTCCTCATACCTTCCATCAAATCCAAACCAAATAGATAAAAAGTTACCAATGCTGTAATTAGTAACTTAAAAAAGGCCTTTCTACGTGGAGTTAATTAATTTGGTAATTAAATAAAGTAAGTAATACTTTTGATATCAAAAGTTTGTCAATATGTCCCTACTGTGACTGTACGTTTACGTGGAGATGACTCGGCATTAGTCTTGGATTAATTACAAGTTTAAAAGTATACCCCACTCCACCTAACAAGGAAAGTTACCTCAAAATTATACTCCCTCCGTTTCATAATAAATAAATTATTGAATTTTAGCACACATATTAAGAAAAAAGCATTAAAGACATAAATTTAACACAACTTTCCATTTTTACCAAAAAAAAAAAGTAAAAGTTGACTTTATAATACCTTTTCAAAAGTTAATTGGTTGTCAAATCATAAAGACAAATTTGAAAAAAAAATTTAATGATTCACTTATTTTGAAACATCAATAAATACCCAAACAATTAACTTATTCCGAAACGAAGGGAGTTTAAGTTTATGACATATTGCCAACCAAAGAAAATTTTCATAAGAGAATATACCGACACGATTTTCAAGTTCAGTTTGGATTGATAAAATATTTCTTTAAATAGAGATGTTTTGGGGGTAATTTGTGACGTGTTTGAAATTTGTTCCTTAATTAGTTAGGGTGGTTTTTTGTGTGGTTGATGAAGAGTTCTTTAGGATTTAGGTGTGGAATTGTAGGTCCCTAAAATCTGGAATTTTGAATACTATTTGGTAAAGTGGAATGGAAAAGTTTGTAACATGCAGACACCTCATATGCATATTGTATCATTAGTAGCAAAAAGGCAATCAAAGCTCAACCACCCATTAGCTTTCAGGCACCTTTCTTGTTACTATTCAACGTTCAGAATATACTTTCGATTTTGTTCCTTAATTGAACAAATGGAATTTAGTTAAATGCTTTTAAGGATGCGAATGAACTAGGGACTAAGCTAGAATTTTGAATTGAATCACACAGTCCATTTAGTTTATTAGATCTAAATAAATGATTTCTATATACGTGTCAACATTATTGAATTATGTCGAATCCATGATTTAATATTGTCAACTGTGGCCCCACCGCTAGATATGAACCAACAATTATATATTCCATGATGAAAATCATAAGATATATGTTATTTTTTCCTATTATATACTTAAAACATTAATATCAATACCTGAGGATGAGAGATAATAAATAATATTCAGTAAAATAACGGAGGTGCATGTAAAGCCCGTTAAGATTCCCGATAAAGATGGAATTTAGTTAAGCAATTTAGATGGATTGCGTGGGTGCATGTGCTGTGTTCACAGATTCCGGATGCAGTCCAAAAGCAGTTGAATTTTCAAATGGACCGTAGAGTCAAAGCCAGATAGGTGCCTTTTAATCAAGAAATTAGTCTAGTGAAGAAATGAATAACTTTGGCAAAGAGGGCTATGTTGCTTAAGGCCACTGCTTTGGATAAGTTCACCACTATTAGATTATTTTATATCACATTAATTAATTGATAATTTAGTTACTCAACATCACCATTCATTGAACCACCACTGAATTGTTTCGACTATTCTACCTGATGCATCTTAAAAGTTTTTAAAAAGTTCCAGGTGCATTTACACTAACATTTTGTACTCTTATTATCCTATTAAGTAGTTTGCTTATGTCTTTAAAAAATATTGGAAAATCATTGGTCAGTCAGTTTGTAACTTGTGTCATGAAATATATTTACCTCGGCCTCTACTCCCCCTTCCCTTAATCAAACCTATTTATGCTTAATTCCTAAATTCCCTAATGCAAACCATTTCAAGAATTTTCGCCCTATTGATCTTTGTAATACTATTTACAAGATTATTACAAAAATCATCGTTAACCGTTTGAACATCGTTAACCGTTTGAAACCGTCTCTTGATGATCTCACTAGTCCTTTTCAGTCTAGTTTTATTACTGGTAGACGCTCCATAGATAACTGTGTTATCATTCAAGAGATTATTAACTATTTTAATAAGTCTAGTACTCGTAATGGGTCTTTTATGGTTAAAATTGACCTTGCAAAGGCTTACGATAAATTCGAATGGTCTTTTATCTTTCGGACCTTTAAATATTTTAAATTTCCCCCTAATATTACCAATCTCATGATGAGTTATGTGTCTTCCTCTACTATCTCTGTACTTGTTAATGGAACCAAAACGGATTTTTTTTCCCTTCGAAGGGGATTCGTCGGGGTGACCCCATGTCTCCTTACATTTTCGATCATCTTTGTTCGCAATAAATTTTCGTAGTGCTGAGAATTAACTGTAAGCAAAAATAAAATAAACAAAAAGAATAATTTTACTTAAATAAATCTTGTGAGTACAATTCTGTTGTTCTCTTGCTTCTTCTCTCCTAAGCTTTTTCTGTGATTCGAGTGTCCTTCCGTAGCGTGTTTCTCGAATGTAGGATGATTTGAACCTCCTAGAAATTCATTTGGATCTCCAGGAATGTCAGACAACACTTCGTCTTGTCGAGTTGATCTCCGCGTCTTGTCGAGTTGATCTCCGGGCACTGTGTAGTCAATACAGAGCTTTCGCTAATACTTGCAGAATGCTCACCTGAAAATTATGTAACCCCCTATTTATAGTTGTAGGGGGTAGACAGTCTAAGTGTAGATAACCTCTTCTGCTTCATTCTGATTGGTCCATTCAGTTCTCAAGCTTATCACAAATGTTATGTGATAAGGTTGCTTGTGATTGGCCAAAAACATGCCATTTGGAACACTTGACGATGTTTCATTGACTCTTGAACTTGACTTGGATTGCCATATCATTTGAGTGTGTGGCCTTGCCTTGTTGGTCTTTAATTTGACTGGGATGCCACGTCACTTGACACGTGGCATGAGTTTGAGCTTCAAGGTGAGATGGACCTTGATGAGGAATAAAATGGGCTTATTATTTTTATAGCCCAAAATAATTTTAGACCCAATAAAATATTGATCAAATTCAAATTTTATATGAATTTGACCCAATAAATTTTACGTGTCTACAAATGTCCCTACTTCAAGGCTCGTCAAGGTGTTTGATTTGTTAGACCTGTTAGAGACGAGATTTGAAGTACTTGTGGAGCCCTTTTTTTTGCAAGACTTTGAACATTTTGTCAAAATCTGACTCCTCGAAGTCATAATAATCCGGGTAGAATAACGTGAATCCCTTTCTTAGGAGTGTAAATTCCGTTTAAAACTAAATATATTCAAATCGTGTAGGATTTGGGTATTAGTCTTATATCGAATTGTAATAGGATTGCATAATGATGTTATCCCACTTCAAAAAGGATTAGGAATTTGACTTATTTTGGATACTTAGACGTCCCAGTTCTTCTTGAATACAACTTGTTCAACAGGTTTCTTTTTAAAATCAAACTGGGGCCTTTTAGGGTCTATAAAAGGACATCACCGCCCTATTAAGTCATTGTAATTCAGTCTGATCCGCAATTCAACTCGCGTTCTTCTCCTCTGTTTGCTCTTTTATCATAATTGAATTTTCAGGCACTTTAGGGCGTTTGTGGGAGTAGTTTCATAACGCATCGTGGAGGTGTCTAAATCACGAACGACTTATAGTGTTGAAAAGTAGACTCGTGGGGCTACGTTCTACGCGAAAATCACGCTCATATTATCTCCAGATCTGTCCAGGTATCCTTTCGAATCAGACCTTCAGTTCTGTTTCGTCACTATTTATTTGTTTTATGCAGCCTCATGAAAATTCTCATATCTTGACTTAGGAACATCAAAATTAGGAGTCGTTTTTTGCGATGGAAACTAGACGCGTAGAGCTACGTCTATCATAGGAATAACAATCAGATTGCATCTGAACCATCCCAGATATTTCTCCAAAATCGATCTTCTAATCTTGATTCGCTAGTTTTATTAGCTTTGCGTAGCGTCACGATAAATTTTATATCTCGACATGAGAGTATTGAAATCAAAAGCGGTTTTTTGCGTTGGAAAGTAGACTCGTAGATCTACATCTATCACAGGAATCACAATCTAATTATATCCGAATCATCCCAAATATTTCCCAAAACCTATCTCGATATAAGAGTGTCAGAATCAGGTGAGATTTTTTTAGTTGGAAAGTAGATTTGCAGAGCTACGTCTCATGTGGAAATCACAATCAGACTACACCTGAACCATTCCAGTTATTTCTTCGAAATTAGTTCTCGAATCTTGATTCGCCAATTTTATCAGCATTGCGCAGTGTATCGACAAATTTTATATCTTGACGTATGAGTATCGAAATCAGAAGAGGTTTTTTGCATTGAAAATTGGACTTGAAGATCTACCCACGTGAAAAACACCATCAGAAAATGATGTTGGGTGTATTCATGCATTCTAGTGTTACTATTCTATCTTATTTAGCCTTGTTTTGAGGATAATTCGTGTGATTTAAGTGTTGATATGATATAAATAAGAATTTAAGTGTCCAAGTACGTATTTACATAAGGAGTTCCTAATGGTTTTAATTTGCAATTATGAGTGAAATAACTTGTTTGTAATGGAAAAATTTCAATTTGATTAAGTTAAGAGTTGGAATAATAAGTGAAGATCATTGCAAATTAGCCTTACATTAGCTCGTGTTTTGATTCGTCGTTATGGATATTATGTTGTTATTGTCTCTAATTTGTGGTGTGTAATTATGTAGGAGGCTTTGTGAGCTGAATATGGTGATATATTGATGATAAAAAGGCTTGAAATTCATTGGAAATACACTACAAAAGTCATGGGGAAAAGGAGGGACGTTCAACACTTAACCAAAATTTTGGAGACTAATTCCAGTGAGCCAACGTGATAGCAACGCGACACACCAGTCCAGCAACGCTGTGCCCAACGCGCCGCATTGATGTGCCCAACGCGCTGATCGACGCGATGCGTCACTGTGTACATGCATGGCCAAAAATTCATTTCTTTGCCGACATGGTTTGGCATTGTCCTAATATTAATACAATACATTGCATATGTTTTGAGGTTTTTGGTGGGAATATCTTGGAAATACCGTGACCTTTTCTTAATCCCACAAGGTTAAGGAATATTATATTATTACACTTTGTGGGAATCTTAAAACGGGGATGGGGGGACAGCTGGGACAACTTTGAACAATTCTTGAGAATTCTTGGACACGCTAGTTACGTCATGGATTATTTTTGTGGAGGTTGCCGCTACTTATTTAGGTTTTTATATTTTTTATTTAGAATTTAATTATTCATAACATATATTCAATTATTTGGATCGTAATTATGAATATTAGTGGCTAACGTCCCCTTTCTGGGGTTAAAGCCAAGAACATGAGTACTATTATTTTGAATTAATTTCGTTGGATTTGCTTATCATATTTGGTTGTTTGTTTATTCTTGATTTAATTATTTGATATATTGATCACCCGAAAAATACATCTATTGTCGATCTTGTGATCTTGGGAGAGGGAATAAGGAGATAGAGCATGGGAATAAACAAAGTATGGTTTGTATTCTTTTATAAAATAAAGAATTGAACCTAGTACCTAGGACATAGATGTACTTAGGAGCCTTACTTGATTCAAACGTAGGATGATAACTTTAATAACTAAATTGGATTATTACATCCCCACTCAATGATGTAGTTGTAATGTCTAAATTAGGTAAACGGTTAGAGGTTGGAAGACCATGATCATGAAATTAATCCTACGAATCATCAACCAAGATAAGCAAGTTAACAAATGAAGTTCAATAACATAGTATGATTGTTCGAAGTTCTTTAACCCTGGGCTTTACTCCATTGACTGTCCCAAGATTTTTATTTCTACGCACTGTTTATTTTATTCTTAGTTTACAATTATTCAACACTCATTTTGGTTGCTTTATCTCAATTGTTAAACTAGAATTGGATAGTTGTTGACACAAGTCCCTGTGGGATAAATATTCGGCTTTCTTGAAGGCCACTATATTACTTGGTAGACCACGTACACTTGCGTGTGGGCTGTCAAATTTTTGGCGCCGTTTCTAGAGACTTGTAAATTGACAACTATCTTATTTTTAGTTTAGCTACATTGAGTTGTAAATAGTTTAGTTTTTTTTTAAAAAAAATTAGTTTCTTTTATTTTTCTTTTTATCACACTTCTAGACTTTGCAGCCTGAGATAGATGGTTTTCGAGTGATGACGATTCTTATTGGTGTATGATTTGTGGAAGTAGTGGTCATTCTGCAGATTTGTATGTTTTCAACCCCGATTCAGTATTGTTTGTGGGCTATGATCAAAGACAATATTATGTGAACACCTACAATCAGCAGTAGCAGTTTCAGCTGGGACAACTGTTGATTGTTGGTGGGGGGGACAACTAGGACAACTTTGAACAATTCTTGAGAATTCTTGGACGCGTTAGTTACGTCGTGGATTATTTTTGTGGAGGTTGCCACCACTTCTTTAGGTTTTATTATTTTTTATTTAGCGTTTAATTATTCATAACATATATTCAATTATTTGGATCGTGATTAGAGAAAATGGCCAAAAGTCCCTCAACCTTTACCTCAAATTTCACCTACACACCTATAATTCACAGGGGTTCTATCACCCCCCTGAACTGTTTAAAAATGATATTATTACCTCCCTAAATATTTACGTGGCAAAGAGAGTGAATCTCGCTCTCCTTGAGAGAGTGAGCACCAAAAATAGAATTAAAAAATTATTTTTACATTTCTTTTACATATATATATATATATGTGTGTGTGTGTGTGTGTGTGTGTGTGTGTATTTTTTATTTTTTTTCTTTATTTGTTTTATTCCTTTGTTCATCTCCTTCTCTCCATTTTCATCTTCCTTCACCATCTTCATCTTTCTCATCTCCATCTTTATTTTTTTTATCTCCATTTTCATTTATACCGCAAACCCAACACTTTTCTCACCATTATTTTTTTAATTATCAATTTTAGACCCACTAATTTCTCCTTTTTGTGAAGAAGGATAAATAATCCCAAGTATTTCCGTCGAAATGGCTTCACAGCCACCAGTGGAGCTTGTCTGGCCACCGACCAGTTCCAAAATGAACATACCAGTGATACGCACCAACCCCATAAACAATCACACACATATTCATCTCACAATTCTCATAAATTTGAAAAGATTAAAGTGATCCTTAGGGTAATTTCTGATGAAAATTGGGAATTAGTTCAAAAAATTATGTCTCGTGAGGATTCCGGATCGAGTGAAATAATTTCAAGCCATGAAATCAATATTCATATCTGTAGACACCTAATTTTGTCCCTCCCAAGTCCAATTTTATTCATTTTTAACTCATCTTACCACACATCCTCAACCATGTGATTATATCCCACAAAAATATAAAAAATAACAACCCATAACAAATTTTCTAATAAATTTTACCTTATTTTAATCCTATCTTAACAACCTCTCCAATTAAAAGCGGACACCTCACCACCCCACACCCCTATACCCATGCGTCACCGCCACCCCCACATTCTTGGGATTCCTTTTAACTAAATCACAACAAAATAGAGAGAGAACCCACATAATTTGCTTTTTGACAATATGTATACACATACTGCCATGAGAAAAAGGTTTTTCTTTTCTTCTTCGGCAACAGAGAGCGAAAAGTCACGGAGAGAGAGAAAGAACGGAGGGGGTGAAAAAATTCTTTTCTTCTTGACAGAGCACCATAGATAGACAACCATAACTCTTCTTTTTATGCTCCTATACACATACACCAAAGAGAGAGAGCATCGAAAGGAGAGAGGAAAAGGAGATAAGAGATCGAGAGAAGAGAGAAAATGATGGGTTGACTATTCCGGCAAGTCTTCGCCGGAAAAGCGCCACCATCGCATCAGCCACATAGTTTTTCTCTGACTCACATCGTCATCGAGTCATCGGAACTCCGATGAAGCTAAATCCTAAACCCAGATCTTCTACTTACTGCTTTTGTTTCATACCAAACACGACCCCGTCACCGAGAACCCACTGTTTCGGCTAATTTCCAACGGGAAATCATCATCTGTGTTCAGGGTGTGTTAGTTCTGTTAGAAGTTCTCGATTTGAGAGTTTAACTGAGTTTGTGCTGTTGATTTCAAATTCCTCAATACCGGGTTGGATTTCGTCGCTGTGAAGGTTTTTCAATTCGAGGCGTTCAGTTTTGGATTTCTTTATTACTATCACGAAAATGAATTCTATTAAGGTTCAACTCTATCTTTTCTCATTTTATTTCATCATATGTGTTTGATTTGGGTGAAGCATGGTTGAATATTGGGTGATTTGTTTCTTAATTTCATTCAAAGAGATGGTTGTGGATTATTGAAATATTAATCTTGAACAGTTGAAATTTGGTGTTTAAAAGGAATTTTGGGTTGGAGTGGAGGAGTTGATAAAAATGGTTGAATAGGGATCAATTTTGCTTTATTGTAGTTTTTTTGTTAAATTTGGAATACGCATGAATATTGTTGGAACGTGATAGAATTATGATACGTTGAAACGGATATGCAAATGTAGGTTCGGGTAGTCAAATTTAGGAATAAGTTTTTTGTTGGATGTTTGAACGTGGAATGTGTGTGAATGTTTCCTAGTTTGTCGAATCCAACTCAAGTGTATTCATTTGTCCGGAGAATGCCCCGAGGTTTCATGTGTTTATTCGCCAGGGAATGCCCCAAAGTATTTTATATCCGCAGGACATTTGTGATCAAGGACCGAGGCATCGGGTAGAATGTGGAAGTATAGTTTAGGATTAGTACAGGTTAGAGTAGGATTTATACTTTTTTGCAATTTTTCTATTTTTGACTGTATAATTGGACTGAACATTATTATTTTGATTTTGGATTGTTGTTTGGTGTGTTTGATGCTTGTTTATGTGTTTTATGTGGTTTATACATTTTATTGTCAAAATTAGCCGATACGCTCTACCAAGCGATCGTGGTCAAACCATGGGACCGTGGGGTGCCTAACACCTTTCCCTCGGTCAACAGAATTCCTTAACTGGAATCTCTGTTCGCGGATCAATTTTAGGGTCAAACTATTTTGAAAAGGATTTCCAAAGGTGACTTGGCACACCCGATTTATGTCAAGTGGCGACTCTGAGTGTTGAAAAAAAATGTAAATAATTCTTTTTCAAAATAAATTTTCAATCTTTTGTCACTTTAATAATGAAAACCCTTTCGAACCTTTAAATCTAAATCTTTTTGGAGTTAAAAAAGGGGTGTGATAGCTCTGGCGACTCTGCTGGGGATTTTTCAGAATTCGAGCTTATTTTTTTGGAGTTGTATCGGCTTAGTTTGACATTATGGGTGTATACACATTGTTTGTGTTGTTTTGTGTTATTATTTTTTTCATTGTTGAGTGCCTACATGCTCTTTGTTTACAGTTTTTATCTTATGTGTTATGCTTTATATCTGGCATCATGTGCATAACCCAAGTCATTCTTTCTGCATCAAGTACGTAGTATACGCAGTGTACACGACCTATAGTCGAGTCACCCTTATATTAGGAGGGGGAGCCGTTGGCTGGTATGGAGTGGGTGGAAAGCTAAAGCAGCCACTATCGACCATATGCTCCCTCGAACAGCCTTGTTAGTGAACTCCAGCATAGGTCAGCCTTTAGGTCATACTTATTTGCATCATATTGAGACCTAACGGGACCCACTTGGTCCTTTGTAGGAGACTCACCTCTAAAGCATCCCTACTTGCTAAATGTTGCATTTTTTAGGGTAACGGGGTCATCTGATAGGCTGAGCAAAAACATGTGTTAGGAGTAAAGTGTGAAGGCGAGAAATTATTGAAAAAAGAGAAGGAAAAAAAGAAAAAGAGTGAAAAAGCAGAGTTTTGTAGTTTTTTAGTGTTCTTTATGGTGTTTATTTTTCACAATCCAAAATTCAAAAAGATTTTCTTACCTTTTTCACGCATTTACTTAAAAACAAAACCTCAAAAGATTTTTCCTTTCTTTCTTTCTTTTAGCATGCATTCATAATTCAAAAACTCCAAAAAAAAAAAAAAAGATTTTTAGGAGCTTTATAAAAGTAAATTTCAAAAAAAAGATGGTAGAAGTTTTGTACACTTCATATAACGAAAATACCAAAAAGATTTTTCTTTCATAGTTGTTGGTGTCAGTTTTATGTTAAGTGTCAAATTAAAAACCCCCAAAAAGATTTATTTTCACCGTTGTAGTCATGTCTCTCAAGTCAAGATTTAGTTTGTTTTTTAATCCTTAATTGTCCAATCTGGATGAACTACGCACCCCTGATTCTCCTCTTTCGAGAGTGAGATACGTAGGCAGCCTATTGTTGGTTCGGGGATCTTATTTGAAAAATCCAAAAAGATTTTCTTCACTATTTATTTAGAGTAAGTGTTCCATATACATCTTTAAAAGAAAACAACAAAAAATTTTTTTCCTTTTAATAGGTTCAAGTTTCATTTTCGTATGAAATTCAAAATCGAAAATTCAAAAATATTTTCTTCGGTAATCATAGATTTCATTTTGTACAAGAATCTGAAAAAATTCAAAAGATTTTCCTCACTCTTCATTTAGCGTAGACGTTTCACATACATCTTTAAAAGAAAACTACAAAAAGATTTTCCTTTAATAGGTTTAAATCTCATTTTGTATGAAACTCAAAATTGAAAGCCCAAAAAGATTTTCTTTGGTAATTATAGATTTCATTTTGTATAAGGATTTAAACTTGAAATATACAAAAAAAGAATTGTCAATTCTTTTGACAATTTATTATTTTTTTTGCTCTTTGAAGTTTCAAGAAAAAGAATGGAAAAAGAGTTTACTTGGCCATTTTGGCAAGACTTCACGAACTACGCACACCTGATTCTCCTCTCTCGGGAGTGAGATACGTAGGATCCCTTCTTGGGTTCGGTGATCTTTTAAAAAAAAAGGGAAAAAAAGTTTTGAAAAAGTGTTGAACTCTAACACATTTGCTGTTTTTTTTGTTGAGTCAGTTTAAGGTGGTTGGTTTGTGGCATTCTGGATGGTCTTTCACATCACACCAAATCCAAAGGGTTAGTTGTGTCCAACAAAAATATAGAGAGTGACATCATGGATCAAATAAAGAATCAGGAAAATGAGATTTTGAAGCAAGAGATTACGAGGCTAAGACAACAAATGACAGAAATGCATCGAGCTTGGGCCAGTGGGTTGCCTTCTCCTCCATTTCCCGTTTTGATCCTACAAATACCTCGAGTTTTTCACCAAAATCTCAAAGTCAGTTGTTACTGTTGTTGATGCACCGCAACATGACTCAGAATTTATTCTAAGCCAAAAGTATCTCAATACTTCCACCACTTTTCCTCTAGCTCCTCAACATAAGCCTGCTATATTCACAACACCACATGTCGTCTGTGATCTTGTTGCTCAATCCTCTACTGGGACTTCCACACTGGCTAGCCCAACGGTTAGGCGTCCCTATGCTGCTAGTGAACCTATATTCAATACTCTTGGTGATCATTGTTATACTCCTGAGCCTTCTTTTAAGTTAACTGAATCACGAAAATTTCTTAACAAGAAGTCCAGTGTGCCAGAAGAGTCGGAGAAAATGGCTGAAAAAATGAAGAGTACAGAAAATGCTATGAAAAAATCTCTAGGACATGCGGGTAAAGAAGATGTTTCATACAAATACTGGGGCATGTCTTCAAGTGTTAACCCTTATCCAAGCCTTAAGATATCCAAATTTGAGGAGCAAGATGGACAGGAGGAATCCGTGAAACATTTGGGATAATATTGCAATCAATTAATGAAAATTGAAGGGAGGAAGAATAAGAAAGATACAGTTGTTGTTGTAGTTGGAGAACGGGCACATCCAAGAAGAAGACGTCGTCATTTCCATCAGTCTCAATCCCAAGTTCATACCTAAGATCTTTATAATCCCTCCCAAAATCCATTATACTCCATTTCCCCACCTCTATATCTAGTATACTGCGCACAACTATATGTTCAACTCCCTTCTTACTCATAATGGTGCGCGCAACCTCCTCAGAGTCATCCTCTAACTCTACAAACATATCAAAGCCCTTCTAGGCCTGAGGTTCGATCCAAGCCAAATAATGAAATGAGGTAGAAATCGAAAGATAGCTTCACACCAATTGGAGAGTCGTATGCTATCTTATTTCAGATATTGGTACAGCGGGGCATGATCTCCTAACCCACATTCAAGAAGTTTTGATCCAGATGTTCGATGTGCATATCATTCTGATGTTCAGGGTCACAGTATTGAAAATTGTCGGGCTTTGAAAAGATAAATTGAAAAGTTGATTCAAGATAGATTAATTATGGTGCAGAACATTGACAGTGAGGAAAGATCTAGTCATGCTGATATGTAAATCAGTGGCTAAGATGTCAGGCTGAGCAATTGAGAAGTCACTCCTCTCCCTCTTAGGAAGAGGTCTAGTAGTTTGTTTTATTTTATTTTCTGTTATCCGAATTATTTCAGGGTTGTAGTTTGGGATCTATCTTGTTTTGTCCATTTGTCGTTATGTTCAAACCCTTCTATTTTTCATTTTAATTAAATAGAGTGTCCCTTTTTCCTTTGTATTTTAAATATGTGTTTGTCTGTTTTCTTTTCACAGTACATTTTATGTTGACTCTAGTGATATGACATGCTAACGGAATTTTCAGCCAGATCTTAAAATTTAGTTTAACCATGAAACATTGAATCGGAGGGCTAAAGTTAGGAGAAACGTCTGAGAAAATAGTAGAATGCTGAGACATTTGGTGACAAGTTGAAGCCTTTTCTGAAAATTAAGGCAATTATTTTGAGAATCACTAGAATAACTTGGTCATCAATTAAAAGACATGCCTCGATTAGGTCAAATAGTATCTGCGTAATTCTATATTAAAAGAAACGGGAAGAAAATTATCTCCACAAAGTCATGAGTCCTTTAGCATGAGGAATGTACAACAAAGTGGAGTTGTATGCTGGGAAAGTGTAGAAAAAGAGGTGGCACACATGCTCAGGGCAAGTTAGTGTTGTAAAATATTTCATAAGTGATCTTGATCGTGCACTTTCGCATTGCATGCTATGTACTAGTATTTTCAAGAATTTATACGACGAAGGCATTTCATTCTACTATCCAAACATTGTGTCATCCTTTGTTTACCCCATTTGAGCCTTAGTGTTATTTTCTTTCATACCCCTCTTTTGGAATCAAGATAGAGTCAAAAAAAAAGTTTCAAAAAAAAATGTGTCAAAAAGAAGGAAAAGAAAAAGTGTCAAGTAAAATAGAGTCAGAATAGTACAAAAAAGAGTCAATAAAACCAAAAAAGAGAAAAAAAAGAAGAAGTCAGAATCAAGCAAAAGAACAAGCTGCCAGAACTACACGTGACCTGATTCTCCTCTCTCGGAGGTGAGATACGTAGGCTGCCCTACTCTGGGCTCGATCTAACTAAATAAACAGTTTAGAATTCCCAGTCAAATAAAACTGGGGCATGAGTTAATCCTCATTATTTGAGTCGATTCCAAAAGTTGTAAGTCCTACCTCACTTCAAGTGTCGTTTGAGCCTCATGTCATCCTTTTTTTCTAACCATATCCAAAAGCCAAATTACAACCAAAGAAAGACCTTCAGATCAATCTTTGAAGATGTTAAGGCAAAGCATGCAATGGATATAAGGATGTATTTAGGGAACTACTTGTCTTCCTCAACATAAGGAATCAAGAGAGAAATAAAAATGAGAGATATAAAAATGAGAGATCCTTATTGGTGAGAACCCTCACGAGCACCATAAGACGATGATAAGTTGAGAGAAATAAAAATGAGAGAGTCTTATTGGTGAAAACCCTCACGGGCACTGTAAGGCGGCGGTGAGTTGAGACAAATGAAAATAAGAGAGTCTCATTGTTGAAAAACCCTCACGGACATCATAAGACAATGGTGACCTGAGAAAAAAAAAATAAGAGAGGCTTGTTGGCAAAAACCATTCAAGGGGCCACTAGCCGAATGAGGTGTTAAATGCAATTGACCTAAGAAAGCAACTCAATTTCGAGGTCATTAACTCAACAACAATTGGTTGAAAGTTTTGGATAGAAAGATCAGGCAGTTTAATTCGATATGCATGTCATAATCATTAGAGTTGACTGTTATTTTCAGATAAACTTTTCTTTCATATTTTTCAACAGGGACCTTCATTGTCGTTTCTTTCTTCCTTTTAGTTATATTTTTATTTTCTTGAGTCAGTTATCCAAATAAAAAAAATCATTGTCATTCTTTTTCTTCTCTTATCTTTGAGTCAAGTCCATGTCAAAACAAGTGAGAAAAGATTTCAAAACCGGTCACCGGCTTCTTTAATTGCACAAAGCAAGACAAAAGCTAGCTCATGAAAGAGGCATGATTGTGAGCCAAAAAAAGGCATGCAGAAAGTTTTGTCAATAGACAAGTCGGGGAACTGATGGAAATACCAAGATTTAAAGGGTCTATCTAAGAAGCATGGCAAAACAGAGATACTGTGTTTGTTTTAGTCACTCTTAATAATCTGAGTTCGGATCAATGATTCAACAAGTCAATGATATATGCTAATGGTTGGAAGCAAGGTTAAATCTGTCGAGGGCAAGAGCGATCGTCGCGAAAGCTAAAGCCACAAAACAACCACCATATTTTAAACTCACAAGTTTTCTTTGATGAAACAGGAAACATATTACCTTCAAAGTAGGGACTTCGGAGCATAAATATGAAGGGCTGCAATGCCTCACTTTTACAAATGCAGGAAGCATTGTTGCTGCACAGGTTTGATAATCAAATCATGGTAAAAACAAATCATTATCCTATATCCCTCGGAGACACACTTTCTTGTCCAGGGATTTCAGTTTTCATTTGCTAGGTGATACACTTCTTAAATTGAACCTTCACTCCTAGAAGACGTACCTTTTAGTCGAGTCATTCCCTGTGATTCCTATAAGATGTATCTTTTAGTTGAGTCATTCCACTTGACCCCTAGAAGACGTACCTTTTAGTCGAGTCACCCCCTTTGATTCCTATAAGACGTACCTTTTAGTCGAGTCATTCCCCCTTGACCCCTAGAAGACGTACCTTTTAGTCGAGTCATCCCCTTTGATTCCTATAAGAAGTACCTTTTAGTCGAGTCATTCCCCTTGACCCCTTGAAGACGTACCTTTTAGTCGATTCATTCACCTTTACCCCTAGAAGACGTACATTTTAGTCGAGTCATTCCCTTTGATTCCTATAAGACGTACCTTTTAGTCGAGTCATTTTCCTTGATCCCTAGAAGACGTACCTTTTAGTTGAGTCATTTATCTTGATTTCTATAAGACGTACCTTTTAATTGAGTTATTCCCTTTAATCTCTATAAGATGTACCTTCTAGTCGAATTATTCTAATTAACTCATAAAAGATGCATTTCTTAGATTGGGATAATTTTCTTTTTAGTTTTGATGTGATTTCAGGAACCCGCCTGAAGAACAGGGCGAATAAATGAAAAGTAAAGAAACATGGTGAAGAAGTTGAAAGTTAAGAAACAAGGTGGAGAAATTAAAAGTCAATATATTGAAAAATAGCAAGTCAGGAGCCCGTCTGAAGAATAGGGTGATGAAACTCAAGTCAAGAGTTCAAAGAAAGCTGCATAGATTGGACTTTTGTAATTTTATTTATCTTTTTAACTCTTGTAATTTTTCATTTTTGATGTAATGACAGAGTCGCGGACCGAAATCCCAACAGGGCCTCACTCGACTCTCCAACACGGTATAGTCCCTCTTCTTTCAGTCCTTAGGGATACCTGTGACTTGATTCCCTCATAACTAGGGATGAGTATGATGTCCAAAGTCAAGGCTTGGTTTCCCTCCTTCCTTTTGTTTCATTCTTTTTGCATAATTGTCGGGATAAAATTTTGTATCGTTGTCTACTTCTTTTTTTGAAAACACTTCATGTTTACATTCAAAGGGGGCATGTTGTAGACACCTAATTTTGTCCCTCCCAAGTCCAATTTTATTCATTTTTAGCTTATCTTACCACACACCCTCATCCATGTGATTATATCCCACAAAAATACAAAAAATAACAACCCATAACAAATTCCCTAATAAATTTTACCTTATTTTAATCCTATCCTAACAACCTCTCCAATTAAAAGCAGACACCTCACCACCCCACACCCCTATACCTATGTGTCACCCCCCTCACGTTCTTGGGATTTCTTTTAACTAAATCACAATAAAATAGAGAGGGGACCCATTGAATTTGCTTTTTGACAATATGTATACATATACTGCCATGAGAAAAAGTTTTTTTTTCTTCTTCGGCAATAGAGAGCAAAAAGTCACGGAGAGAGAGAAAGAACGGAGGGGGTGAAAAATTTCTTTTCTTCTTGACAGAGCACCATGGATAGACAACCATAGCTCTTCTTTTTCTACTCCTATACACACACACCAAAGAGAGAGAGAGAGCATCGAGAGTAGAGAGAAAAGGGAAAGAAGAGATCGAGAGAAGAGAGAAAATAACGGGTTGACTATTCCGGCGAGTCTTCGCCAAAAAAGCGCCACCATCGCACCAACCACGTTATCTTTCTCCGACTCATGTCATCATCGAGTCATCGAAACTCCGGCGAAGTTAAATCCTAAACCCAGATCTTCTACTTACTGCTTTTGTTTCATACCAAATACGACCCCGTCACCGAGAACCCACTGTTCCGGCCAATTTCCAATGGGAGTTGTCGATTTGGGAGTTTAACTAAGTTTGTGTTGTTGATTTCAAATTCCTCAATACCGGGTTGGATTTCGTCGCTGTGAAGGTTTTTCTATTCGAGGCATTCGGTTTTGAATTTCTTTATTATTATCACTAAAGTGAATTCTATTGAGGTCCAACTCTATCTCTTCTCATTTATTTCATCATATATGTTTGATTTGCGTGAAGCATGATTGAATATTGGGTGATTTGTTTCTTATTCATTCAAAGAGATGGTTGTGGATTGTTGAAATATTAATCTTGAACTGTTGAAATTTGGTGTTTAAAAAGAATTTTGGGTTGGAGTGGAGGAGTTGATAAAAATGATTGAATAGGGATAAATTTTGCTTTATTGTAGTTTTTTGTTAAATTCGGAATACGCATGAATATTGTTGGAACGTGATAGAATTATGATACGTTGAAACGGATATGCAAATGTAGGTTCGGGTAGTCAAATTTAGGAATAAGTATTTTGTTGGATGTTTGAACGTGGAATGTGTGTGAATGTTTCCTAGTTTATCGTATCCAACTCAAGTGTATTCATTTGGCCAGGGAATGCCCCGAGGTTTCATGTGTTTATTCGCCAAGGAATGCCCCGAAGTATTTTGTATCTGGAGGACGTTTGTGATCAAGGCCCGAGGCATCGGGTAGAGCGTGAAAGTATAGTTTAGGATTAGTATAGGTTAGAGTAGGATTTATATTTTTTTGCAATTTTTCTATTTTTGACTGTATAATTGGACTGAACATTATTATTTTGATTTTGGATTGTTGTTTGGTGTGTTTGATGCTTGTTTATGTGTTTTATGTGGTTTATACATTTTATTGTCAAAATTAGCCGATACGCTCTACCAAGCGACCGTGGTCAAACCATGGGACCGTGGGGTGCCTAACACCTTCCCCTCGGTCAACAGAATTCCTTAACTGAAATCTCTGTTTGCGGATCAATTTTAGAGTCAAACCGTTTTGAAAAGGATTTCCAAAGGTGACTTGGCACACCCGATTTATGCCAAGTGGCGACTCTGAGTTTTGAATAAAAAATATAAATAATCCTTTTTCGAAATAAATTTTCAATCTTTTGTCACTTTAATAATGAAAACCCTTTCGAACCTTTAAATCTAAATCTTTTTGGAGTTAAAAAAGGGGTGTGATAATATTTAAGTTTTTTTTTTTGCATTGTTTCAGCATCAAGATTGATTTTTGAGTTGTGGGGTTTCTTGATTTTGTCTGTTTTGGCATCAAGATTGGCTTTTGAGTTGTGGGGTTTGTTGAAATTGTCTGTTTTAGCATCAAGAATGGATTTTGAGTTGTGGCGTCTTTTGGGTTTGTCAGCAATGATGAGACAAATGTTGGAGAAGTATTGAAGGGGATAGGGGAGGATGATTTTGTGAGGGATAGTGATTTGTTTGAGTGGAATTTTATTGAGGGTTAATTGAAGGTAGATGAAATCATTATCTTCTTTTGATTCTTCATGTGAGAGTGAATTGAAGTTCTGGGTTCCATGGATTGAAGTTTTTTCCATTTGAGTAGACTATTTAAATGGACCTTGAAAAAATAAGGAAAAAGTAGGATAAAAATGATTTCTTATTTAAAAAAATAATAATATTATGTGGCATTAGTTGATAGGTGTGTGCAACTCACTTAATTGTACAGATCTAGGTATGAGTTTTTAGACGGACATATATTCCATTTTTAAATAGTTCAGGGGGGCCATAGGACTCCCGCAAAATATAAGTGTGTAGTTGAGATTTGGTGTAAAGTTTGGGGGAGCTTTTGGTCATTTTCTCATCGTGATTATGAATATTAGTGGCTAAACGCTCCCTTTCCGGGGTTAAATCCAAGAACATAAGTACTATTGTTTTGGATTAATTTCGTTGGATCTTCTTATCATATTTGGTTGTTTGTTTATTCTTGATTTAATTATTTGATAGATTGATCACCCGAAAAATACATCTATTGTCGATCTTGTGATCTCAGGAGAGGGAATAGGGATATAGAACATGGGAATAAACAAAGTATGGTTTGTATTCTTTTATAAAATAAAGAATTGAACCTAGTACCTAGGACAGAGATGTGCTTAGGAGCCTTACTTGATTCAAACTTAGGATGATAACTTTAATAACTAAATTGGATTATTACATCCCCACTCAATGATGTAGTTGTAATGTCTAAATTAGGTAAACGGTTAGAGGTCGGAAGACCATGATCATGAAATTAATCCTACGAATCATCAACCAAGATAAGCAAGTTAACAAATGAAGTTCAATAACATAGTATGATTGTTCGAAGTGCTTTAACCCTGGGCTTTACTCCATTGACTGTCCCAAGATTTTTATTTCTATGCACTGTTTATTTTATTCTTAGTTTACAATTATTCAACACTCTTTTTGATTACTTTATCTCAATTGTTAAACTAGAATTGGATAGTTGTTGACACAAGTCCCTGTGGGATAGATATTCGGCTTTCTTGAAGGCCACTATATTACTTGGTAGACCACATACACTTGCGTGTGCGCTTGGGCGCTGTCAAATTTTTGGCGTCGTTTCCAGGGACTTGTAAATTGGCAACTATCTTATTTTTAGTTTATCTACATTGAGTTGTAAATAGTTTAGTTTTTTTAAGTTTTTTTATTTTTTTTTATTTTTTTTATCACACTTCTAGACATGGCAGCCTGGGATAGATGGTTTTTGAGTGATGACGATTCTTGTTGGTGTATGGTTTGTGGCAATAGTGGTCATTCTACAGATTTGTTTGTTGTCAACCCGATTCAGTGATGTTTGTGGGCTATGATCAAAGACAATATTATGTGAACACTTACAATCAGCAACAACAGTTTCAGCAGTCCCAGGTTCAGAATAACAGGCCCCAATTCAAACGAACAATTTGGAAGAGATGTTGAAATAACTTCTAGCTAATCAAGCACAATTGATAGATGATATAAAAATTAAAGGGGCTATTCTAAAGAGTCAGCAGATTGCCATAAAGAACATGGAGATGCAAATAGGGCAAGTGCAGCAGGTACATAATACCAGATCTCAAGATGATTTGCCAAGTGACAATGAACAGATAATTGTAATCACTTTGAGAAATGGTACAAAGCTCAATGAAGAACCTCCAAAGACAACTAAGGAGGTAGATGCAGAGTTGACTTCCCAACCTATTATAGACAAAGTTGTTGAAAATGTTAAGGAGATAGCACCACCACCATATGAATTGCAGCCACTCAATTGTCATCTTTCTTTTGAGACTGCAATTGAGAAGGTGAATGTGAGTGAGGGTGTTGTGGAGTGTGTAAATTTAGACGTGGGATTGGTTGGTCTTCATTCAAAGCATTTTTCTACATTATGTTTAGATGATATCTTGTATGTGGAATCATTTGAAATAGTGGAAGAGTGTGAAGATGAGAAACAAGAATCCTATATTCTTAATTTTGTACTAGACAAGCAATATAAAAATGCACCTCACTTCAAGGCCGAGTGATTTACCATGCACATTCTATTACTCGATTCCTTATTATTTGTACCACCTCCCTATGAGCGAGACAAAAAGATGGATGCGATGTTGGGGGTGAAATTCATATCTTCAAGGTGGAGAAAAAAGTTGATTGGGTTGTGCCGTGACATAAAATCAGGCTCTGCTTGGGAGGCAACCCAAGTTAATTAGGTATGTGTTATTTTTCAGTTTTTTTGTTTTTACTTCATGTAGTTTTTTTTTATTTTTGATTGAGTCGTAGGTTGATGGGAAGTCTGAGTACCGGAAACCTGAGCTAAGGAGCATGACAAATACTGAGTGTGGATCCCAGACATTCTTGATATTTAAAAGATGCTACTAGCTAGGACTAGAGGCCTCAAGGAGTATTTCTAACTCTTACTTTGAAAGTTCACTGTAGGGACAAAGTAGATTTTTAAGTGTGGGGTGGGAAAATTCTCAATTTTTGGCTCAATTTAAAAAAAAAATTGTGTAAGATATTTTTGTTGGTTCTATTTTTTATTACATGGTGCAAGTGTTTTAGTTGAAAAAAGCATGTTGAATTGTGTGAATTGCTACTTTTTAGACTCCTAGACTGTTTATTATGACTCTTGTTCTTGTGGCTTAAAATTTGAATTCATGTTATTGTTTGGTTAAGAGTCTATGATGATCCTACTTGAAGTTGAGCATGTGTCATGTGTCATGTGAGGTTGTAGTATATCCTTGTTGCATTTGATGTCTAGAACTTGCCCGGTGTGTGTGCAAAGAAAAATAAAGAGTGTGGGTTTAGGAGATGATATAGGCATTTCTTTGATAGCCTTGTTTTTACCTTCTATTTGACCTACCCTTTGTGCATAATCCTAGTGAGTCCCGTTGAGCCTTTAATTTTTTTTTTGGTAGCCTCATTTGTATCCTAATCCCTTCTTTGGTAAACCTTAATTTGATCCAAAAGCTCCTAGGCGCTTTAATGAAAAATTAATTGAGTAAGAAGTTGAAAAAATAAGAGGAAAAAGGTGAATTTAATGCCCCCAATGTAATAGTTATCGGTGTTGATAATTGATGTATGGTGGATGGTTGTGATAGACATTATGCTAGAAATATTATCATGGTCATGAAAAAGGAAAAATAAATAAAAAAATTGATCCATGTGGTAATAAATAATACTTCCACCATGTATTTGTGAAAATGATTAAAATAGATGAGGCAAAACAAAGGTGATAGGTGGATGAAAAAAGTGTAATTTGGTTGTTGGAGATTGATTTTAAATGTATAATGTAGTGTATTAAAGTTATTAGAGAGATTAGTCACTACTCCTAAATAGTTCCTACCCATCTCTTAGCCTACATTACAACCCAAAAAAAAACTATGTGATCCTAAGTTCATCATTCCGATATTAGTGGAGCACTACACTAAGGGCAAGCCTATGGTTCATTATGTGTAACTTTTGAATTCTTTGTCAGAGTGAGCGTAATTTGATTCTTGTACCCATCATGTTATAAATTGTATCTATGCGAGTGATTATGGGTAACTCTCTCGTTGTTAGGGCACATGTTTGATGAATTTTGATGATTTGTATGATGTCCTTGATTGAGCAATATGCATGAGTTTGCCAACTAGGTGAGTCAATTTTTGAGGATAGGATGTTTTGGAGTAGTTTTCATGAGCTATCAATTGTGTAAATAACGTGCTTTGTGTAGAAACTTGCATTCCATGTAGTCATTGTAGTACGAGCTTGAGTGTCTTGCATTTAGTGGAAGTGTAGAGTCTCCTCAACTTATGATGCTTAGAGTTAAGAGTTGTTTGAGGTCGAACAAGGATTTAAGTATGGGGTGGTGATGTTGGATGTATTTATGCATTCTAGTGTTACTATTCTATCTTATTTAGCCTTGTTTTGAGGATAATTCATGTGATTTATGTGTTAATATGATATAAATAAGCATTTAAGTGTCCAAATATGTATTTACAATGTTCAACGTGGTTTTCAAACAAGTTTGTACTTAATTGAGTCATTAAGAGTTCAATCGAGGAAACTAGTTTTACTAGCTTGAGCTAGTTGTGTGTCTAGTTGGTTTCGTTGGATTCGAATGTGTTTAAGGAGTTTCTAATGGTTTTAATTTGTAATTATGAGTGGAATTACTTGTTTGAAATGGGCAAAGTTTAATTTGATTATGTTAAGAGTCGGAATAATAAGTGAAGATCATTGTGAATTAGCCTTATCTTAGCTTGTGTTTTGATTAGTCGTTATGGATATTATGTTGTTATTGTCTCTACTTTGTGGTGTGTGATTATGTAGGAGGCTTTGTGATCTGAATATGGTGATATATTAATGATAAAAAGGCTTGAAATTCATTGAAAATACACTACAAAAGGCATGAGGAAAAAAGGGCTAATTCCAGTGAGCCAACGCGATAGCAACGTGACGCACTATTCCAGCAACTCTGTGACCAACACACCCCGCTGATGTTCCCAATGCGCTGATCGATGCGACGCGTCACTGTGTCCATGCATGGCCAAAAATTCAATTCTTTGTCGACACGTTTTGGCATTGTCCTAATATTAATACAATACATTGGACATGTTTTGAGGTTTTTGGTGGGAATATCTTGAAAATCTCATGACCTTTTCTTAATCCCACAAGGTTAAGGAATATTATATTATAAGTACACTTTGTGGGAATCTTGAAGCGGGAGGGGGGTGGGGGACAACTAGGACAACTTTGAACAATTCTTGAGAATTCTTGGACACGTTAGTTACGTCGTGGATTATTTTTGTGGAGGTTGCCGCTACTTCTTTAGGTTTTTATTATTTTTTATTTAGTTTTTAATTATTCATAACATGTATTCAATTATTTGGGTCGTGATTATGAATATTAGCAGCTAAACGCCCCCTTTCTGGGGTTAAAGCCAAAACATAAGTACCAATATTTTGGATTAATTTCGTTGGATTTGCTTATCATATTTGGTTGCTTGTTATTCTTAATTTAATTATTTGATGGATTGATCAGTCGAAAAATATATCTATTGTGAGAGGGAATAGGGAGATAGAACATGAGAATAAACGATGTATGATTTGTATTCTTTTATAAAATAAGGAATTGAACTTATCACCTAGGACAGGAATGTACTTAGGAGTCTTACTTGATTCAAACGTAGGATGATATCTTTAATAACTAAATTAGATTATTACATCCCCGCTCAACGATGTAGTTATAATGTTCGAATTGGGCAAACGGTTAGAGGTCGGGAGATCATGATCGTGCAATTAACCCTACAAATCAGCAACCAAGATAAGCAAGTTAACAAATGAAATTCAATAACATAGTATGATTGTTTGAAGTGCTTTAACCCTGGGCTTTACTCCATTGACTGTCCCAAGACTTTTATTTCTACGCACTGTTTATTTTATTTTAGTTTAAAATTAGTCAATACTCTTTTTGGTTACTTTATCTCAATTGTTAAACTTAAATTGGATAGTTGTCAACACAAGTCCCTGTGGGATCGATATTATGCTTTCTTGAAGGCCACTATATTACTTGGTAGATCACGTACACTTGCGTGTGCGCTTGGGCACTGTCAGGAAACTTCTATATTTTCTCAAGTTCTTTTCTGAAGTTACAGCCTAAATCTTGTGATACTCTATTTCTCATCTTCTACATTAGGTTTTGGGCCGCATTACTTCGGCAATATGTTGAAGGTTGGACTTGAGCAATATTTAAAGTACTACAAGTCTTTTCCTTGTTGAGAATACTTCATTACTTGGCAGATAATGAAGAATTCTTTTGATTTCAAGATGGCATCTGTAAAGGACTCTTACTACATATTCAAGCTTCATACCTTTTTTTTTTAGAGCCGTTCACAATTTAGACTCATGCGGGCCAGGAGTGTTTTGACTTAAAGTTTAAGCTCGTGCGTCAAGAAATATTTTGACTTACAATTTAGGCTCGTGCGTCAAGAAATATTTTTACTTCCAATTTAGGCTCGTGCATCGAGGAGCATTTTGACTTGCAGTTTAGGCTCATGCGTTGAGGAGCATTTTGACTTGCAATTTAGGCTCGTGCATTGAGGAGCACTCTGAGAAAGAATTCTTGTAATGTAACTTTCCTCCCAACCCTTTGTAATGAAGTATTGTCGCACTTTAGTTTGGTATTTATTGCCCCCATTGGTTGAAGCAGATTTGCATTTGATCTTGTATTGACTTTTTAATGTTGGAGTTTAGAAGTCCCTTGACATTTTTTTTGTTTGCGAGCGATCCATGTCCAAGTATCACCTTTCTTGCTGTTGGAGAAGTCGTTTTTCATGGATTTGTTTGTTGTTTTCTTCAAGGCTGGACCCCAATTAGGTCAAAGCTCCTAAATTGTAGAATGATGATTTGTTCAACTTTTGGTGATTCCACAGAGCACAAGGATTGTAGAGCTTTCAAAATTAAACCTTTTATATGGTGCAGTTTGGCGCTAACATGATTTGCATCAACTGTATCTCCATCACCAATGATGATCTTTCCCTCTTGCATTAATGTCATGATCTTTTCTTTCAGGATGAAGCATTTTGTGGTGTGATGACTAACCATGCAGTGAAATTTATAGTACATAGGATCATCGACTTTATTTGATTCTTCAGCTTGCTTAGACTTAAGGAGTTCAATGAGTTCTTTGGCTAGCAACTCGTCGAGAATCACAGGAACATCAGAGTCGAAAAAAGGATATACCTTTGTTTGTATCTCCTTCAAGGCTAGTTGATTTTTTATCTCTCGCATTTGTTGCTTTGGAGCTTCCTCTTTTAGCTTTTATCTTGTGGAGGACTTCATAAAACTCACAGTTTTCTCCATAGATTCTCCAATTTGATCTTCTGATGAGTCTTTGAATCTAGTGACTTCTTTCCTAGGATAAAAAATAGGTGACATCATTCTATGATTTGCAATGTTATCTCCATGTCATGAGTCCGCATAGCTAATTCTTCAAAAGTTAGAGGCTTAATTCTTAGAGGATATATATACACAAGGCCCCAATGCATCCCTTGAATGCAAACTTCAACTTTAAAAGTTTTAGAAAGTTGATCCTTGCAATCAAAGTTCAATGTTCGCCAACGATTTATATAGTTCAGAACAGGCTCATCTTTACTTTGTCTTGTGTTTCTCAACTCCATCATGTTGACTGTACGACGGGTGGTGTAGAAACAATTTAGGAACTGACTTTCTAGTTGATCCCAATAATCAATTGATTCAGTCTCCAAGTCCGTGTACCAATCAAAAGCGTTGCCATTCAAAAAACGAACAAACTGCTTGACAAAAAGGTCACCATGTGTACCAGCACTGCTACAAGTCTTAACGAAATAAGCAATGTGTTGCCTTGGATTTCTCTTTCCATCAAATTGTTGAAACTTTGGTTGTTGATATCCAATTGGCATTGATAAGCCCTCAATTTGCTTAGAATACGACTTTGAGTAACCTATAAAACTTTGTGACGAACCGACATATTGTGCCTTGATAGTGTTTGCAATCATATCTTGCAGTTGTTGAACTATTAGAGTAACCACTGAAGCAGATCGATCATCGCAGTGATTGTCACATAACTTGATGAGAGATTCACTATCAACTTTTTCTCACAATGTTAGATTATAATTTGACTCTCCAGGACTGTAGAGATCTAACTTGCTCATAAGTCGAGTGATTTAATGATCTTTCTCAACAACAGACTTCTTTAGGGCTTCAATGATTTGCTCCGGCATTGCAAACTTCTCATCTATGTAAATTGCATCAACTATGAATGTGTTGACTTTCATTAAAGTTGGAGAATTCGTTAAGTCTTCATACTCTCCAAAGTTGTAGACAGTTTCAAACGGTTCATCTGATGACATAGATGCAAAGTTACCCTCGGGGGTTGTAGTTACAGCCAAAATTTAAGATTTTCTCCTTTTCGTCATCTCCCAAAAGGTGAAGTATCGGGATCCATTCAAAGCACAAGCGTTAAGATTGCGTCGATTGACGGAGCCAACAAGTTTGATCTCAGTAGATGTGGCACAAGTAGACTTCCTGCATGAAACTTCATTGATTTTTTCTGAAGTCCATTGTAGTAGTTGAATTTGTGATTTTTTAATTTGTAGAAGAAAGAGATGAAGAGTAGAACTGGTCCTACTGGGCGTGCCAAAATTTGTTCGCAATAAATTTCCGTAGTGCTAAAAATTAACTGCAAGCAAAAATAAAATAAACAAAAAGAATAATTTTATTTAAATGAATCTTGTGAGTACAATTCTGTTATTCTCTTGATTCTTCTCTCCTAAGCTTCTTCCGTGATTGAAGGGCCTTCCGTAGCGTGTTTCTCGACTGTAGGATGATTTGGACCTCCTAGAAATTCATTTGGATATCCAGGAATGTCACTCAACACTTCATCTTGTCGAGTTAATCTTCGAAAAGAACTCCGTTAGTCAATTCTTTGAAGAGTTGTGTAGTTAATGCAGAGCTTTCTCTAATGCTTGCGGAATGCCCCCTGGAAATTGTGTAACCCCCTATTTATAGTTGTAGGGGGTAGACGGTCTAAGTGTAGATAACCTCTTCTGCCTCATTCTGATTGGTCCATTCAGTTTTCAAGCTTATCACAAATATTATGTGATAAGGTTTCTTGTGATTGGCCAAAAACATATCATTTGGAACACTAGGTGATGTTTCATTGGCTCTTGAACTTGACTTGGATTGCCACATCATTTGAGTATATGGCCTTGCCTTGTTGGTCTTTAATTTGACTGGGATGCCACGTCACTTTACACGTGGCATGAGTTTGGCCTTCAAGGTGAGATGGACCTTGATGAAGAATAAAATGGATTTATTATTTTTGCAGCCCAAAATAATTTTAGACCCAATAAAATATTGATCATATTCAAATTTTACATGAATTTGACCCAATAAATTTTGCGTGTCTACAATCTTATGTTTGGAGTTACTCTCTAATTTTATTAATAACCAAGTGGATGTGGAGAAATGGAATACGGTTAAGATTTCCTCTTCCAGTCCTCTCCTTTCCCATGTCCTTTTTGCGAACGACCTTACTTTTATGGCAAAATCCAATGCCAGATCTATCTCTTCAGTCCACCACTGTCTAGAAACCTTTTGCACTTTGTCTGGCCAATCCATCATTAAAGCCAAGTCTCGTATAATTTTCTCTATACATTGTCCGGCTGTCTTCCGTTATCTAGCTACCTCCCAGTTGGGTATCTCCTCCTCTATTAACTTTGGTAAGTACTTGAGAATTCCCATTCTTAACCGTAAACCCAAGCATGTTGATTTCCAAATTGTTATTGATAATATGCTTACCAAATTAGCAAACTGGAAAACCAAATTTCTGTCCCATTCTGATAGAGTTACTCTTATCAATGTGACTCTTAATGTTATCCCGACTTATGTGATGCAATACTTCATCCTCCCAAAAAAACTATTAGGTTGATTGATAAAATCCAAAGAGATTTCCTACCGAGTTCTACGTCAGATGCTAGGAAACTGCATTATGTTAATTGGGCAATTGTTACTCGCCCTAAATGTGAGGGTGGTTTAGGCATTATTAAAGCTGCTTCTAAAAGCCAAAACCTTATTGCTAATATGTCTTGGAGACTTTTTTTAAATCCTTCCTCCCCTTGGGTCCAATGTCTTATTAACCGATATTCTCATTGTAGATCTTTAGCCTTCCACTCTTTAATTTGGAAAAATATCCTTACGTGTTGGTACTTATGTCAAAATATGTGCTGGCAAGTTGGTAACGGTAAAATTATCAAATTGTGTGACTATAACAGGATTTCTAGGGGCGTCACCCTTCGTTCTCTTATCCAGGGGATTTTAATGGCTAATGAGTATACTGCTACCCTAGATACTTACCGTAATGCTTACTCATGGAATTGGGATGCTCTCTCCTTTGTCCTTCCGGATCATATCAAGCATGCCATGGATAAGGTTTATTTTCCTCAACATCCTTCCTATGCCGACTTTCCTCATTGGGATAAGAAAGCCAACTATTCAGTATTATTCCTTTTTAATATTCCTCCTTCATGTGACACTGGTTTTCTGTGGAATTGGCACCTTCACACGCTTAATAAAATTAAGTTTTTCCATTGTCAATGATCGGATTCCAACTAATATGTACTTGCACTCCCTTACTATTACCCTCAATGGATAATGTCCTCATTTCCCTAATGTTCTCGAATCTTCATATCATATATTTGTTGATTGTTGCATCGCTTCTGCCTTGTGGTCACAACTGGGATTACCTTCTCTTTTCCTTCGTCTACCTCGGCTCATCTACGGCTTCTCCACTTTAGGGATCTTAATCTTTCCCTTTCAAATCCCTACTTTCAATGGTCTACCTTCTTTTCTTTTGCCCTTTGGAAGATCTGGTTTACTAGAAATCGCAACATTTTAAACCAATCCACTCCTTAGTTTCTCTTCCTGATATCTTCCATAAAGTGATTGAATTTACTTTTCTCGCTAATGGTGTTAGACGAAATAAACATTTGGGCTAACATTTTCAGCAATAAACAAGAACATGGGTTAACTTAGAATAGAATGTTCTTTTATTTCTAGTAGAAGAGAAGCTTCTTCTTTTATTTTATTTTTATTGTTTAGCTTAGAAGAGAAGATTCTTTAGCTTGTATAAATAAATGTGATTGTCAAGGAATATACAGAGAAGAAAATTCCCAAATACTGTCTCTTGTTTTTACATGGTATCAGAGCAGTAGGTCGTTGCATACAAATCATCTTCTCGATTATCAATTTTCTTCATCTGACCTATCTATACAATAGTGGATGGAGTGACTACTTCTTCAGCATTTTCTGGTTCTACCAGCAGAACTCCACCAGCTATGGATCCCACTGATGTTTATTATCTTCACTCTTCAGATTCACCGGGAATAGCCTTAGTTAACGCTCCATTTAATGGAAAAGGTTATCAAAGATGGAAGAGATCAGTGCTTATAACACTATCAGCCAAGAACAAGTTTGGTTTTATCACTGGTGTTGATGCTTCACCAGATGCTCAATCTCCAGATCCGCAATCTTGGAGAAGATGCAATGACATGGTAATGGTTTGACTCCTTAATTCTCTTTCTAAGGATATTGCTAATAGTGTGATATACTATAGGATTTATGGAAGAGTCTAGAGTATAGATTTGGACAATCTAATAAAGCTAAACCATTTCACTTGCAAAAGGAAATAAATAGCTTAGTTCTAGGAAATAATGACATTGGAGGATATTTCAATAAACTTAAGAGACTCTGGGATGAGCTGGAATCTCTCAAGTCTGGTAAGTGCACTTATGTGTGTAACTGTGAAGGTAAATTGAAGCTAGAAAAGTCTCTTGAAGATGAGAAACTTATACAATTTTTTATGGGTATAAATGATGTGTATGCTCAGGCAAGAGAAAACATCTTAATGATGAATCCTCTTCCCAACATAAATATTGCTTAATCTCTGATTTTACAAGATGAAAATTAGAGAGAAACCAATATGGGTGGTTTGATTACAACTGATTCTTCTTTTTTTATGATAAGCAACGTGAATCAAAATAAATTTGGCAAGAAATTCCAGAAATCCTATGGTGCTATGCCTAATTTGGGAACTAAATCATTCAACTATCCAAGGATGAACAATCATCAGCAATTACCCAAATAAACAAAGACAAACCAGCCACAACAGAAATTTAGAGTTAAGAAGAAGTACAATCCTAATGTGTCCTGTGATTTTTATGGTAAGACTGGACATGCTAATGATGATTGCTTTAGGTTACATGGCTTTCCTGAAGATTTTTCAGTTCACAAACAATAAGGGTGAATAGGTTTAGATCATAGGAAATATTGTTATGTCTGAAAAAGAAGGTGACAATGAGCATATGATTGACATGGATTTAATCAATCAACATTTCACCAAAGAATAATTCAAGCATTTTATTCAAATGGCAAGACAGAAATCAACAGAGGGATCTTCTATGAATAAAGAATCCGAGTAAATGTTAATGCAGTTCTTAGTACTATGCATAAATATATTGGAACTTGTCTTTCAGTCTTTAATTATGGAATATGGATAATAGACTCGGGTGCTTCTGAGCACATGTGTTACAACTCTAGTTCTTTTCTTTCCATGACAGCTCTTAAAATTCCTATTAACATTAATTTGCCCAACTCTCAGTCCATCCTTGTGACTCACATAGAAAGTGTTCTAATTCCTAATAACCTCACATTGCATAATGTTCTTTATATTCCAAGTTTCAGATACAATCTGTTGTCAGTTCATAAATTTAATGTCCAATACAATTATACTCTATCCTTCAATTCTAATAGTTGTGTCTTACAGGGTCCTCTAATGAAGAGGCCTCAAGCTTTTGGTGAAATGAAGGAAGGTCTATACTTGCTTCAAATTATTCCTAATAAGTCTAGTAGGAACTAAGAGATTTTCAAGGATTCTAAAGTCTTTTCTAACTTTAACAATACTGTTTCTAGTCCCAGTTCAGTTTCACATTGTTTTCCAGTATGTTTCAATGCTAATTCTGATGTAAGGTTATGACATGTAAGACTTGGACATTTGACTTATTCATCAATGAAGAATGTCCATTTCCTTACAATTTTCTCTAATTATTATTGTCATTGTGAAATCGATCTTTTAGCTAGGCAGGTTAGAATACCTTTTCCTATCAGTCAAATTACTTCTTAATTCATTTTTTATCTGGTTCATATAGACACTTGGGGTCCCTACAAGTCACCTACTCATAAATATTATAGGTATTTCTTGACTATAGTAGATGACTATAGTAGAGGGACCTGGACATATTTGCTAGCAACTAAAAGCAATGCATTTTTTGTTATTCAATGTTTCTTGAAAATGGTCTAAAGACAATTTCACAAAAAGGTAAATATTGTCAGATCTGATAATGCAATGGAGCTGGGTAGGAGTACAGAGGCATCAAATTTTTTAGCATCTCAAGGAATCATATATCAGACATCTTGTGTTGCTACCCCACAACAAAATAGGGTAGCTGAAAGGAAGCACAAACACTTGCTTGAAATTGCTAGGGCTTTGATGTTTCAATCTAGAGTGCCTATGATCTATTGGGGTGAGTGTATACTCACTGACACATTTCTAATCAACAGGCTATCTTCCAAAGTTCTTAAAGGTAAAACACCTTATGAAATTTGTTTGGTAAAACACCTTCTTATCAATTATTAAGATGTTTTGGTTGCATATGCGTTGCTAACACTTTATCTCATGAAAGGAGTGAATTTGATCCTATATCCACTAGGTGTGTCTTCCTAGGATACCCAAGTGATCAAAAAGGGTACAAACTTATTGACCTGACTTCTAAGAAATTTTTTGTGTTAAGAGATGTTCATTTTGTGGAACATGTGTTTCCTTTTGATTCTAGCCATTCACATATCCCTACTCCTAATTTTCCTACCTATACAGAAGAAGACCATTATTTCACTCCACCATCTCTCATTCCTTCTAACCCTATTAAACCAGATTCCAACTTTTCACCTTCTAACCTTTCTAAGTCAACTCTTGATAATTCTAATTCTTCTTCTTCAACTGTCACGCCATTTATTCCTTCAGAACAAGATGTTTTACTACCCTTACCTTCTCCGAGAAGATCTCAAAGAAGAAATATTGGTGAACTACCTTCACATCTGAAAGACTATATCTGCAACACTATTTATCTAAGTAATGTGACTGAATCTTGTTTTGTTACTCCCACTACACCCACATGTATATCAGTTTCTATGCTTTCCACACCTAACCAAACTATACTATATTCCATTTCCTCTATCATTGAACCCAACAGTTACTTTCAGGCATGTACACATCCAGGTTGGGTGAAAGCAACGCAGGATGAGATTGATGCTTTAATACTCAATCAGACTTAGGATGTTTTCCATTTTACATAAGTTAGAAAGTCATTGCCTTGTAAGTGGGTCTATAAAGTGAAACAACATGCAGACGGATCTCTTGAAAGGCTAAAGGTACGCTTAGTAATCAGAGGTGATATTCAGCAAGATGGGGTTGATTTCGATGAGACTTTTTCCCTAGTGGTCAAAATGACCACCATCAGATATTTACTGGCAATTACAACCAATAAAAAATGAGAAATTTCATAATTTGATGTGAATAATGCCTTCTTGCAAGGAACTTTGCAAGAAGAAGTCTATATGAAATTCCCTGCAGGAATGGAACCTCCTCAACCTAATATGGTTTGTCAACTTAAAAAGTTACTCTATGGCTTAAATCACCTCAAGGAAATGGTATGCCAGACTTGTCGGAGTCCTGAACTTCAAAGGTTATATAGCCTCCCTCAATGATTATTCCTTATTCTTTAAACAATCGGGATGGCTTGTCTCTATCGTAGCTGTCTATGTCGATGACATTTTGATTACAGGGGATGCTACTAATGAGATACATAACCTTAAGGATTTTCTTCATACTGCGTTTAAAATTAAGGATCTCGACTCACAACACTATATTTTGGGAATGGAAATTTTACGAGAAGAACAGGGAATCATAATGAGTCAACGAAAATATACCTTGGATTTGATCAATGAATTTGATATTTCACACCTTCCTCCAGCTTCTTCTCCGTTAGATCCTTCAGTCAAGTTCTCTGCAGATTCAAAAAATCACATGTCAGATCCAACACTTTACAGGCATCTCATTGGTAAACTCAATTATTTTACTCATACTAGACTGAATCTGTGTTTTGTTGTTATGACTTTTAGTCAATTTATGCAACATCCTAGCATCGAACATTTCAAAGCAGGATTGTGAGTCATAAGTTACCTGAAAGCATATCCGAATCAGGGCATCATTCTCAGTGTTTCACCCTCCTTCTCTCTCGCTGCTTATTATGATGCTGACTGGGCCTCTTGTCGTACTACATGAAGGTCAGTCAGGGTTTTTTTATTAGCTTGGGAGGTTCACCAGTCTCCTGAAAATCGAAGAAACAATCTTCCATTTCTCTTTCATCTGCAGAGGCTGAATATCGGTCAATGAGGAGATTAGTTGCGGAATTGACCAGGATGACAAGATTGCTTACCGATCTATCCGTTCCTCCTCCTCTTCTTATTTCAGTTCACTCCGACAATCAAGCAGCCTTACATATAGCTTGAAATTCGATTTTCTATAAGCGAATGAAGCATGTTAAGCTTGACTGCCACTTTGTTCGTCAACAATATCTCTCGGACTTGATATCTCTTTCATTTATTCCATCTAAGGATTAACTCGCTGACATGTTCACCCAATCCCTTGCCGGACCTCCTCACCATCAGAATTTGTGCAAGTTGGGTGTCACTTCTTTCACCTCCAACTTGAGGAGGGAATGTTAGACTAAATAAATATTTGGGCTAACATTTTCAGCAAACAAGAACATAGGCCAACTTAGAATAGAAGGTTCTTTTATTTCCAACTTAGAAGAGAAGCTTCTTTTATTTTTATTTTTATTTTCATTGTTTAGCTTAGAAGAGAATATTCTTTAGCTTGTATAAATAAATGTGATTGGCAAGGAATATACAAAGAAGAAAATTCTCAAATACTGTCTCTTGTTTTTACAAATGGTCCCACTATACCTCCTCCTCAATGCATTATCCCTGTTAAATGGCTTCCCCCACCAACTGGTTTCTTTAAGTTTAATGTTAATGGTGCCTTTCGATGTCATGACTCCACCGGAGGGGTGGGCGGAGTTATTTGAGATCATGCGGGTAATTGTGTTGGGTTCGAAATTGAGAGGGCGTCATGCAGAAGCTTAAAGTTGTAAACTATTGAAACGATAAATAAGATGATAAGAAAACATATTAAAGCATAATATTATTGATATGATTCGACCAATTGACCTACATATTAATACCCTAAATAAAAAAGCATAAAAACTATTTGAGAGAAAATCTTCCTAGAATCGTAAAACGACTACATTTAGAATGTTATTGTGTTAAGGTATGAGAAGAGAGGTCTTTTATTTATGGATGATCAAAACCTTTCCTCCAAGAAAGAGGTTAGCCAAATATGAAAAAGTTTATATTTTTCTTTCAGAAAAAATAAAAGTAATTATGGTATTATTTTTATTTTTCTTATAAGAAAAGTAAAACTTAAATTTGATAAGAAAATCAAGGCAAAAACCATAATAAATTGGATTGTGGTTTTCTCCAACTCAGCCCGGGCCTTTAATACTACTGAAATGGAGTAATGGAGTTTAAAACTTTACATCTTAGTCTGCAATTGGCCAGGCATAATGCTTGTCTTCCAATGGAAGTGGAAACAGATGCAGTGGAGGTAATTCAGTTATTGAAATCTCCTACATGCACTTATTCTCACATTAACTCTTCTTGTAGGTTGTTGCACGATCAAGGAGTTGGGGAATCCCCAGGTCCGGCATAATTTCAGAGAAGCAAATAAGGTGGCACATTTTCGGGTAAAACATGATTCTTCAATGCAGGGTGATGACTAAGTAGTGTTATTGAATTCACCCCCTATTGTTTCCCAGGAAATGTATGCAGCTATGCAGCAACTTTATGTGAGTAGGAGTTTATCTAGTAGTATGTGTAGTAATCTAGCTATGTTGGGCAACCTGTGTGTTGTCAATGCTGATGTACTTTCCAGCATCTTATAAATAAATAAATGATCTTTGTTATCCAAAAAAAACAAACAAGTTTGCTTATGAATTACACTGACCACTAACATCTTTTTCTCATGACATGCGGAAAGTTTTTAGTTGAATCAGAGCTTCGACGTAGTAGTAAAATAATTAACACTGCCGGCACAGGACAACGGAGAGATTTGATTGTGTAGTTTAATATCGCCTTTTTACTAGAGATACTTATTTTGACACGAATATCAAAAGAATCCAACCTTTTATGCATATTATCATAACTAAGTGTGTTGCCCACTAGATCACTAGACCTTAAGAATTCTCTCTATATATATGCGCAATAGATCGAGCTACTTTAAAGGTACATACACAAAATTAAACTCAAAAATACTATAACCGCAATGAGAGTGATAAATAGATACATTCTCAAGTATCAGACCGGTCAATTTTGGACAGGAAAAGAAGACAAAATAGAAGCTGGCCTTACTCTCAAACACAAAGGAATTATGAATATATTTTCAACTTAAAGGCAGTTCGATTAAACATAACAGAAGAACCAAAACCAAAGACCATAATAGGCATCAGGCAAGAAAAAAAAAACACTGCTACTACATCCTCAAACAAACAAGTACGACAAATATGAAATAGTACGGTAAGCATCACCGAACACACAAACAACCATTACCAAACAACTCCCAACTGATGTCAGCCAATCAGATACCTAATTTATGAAAGGGGCATTGTGCGGTGAGGCCTGTTCATTTCCCTGTTATGAACCTCAACTAAAGCATTCAAGCGTTGATTATCCATTCCAGACATATCCCTACAAAGAAAGCTAGGATTAGGTCTAGATGAAGTCAGACTATGAGCCACAGCAAACGGAGTTGGGACCCTATTCATCCAAAGCTTTTCCTGTGCACCAATTGCATGAGAGTATCGAAAGAATTGTGGATAATCTGACCGAGTAACAGCCTCATGAGTATCTTTAAGATACATAGCCTCACGTAGAACCCTGTAGTCTCTCAGAACAGGAGAACCTGTCAGGATTAAAGCATCGCGCATGACTTTGTAAGCATACATATCAGACCGCTCCAAGAAATCAAACAGATAACGCACTATAGAGCCAAAGGAATCAGAACGATCTAACTCTGCAATTACAAAGCGAATCACCGCCTTTTTTAGACGCTCCATTGCACCAAACTTAAGGCTGATAACCCTTGCCGTAGTAAAAGAGTACGGTACTGGTATCTCTACACATGTAAGAGACATGAAATTTGAGAACGCATATCCATAATCCTATCATTCATGAAGCTATCATAGTTAAGCGCTCGGCTGATATTTTTAAAGAGTAACAGTACGGTGCAGCCAAAGACAAGAGCCTTTATGTCAAAAAAGACTCTTTATCCAAACTATTTTGTCAAATACCCACAAGTTTTAAATCCTTTGCCAAATACCCACTTAATTTCACCTCACCACCAACTTTTCCAACTTAACAATTTCAGCTTTAACCTTTATAATAATTCACTTTAACCCAATACTTCCAACTTAATAAATTCATCCATAAGTTTCTAATAATACACTTCAACCCACTCCATCATCCACCACTATATATATAAAAATAATATCTAGGTTTTCAAAAATATTAAAAAATAATTCTAAAAGCTAAAAATAGAAAGTGGTTATTTTTTCCACCAAAAAACTCCGATTCCGGCCACTTTTTCGGCATTATTTTCCGACGATCAGCTGTAAATTAGTCCACAAACATCATAAGCTTGTCCATTGCATCCATTGTTACCTCATTTGTTTCTTATCTTCTCAAACACACTTTCCACCATTGTTAAAAAGCTTTAAATCACTCACATTACTCAAAACCACTTTAGAAAGTGCATTACAGCAGCTCAGGCGACTCCAAGTTCATTTCTTTATTTCATAAACCCAACAATCATTGATTACAAGCAATATTTGCAATTTCAAGTATTTGTACGGAAATCTGCGCAGTCATCGACCCGTCCTCGCCAGTCATCGACCATGCATACAACACGACATAGACCATAAGCATAATCTATCATCGACCGAAGCTTAATTCTAGGATGTCTATTGCAAAATTTGTTCTGGTTTCTGGTGATTTCATGGGAGAATGGGTGGAGACTTCGAAATGTTGGAAATGGAGATCATTTACCAAGGTGACAATTCTCATTCCTGTTCGCCGCAACAGTTCGGACGACGAATTTGTTGCAAGCGTAATGTAGAGCGGGGATCTAGATTGCGCGTCGAGCGACGTGGTGATTAGTTATGTAATGTATTCGAGAGAAAATATGAACCCTACAATCATAAATAGCGATATACGTGTGCTGACGTACATAATGGATGCTGATGTAGATGGCTTTAGGCAAATTTTGAGGATAAATGTGGTTGAGAGGTCCTTTGAAGGACCACTGAATTCATCAGCACCCCCACCGCGGCGCCCGGCACTCTACGATGATTTGATCGACGACGATTTGAATGATTATGAGAATGATGTCGATGATACAATTAATATGGAAGATTATTCTATGCATATGGAAGACTTTTCATCGGACTTGTAAGATGATGAAGAAGACCGTGAAACGGAATCACAAGCAGGACACTCCTTCACCGACGAAACCAATTTCTGTTGTGGTCAAACATTCGCCGATAAAAAAGAGCTGAAAATGCAACTAGACTCAGTAGCGGCGAGGCAGTCTTTTGATTATTATATGGAGAAGAGCTGCACAAAATTAATGAAGGCGCAATGCTTATCTCGTGGTTGTGGTTGGCTGTTGCGGGCAAAAAAGTACGACACCTCGAACAGATTTTGCATATACAAGTATGTCGGGATGCACACGTGTGGCGTTGAAAACGCCACCCGCAGGCACAAAAAAGTCTCATCCAAATTAATTACTTCAGTATGCGTAAATCATTTTCGGGATGGTAAGGGTCCAAGCATAAGAGAAATTCAAAGAATTGTATTTAAAGAGTTGCGTTGCAACACAAGCTATTGGATGTGTTGGAAAGGAAGTGTAATTGCGAAGAACATCATTCGCGGGACACAGAAGCACAGATATGCTTACTTGCCGGCTTTTTTCCACATGGTGGAGTTATTGAATCCCGGGTCTTCTTACTCTATCATGGTAAACCGGATGGATGGATTGTTCGTTTACTACTTCTTAGCATTCAGAGCTTGCATACGAGGATATGCCCACATGAGAAAGGTAATTGCCATCGATGGCACACATTTGTATGGCAAGTACGGGGGCGTTCTGTTGAGCGCCATTGCACAGGACACCGAAAATCATATATTTTCGATTGTCTTTTGTGTCGTCGATAAAGAGAACGATGCTTCTTGAACCTTCTTATTCCAGAAGATGAACCAGATCTATGCGTTATCTCCGACAGGCATATTAGCATCGCCAATGCCTTCTCCCGTGTATACAGTCGTGCACATCACGGACTTTGCATGAGGCACCTCGCTGAAAATCTTCGTGTAAATCAACACTACGGAGAACATCTTTATCTATTCTACGTCGCGACAAAGGCTTATTCCTTTGATGAGTTTAGCGATAATTGTGTGGAATTGAAGAGTAAATGCCCCGAGGCAGCTCATGTCCTTGAAAATGTGCTTGGTTTTGAAAAATGGAGTAGAGCACACTTTTCGGGCAATAGGTACGACGTGATGACCACAAACATCGCCGAGTCGCTCAACTCGATTTTGATGGATGAACGGGAGTACCCCGTATCGTACATATTCAATTCAATTGCTAAAAAATTTGGTGAAAAGTTTAGGCAGCGGCATGCATTTGTCGGTGGTAAAAAGAACATATTTGTGTCTTCTGCAGAAAGGATCCTAAGGGATAATAAGAGTGCGAGCGATTCCTTGTATGTGGGTAATCCAAACGGGGTTCTCGACGAGTATACGGTGTTCGGCAACGGCGTTACTGCCAAGGTCAATCTCTTGGAGAGGAGCTGTTCTTGTCAAAAATTTGACCTTGTGAAAATACCGTGCGAACACACGATGGCAGCTTTGCGAGCAAAGTACGGCGATGGCGAAGATTATGGTAACTCCATCTACGACTACTCTTTGCCAATTTATAAAGCTGAAAGTTACCTCCTGTCATACTCGGAAACAATTAACGTGGTCCCTCCGGAGGCTGAATGAACTGTGCCACAGGAATTGGTAGACACAAAAATTTCTCCACCCCCGTACGATCCCAAACTTGGAAGGAAGAAAGTCAAACGCACTAAGGGCGTCGGTGAGACATTCAAGTCCAAAAGGAGGAATAGGTGTTCAATATGCAAGAAATTCGAACATAAAAGAACCACGTGTAGAATGGGCATCAAATCACAAATAGACTTTTTTTTTAGCTTCAGTTGTACAGCTATTGTTTTGGGGGATGAATGTGCATTTCTATAGATTTTAACGTTCAGTTATTATCGACCTAAAGCTTTGTCTACGATAGACTATCTATAGTCTGCGGAATATATAATATATGGTCTATAAATTATTATGTATTAATTATATTATTGCTGATCTAACACGTTATGTTGGTCATTTTCCCGGCTGATCTCTCCAATCAATGCAATGAATCATTATTTCCCTTGTTTCCCGTTCCTATTTATTAAAAAGCTGCACAAAACGTCTCTTCACGAGGAAAAACAGCTGGTATACGCATACGAAACGTTTTCTCTTGTCAGATACGTCGACCTACCATTGGGTGGATATATGAACGGATGCAATCTACAGGTCTATAAGTACAGGCCCTCTTTTTACGCAACCCTTCAGTTTTTCCTAATCCGAAAATATCAGAAATTGTTTCTTCTTCTTCTTCATTACCCAAATAAAAAAAATGTCTCCAAGAAGGATACCCCTGCACCCCATCAGACGTGTTCCTCCGAGGCACTACGACCTCCTCCTCCTAAGGAATGATTTGGACCGACTTTTCTACCGGCTGGGTCAAGACCACATCTACCTGGAGTGGGAGCTCCGTCGAATTGCTCGTTTCTTTAGGAAAATTCTGGAAAGGCTCGGAATGGAAGTCTCTGACTACATCACCCCCCACCATCCCCATAATTTAGTTTAAATATTTTATTTTAGTATATTTTTTAAAGTTTTTTTTATTTGTTCATTGCTGAAGAAGCTTTCTTTATAGGATCTTGTTAGAAGAAAGCTTCTTCCATTTTCCCCGTTTTGATGTAAATTTTATTATGTAATGCAATGAACAATTTTAATACAACTATGTTTCAGTTTCTTTTAACATTGTGTGTTTGTCATCTTTGTTCTGATCCCTTGTTTGAAAACTCGAATCAAATATGTCTGCATTTTCAAGTTACAGTATTGTGGCTTGACTAATTTCCTGAAGAGTAAAATGTAATGTTTAGATTTTATAAAGTATTTCGTCGACTGTACATATTAGTCGATCGTAGACTACATAAATCGATGGATCATCGGGTAAATTAAAACAAATAATAACAAATTTTTAAAAAATAATTTAATTTTAAAAAATTTAAACATATTGTCACATGTTATGTGGCTGGTGGAAGAAAATAATTAAATTAAAAATAATTTAAATAGATAATCACACGTTTTGAGAATTTTGAAAGACAATTATTAAATTAAAAAAAAATAATAGTAACATGTATTTTGGGCTGGTGGAAGAAAATAATTAAATATAATATGATTTAAATGGATAATCACATGTTTTGTGGCTGGTAGAAGAAAATAATTTAATTAAAAAGGATTTAAATAGATGATGTTGGCCTGGTGGTGACACTTAATAGACCGTCGTATATCATGCACTATGTCCTCCATCAATCAGTCTGGTATATCGTAGACTTTCACATTTATTATCGCATCGATTGATATCATTATTATGCGTAGACCATGGTGATCTATGTACACAGTTATAGACCATCACTTGGATATAGTTAAAAAATAATTAAATAAATTATAAATAAATGTGGTGTGGATTTCTACACATGTTAAGTAGTGTAAACAAGTCACATAATCATATTAGAGCTTAGACAAATTAGGGAGGGTGAATTAAGAAGTGTGTGGAAGGATAGTGGTTGAATGCTCAATATCGTAAGAGTAATGTTTTTCAAAGCACAAGTATGTATTGAGGATGATAAATATTTTACCACTATCAATTGCACACACTCTTTTGATTTAGGGGTGGTGATGAAAGAAATATGTGGAATGTATAGGCATCAAATATAATACATATCATATATACATACTTATGCTTTGTTTAAACATTACTCTTACGATATTGAGCATTCAACCACTACTCATCCACACACTTCTTAATTCACCCTCCCTAATTTGTCTAAGCTCTAATATGATTATGTGGCTTGTTTACACTCCTTCACATGTGTAGAAATCCATACCACATTTATTTATAATTTATTTAATTATTTTTTAACTACATCCAAGTGATGGTCTATAACCTTGTACATAGATCATCGTGGTCTACGCCTAATCATGATATCAGTCGATGTGATAATAAACGTGTAAGTCTATGATAGACTATACTGATCGATGGATGACATAGTTCATGATCTACGATGGTCTATTAAGTGTCATCACCAGTCGAAGATCATCTATTTAAATCATTTTTAATGTAATTGTTTTCTTCCACCGACCCCAAAACATGTGATTATCCATTTAAATCATATTACATTTAATTATTTTCTTCCACCAGCCCCAAAACATGTTACTATTATCTATTTTAAAAAAATTTAATTTAATTATTCATTTTTTAACCACCTCCACGTGATGGTCTATAGATGTGTGCATAGATCACGGTAGTCTACGCATAATCAGGATATCAGTCGATGCACTAATAAAGGTGTAAGTCTATGGTAAACCATACAAATCAATGGTTGACATAGGTCATGATCTACGACAGTCTATTTAGTGTCACCACCAGTTTAAAAGAGAAAAAATATTTTTTCAACGGTAAAAAATGGCTACTTTTGTAAGCCATCAGTGTGAATACTTTGTTTTTACTTCATATATAAGGTGTACATCCCTCCTTATTTTATTCCATCAACTTTATTTTATTTTTAAAAATTCTACAATGTCGCAAGCATCTCAATCAACCAATTCTAAAAATACTCTAATTTGTCATTGTGGAAATGCGGCTGTCTTGAGGACGTCACGCACGGATTCAAATTCAGGTCGCAAATTTTATAATTGTGCAATAACAAAGGCGAGGTGTGCGTATGTTTTTTTTAAAGTTAAGTTAATGGTTATGTAATTATATTTTTTTCCTAGGATAGTGGCGCATTCTCGTTTTTCAAATGGCTTGATGAGCTATCAACTCCATCCAGTCCATCAACCTTTATTCCGGGACTCGAGACATCAAATTTTCAAGGCTTGGCAAAATTTAATCTACTACAAAGGCTCCAACAATGCGAAGAAAATAAAGATTTTCTCATGACTTTGTTCAAAGAAGCCGAAGAACAGAGGGATTACTTTAAACTATTGCTACATGACACCCAAATAGAGAGGGATCAACTAAAATAAAAATTGATTTTGGCCGAAGAAAGAGAGAATGTCCTAAAAATGATGTTATGTGCTATAATGCTAGTATTCGTTCTTTGGAAAAGTGTAACATGGATGTAGTGATATTGAATAAATAATAATAGTTCTACTTTTGTATAATGTTAAATACTATTTTTGATAGAACTATAGTCAATTAAACAACACGTCAACTTAAATTCGACCAGCAGAGTAATGATAGACTATGCATACGGTATATGGAATATGAAGTATGCATTCTATGATATCAAGCATACAATGTACCAACTATGACCACACCCTGTATATTCAAATTCCATGCCATAAATTAGTTTGATAGAAACAGATTCAGCTCAGAATCATAACAAGTTTCATAAAATAAAAGAATAATTGTCATATCCTACCACCAGATCCTTCAAACTTCATATTTGTGAAATAAAAAAAAATTATCATATCCTAACAACTCATCATTTAACAACAAATTAAGCATCTTAGCATTTAAATGTCTCTTTCCCTAAGTTTCTCATCAACACAAGTGTTACTATTGATTTCATCAACAATGTCCATGACCACATTTGTTTGGACAGCTTCAACTTCTTTATTCTCAACAATTACAGTTTCTTCTTCATTCTCACCTTCTTCTCCTTCTTTTTCAGCATGTGCATCAACTGCTGCTTCTTCAGTTTTCTTTTCTTCCACACCTTCTTTTCTTACTTCACCTGCAACAGTTGTTTCTTCCTCAGCTTCAGTAGCTGTTTCTTCCTTAGTTTTTCTTTTCGCTCACCTGCTGCTTCTTTCTCAACTTCTTCTTTGTCAGCTTTGTCAGCTTCTTCTTCAACAGTTTTTTCTTTTTCCGCGCCTCCTTGTTCATCTGTTTCCACTTCTTCTTCTGCTGCTGCTACTTTTCCACCTTCTTCTTGGCTCTTATCTTCTTCACCGTCCTTCTTTTCTTTTTCTTTTTTCTCTTCTGCCACAACAGCGGCCAACTCATCCATTTTGCTCTTTTTTTCTCCTTCTTAATTCCTCTCCGATTCATGCACATGCACTATTTCATAATATTACAAAGTGTCACACCCCTTTTTCGACTCCAAAAATTAAAGTATTGTAAGTTTCGAAAGGGTTTTTATTATTAAAGTGACAAAGATGAAAATTTATTTTGAAAATGGATTATTTACATTTTTTATTCAGAGTCGCCACTTGGCATAATCTGGTGTGCCAAGTCACCATTGGAAAATCCTTTTCAAAACCATTTGACTCTTTAAACTGGTTTGCGAACGGAGACTCCGGCTAAGGAATTCTGTTGATCGAGGGGAAGGTGTTAGGCACCTCTCGATCCCGTGGTTCAACCACGGTCGCTTGGTAGAGTGTATCAACTATTTTGGCATTACGAAATGTATAAACCACACAAGAGGCACGCAAAAATAATCAAACAAAACAAAACAATCCAAAAATGTAAAGTCCAGTCCAATTATACAGTCCAAAAATAGAAAGATACAAAAATATAAATCCTAGTCTAAACTAATTCTAGATTAAGCTCCAATGCCTTACCCGACGCCGCGGGCCTTCATCACGATCATTTTTCGCCAACATGATACGTCGGGGCATTCCCCGGTGAATAAATACAAGTGATCTCGGGGCATTCCCCGGCTAAATAAATACATTTTTTCAATACAAGAAAACCAAATCATTCACCCAAATTTCAATCATTCAAACAATATTTCAAACGTTCAATAAAATCACAAATTATAAACTTTGCCTACCCAAACTACGTTTGCCTAAACCAATCGGCGCATCATGATACAACCCAATCAAACACTCGTATTTGCTTCAAAATAACCAACGACAATAAATCAAAACAAAATTCATTCTTTATCAATTCCTACCATCCAACCCCACATTCCATTTTTTATACCAAATTCCAACGATTCAAGACAGTCATCTCAACAATCCACAACCATCTATTCAATGAAATCGAACACCGAATTAGTGTCACCAAAATTCAACCACACATCAGGCAAATCAAACACGTATAGTAAAGTAAAATTAGAAGAGATAGAGTTGGACCTTAAATTTGAAGCTTTCAAACTCAATGTTATTCGAATAAAGAGAGTCCGCACCCGGAAACCTCGAGCCGAACCTTAACACCAACAATCCAACTCGACAAATAAAGATCCGTTCACCGTCACTTTTCACGTCGGGGGTACTGTTCACCGGTTACTGTTCACCGGTTACTGTTCACCGGTTACTGTTCACGGTTACTGTTCACCGGTGCTTTTTTTTTTTTTTTTGTGAGGAAGATTATTTTGTCATTGTTGTTATTGTGGAGAAGATGATGATCCAAGAATTTATTTTTTTTCCTCTTAGAATTTTTCTTTTATAATGGGCATGGATTTGTTATGATGTGGGAATTTTGGTGGGTCCCCCATATATTCTTTCTTTGTGGACAAGAAAAAGGAGGGGGGGATCATATGGGTAGTTAGGGTAGGTGGAAGCTTTTGATTGGGTAGGTTGTTAGGATAAGATAAATTAGTTAGAGGTATTTTTTTTGTTTATTTTTGTATTTTTGTATTTTGTGGAGGGATAATTACACGGGGTAGGGTACACGGTAGGATAACATAAAATGGGTAAAGTGAATAAAAATGGAACTTCAAGAGGACGAAATCACGTGTCTACATCATGCCCCCTTTGACCGTAAACACGCAGTGTTTTCAGACAAAGAAGTAGACAACGAGATAGAATTTTGTCCCGACCATTATTCAAAAGAAGAAACAGAAGAAAGAAGGACTATCGGGTTTTGAATTAGGACAGCCTACCCAACCAAGTTACGAGAGGATCGAGTGACAAGCATCTCAACTTTTGGACGGCGGTGGACTATACCGAGCTGGAGAGTCAAGTGAGGTTCCATCGAGGTTCCGGTCCGCGGCTCTGTTATTACATCAAAAATAAAGATTAAAAGCTAAAACATAAAGGAAATTACAAAAATCCTATCTAAACAACTTTTGTTGGTTCTTGACTCGACTTTCATCACCCTGTTCTCCAGGCGGGCTCCTGACTTGCAATTTTTTTCCCCTTGTTGCTTGGCTTTCAATTGCTTCACTTTGTTGCTTGACTCTTTTGTTTCTTCACCCTATTCTCCAGACGGGCTCCTGACTTGCTATTTCATCACTTTGTTGCTTGACTTTTCATTTTCTTCACTCTGTTCTCCCGGTGGGATCCGAACTTGCTATTTCATCACCCTGTTCTTCAGGCGAGTTCCTGCCTTGCTATTTCATCACCCTGTTCTTCAGGCGGGCTCCTGCCTTGCTATTTCATCACCCTGTTCTTCAGGCGGGCTCCTGAAACTCAAAATTAAAACTAGAACGAAAATTATCCCAAACAAGAATTATAAATAATTAGTATTTCATTTTTTGAAAGCATTGTCCCATTTTCCAGGAGGGTCCTCACCAGAAGGTGAAATCCAATTTTTCAGGAGGGTCCTGAGCAGAAAGTAAAAATATCTAAACAAAAACTAAAGTCCCATTTTTCAGGAGGGTCCTGAACAGAAAGTAAAGTCCCATTTTTCTGGAGGGTCCTGAACATAAAGTAAAATCCCATTTTTCAGGAGGGTCCTGAACAGAAAGTAAAATCCCATTTTTCAGGAGGGTCCTGAAAAGAAAGTAAAGTCCCATTTTTTAGGAGGGTCCTAAACAGAAAGTAAAGTCCCATTTTTAAGGAGGGTCCTGAACAGAAAGTAAAATCCCATTTTTCAGGAGGGTCCTGAACAGAAAGTAAAGTCCCATTTTTCAGGAGGGTCCTGAGTAGAAAGTAAAATCCCATTTTTTCAGGAGGGTCCTGAACAGAAAGTAAAGTCCCATTTTTCAGGAGGGTCCTGAACAGAAAGTAAAGTCCCATTTTTCAGGAGGGTCCTGAACAGAAAGTAAATTCCCATTTTTCAGGAGGGTCCTGAACAAAAAGTAAAATCCCATTTTTCAGGAGGGTCCTGAACAGAAAGTAAAATCCCATTTTTCAGGAGGGTCCTGAACAGAGAGTAAAGTCCCATTTTTCAGGAGGGTCCTGAACAGAAAGTAAATTCCCATTTTTCAGGAGGGTCCTGAACAGAAAGTAAATTCCCATTTTTCAGGAGGGTCCTGAACATAAAGTAAAATCCCATTTTTCAGGAGGGTCCTGAACAGAAAGTAAAGTCCTATTTTTCAGGAGGGTCCTGAACAGAAAGTAAAGTCTCATTTTTCAGGAGGGTCCTGAACATAAAGTAAAATCCCATTTTTCAGGAGGGTCCTGAACAGAAAGTAAAGTCCCATTTTTCAGGAGGGTCCTGAACAGAAAGTAAAGTCCCATTTTTCAGGAGGGTCCTGAACATAAAGTAAAATCCCATTTTTCAGGAGGGTCCTGAACATAAAGTAAAGTCCCATTTTTCAGGAGGGTCCTGAACATAAAGTAAAATCCCATTTTTCAAGAGGGTCCTGAACAGAAAGTAAAATCCCATTTTTCAGGAGGGTCCTGAACAGAAAGTAAAATCCCATTTTTCAGGAGGGTCCTGAACAGAAAGTAAAGTCCCATTTTTCAGGAGGGTCCTGAACAGAAAGTAAAGTCCCATTTTTCAGGAGGATCCTGAACAGAAAGTAAAGTCCCATTTTTCAGGAGGGTCCTGAACAGAAAGTAAAGTCCCATTGTTCAGGAGGGTCCTGAACATAAAGTAAAATCCCATTTTTCAGGAGGGTCCTGAACAGAAAGTAAAGTCCCATTTTTCAGGAGGGTCCTGAACAGAAAGTAAAATCTTATTTTTCAGGAGGGTCCTGAACATAAAGTAAAATCCCATTTTTCAGGAGGGTCCTAAACAGAAAGTAAAATCCCATTTTTCAGGAGGGTCCTGAACAGAAAGTAAAGTCCCATTTTTCAGGAGGGTCCTGAACAGAAAGTAAAGTCCCATTTTTCAGGAGGGTCCTGAACATAAAGTAAATTCCCATTTTTCAGGAGGGTCCTGAACTGAAAGTAAATTCCCATTTTTCAGGAGGGTCCTGAACATAAAGTAAAATCCCATTTTTCAGGAGGGTCCTGAACAGAAAGTAAAATCCCATTTTTCAGGAGGGGCCTGAGCAGAAAGTAAAATCCCATTTTTCAAGAGGGTCCTGAACAGAAAGTAAAATCCCATTTTTCAGGAGGGTCCTGAACAGAAAGTAAAATCCCATTTTTCAGGAGGGTCCTGAACAGAAAGTAAATTCCCATTTTTCAGGAGGGTCCTGAACAGAAAGTAAAATCCCATTTTTCAGGACGGTCCTGAATAGAAAGTAAAGTCCCATTTTTCAGGAGGGTCCTGAACATAAAGTAAAGTCCCATTTTTCAAGAGGGTCCTGAACATAAAGTAAAGTCCCATTTTTCAGGAGGGTCCTGAACAGAAAGTAAAGTCCCATTTTTCAGGAGGGTCCTGAACAGAAAGTAAAATCCCATTTTTCAGGAGGGTCCTGAACATAAAGTAAAATCCCATTTTTCAGGAGGGTCCTGAACATAATGTAAAGTCCCATTTTTCAGGAGGGTCCTGAACATAAAGTAAAATCCCATTTTTCAGGAGGGTCCTGAACTTAAAGTAAAATCCCATTTTTCAGGAGGGTCCTGAACAGAAAGTAAAGTCCCATTTTTCAGGAGGGTCCTGAACAGAAATTAAAGTCTCATTTTTCAGGAGGGTCCTGAACAGAAAGTAAAGTCCCATTTTTCAGGAGGGTCCTGAACAGAAAGTAAAGTCCCATTTTTCAGGAGGGTCCTGAACAGAAAGTAAAGTCCCATTTTTCAGGAGGGTCCTGAACATAAAGTAAAATCCCATTATTCAGGAGGGTCCTGAACATAAAGTAAAGTCCCATTTTTCAGGAGGGTCCTGAACAGAAAGTAAAGTCCCATTTTTCAGGAGGGTCCTGAACAGAAAGTAAATTCCTATTTTTCAGGAGGGTCCTGAACAGAAAGTAAAGTCCCATTTTTCAGGAGGGTCCTGAACAGAAAGTAAAGTCCCATTTTTCAGGAGGGTCCTGAACAGAAAGTAAAATCCCATTTTTCATGAGGGTCATGAACAGAAAGTAAAATCCCATTTTTCAGGAGGGTCCTGAACAGAAAGTAAAGTCCCATTTTTCAGGAGGGTCCTGAACAGAATGTAAAGTCCCATTTTTCAGGAGGGTCCTGAACAGAAAGTAAAGTCCCATTTTTCAAGAGGGTCCTGAACAGAAAGTAAATTCCCTGGATATGCATTTCCAATGGTAGCTGAATCAAGTGAAACAAATTTTCCCCTGTTTCAATTAAAGAAAAATTTGTCAGTTAAAAACTTAGTGGTGACTTGCAGATCTTGGCTTTTCAGGTATCTGCCCAACACTCGTTCCTTTCATCTTTGTTCCAAATTGCTAACACTTGTCGTGTCTTGCCGCATCATTGACCTGGATCCAGATTGAGGGAAATGAGTTCTGACTCAAACAATGGGTTTCCATTTTTACCATGCCCCTGAGGTGCACTCTTTTCCCAAATCCGAAATGCTTCTACGAATCCAATAGCCTGTCGGTTGATAGACTTCCTTTGCTTCGTGTTGAATTACGATCATATTTCTTTTCTGTGTTGTTCCTTGGCTTTTCCTCATATAATTGGAAAGACTGGTAGTAAATTTTGAAATTCTTTCTTGCTTGTTTTGACACAGACTAGACTTAAAATGTAAAGAAATGATGGTGACTTCTATTTTGATAAATGACATAAAAAAAAATGCATGAATATTTAAATGAAAGAAAGAGGGAAATGTCCCATATTCTAAAAGAAAACTTATCTGAATACGACAACCAACTCCAATGAGTATGACATGCATTTAGGATTGAGCTGCCTGATCTTCCTATCCAAAACTCCCCATTTGTTGTCGAGTTTGTGCCTTTGCCGTTGAGCCGCTTCTTCAAATCTATTGGACTCATACATCACATCCGATTGATGACATCTTAAAATACTTTTGCCAACAAATCTCTTTCTTCTCACTTTTCGCTTTTCTCTTGAACTCTCCATCGCCTTACGGTGCCCGTGAGGGTTTTCACCAATAAGACTCTCTCATTTTTGTTTTCTCACAACTCACCACCGCCTTATGGTGCCTGCAAAAGGTTTTCACCAATAAGACTATCTCATTTTTATTTTCTCACAACTCACCATCGCCTTATGGTGCCTGCAAAGGTTTTCACCAATAAGACTCTCGCATTTTTTTGTATTTCTTTCCTGATTTCTTATGCTGAGGGAGATAAGCGGTACTTCACAATGTATCGTCATATCCATTGCATGCTTAGCCTTAACACTATCAAAAATTGATCTGAAGGACTTTCTTTGGTTGTAACTTGGCTTTTGGTCAAGGTTAGAAAATATGGTAAGAGGCTCAAACGATACTTGAAGTGGGGGTGGGACTTACAACTTTTGGAATCGACTCAAACAATGCATTAACTCATGCCCCAGTTTTGTTGACTGGGTGAATCTTAAATCTTTATTTGGTTGGACCGAGCCCGAAATAGGGCAGCCTACGTATCTCACTCCCGAGAGAGGAGAATCAGGTCGCACGTAGTTCCATCAGCTTGTTCTTTGTTTTGATTTGATTTTTTTTTCTTTTATTTTCGAACTCTTTCTTTTATTCTTATTTTCTTGACATTTATCGTTGACTCTATTTTGATTCCAAAAGAGGGATATGAAAGAAAAATAAACGAGGCTCAAACGGGTAAACAAAGGGTGACACAATGTTTGGATAGAAGAATAAAATGTCTTCATCATATCAATCTTAAAAAATGCAAGTACTAAACATGCAATAAACTCAAACAAAGGATCAAATATCATACATAGTATCTTTTGACCGCATCAGCATTGATAGCCATTTCTGCCATTTTGCCTTCAGTATCTGTCAAATATAAGGCTCCATTGGGTAACACTTTCTTCACAACGAAGGGACCTTGCCAGTTAGGGGAGAACTTGCCCTTCGCTTCAACCTGGTGAGGAAGGATACATCTTAATACCAACTGACCAACTTCAAAATTCCTGGGACGGACCTTTTTGTTATACGCACGAGCCATCCTCCTTTGATACAACTGGCCATGACACACGGACGTTAGCCTTTTTTCCTCGATCAAACTCAAATGTTCCAGTCGGGCTTTTACCCATTCGTCGTCATCGATCTCTGCTTCTACAATGACCCGAAGAGAAGGAATTTCAACTTCTGCAGGGATGACTGCTTCTGTCCCATACACTAATAAATATGGAGTTGCCCCTGTTGAAGTGCGAACAGTGGTGCGATAACCTAGCAATGCAAACGACAACTTTTCATGCCACTGTCTAGAACCTTGTACCATTTTTCGCAGTATCTTTTTTATATTTTTATTGGCGGCTTCTACAGCACCATTGGCCTTTGGGCGATATGGAGTAGAATTTCGATGTGCGATCTTAAACTGTTGACACACTTCTTGCATCAAATGACTATTGAGATTGGCAGCATTATCTGTAATAATCATCTTAGGAATTCCAAATCTACAAATGATATTGGCATGAACAAAATCTACCACAACCTTCTTTGTCCCCGACTTGAAAGTTACTGCTTCCACCCACTTTGTGAAGTAGTCAATGGCTACCAAAATGAATCTATGTCCATTTGATGCCTTCGGCTCAATCGGTCCAATCACATCCATTCCCCAAGCTACGAACGGCCATGGAGCGGCCATTGCATGCAACTCAACAGGAGGAGAACATATCAGATCGCCGTGCACCTGACATTGATGACACTTTCGAACAAACTGAATAGAATCCCTCTCCATAGTAAGCCAGTAATAACCTGCTCGAAGAATCTTCTTTGACAAGACGTGACCGTTCATATGCGACCCGCATACTCCAGAGTGTATTTCAACCATGATTGCCGAGGCTTCTTTTACATCTACACACCTTAGAAGTCCCAGATCTGGGGTCCTCTTATACAAGATTCCCCCGCTCGAGAAAAATCCACTAGCCAAACGCCTAAGAGTCCTCTTTTGATCGTTGGTGGCATATGTTGGGTATTCTCCTGATTGAATGTACCGCTTGATATCCAAGAACCAAGGTTCTGCATCGAGCTCTTCTTCAACCACATTACAGTAAGCATGCTGATCACGAATCTGTACATGCACTGGATCGATGTAGGCTTTGTCAGGATGTTGGAGCATTGAAGACAAAGTGGCCAAAGCATCAGCAATTTCATTACGAATCCTTGGAATGTGCCTAAATTTTACTAACACAAATCGTCGGCATAGCTCCTGCAAGCATTGTCGATACGGGATGAGCTTCAAATCTCGCGTCTCCCAATTGCCTTGAATTTGATGGACGAGTAAATCCGAATCTCCCAACACCAATAATTCTTGGACTCCCATATCAACAGCTAACCTCAAACCAAGGATGCAGGCTTCATACTCTGCCATATTGTTAGTACAGTAGAATCGAAGTTGTGCTGTTATCGGGAAATATTGTCCCGATTCAGAGACAAGAACCGCACCTATTCCGACTCCTTTCATATTGACAGCTCCATCGAAGAATAACCTCCAACCTGGATCAACATCTATAACGACTTCATCGACACACGACACTTCTTCGTCAGGAAAATATGTATTTAATGGCTCGTACTCTTCATCGATGGGATTCTCAGCAAGATGATCTGCCAAGGCTTGGGCTTTCATGGCGGTTCGAGTCACATATACGATGTCGAACTCGGTAAGCAAAATTTGCCACTTTACCAATCGACCTGTCGGCATAGGCTTCTGAAAGATATACTTCAAAGGATCCATGCGGGAGATGAGATAAGTAGTATAGGATGAGAGATAGTGCTTCAACTTCTGTGCTATCCAAATTAGGGCACAACACGTCCTTTCAAGAAGAGTATACCTGGCCTCATAAGTGGTGAAATTCTTGCTAAGATAGTAAATAGCCTGCTCTTTTTTGCCTGTGACATCATGTTGCCCCAGGACACACCCGAAAGAATTGTCCATAACTGACAAGTATAAGATCAAAGGCCTACCAGGCTCCGGGGGTACCAACACGGGCGGATTTGACAAATATCTTTTGATTCGATCGAACGCTTCCTGACATTCTTCAGTCCATTTTACCACAGCACTCTTTTTCAGCAACTTGAATATGGGCTCACAAGTGGTTGTGAGTTGAGCAATAAACCTGCTAATGTAGTTCAGTCTACCAAGCAAACTCATTACCTTCGTTTTATTCTTGGGCGGGGGCAAATCCTGAATGGCTTTGATTTTTGAGGGATCTAATTCAATTCCTCGACGGCTGACTACAAACCCCAACAGCTTTCCAGATGGAACTCCAAATACATATTTTGCCGGGTTGAGTTTGAAGTTATACCTGCGAAGTCTTTCAAAGAACTTTCTCAAGTCTTTTACATGGTCGGCCTGACTTTTTGACTTAATAATCACATCATCCACGTAAACCTCAATCTCCTTATGCATCATGTCATGAAACATAGTGGTCATGGCTCTCATGTATGTTGCTCCAGAATTCTTCAAACCGAACGGCATCACCCAATAACAATAAGTTCCCCATGGTGTGATAAAAGATGTCTTCTCCGCGTCTTCATCATCCATAATGATCTGGTGATATCCGGCATAGCAATCCACAAAAGAGGCAACCTCGTGTTTAGCACAGTTGTCTAGCAAAATATGGATGTTGGGCAGTGGAAAATCATCTTTTGGACTCGCCCTGTTCAAATCGCGGTAATCAACACACACTCGAATTTTGCCATCTTTCTTTGGTACGGGAACAACATTGGATAACCACACGGGATAACGAGCCACTCGAATTACTTTGGCTTCAAGTTGTTTCATGATTTCCTCTTTGATTTTAATACTTACATCTATTTTAAACTTCCTCAACTTCTGTTTGACAGGAGGGAATGCGGGATCCGTTGGCAATTTGTGAGACACTAATTCAGTGCTTAAACCAGGCATATCATCATAAGACCATGCAAAAACATCCTTATAATCCATTAACGTTTGAATCATTTCATCCTTTAGCTGGGGCAAAACATGTACACTGATTTTAGTTTCCCTAACATCTTCTTGATCCCCTAGATTTATTGGCTTAGTCTCATTCAAATTAGGATTCGGTTTGTCTTCAAATTGTTCCAACCCTTTGCTTATTTCTTCTAATGCTTCTTTTTCATCATATTCCTCATCCTGCTCCATTACATCTGGATTATTTTGGATTTTAAGACCAGGCTGAAAATTCCGCATGCATGTCATGTCATTAGAATCAGCATAAAGAGAACTGTGTAAAAAGAAAAACAAACTATATTAGACACAAAACAAAAGGGACATTGCATTTCATTAAATAAAGATAGAAGGGTTTAAACACAGACACCAATATAACATAAACAAACTAAAATCCGAATTACAACCCTGAAATAACTCGGATAAACAGAAAGAAAAACAAAATAAACTACCAAAACTCCCTCCTGACGGGGAGAGGAGTGACTTCCCAATTATTGAGCCGGACAGCTGGACCTATGAATTGCACATCTGCCATACTGGTACCTTCTCCTGCTTCAACCATGTCAACATCAATAAAAAAGTTCTGGAGGTCACCCACCAATTCAACTTCAGATTCCACATGCTTCGCGACATCGCTCTTAACAAATGACTCACTGAGTAGTGGCATTGGGCGAGGGAGTGACCATATTTCCTTCTTCCTTCCCCTGATTTTCTTCAGATCTTAAACTGTAGGCTCAAATCCCAGACCAAACGTGCCCACGTTCTCACTCGGACATACGGGATGAACTATACCATGCAGAGATGCTCCCAAACCTTTTCCTGGTTCAAATCCGTATTTCCAAAGTTCACTCACCATCATGATAGAAGCAGAAGACAATTGCGGTCCCGGTATAGCTTGCCACTCAGGGATACGACTCACTGGCACTGTATCAAAAATTTGATAGACGAAGGTCTCCTCTACGTTATTTGCTTCAATAAAGGACAAAGGAGAATCTTCGTAGGCTGATAAATCTCCTTCACCATGAATAACTATTTCTTGCCTGTCATGCTCAAACTTAATCATTTGGTGCAGCGTGGATGCAACCGCCTTGGCCTTGTGGATCCAGGGCCTTCCCAACAACAGATTGTAAGAGGATTCTACGTTCAATACCTGAAACTCTATGGCAAACTCAACAGGCCCTATGGTCAACATTAGTTCTATTTCGCCAATGGAATTTGACTTTGCACCATCGAAAGCCCTAACACATACATTGTTGGGCTTGATCCTATCAGCACCAACATTCAGCTTTTGCAAAGTAGAAATAGGGCAAATATTTGCACCTGAACCTCCATCAATCATAACATGAGTGACGTAGAAACCCTCACACTTCACTGTAATGTAAAGACCCCGATTATGCCCTGTACCTTCAACAGGCAATTCATCATCAGAAAATCTGATCCGATTGACCTCAAAGATTTTTCCCACCATTTTCTCAACCTGGTTGATTGTAATCTCCCTTGGAACATATGAATCATTCAATACCTTCAGCAAAATATCACGATGCTCCTCGGAGTGCAACAACAAAGATAAAAGGGAAATTTGAGCAGGGGTTTTCTTCAGCTGGTCTAATACTGAATACTCTGGCAATTTCATCTTTTTCAAAAAATCTTCGGCTTCCTCCTCAGTGATAGGCTTTTTGATAGACGACGGTTCACTCACCGTTGGCTTAGACTTTCTTAAGCTTTCAGGCACGAAGCATCTTCCTGACCTGGTCAAACCTCCTACCTCATCTACATCTTGCACAACTTTTTTCCCGTGATAGGTCATCACAGTTCGCCCATAATTCCAGGGAATCCTTTTCATATCAACTATCGGAGGTTGGGTCACCGGTTTGAGGACAATAGGCGCTGCCAGTGCTCCTTTCACCGTCAAGATAGGCTGACTCAAAGCTCCCACCACTGTTAACTTAGGTTTATCCTGACTCGAATCACCATACCTTCTGGCGCCTTGTACTGTGATCAGGGGCTTCTTTGTGCTTTCTCGGGATTTATCCTCCCTCATTCCTTCCTAGCTCAATGACATTGCTTTCAAAGACTCCGCTACATTCACCGATTTCTCCTCAGTGGTGTGTATCTTGACAATAGGCTTATAACCCCTCGAAGTCTCTTTCCCATCATATATCAATTCTAACATATTGGCTTCAGCATGGGTTGGCAGCGGATTCTGGTTAATGTTTGGACCCTCCGGGGCTTGGACCAACATCTGATTTGTGTCAATCAAATCTTGGACAGCTCTCTTTAAATGCCAACATTTCTCAATATCATGGCCTGGCATATCAGAACAGTACGCACACCTTAAAGAATAATCGAGATTCCTTGGTGGTGGATTTGAAAGCCTTCCTTGAATTGGGCTTAAAACCTTCAACTTCCTCAACCTATCAAACAAGCTAGCATATGACTCCCCAAGAGGTGTGAATTGATTTTTGATTGTTTTCTCCTGCTTATACTCGGGTCTAGGCTGAAAACTGGGTCTGGAGGGGTTTTGGTAATTTGGTGGAGCGAATGGGCGATTTTGTGAAGTTTGTGCGCGCCACTGCGGGTAAGAAGGGGTTTGGGCATATGGTTGAGCACTATATACTGGGTAAGGGGGTGGTGGAATGGAATATAAAGGATTTTGTGGAGGGTAGTAATGGTGGGGAGGAATATATGGATCTTGGGCGTAGACTTGGGCTTGGGATTGGGGATAGGGGCGAGGTGGCCTTTTAGGATAAGTATGGGTTCCGGCTACGACAGTCGCAACATCCTCTTTCTTCTTTTTTCCTCCAAATGCGCCAGATCCACCTTGAATCGCTTGTGTGGTAGCTTTTAATGCAACAAAACTCACTATTCGACCGGTCTTAATCCCGTCCTCTATTATCTCCCCCATTTTGAGGACTTCCATAAAAGACTTTCCCATTGCCGGAAGTAAATGTTGAAAATAGGTCTCATCCTGCGCCTGAATGAAAACTTCTACCAACTTACTTTCCTTCATTGGAGGCTTTACCCTAGCGGCCTGTTCACGCCACCTTATAGCGTATTCCCTAAAACCTTCAATGCTCTTTTTCTTCATGTTGACCAAAGATTTTTCGTCCGGAATCAAATCGATGTTGTACTGAAAATGTTGAACAAATTCAGAAGCCAAATCATCCCAACTGTTCCATTTATCGATATCCCGATCGATGAACCATTCTGAAGCCAGATCTGAAAGACTCTCGCCAAAGAAGGCCATGAGTAGTTCTTCCTTTCCTCCTGCAGCCCTTAACTGGTTGCAATAACGTCTCAAGTGTGCAACAGGATCACCGTGCCCTGCGTACTTCTCGAACTTAGGCATCTTAAAACCGGGGGGCAGGTTGATGTCTGGGAACATGCACAGGTCTTTATAGGAAACACTTCTATAATCTCCGATTCCTTGCAAATTCCTCATAGCTTGCTCTAAACTCTTCAGTTTCCGAGCTATGACATCCTGTTCCTCCGTTGCGACAGGTTTCTCCGTATCAAATGGAAATGCAGGCGGCTGAGTGTACCCATACGGTTCATTCAATTGCAGAGTAGGCTCCGTAGCATAATACTGACCATCTGAAACCTTCAGTGCTGGCTCACTGGAAGACCGAGGAAGCCTCATTGTGGGACGCACAGCATATATGGGAGTTTCTTGTGGTGGCGGGGCCACGAATACCGGTGTGATCGGTGGCGCTGGCTGAGCAGCTGGTCTTGATTGGGGAGCTGCCAAGGGCACACCAGAATTGCCCGGATAATAATGTCGCGGAGTGAATCCTGGCGCGTGCTCAGGTGACTCAGTAGGAGCAGAGAATTATGCTTGAGAGAGCGGTGGGCAATTAGAGATATTCCCAAGACCTTTAGGGAGCGGAGGAGGAGGCATTCCGCTGGCCCATGCCCGGTGCAAATCTATCAATTGTTGCCTGAGCCTTACTACCTCATCATTGTGTTCTGAACTTTCTTCCCTGTGATCCTGATCCGGGTCAATGAGCGAATTTTCAATCTCCCTGCTAGCCATTGCGAGCTTTGCTTTGGATCTAGTGAAGTATGGGTGACTAGCCAGAGTGCTGCAAACCTACCACTTTTATCTGAAAGAACATGCTCATCAAAGACGACATCCGTTAGGATTAGGGTATACCAAAAGCATGGGAATCACAATAGTAAAATTGCCCTAAGTTCATGTTCATTTCTACCAGCTTTTGAGGGTAGCGAAGTCATTTCAACATCATCCCGATTTTTATTTACACACTTTTTTTTTTATCTACACCTATTACTATTTTTTTTATCAATATCTGCTCTTTTCCTCACGTTATATACCTTTATTTTATCATTCTTTATGGCTTTTGTTTTCCTTAAAAGAGGAAAAATAATGAAAAACAACGAAACAAAATGATTAGATCGAACCCAAAAGTAGGCTGCCTACGTATCATGTTGTACATGAATCAGATCTTGCGTAGTTCGGGCAGTTTTGTCAAAATGGCCAATTAAAATCTTTTTTTTTTCTTTTTCTTGAAACTTTAAAAAGAAAAGAAAATAACAAATTATCAAAAGAATTGACGAAAATCTTTTTTGCATTTTTTAGGTTTAAACTCCCTATACAAAAATGGAATCTATGATTACCAAAGAAGAATCTTTTTGGGATTTCAATTTTTGAATTTCATGTGAAAATGAAACTTGAACCTATTAAAGGAAAATATTTTTTTTTTTTTGCTTTCTTTTAAAGATGTACATGAGACACCTACTCTAAATGAAGAGTGAAGAATTTTTATTTTTTTTTGAATTTTTGAAATAAGATCCCCGAACCTAAAATAGGTTGCCTACGTATCTCACTCCCGAGAGAGGAGAATCAGGGGTGCGTAGTTCGTCCAGATTGGACACTTAACGATTAACTAATAAATTGACCCTAACTTAAAAGACAACCAAAACAAACGAGTGAAAACATTTTGGATTTTCAACTAGACATTTCAACTAAGACTGACACCACCAATTATAAAAAAAATCTTTTTGGTATTTTGTTTTTGACAGATAAGTAGACAAAGCAAATAAAACCCTCTTTTTTTTCATTCATTTTTTTTGAACTTACGGTACTTTGAGAAGATAAATGCAAAAACGTAAAAAAAATCTTTTTGAGTTTTGGGATCGTGAAGAACAAAAGCCATAAAGAACTCTAAAATAAACTTCGACACTCCTTTTGATTCATTCTTTTCGACTCACTTTTTTTCCTTTTTTTTTTTCTTTTTCTTTTTTTTTTTCACACTTTACTTCTAACACATGTTTTCCCCAAATCGGTCCGTCAAATGACCACGTTACCCTCAAATATGCAACAGTTAGCACGTAGGGATGCTTTAAAGGTGAGTCTCCTACAAAGGACCGTGTAGGCCCCGCTAGGTCTCAATAAGATGCACATAAGAATGACCTAAAGGCTGACCTACGTTGTGGTTTACTAACAAGGTCGTTCGGGGGAGCATATGGTCGATAGTGGCTGCTTTGCTTTCCACCTACTCCATACATCCAACGGCTCCCCCCCTAAAATAAAGGTGACTCAACTAAATTTCGTGCGCACGACGTGCGCTCCGAGACTTGTTGCAGAAAGAAGGCTGGGGGGATGGACTCATGATGACAGATATAAAGCGGTAACACATAGGATAAATACTATAAACAAAGAGCACGAAAATGCACAAAAGTGAAAACAATAACAAAACAATAATCACAAACAATGCTTATACACTCGTAATGCCAAACAAAGCCGATACGACTCAAAAATAAGCTCGAATTCTGAAATTTCCCCAGCAGAGTCGCCAGAGCTGTCACACCCCTTTTTCGACTCCAAAAATTAAAGTATTGTAAGTTTCGAAAGGGTTTTTATTATTAAAGTGACAAAGATGAAAATTTATTTTTGAAAAAGGATTATTTACATTTTTTATTCAGAGTCGCCACTTGGCATAATCTGGTGTGCCAAGTCACCATTGGAAAATCCTTTTCAACACCATTTGACTCTTTAAACTGGTTTGCGAACGGAGACTCCGGCTAAGGAATTCTGTTGATCGAGGGGAAGGTGTTAGGCACCTCTCGATCCCGTGGTTCAACCACGGTCGCTTAGTAGAGTGTATAAACTATTTTGGCATTACGAAATGTATAAACCACACAAGAGGCACGCAAAAATAATCAAACAAAACAAAACAATCCAAAAATGTAAAGTCCAGTCCAATTATACAGTCCAAAAATAGAAAGATACAAAAATATAAATCCTAGTCTAAACTAATTCTAGATTAAGCTCCAATGCCTTACCCGACGCCGCGGGCCTTCATCACGATCATTTTTCGCCAACATGATACGTCGGGGCATTCCCCGGTGAATAAATACAAGTGATCTCGGGGCATTCCCCGGCTAAATAAATACATTTTTTCAATACAAGAAAACCAAATCATTCACCCAAATTTCAATCATTCAAACAATATTTCAAACGTTCAATAAAATCACAAATTATAAACTTTGCCTACCCAAACTACGTTTGCCTAAACCAATCGACGCATCATGATACTACCCAATCAAACACTCGTATTTGCTTCAAAATAACCAACGACAATAAATCAAAACAAAATTCATTCTTTATCAATTCCTACCATCCAACCCCACATTCCATTTTTTATACCAAATTCCAACGATTCAAGACAGTCATCTCAACAATCCACAACCATCTATTCAATGAAATCGAACACCGAATTAGTGTCACCAAAATTCAACCACACATCAGGCAAATCAAACACGTATAGTAAAGTAAAATTAGAAGAGATAGAGTTGGACCTTAAATTTGAAGCTTTCAAACTCAATGTTATTCGAATAAAGAGAGTCCGCACCCGGAAACCTCGAGCCGAACCTTAACACCAACAATCCAACTCGACAAATAAAGATCCGTTCACCGTCACTTTTCACGCGGGGGTACTGTTCACGGGTTACTGTTCACCGGTGCTTTTTTTTTTTTTTTTGTGAGGAAGATTATTTTGTCATTGTTGTTATTGTGGAGAAGATGATGATCCAAGAATTATTTTTTTTTTCCTCTTAGAATTTTTCTTTTATAATGGGCATGGATTTGTTATGATGTGGGAATTTTGGTGGGTCCCCCATATATTCTTTCTTTGTGGACAAGAAAAAGGAGGGGGGATCATATGGGTAGTTAGGGTAGGTGGAAGCTTTTGATTGGGTAGGTTGTTAGGATAAGATAAATTAGTTAGAGGTATTTTTTTTGTTTATTTTTGTATTTTTGTATTTTGTGGAGGGATAATTACACGGGATAGGGTACACGGTAGGATAACATAAAATGGGTAAAGTGAATAAAAATGGAACTTCAAGAGGACGAAATCACGTGTCTACACAAAGTGTTACTGATATTTAAAGCTGAATACTCATTAACAACATCAATTAATGAATGAAGTTACCTCGCTCATGTTGTCGCTCATCATTTTCCTTTTTCTTCATTCTTTTCTCTTTGATATAGGCAGCAATATCCAACACCGCTTCCTCGAGCGCAGCCACACGCTTATGAAGATCCCCGGGGGATGAGGTTCCCGCTGCATCTTTTGAGGTGCTCGGAGAATCATCATCACCAACGCATACTCCAACGGGGTTACCACCCAAATCCCCGTCATCATCACTGTCCTCATTTGAAGTGAGGACAGTCACACCTTCTAACTCTTTCTTCAAGCCATCGAGGACGTTATTCTTTACCTCGTCCGTATATGGCTCAAACGTAATTATGTAATCCATCTTCGTCTCACGAACAGTAGGGATAATGTACGGATGCTCGTTCTACCAAATATCAATTAACAATTACATAACATTCGATAAAATGGTCCTATTATTGCATTATAGAAACTAAGTTCATACCTCGGTAACTTTTCCTTTATACTTGAATGGGTCGCCTTCGGTTATCTTGTCGTTTTTTGAAGTGTGCCATCTGAGGATGCGGGGGATGGGTAAGGGCTCATCTATTGATTTTCCAGCAAATTCTCCAAGATGAGAAAAGGCCTCATAGATCCAAATTTTTAAGCAGTACAGCAGTGAAAAAATAACTATGAGTCTATGACATAGTATAAATAAAATGATAATCGACGATAAACTCACTAAAGAGTTTATGGTAGATACCATGAATGCCCAGGGAAATTTGAATAGAACATAGGATGTCTTCTGCTTCTCATCAAATACTTCCTTCTGCTTCTTCAGGTCACTTTTCTTCTTCAGATAGTCCATGGTCAGTTGAAATGTCTCTTTCCCCACGGATACTTCTCGAAGAAACTCAAAGAGTCGACCATTCGAATCAGTTTTGTGTCGACAACCTTCGTCGAACCTTTCGCAAGCAACATAATGTGCAAGAACCACAGTAAACAACACTTGAACTTCTGGTCCTCGTTCAGCTTATTCCCTCTGATCAGGTGTAACAAGTTGGCCGTCGTGATGTTTTTGTTTTTTGTCACCTTAAAACAAAAATTATCCCCCTTTGCTAACACCTTCTTCATTTTTGATTCACTGGGGTATGATGAGCAGTTCAGCCCCGTGATCAAACAAAACTCTTTCAAGCCAAAACAGGCAGACTTGTTATTAACGCAGAACCACATCTCATGACGCATCTTATTATTCTGAACGCGTCGCAACAGCAAATAATGGACCAACTGCCCATTGAACTTGAGATGTTCCGGCAAGTTTCTCAGGTGTCCAAAACAGAACCGCTTGAATCTTTTCTTCAATTCTTGGTCGACATGAATTTGCTTAAATTCTCGATAAGCAGTCATTCTTGATCTGACCGATATATTTGCCGGGAAAGATCCGACCTCGTCAATTATCGTTCGAAAGTCATACCGCTCCATGAAAATGCACCTTGAAAGATATGGCACGGACAACGAATCATTATCCCCATCATCACTATTACTCCCACTTCCCTCGCACTCTTCACTGTCACCACTGACACTCCGCTTGGCAACATCTTAACTAGAATAGACGTAGTCGCTTATCTTTTTTAACTCTGAATCTGATTCGGACACCGACTCTTCAATTTTCTTTCTTTTTGACACTTTTTTAACTGTCGCAGTTCTTCTTTTTCTACTACTACCAACGGTACCGTCTTTCTATTTAGGAATAACATTTTTTCTACCCATTTTCAACACAGTCTACATCTAAAGAACAAATCTCCCATTTTCAGTTCATAGACCACAAGTCTATCAATAGAAATAACTCAATGATCAAATGAAACCCCCCACAACAAAAACATTAACAAACACCCCACTATTAAACAGTTCACTACACAAACATACAATAATTGAACCAAAATAGAACATGCAAAATATCAAAACACAACAATTGCTAAAAATTAAACTAGTGCACCTAATCAAACTAATTAGCTATTAATATTTCAATTTTCACTATTTCAGCAATCATGTTCTAAAAGAATTTCATACGTCCGAAAATTGAAATATATCTAGGACATTCTCATTTCATAGACCACGGGTCTACGAATAGACCGCGGGTCTACGGATAGAAACAGGACGCTGTTCAAATCAAAATGTCAAAATAACTCTTCAAACATCAATAATGCCACCATTCAATACTTTGTTGCTAAAAAAAACACGATTAAATCAAAACATCAAATTCGAAAAAAAAAATCCTACATCACTACCAATCGATTAGCAAAAAGAAAAACCATTTAAATGGATCTAGAAATAATCGAAACTCGATTTTAACTAACCTTGCGAAGCAACAACGCCCCCTTAGAAGCTGCAGACGAAGAACGTCCGAAAATAGCATTTTTGGGAGAAGTTGTTTGAAAGCGGGAGTTGAGAATTAAAGAGGAGAGAGAGGGTTTTTTTTTTGGATATTGAAATAAGTGGAGGAGATTAGGTGTATTATATTAAATTTGTAAAGTTGTATAAATGATGAATTGGTCCCTTGGCCCACGTGTGGGCCCCAGTTTTTACACCCTAAAACTAAAAGATAAATCAAAAAGAAATTAAATGGGTATTTGGCAAAATAATTTTGCAAAAGTTCTTCTTTGTCAATTATTCCCCAAAGACAACCAAGACCTGACTACCGGTATAATTATGCTCAACATGATAGTGAGCATTGTACTCCCTGGATTGGGAGGGCAGTTTCACGGTTCGGTTTACACAAATGCCAAAGTAGAGTTAGTTGCTTTGTTAGCTTTGTTGCTAACGATCAGGGATAACGATCGCAAGTAATCTAGCCACATAGGCACAAGTATCCCAATCATCTGTTGCTTTGTTAGCTTCACGCAGTGCAATCTCGAAGACACAGTGCCCATGAGAATCCGGTTCAAGAAAACCAAAGTATTTTGACTGTCCGCTTATATTTTCCACGAGCTCACGACTAAATCAGCTAATAGTACAACAACAAGAAAGCAAAGAAACTTAACAACAGGTAGCACCTCAAAATTATTAGGACTGATGTATATATAGCACAATTAATTGGTTTATTGGATGCATCATCCATTTTACCTTCATTAATTATTTACATTGGAATAGGAAACGATCAAATTAAATGTATCCAGTGAACAAAATGGAAAAACGAAACGTTGTCAGTTGCAGGGAGTATAACTAGGCGTGAATATTCAATTCATAGGGTCGTTTGATTTGAGGCGTCGGGCATCGGCAATGCGCATGAAAAGGTCCCTCTACTTTTCAATTCCAATTCTTCTTTAATTTTTTACTTGTTATATTCATTAAGAAAATAATTAATTATAAACATGATTATTTTATTATAATATCTCTATTAATTAATAGTAATTATTGTATATTAAAAATAGTTTGAAGAATAAGCAATTAATGTTAACAATAAAATATATCAAAAAAAAAAAATCTCTTTTCCTCTAATTGACGTAAGAATGGAGAAAGACGAGCGTTTAATGTCAAGCAGATTCGATTTCTAGTGCATTAACTCATTCTACCTTGATTTCTCCTTTTTTTTTCCAATCCAATATTGAATGGTTCTGTTTCGGCCTGATGTGCTCTCTTTATTACTCCCTCTATTCCACAATAGTTGAATTATTGAAATATTTTTTAGTATTTAAAATAATTGAATTGTTCAATTTTCAAAATAGATGTTGAAATTTTTTTCTAATTTTACCTCCTATTAATTAAATTTTCAAGGTAGAGTTTCAAGAAGAGTTAACATGATCATTATTAAGTTTTTGGAGTTTGAAAAAGACAAAAATAAAAAACATGACTAAATTATATTTTTATTTTTTTTCTTAATATGTGTGCCAAATTCCAACTGGAATAGAGGCAGTACTGTTTAAAGAATGGTGAATTGAAAGGATATTATTATAGTCTTTTTGATTATTTGAAATATCATTTATTTAATATTTATTCATCTCAAGATAGTTGACAAGTTTAAATTTTTCACAAGTTTTAAGAAAAAGTGTGATTTAACTAATACTCTTCCCATTTCAAAATAGTTGGTTATTGTTGAGTTGACACTTTTCTTTAAAAAAATATTTATTAGGAATTTATTTTACCAAATTAGTATTATTAATTATTCTTTAAAAATATAAATTTGATTATATACATTTTATTTAGCCATTTAATAATAGAAACAGTATTAAAAGAACATAATTACTTTTTTTATTACTTTTACCCTTAATCACAAATATCGAAAAATATTAATATAGTGTAAACATTTGTTATGCCCTTAAGAACTTGTTTTGGCAGTATGAACTATAGGTGTCAAGTGGGCCGGACCGATCCGGCCCGATCCGGTCCTAGTAACTAACCCGGTCTGGTTTGATCCGGTCCGGTAAGCCCTAGGACTTTAGGATTTCGGATTTTGGGTCGGTTATTTTTTTAAAATGTGCCCGGCTAACCCGGCCCGGACCAAGACCGGTCCAGGCCCGTCGGTTAATCGGCCCGGCCCGGATACCATTGTTTTTATTAAAAAAAAGATTTTTGGGCCAAACTAGCCGTTTGGACCCAAAAATGGCTATATAGCCGTTGGGCCAACGGCTAGTTTGGGCCCATTTATTAAGAAAAAAAAAATTAACTTTAAAAAATATTTTTTAATCCCAAAAAAAATTCTATAAATACCCTACAACTTCAAATCATTTTTCACACAATTTTTCACTCTCTCAAATCTCATTCTCTCTCAAATCTCAATTCTCAATTCTCAAATATTCATTATATTTAATTTCTTAAAGTGTTCACTTTAATTTTTTAATTTTTCGTTTACAAAGTACGAGCGGAAGTTTCTAAAGTCGCAATCTTCGGATACTTCCAAAATTTGGTATTGTCGTTCCATCTCTTACGTTTAATTTTTATTTATTGTAGTAATTGTTTAATATTTAATTTTATTATATTTGTGTATTTTGAATATTTTTAGTTTAATTTAATTTATATTATGGATAAATTAAGAAACCTCGCTACTGAAGGTGTTAAAATTTTTTATCCCGGAAGCGGTAGTGGTAGTAAAAAGCGAATTACTAGCGGTAGAGGTAGTTCAAGTAGTAGATATACCCGTGTGCCTTCGCCTCCGGTACCGCTTGGTACACCTTTTGAGGAAGAAATAGGTATAGGTGCTCACGATATGAATTATGTAGAAGCTCAGGAAAATTATGGTATAGAAGAAGAAAATGAAGTAGATGCGGTTAATTTAGACGAAGATAATGAAAATATTGCTGAGACACCCACAGTAGGAGATGCTAACGTTAGATCTGAATCGGTTAATCTCCCTCCCCGTCCTCCCAGTGCCCCAAGACCTCGTAAAAGAACTAGTATTGCATGGAAATTTTTTGAACGTATATCAGATATTGAGGTGCAATGCAATATTTGTCAACAAATATATAAGCATAGAAGTGGAGGCAAGTAAGGGGGTACGAGTACGTTAATGAGACATGTAGCTGAAGATCACAAAAGAGAGTTAAATATTGCAAAAGGTGGTGGGGATGTTGGTGGGACAACGCAAACTAGAATGGACCCAGCAACCGGTCACGTAGCGAAGAAATATAATAAATTGAGGGACCGAGAAGAAATAGCTAAAATGGTAGCTGTGGGTTGTTTGTCTTTTAATATTCCTTCTTCTGATGCCTTTATTCGTTATATACAAGCAATTTATAATCCTATGTTTAACGGTATTCCTAGAACTACTTGGCGGTCTAATATTTTTAGACTTCATTCACAATATTTTTTTTATTTATCAACATTGTTAAAAAATATTCAATGTAGATTGTCCCTAACTTCTGATCTTGGTCGTGCTGTAAATAAAAATGATTATTTAACCGTTACTTGTTATATATATATGTATATTGTAGTATATATATATGTATATTGTAGTATATATTTTATTTAAAATAGTACATATATATTGAATGGTGTGTATATATGTGTATATATCTTCTACAGATGTATATATTTAATATATACGAGTGTATATGTTTTACAAATTAGTATATAACTATATATATATATATACATATTGTAGTATATATATATATATGTATATTGTAGTATATATTTTATTTAAAGTAGTACATATATATTGAATGGTGTGTATATATGTGTATATATCTTCTCTAGACGTATATATTTAACGTATACAAGTGTATATGTTTTTCAAATTAGTATATAACTATATATATATACATATTGTAGTATATATATATGTATATTGTAATATATATTTTATTTGAAGTAGTACATATATTTTGAAAGGTGTGTATATATGTGTATATATCTTCTACAGATGTATATATTTAATGTATCCAAGTGTATATGTTTTACAAATAAGTATATAACTATATATATATACATATTGTAGTATATATATATATGTATATTGTAGTATATATTTTATTTACAATAGTACATATATATTGAATGGTGTGTATATATGTGTATATATCTTCTATAGACGTATATCTTTAACGTATACATGTGTATATGTTCTATAAATTAGTATGTAACTATATATATATATATATATATATATATATATATATATATTGTTGTATATATATATGTATATTGTAGTATATATTTTATTTAAAGCTGTACATATATATTGAATGGTGCGTATATATGTGTATATATCTTCTATAGACGTATATCTTTAACGTATACATGTGTATATGTTCTATAAATTAGTATGTAACTATATATATATATATATATATATTGTTGTATATATATATGTATATTGTAGTATATATTTTATTTAAAGCTGTACATATATATTGAATGGTGCGTATATATGTTTATATATCTTCTAAAGTAGTATACATTTAACGTATATAAGTGTATATGTTTTATAAATTAGTATGTAAGTGTGTGTGTGTGTGTGTGTGTATATATATATATATATTGTAGTATATACTTTATTTAAAGTAGTACATATATATTGAATGGTGTGTATATATGTGTATATATCTTCTATAGACATATATCTTTAATGTATACAAGTGTATATGTTTTATAAATTAGTACGTAACTATATATATACATATATTGTTGTATATATATATATGTATATTGTAGTATATATTTTATTTAAAGTAGTACATATATATTGAATGGTGCATATATATGTGTATATCTCTTCTAAAGTAGTATATATTTAACGTTTACATGTGTATATGTTTTATAAATCAGTATATAAATATATATATATATATATATATATATATATATATTGTAGTGTATATATATATATTATACTATTATAGCATATGTTTTATTTAAAGTAGTACCTATAGTCATATATTGAATGGTACGTATATATGTGTAATTGTTTATATATTTTTAAAAAAATATATATTGTATATTGGAGTGTATATATTGTATATTGGAGTGTATATAGTGTATATTGGATTTTTTATTTATTTTTTAAACGGGTTTGACCGGTTTTTAACCGGGTTTTGGTGGGTTTGACCGGATTGGGGTAAGTGGGCCGGGTTAGGGTGCGTTTTAATTTTTTTACTGTTTGGCCCGACCCGACCCGGATAGCATCCAAACCGGCCCTTAACCGGCTCTCAACCCGGTTAAAATGAAAGGGCCAGTTCCGGGTTGGGTCAGCCCGGCCCGTTTGACACCCATGGTATGAACATAGATGACCAGTAGCTATGAAAGTGCAACAACACAGCATTCACTAACATCACCCCGCCACCTACCCGCATAGCAAATACTCCTTGAGCCTCCAATTTTTTATCCTTGCTTTCAGTTTATCCAAGAGAACTTCATAATCCATCTTTGGCACTCCCAAATACCTAAATGCCAATTTCCCTCTCTGATATCCTGTCAACTGACATAAATCAGCATTGGCACAGTATAGATTGGATTTATCTGCTTCTGTTTGTAGACCAGAAGCATTAGAGAAACTCGTTCATAACCCTTAATAGTAACAGGACAGGGTGGAATTCACCTTTGCAAAATACTCCCTAACACATCATCTGCAAAGCACAAATGTGTTAATTTTAGACTTCTCCATTGAGCATGGTACTCAAATCTCTCCATGTCAGCTGCTACACCCGTCAGTTTATTCCATGCAAATTACAAATATAAGAGGGAATCTTGAGTATCCTAATTGCCTGAGCCTTCTTCTCTATTTTATGTTCCTATACAGCCCCTCATTTGCATTAGGTAGTAATAGGCATTCCATGATCCAACTATTGAATTGAGCTGGGAAATTCAATGCATATAACATCTCTCGATCTCCCAAATCACCACTCCACTGTATCACAGTCTCTCTTTAAGTGTAGTTTCATTAAACAGCTTCCAGTGGCATTCTTCCTGTTGTGCATTCTCACCAGGTCCTGACAAATTAGTACATTTTGCGCTATTGTTCTCCCAGCAACAAAAGCACACTGATTCCCTGAGATTATATGATGCAATATCTGTCAGAGACTATTATATATCACCTTGGAGATCACTTTGTATGCATGTATTACAACATGCAACGAATCTCTTAATCTCCTGCCCTTTCAGGATGCTTTGATTTGGAAATTATTGTAATCACTGTGTTGTTTCATACCTTCAGCATTTTTCCATTTCTGAAAAAAATCATGTACAACTTCTAGCACATCATCTTGTATTGTATTCCAGCTATCTTTGTAAAATGGACTTCTATATCCATTCGGCCCAGGGGCTTTATCTCCTGGAACTGGAATGGCCAATAATGCACTCTATCTTTTCCACAGTCACATCTGCTACAAGCATATGCCTTGGATAGTTTATACTCTATTTGTTCATCTTTACCTGTTCATGTTACTTAAAAATAAATATTAAGCAATACTTGTGAAGTTTGAAAAATCAATGAATAATCTATCTATTTGTGTCTGTTTCATCCGTGTTATAAATAGTAATCACTGCCCAATGCATTTCTCAAAGCATTAAATTCATACTCCCTCTGTCTCAAACTATTTTTCTTTTTAGTCTGTTTAAAAAAAAATGATCCTCTTGTTATAAAGCAAGAAAGAAAAAAGAAAAAGAGTAGAGAGAATAGAGAGAGAGTGATTCTTATTTCTTCTCGTGAGGGATGAGAGATCATCAGATTGTAAATACAATGAACAAAACCCCTCTATTTATAGGAAAAATTTACTCCTAGTCTGAGTAAAAGACGGATGCTTCAAATCCTAATAGATATCAAAGTAGATCTTGATAGACATTCACTATAATGTAAATACATTTATAACGCTCTCCTTTGAATGTCTAATTGGTAGGCAATGTGCCTCGTTAAAACCTTACTAGAAAAAAAACAGTAGGAAAAAAAATCTAGTGAAGGAAAAATAGTACACATCTCTAATAATACGCATTTCGGCTGCCTCATTAAAAACCTTACAAGAAAACCCAGTGGGACAAAACCTCGTAAGGGAAAAAGAGTACAACGCGTATTAACTCCCCCTAATGAGAACATCCTTGAACTTTTGCATCCCGATCTTGTGCAACATCTTCTTGAAATTTGCAATTGGAGAAGATTTGATGAATAAATCAGTCACATTGTCAGTTGAACAAATCTGTTGCACGTTAATATCATCATTCTTTTGTAGCTCATGTATGTAGAAAAGCTTTGGCAAAATGTGCTTCGTTCTATCTCCATTTATGAATCCTCCCTTAAGATGTGCTATGTATGCTGAATTATCTCTGTATAAAATTGTGGGTAGATTGTCATATTTCACACCATATTTTTCTCGAATGAGATGTATCATGGACCTCAACCATACACATTCTCGACTTGCTTCATGAATAGCTATTATCTCAGCATGATTCGATGAAGTGGCTACGATAGATTGCTTTGTATATCTCCAAGATATGGCAGTACCACCATATATGAACATATAGCCTATTTGAGACCGAGCTTTATACGGATCAGATAAGTACACAACATCAGCATGACCAATAAGATCGGGACTGCAATCTTTAGAATAAAACAAGCTCATGTGTTTTATCCCATTTTGATGTCTTATAGTAGGAGCAGAAATATACCTTGCTAACAAATTGACTGAAAAGGCTATAGGCCTTGTAGTATTTGCAAGGTACATGAGTGCATCAATTACACTAAGATATGGTACTTCATAACCAATCCAATTCGATATATTTCGAATTTCAGCAGATAATCTATTGCTTTGAAAACTCTCCAAGAGTTCCAATGATGTTCAAGCAATAAGCTTACACAATATAAGGATTATAAATAAGTTTCCCAGAAACTTTTATATGATTCAAGCATTTTAAATCCTTAAAAGTTTTTCACATAAGTTTTGTCAAGTGACAATATTCAACATTTCATGTGTGACATCTTCAAATATCTGGACTGCAAATCAAATAAGTTTAATACTTACCAAGATGCATCTTTTCATGTCACTTGATAAATGTTTCTACGTCAGCATGCTTAAATAAACGTAGAATTCAGATCCTCGTAATCTTTCACAATATTGCGCCAATATTGTGTCAAAGATATTGATGATATATCATTTTGTATCGATTCACAATGCGACATAACATTTTGAGATCTCATCACTTCATTATTTTCAGGTACATGAACCTCTCGTAAGGTTTCATGAAGTGGTATGGCGTAGGCTCTTCAAGAGCTCATTGTCTTCTTATTATGATTATTTGCTCCTTATTTTTCAAGAACTATTTCATTTGAAACCGATCAGTCTACCACGCTTCACGCATGCATAGACTTTGTCTTTTAGGAACACAAAACAAGAGCACTTGCGCTTAATATGCGATGTTTTTAGCATTTGACTTGAATTATCTTTTGGATGAGGATATGGTGATAATTCCTAACATATTTCATAGCGCTTATAATCTCCCTCTTATGTTAGAAAAACTAACATACATCCTCTACTTCTTTGAGAAATCCATCGTTGTGCATTATGGTATATTCATTAATCGTATACCGCACATCAACATTATTAGATGGAATAATTGGTTTCCGACCTTGAACCAATTGAGGGAGAAGAAATAATCATAATTTATTGGTCTAATGCATACAAATGCTATTGCAATATATCATATTTCAGGCCAATACATTAAGTTTTGTTCTCATTAACAATGGTTTAGATATTTATCGAAGACATTCAATGCTAAACCATCATTATCAAGATGAATTATCTTGATTACACAATCTAAAAATTATGCTCAATTTATATTGAACAAGTAACTTTATGAATGTCAAACGTAGGTTGACCATGAATGTACATGTGATCATCTTATTGATGCATCTTTTCAACATATCACATGATAGGTGAACGGGCCCTTATTCACCTTTTATAATTTTCAGATTTGAAGGGATCTAATCCTAATATTAGTTGGTCCAACCAAATTGTCATGAGAACAAACGACCTAAACAATTCTTGAAGAATAATCTAGTTCTTCAATACATGCACATCTTCGAGATGTCACAATCGTTCATATCAATTTATGAACTTTTATTCTAGTAAAATTCAAGTTTACCATGGCATGTACTTTTTCTTTAGTAAATTTTAGATTTACTATTACATGAATAAATTTCAGATTTACTACTTTAGAAGTAGATTTCAAAATTATTCAACCTCTTTCGGAGGTGAGTTGTGATACAATCACAATCAAGTGCACGTTTGCATTAATAAGTTTCTCATTCCCCAGGAATAGAATGGAATCGTGCCTTAAGCCTATCAAATTATGATAGCTTATAACCTTTTTCAAGATTTTGCTACTTCAGAGCAAATCGAGGCATACATATAATGTAGAGAATTTTTCTCTAGCATATCTTATAATCATATAAGTGTGTGAAAATATCATCATTTTTTATGATCATTATCCTATTTTCCCTCCACGCGTATATTCGTGCATTTAATCACTTGCCTTCATTCAGACATATTATGCACTGCTACCACATACACCTCAAGAATGAAGTAAGTTGTCATATTCAAGACTTATCATATATTGCTACCACATTCACTTCATGGAATGGAGCATATTCAATGGGTCGAATTTCAAACTTTTCATCAAACACCCATTATTTTTTTGCCTTAGCCATCACAATATCATCAATATGGTGTATTGAGATTCAAACTCAATATTTGATCCATATAAAGGCGTCTTAGGCATGAATCGATGGGACTTGAACCCAACATATTATCATCCTTTTTGATAATATTGTTCTTGAGGAATAAATTTAAAATATAAATGGTTCCAAACCAATTATTTTTCCTCAAATCCAACAATAATTATATCATTAATAGAAAAATACAAATAACATAAGGAATTACTAACCTTGACCTTTAGATTTATAATCTCACCTTATTTGGCAGAGTCTCGTGCTGATAACGTGTTATAAAGCAAGAAAGAATAAAGAAGAAGAGTAGAGAGAATAGAGAGAGAGTAATTCTCATTTCTTCTCTTGAGGATGAGAGATCATCAGATTGTAAATACAATGAACAAAATCCCTCTATTTATAGGAAAAATTTACTCCTAGTCTGAGTAAAAAACGAATGCTTCAAATCCTAATAGATATCAAAGTAGATCTTAATAGATCTTGATAGACATTCACTATAATGTAAATACATTTATAACACCTCTACTTTTTTGGCAATTCTTTAATTTCAACTTTCTAAATGACGTGTTTAAGACCACAAAATGAACGTATATTTTGATAAATTTGACATAACTTTAATTTATGATCACAAGATTCAAAAATCTTCTTTATTTTTTAGAACTCTGTGTCAAGTTAAAAATAGGTTATTCTTTTTTAAACGAAAAGAATAGTAAAATATGTCCTATTATTTATTATTTTTAAGATTGTGTCAAGTCAATAAACAAGTACTTTTTTTTAGGCAAAATGACCTTCTGGACCCCTGTACTATGTCGGTTTTGTAAGTTGGACACTTCTACTTACATGTTTGTCATGTGGACCCTTGAACCCATCAAAAAGCAACATTTTGCACCCTTTGACCGTTGACCTTGCCTATGTGGCAAGGTCATGGTGACCAGGACAAAGAGAGTGTAGCCACTCGCCTGGGGTGCGACTATGGGTCAATTTTTGGTCAATTTTACATTAAAATAATTAAGAAAAAATAAAAAAAATATTAAAACTTAAAAAAAAAAAAAGGGGTTCTTTTTTTTCCTCCATATTTTTAAATTTAAAAATATTTATAAAAATTTAAAAATAATTTAAAAATATTTTTAAAAATATAAAAATAATTTAAAAATATTTGTAAAAATTTAAAAATTTAAAAATAAAATAAAAAAGGGTCCTTTTTTTTCCTCCATCTTTTTTAATTTAAAAATATTTTTAAATTTTTTTTTTAAAAATTTAAAATATTTTTAAAAATTTTAAGAATATATTTTAAAATTTTAAAAAAATAAAAATATTTTTATTCCTCCCCACCCCAGCCCGTCCCCACCCTCACACCCCACCCAGCCCTGTCCCACCCCACCCCCAGCCCCCACCCCAACACTTATCCAGCCCTACCCCACCCCCACCCCAGCCGGTCCCCACCCCACATACCCTACCCAGCCTCATCCCACCCTACCCCCAGCCTCTTCACCCTACCCCAACCCCGTCCCCACCCCCCACCCCTCATACCTCACCAACCCCGTCCAGCCCCTCCCCATCCCACCCCCAGCCCCCATACCCCTCCCAGCTCCGTCCCTACCCCAGCCCCCACACCCCACCCCAACACTCTTCCAGCCCCCTCCCCCACACACACGTTCACTTTTTATTTTTTATTTTAACTTTCCCTCTCAATTCAATTCTTTTCATTTTTTTTAATTAAAATTTAAATTTGAAATCTTTTTATTTTTGGGGATTAAAATTTAAATTTAAATTGAAAGTGAGTGATAGTGACTATTGAAAAAAAATAGTGAATTTCGCTTGAAAAAAATTAAACTTTTTGTGAATTTGTTAAAAATATTCAAATTTAAAAATCAAAAATTTATTATGTTTGTATATATGAATTTATAGTTAAAAATTTAAATTAGTTGGAGAAGAATTTTAATTATTTGGAATGGATTTGATGTTTAATTTGTGAGCAAAAATAAAAACATAATTATTCAAATTTTTCTACAAGTTATAAATTTTTCTTATTTAATTAAATTAATTTTAATATTTAATTTGTTATGTAGCATTTTAAAAATGACTTGGAATATAATGTAATTTTTTTTATTTTTTTTATTTTTTTTTAAATGACGTGGCAGGTGACATGGCAGACGTGTCAGACGAGCCAGCTGACATGGGGGAGAGTGTGTTACACTCACCAAAAAAGGATTTAAAATGTTGCTTTTTAGTGGGTTCAGGGGTCCAGATGACAAACATGTAAGTAGAAGTGTCCAACTTACAAAATCGACATAGTACAGGGGTCCAGAAGGTCATTTTGCCTTCTTTTTAGCCCTTAGGTTTCTATTGATATATTTTTGTTTGTAAACATAGCAGATGATCGATACCTGTATCTACTTTGAAATTGTTGACATAGGCCCAACCAAGAGGCCCAGTCCATCTAGGACTGTACCAAAATCGAACCGACCGATAAATCGAACCAATAAAAATGTTATTGGGTTATTGGTATTGGGTTATTGGATTATTGGGTTATTAGTTTTATAAAAAAAAATTATTGGGTTATCGGTTCGATTTCGGTTCTAGCCTATTGGGTTATCGGTTTAACTGATAACCCAATAAAAATACACTAAAATTACTATTTTACCCCTATGTATATTATTATATATAAATATTTATATTATTTATTATATATTAATATTATATAGGATACTTATTAGTTATTTTCAATTTTTATTAGTGAGATAAATAATCATAATTCATAAAGTACATACCGACGGTCACACACAAGACACAACTCAAAAAAGTTAAAGTAAACCACTGAACTGAGAACTCTAAGACTAAACCAACAAGGCAGAGGCAAAACGACGAAGGTATCGAGCAACCGGCAGCGGCAACGACGAGGATCAACGGACGGCGAGGAACAATTCTAACTTCCTATCATTATTTTTTAGAATAGTAAATGGTAAGTAGCGCTAAGTACGTGTCTGCTGTGATATTTGCATCAACAAAACTTCTAACTGTTGTTTATTTTAGGATCTTTTACTTTTCTCTTTCCTTCAGCAAAGGCTGATGATACAAATGAGAACTTCAAATCTAGAACTGAGTTATTGTTGACATGTTTATCTTCAACGTCTACCTTTTTTTGAATTTTACCTGTCACAATTTAAATTCTCATATTATGCCTTGATATGAAGAACCAAGATAGGCTTGTAAACCTCTTTGACATTACATTTGAAGGTGTTAATGTTATAAGAAAAGTAACCAATTCTGCAATCATTCAATAAGCTTCTATTTTTTAGGCTGGGTGTAATTTTCTTTTATAATTCTCTCCGAGGAGAAGGTAGAAATGGTTAATTGTACAATCCTTTTTTCACAAGGTAGTTCCATGTGAAAGGAAGCAAATTCTAATTTCAAATAATATAATAAACTGTCTGTTGAGTGTCATTTATGGTAGAATTTGGGCTTCGGGAATGCAATGAAAGATAGCAAATCAGATTCAAGTGCACTTTTTCGATCTCTTTGTTGTTGTAGTACGAGTGGTTCCATAATGTTTAATCTGGATAAATTATGCTTATCCAGATAGAAGGACATTACATGATGTTGACCATTCTTTGAATTTAATCTTACTTCAAAATTAATAATTTTTGTCAACCAGTGCCAGACTTCATGTATTTATCCTATTTTTCCTCTTTGTACTTACTGCAGGGGTCTTTGAAACTGTTGTTTTCAACATGTCTACATTGGGTTGGTCCATCGTAACAACTGTTCAAGGGCGTGTTCCTCTTGCTAGTGAGGTATTTAATGTTCTGACTGTTGTATGGGTTTTTAAACCACCTACAAGTTTATTTTTTTATAATTAAGCATTTGGTGGTTAGGTTACAAAGTCTTCTTTTGTTCTATTATAGTAATGGTGAACTAGAAGTTATCTTGATTGGACTATCCTAATTTGAGCTTGTTGTCTATAATATTGATATTCTGCATTTAGCTTTTCACCAATAAGATCATTTTCAGGCTTATCTGTTCTGCAAGTATTCATGAAAAATAGAAAGGAAAAAAAAATCAATGATTGAGCCATGATTCTCAATAGTCATGAAAGACAAAATAATAAGAAATACATTGCCATAGTACATGTAATACAACATTGGAGTAGATTCCCTTAGGTTAATGTCTTAAACAGCCATGGTTGCATTTAGATGAAGCAATCAAACCATAAGGACCAAAAGAATTGTTAAGTTTGTCTTGAAGTCAAGGATTCTAAAGCACACTAACTCATCCTACAGAAACAAAACTTTTACTACGAAGCAGGGAAAAAAATCACTAAACATCCGTTGTCATTTTTTAATCTTGATTTTAATAGATATTTTTCTCTGTTGTATTTTTTCTTTAATTTATTGTTTTTATGTTTTTATCTTTTTGATTCCTCGTTAAGATACTTTACTTTTAATTGCAGGTTTTAATAGAAACAGGACAACAAAGGCACAAAGCACGAGTATTGAAATGCTTGAAGCGTTTAGTAGCTTTCAAAAACTAGAATTCTTTTTTTTTCAACTAACATTCAATTCAAGTTTGAATATTTTTGTAAACTAAAACTCATTATGTAGGATTTGCCTGCAACTAAGATTTTGTTTTTATATTAATTGTTACTATTTTTATTTTATAAGTATTTTTTCTTATTGGTTAAATCGAAAATCGAACCGTTAACAATAAAAAACCGATAAATCGAAAATCGATAAAAAATATCTTATTGATTGGTTATTGGTTTTGCATATTTTAAAACCGATAAATCGAACGAATAACACATCAAATCGAACCGAACCGACCGATGCGCACCCCTAAGTTCATCACATGACTCGAGCCCATGCTGATACTTGTATTTTATAATTTCTTTCCACATTTATTTGTATTGTATATATACTCCACAATATTCGAGAAATATTAGTTGGATATTTTCTTATTCACTCTCATCAATAATATTTCTCTCTCTAATCGGTTGAACTCTAGGATTTCTTATCTTTGTTTGGCGGTGATCTAAGGTTTACGAAGCCTAACATAGTATCAGAGCAGGGATCTGAGATCCTCACGACCTAATCTATCTTTCGATATTACCCGTGAAGGGTTTCGTCGGATAATTTTCCGACGATAGTTCATGTTCCTGGTGGTTTTGTGGAGTTTTCGGGCGGTTTCCGATGGTATTTTTGTCTCCTTCTTCTGTTCAAGGATTCACTACTTCAGGCTACGAAGAAGGACGGTATTTCTTATTGTATTACGGATTTCTTTGTATTTTTACTTGTTTACTCGGTCCTGGCAGACTCTAATTTATTGCTATTGGTTATTATATCGTTGATTTTTTTATATTATAGCATACTTTAACTATGTCCACTGAAAATAGTACCACTAGTCAAGGTTTTGATGAGTTTACCGTTTCCCCAACTCACCCTTTTTATCTTCATCGTTCGAATAATCCAGGTTCCCGTTTAGTGTCGCCTCCTTTTGATGGTTCTAGTTTTATAGTTTGGCATAAGAACATGCTTACTGCCTTGTCTGCTAAGAATAAGTTGGGGATAGTCACCAGAACTGTCCATGTACCAATGGCCAATTCCCCCTATTTTCCTTTTTATGAGAGGTGCAATGACATGATTATTGCTTGGATTACCAACTCCCTCTCTCATGAATTGGCCACCAGTGTCATGTGTTTTGACACTGCAAAGGTCATCTGGAATGACATAAATGAACGGTTTGGCAATATAATGGGACCAAATACATACAAATCTAAAAGGAGATAAACTGCACTGTTCAGGGATCTTCATGCATTGCTTCTTATTTCACACGTATGCGTAGCCTATGGGATGAATTTCATACCTCATATGTGGGTCCAGTATGTACTTGTGGTGCCTTAGGGAAGTTTATAGAATAACAAAAACGGTTTCAATTTCTGAGTGGACTTAATGAAGAGTATTCTATTTGTAGAAGTAATATCCCCATGATGTCTTCCCTTCCTTCCCTTAGTAATTCATACTCCATGCTCCAGCATGTTGAGACCCAAAATCAATCTTCTGCTACTCCTTTCAGTTTCCGTAGTGATTCAACCTCTTTTAATATTTCAACATATAACTCATCCCATGGAAGGGGTTATTCTCAGAAAAACTACAATGATGCCAGGAGAGGTTTCAATCCCTCCCAATATTCTGATCCTAAAAGAGGATACCCACCTCCTCCCTCAAGTTCATATCAGTTTGATGCTAAGAGGATCCCTACATCTACCTCCAACTCTTTGACTCATTTATCTTACAAGTATTGCAAAAAGTCAGGGCACACCATTGATAAATGCTACAAACTTCATGGATATCCCTCAGACTTCAAGTTTAAAAAAGGGAAGAAGTTTGTTGCCTCTGTGTAAAATGATGTGCATCTAGCTGATGCCACTACATCTTCCCTTTCTCTGAATGAGGGTGACTACAAGCTATCCAAGGATAAGTTCCAGCATTATATTTATCCTCAACAGCTACATCATGGTACCCCTGTACTTGATAATTCTGTAGCTCCTGCTTCTGCAGATTCTGGTTATGCTCATTTCGCAGGTGTGTATCATCACCTTGTTGTTACTTCTACTGCTTTCCATGTATGTGCAGTGTCTTCACTGGGTACAAATCCTTGGATACTTGACTCTGGGGCTACTAACCATATGGCACCTCACAAACACCTTCTTCATAACCTCACTCCTCTCACCACTCCTCTTCTCATTTCCCTACCAAATGGATACAAGGTTAAGGTTATGTCCACTGGGTCATCACAGCTCAGGTCAGACATAGTCTTACATGATGTCTTTCTGGTTCCATCTTTCCACTTCAACCTCATCTCTATCCACAAACTTCTTGCTCAGCTTAATTGTGATGCACTTTTCACTAAATCAAAATGTGTATTGCAGGGCTTTTCTCAGAAGAGATAGTTGGAAATTGGTAGAGCTGAGAATGGGTTGTATTATTTTAATGTGGATGTTTCTACTCCTATTGTTCTTTCATTTCCTTCTTATATTTCTATCACTTGTAACAGTTCTTTTCCTACAGCTGTTTCTCCATGTAATCAATCTTGTACTATAAATAAAACTTATTTGTTTTGGCATCAAAGGTTGGGTCATCTTCCTTTTCACAAAATGAAATCTATTCCATATTTGTCTGGTAAGATATCTAATTTTCAAAGTTTTCACTGTGATATCTGCCCCAAAGCTAGGCAGCATAGACTACCCTTTCCCTTCAGTTCCACTCATTCTTCTTCCCTTTTTCAATTTGTACACATTGATATCTGGGGCTCCTACTATTAGTTGATGGTTTTAGATATCTGGGGTCCCTACCATTCTACATACAATGGTTTTAGATATTTCTTGACATTAGTTGATGATTTCACTGGAGTTACTTGGACTCATATTTTAGCTTCAAAGGGTAGTGCAGGCTCTATCATCAAGTCTTTTGTGTTCATGGTTAGAGTTCATTTCCAGTTACCTGTTCAACATTTCATATCTAACAATGCTTTTGAACTAGGTAATTGTGCTGACCTCCAACAGTTTTTTTCTACCAATGGTATTCTTCATCAGAATACTATTCCTCACACCACTCAACAAAATGGGGTTGTGGAAATAAAACACAAACACCTCCTTGAAGTCTCCAAGGATTTACTTTTTCAGTCTCATCTCCCTCTTAAGTTTTAGGGTGATTGTGTTTTAACACCTACCTACCTTATTAGTAGGTTTCCCTCTATTTTTCTTTACAACATGTCCTCTTATGAGAAGTTACATGGCTCTCCACCATCTTATGTTCATTTGAGGAGTTTTGGTTGCTTACCTATGTTGTTTCCCCTAAGCCTGGTAGGGATAAGGTTCAACCAAGATCCATTCCTAGTATCTTGTTAGGGTATCCCTGTGGTAAAAAGGGTTACAAGTTGCTCAATTTTTCTTCTCTTTTCGTCTTCTATTCCAGGGATGTTCAATTTCATGAACATATTTTCCTATATCCATCCCCCTCTACTTTATACATTTTTCCTTCCCCTCCCCCTTTATATGGTGATCCTTTCATTCCTTCTTCTTTCCTTTCTTCTTTAATTTTTTCCCCTCCTATGGTCAATGATGTTTCCCATGTTCCCACCTGAGACCACTCCTTCCTCTACTTCTTCCCCTTCCGTTCTTCCCAGAAGGAGCTCCAGAATTGTACATCCTTCTTCTCACGTACATAATTATATTTGTTCCACTGCTCAAGCTCCCCTCTATGTCAATTCCAAGGCATACAGTGTTGATTTGCATTTGCATGAGCCTCAATTTTACCAGCGGGCTGCCTCCAATCCTGTTTGGCAAGAGGCCATGCTACAGGAATTTAGGGCTCTTGAGTCAAACCATACTTGGGATATTGTCCCTCTTCCTCCTTATAAGAATGATATCTCTTGTAATCCCTTGTAAGTAGGTTTACAAGTTCAAACAAAGGTCTGAAGGTACAATTGAGAGATACAAGGACAGATTAGTTATCCGAGTTGACACTCAAAAATAGGTTGTGGACTATCCTGTGGTTAAATTAACCAATGTGAAGTGTTTGTTGTCTCTTGTTGCCAAAAATTATTGGACATCGTTCCAATTAGATGTGAACAATGTTTTTTCTCTATGGTGACCTTCATGAGGATATGTTTATGAAGATCCCACCTGGCCTTTAGGTCACTTCTCCCTCTTCTTCTTCTTCCACCCCTTTAGTTTGCAAGCTCAAGAAGTCTATTTATGGCCTTAAACAAGCTTCCAGACAGTGGTTTTTCAAACTTTCTGATGCTTTGTTTTCTCGAGGCTACATTGCCAGTAAGAATGATTATTCTCTATTTACCAAGTCTTCTGGTAGTTCCTTGGTGGTCCTTGTGGTTTATGTGGATGATATTTTGCTTGTTGGTTCTGATGTCTCTGAAATGACTGCCCTTAAGTCTTTTCTTGATCACTCTTTCAAGATTAAAGACTTGGGTTCAGTTCACTATTTTTTGGGATTGGAAGTTACTGCTCATACTTCTGGGTATTTGATCAATCAGTGTAACTGACTTGTTGGTTGAGTTCAATTGCTCCCATTATACTCCTGTCTCTTCTCCTTTGGACCCTTCTGTCAGGCTCATCTCGAACATAGATTATCATTTGCCTGATCCATCCTCTTTCAGGCGTTTGGTTGAGAAGTTGAATTTTCTTCAACACACCAGACCTGATATCTCATTTGTTGTTCAGCATCTGAGTCAATTTTTGCATCACCCTTGTGCTCCACACATACTCATTGATTTGCATATTTTGCGGTATCTTTTGAATGCTCCTACTCAGGGTATTTTTTTGCCTTCTTCTCCTTCTGTTGATCTTTGTGCTTATGTTGACTCTGACTGGGCTGTTTTTCCTTTATCTCGTCGATCTGTTACTGGATACTATATTTTTTTGGGGAGTTGCTCTATTTCTTGAAAAAGTAAGAAGCAGCCCACTATTGCCCTTTCTTCAGCTGAACCTGAGTACCGAGCCTTGAGAAAGGTAGTTGCAGAGGTTGTTTGGCTTACCCATTTATTTGCTGACATGGGTTTGGTTGTTTCTTCTCCTGTTCCTGTGTTTTGTGATAGCCAGGCGGCATTACACATTGCCCGGAATCCAGTTTTTCACGAGAGGATGAAGCATATCGAGATCGACTGTCATTCTGTCTGGGATTGGCTTTTATCTTGTGTCGTTTCCCTGCATCATGACCAAGCATTTGCCGGGTCCATCTCATCTTTCTTGTCTACGCAAGTTGGGCGTTTTGACACCCTCCAGCTTGAGGGGGGTGTTGGCATAGGCCCAACCAAGAGGCTCAGTCCACCACATGACCCGGGCCCATGCTGATACTTGTATTTTATAATTTCTTTCCACATTTATTTGTATTGTATATATACTCCACAGTATTTTAGAAACATCAGTTGGATATTTTCTTATTCACTCTCGTCAATAATATTTCTCTCTAACCTGTTGAACTCTAGGGTTTCTTATCTTTGTTTGGCGGCGATCTAAGGTTTACGAAGCCTAACAGAAATATTTGTGACTATGGAACACCGTCAAAATAAGTGGGGGAAGGACAATATGCTGCTAAGTGCATTGAATGTATGGTCTATGGACAAAGCAATCTAGAATTTAAAGCTCGTGGGTTCTCAATAAAATAAATAATATATCAATAGAAGTTAAAAATGGTAGTTTCAAAGAGATTCGAATTAAGGTATAGCGTGTGAGGCACTTTTTCAAGTCCCTTTTGAATCGCTGAGCCAACTAAAAACTTTATTAATGAATTCCTCACTTATTATTCTTATATATTTAATAGATTTCATATAATTATTAGATATACGAAAATGCTTGAGGTTCCTGGTAACCCCCCACCCGCAATGGTAGATCCGCCCATGAAAGCATGTAATAAGTTAGTATGGGATACGTCTATGTCAATTCTGTCTACTTCCCTTTTGTGTCCAATATGGCTGATTGGATATAACATCAATTAAGATGCTTTATTTGCTGCCTGCTGCTAGGATAAGTTACTTTGGCACTCTAAAGTCAAATAAGCCAGAGCACTCAGATGCTAAAGTTTCTCACATAAATTGTATCTCAAAGAGATTTTGGCCCTCTCCAATTCTGGAGCACTTGCTTTTTCTCAAAGATAAAATGAACTCGTGCTATTGCAATGTTTATTGCATTCAATTGTCTAAATGTGAAATTAATATGCATGAGTGAATTCTAAAGGGAGAAGCGATTAGGCTAGAATATTTTAATAAAGGCTCTATAGGATGTACAAAAATGCAGCGAACTAGACAGACCACTATATGTTTTTATATGTGAAGGAAGAGAAACATCGGGGTGGTGGCGCAGTTGGCTAGCGCGTAGGTCTCATAGCTTCTGAGTAATCCTGAGGTCGAGAGTTCGAGCCTCTCTCACCCCATATTTTGTTTTACACTTTTTTTTGGTCAAGGGAATTTGAGACTTTGGCGTCTTTCGGAAAACAACCTCTTTACCTTTTGAGGTAGTGGTAAAGTCTGCGTACATACACTTTACTCTCCTCAAATCTCACTTGTGGAAAGACAACCTCTTTACCTCCTGTTTGAGACTATTATATATCACCTTGGAGGTCACTTTGTATGTTGTATTACAACATGCAATGAATCTATTAATCTCCTACCCTTTCAACATGCTTTGATTTGAGAATTATTGTAATCACTTTGTTGTTCCATACCTTCAGCATTTTCCCATTTCTTAAAAATTCATGTACAGCTTCTAGCACATCATCTTGTATCCATTCACCCTTGTTATAAATACTATTCATTACCCAATAAATTTTTAAAAGCACTAAATTTATACTCCTTCCGATTCAAAAAGAATGACTTATTTTATTTTTAATCTATTTAAAAAAGAACGGCCCTTTATTTATTTTTTTGATAATAGACCACAAAATGAAATAACATTTTGATACATTTGACATAAATTTAATTTAAGATCACAAGAGTCAAAAGTTTCTTTGTTTTTAAATCCTGTGTCAAGTTAAAATAGGTCATTCTTTTTTAAACGAAAGTAGTAGTAAAATAACCCCTACTGCTATTTATTATTTTTAAGATGTGTGTCAAGTCAATAGTAGACAAATGTTTTTTTCTTAGCCCTTAGGTTTCTATTGATAGATTTTTGTTTGTACACTAGCAAATGATACCTGAATCTACTATGAAATTTTCTTGTCTATGGAACACTAACAAGATAAGAGGGGGAAGAACAGTAAGATGCTAAGTGCATTGAATGTATGGTCTATGGTCAAAGCATGTAATAAGTTAGTATGGGATATGAGTCTATGCCAATTCTGCATACTTCCCTTTTGTGTCCAATAGGGCTGATTGAAGATAACATCAATTAAAATGCTTTATTTGCTACCTGCTGCAAGGATAAGTTACTTTGGCACTCTAAAGTCAAATAAGCCAAAGCAATGATAAAAGTCTCTCACATAAATTGTATCACAAGGAGATTTTGGCCCTCTCTAATTCTGGAACACTTGCTTTTCTCAAAGAAAAAAAAATGAACTAGTGCTATTGCAACGTTCATTGCATTCAATTGTCTAATATGCATGAGTAAATTCAGAAGTGAAAAGCGATTAGGCTAGAATAATGAAGGCTCTTCAGGATGTACAATAGCGAACTAGACATTATTATAAGTGTGAAGAAACAAGCATCTCTTCGTCACCGTGTCTGCTTCTAACTAAATTATTATTTCACTATTAATTAATTATTATAAATCAGTTACGTATTAAGAAATTGATAATTTTTAATTAAAAAATTATTAGTACTATATAGAAGAGCAGTAAAGCAGGCACCTCTTCATCGACGTATCTGTTTGCTCCGTGATTTTATTATATCACTCTCAGCGGCGAATCTAGCTGCCTGGGTGAGGGTTCCCGAGAACCCAGTAACTTTCACGCGAATCTAGTATTTATATAGAGAAATCTAATAAATATATAAGAATTATATGTTTGGAAAACTATAAACAAAGTTTATTATTGGTTTGGTGGAGTAGAGGCACTTGAAAAGTCTTATTGACCTCTTGGTTGTGGATTCAAAACCCTTAGTTATTCTTTTATTTTATTTGATTTTTACTTTTATCTAACATGGAGTACAGTACCCACAAACTTTAAATCTTGATCCGCTGTGATCACTCTTAATTAATTATTATTTGTCATTTACGTATTAGAAAATTAATAATATTTAAAACAAAAACGTAAAATAAACATCTATGTATCAGAAAATCTTGCTCTGTGATTTTACTATATCATCCCTAATTAATTATTATATGTGATTTATATATTAGAAAATTAATAATATTTAATCAAAAAATAAAATAAATATTTATGACACGTTTGCTTAAGTTGTTTTAATCGTACGTGTTCGTCGGCATATCTAATTGCTCCGTGATTTTACTATATCACTTCTAATTAAGTATAATAAATCATAATAATTAAAACATTACTCCCTCCATTTAAAAAAGAATGACTTATTTTGACTTGACACAAAGTTTAAAAAAATAAAGAAGACTTTTGAATCTTGTGGCCTTAAATTAAAGTTGTGTCAAATGTACCAAAATATCTTTTAATCTTGTGGTCCTAAATATGTCATGTGGAAAGTAAATTAAAGTATTGCCAAAAAAGGAAAGAGGTCATTCTTTTTTAAACGGACTTAAAAGGAAAGAGGTCATTCTTTTTTAAACGGACTTAAAAGGAAAGTAGGTCATTCTCTTTTAAACGGAGGGAGTAAATTATTTTAAAATGTAATTGACTATCAATGCCACAAAAATTTGGACAAGGAGAGTATTATAAATTACAATCGCTAACAATTTAAAATAGTAAATTACAATGCCAAAAAAGTATTATAAATTATAATAGCTAACAACTTAAAAAATTTAAAAACATATTAAAAATATAATTAATTACCTAAATTTTATTTAAGTCAAATAAATTGAGATAACAATTAACACATATATATGTGGAGGAAAACAGACATTGGGATGGTGGTGCAGTTGGCTAGCGCGTAGGTCTCTGTGCTTATGAATCCTAAGGTCGAGAGTTCCAGCCTCTCTCATCCCACATTTTGATCTACTTTATACTTTATTTTTTTTGTTAATGGAATTTAAGACTTTTACATCTTTTAAAAACAACCTCTTTACCTCCGAGGTTGTGTTACTGGATATGTTGTTGTAATCGGGGACTTTCGTAATTTTTCTTTCTATTTTTGCCTATCTTGTTTTTTCTTTTTGTTGTTTTAACACAAGAAAAGAAAAGTGGGAAATATGAGTTCTGACCAGGTGATAATTACTGATTCAAATTCCAATTGTCATTAGTTTTCTTGTAAGCTGTTAAACATAGTACGGACAATATTTTCTACATGCACTATCTTTTGTTTTTTTGATAATAGTAGTATTTGGACATCCACACACCTCGGCTAATTCCTAAACCAATCGTTTTATTTTGGACCTTAACACTGTTATCCATTTTGGTCACATCGAAAGCTTTATAAACAACAACAAATTCGGTGTTATCCCATGAGTGAAATCTGAGGAGGATGATATGTACGCAAACTTTATCCTTATCTGGAAAACAAATGTGCGTTGATTTTGTCTGCAGGCATCCTACAATACCTAGACAGTCAATCATATTGAAACCAAGTAGTCAGCATTTTGTCCTCCTACAATACCTAGACAGTCAATCATATTGAAACCAAGTAGTCAGCAAGCACATTAGTAATTTATCCCTCTCTATTTTGGGGGGGAATGGGGTGGTAGGGAGAGATTTTCTCATGTACATCTCGTATCTGGCAACTATAGTTCGCTAACACACTCTCTAATCTTTTAACAACCTCTAAGTTTATCTCCTAGCTTGGCGACTTCTTTGAGAAATTTAAGTGTACTGAAGCCAATATTATTTTCTCCAAGCCTAAATACAATCAAATAGTATTATCAATAATTCTTTCCTCAATCAAAGGCTCTGAAGCACCAATGCTTGTCTGGAACCTTCTGTTCTTTCACGCTGTTAGTTCTTGAACATGTTATTTGTAAGATAATTTTTCCTTGATTAACATGCCATAAACCTTCTTAAAATTCTAGTTTATTAAATCCCTGATGAAATTAGTAAAGCAACGTGTTATTCGTGTCATAAATAAACAAAACGCTCAAATGTAGTTTGAGTTCCAATATATTATTGTATCGACTTCTCAGCAATTTACATCTTGCCCTAAAGCTAACTATTGATATTTTGCGGGCGCATCAAAGTTTGAACAACCTTTAAGAAAAAAGAGTAGATTATGTGTCATAAATATTTGTAATAGTAAAATTCATTTAATTAAACACCATATGTGTGATAAAAGTACCATCACAGTAGAGCAAAGCTCCAAGTTCTTGTTTTATTTTGGTGTTTCTACTCTTTTATTCAGCTGGGCACGAGAAGGGAAGGAGATCCAACAGGGGGTGAGTCAAATTTTTGGCTAAAATCTGGAAAAGGGAACTAAATAATATGGATCCTACTCTAAAAGAAACACGTACAAAACGAGCAAGCGCTTCAAAATATACACTAGCAACCTCTAATGTCTCAACTCAGGTTTCCTGCTACAATAAACATACAAGGAAAATTCAAGAACAGTCTGTTCATGCTACCCCAAACACGTACCCATCATATATTGGGAATCTATAAATACAGGTAAGGTAGCTGACGCACACTATACATACAGTCTAATGCAACCCCAGACACCAATAAAGACCACAAGAAGACTTGCAACCACAAGAAACTTGGTCATGTAAATGTGTGATGAACTTGAGAGCTTTGTAACGGTCTTCAAGGGCTCATCAACACTTTCTTGAACAGGAGAATCATCTGCATCTTTCACTCGAGTGCTCAAGTCATCAACCTCCCCACTAACTCCCTCGTATTCTTCATGTGTTGTATCACTGGCGGTAGGATTATGTTCATCAGAGGCTTTCTCACCCTGCACGATCCCAACATGAGTTTGTGTTTTGATGTCTAAGAGGGTAATGTCATTTCTAAAAATTTAAAAAGTAGCTAACAACTTAAGGAGACTTACGTCTGTTACTGCTTGATGACTCCCTGCCTCCTGACTAGAATCAGGACGCGTGCAACACTCAACTGGTCCAACTTGCATTTTCATTTGGAGACGTATTCTTCTGGGAGCAGTTCCTTGTGGTCTAGACTGCATGCCATCAGGTTGATTATGCATTGGCCTTGGCCTGAGTTTTATTCCAGTTCCTGAACCAGAATCATTGCTTACTACACTGTTGAAACCATCTTTTAAGAAGTTCGGGACCTGGCTTGCACCAAAACTAACAGGATGACCATAATGTCCAGGGTAGGTATTCTGAAGGAAACCTGAATTTCCTACAGCATGATCAGTGCTAACATAAGGGGCACCACGAGCCTCTAGCATTGTAGCTGCAATGGAATTAACCTCATTCTTTACTGCAGTCTCTTGATCATAATTGCCCCACAGCATCTCAGGATCAAAGAAGTCTGGCTCAGCCTTTGGATAAAAGAAAAGCAGCATAAGATCAGCTATCTAAGAGAACTTTTAGAAAAGTAGCACGGATTAATCGATGCAAGACATGGTTCCACTTACCAGCCTTTGGGTAACTTCTGCTTCTGACTCACTACATGATCCAGAGTCCTTAATCATCGGTCCAGTTATGCTGAAATTTTTTGTGTCGATTTGATGTGAAGCCAATTCTTGTCCAGAATCTTCACATGAAAACTCATCTGAACCAACGAATACTGAGTCCAGAAAGTCATTAATATCAAGAGCATTTGTTCCATACTGAAACTGGACATCTTCTTTTGGGTAAGCAGAGATATCATTATTCATGGGGGCTTGCAAATAGGAAGACCCAAGTTCCACCTGCAACTGTGAGTGCAATGGGGAGAAGACCTTCCAATCTAGCGGCTGCGACGACGGGTCACAAAAAATTCCCAACTCTTTTTCTAGATACTGAGCCGGCTAAACATGAAGCAGAAAAAGAGATTAATCACTTCAACCAATTTAATCCACAATAAAAATCTTGCCATTCAAGCAAAAAGTAGAATCCTGATGCAGGTTAACTTACCGGTATGGATGTTATGTCCAACATTTGATCTTCAGTGTCATCAGCAATACAGCTATGGCTGTGACTCTCAACAGGTATTTGTTTGCCATACAACTTGGCTTTGGGAAACGTTGCTGCATAGCTTTTATCACTATCACCAAAAGGTTGTACGACTGTTAATGGAGTGGCTCCCTCTGATAATTCATCTTCGGTAGGTGATTTGGCAACTGAAGCATTCTGTTCAGCATCTAAATTGGAGTTCTCAACATGCTCGTCCTGCTTCAAATCACTCTTCCTAAACAGACGACAAAGCACAAAGGCACCCTGCAACAGGCAAATCACATTTCCCAGTATGAACTAATTTTCATTGCTTCACCACAAATGACAATAGAAATATAAGAGTGTTCCTGATTCAAATTCAGAAGTAAGCCGCAGGCACAGTTTTTCAATTTAGTTTAGATACGTAGACGCTTCAGATCCAACCCCACTATGTGGGAGTATACTGGGTATGTTGCTGTTGTAGGTAGATGCTTCGGATAGAACTCATTAATTGGGACATCTAAAGAACTAAAAAATCGGCGTTAATTGTAAGAGCACTTCCAATGTATTTCAGTAGTATGCTGCCACTAAATGTAGGGCACTTTGCGAGTCTTTTCCAATTAGGAATGAGCTAAAGAACAAATAAACTTCTTAGAGGAGGAGTTATCTATACAACATCTTCTAAAGAAGAAAACTAGCAAAAAGGACTACTATAGCCATAAAATTAGCAAATACATGCATTTTTTCCTGACTCCTGGAAAACAGACAGGAACCAAATAGGATAAGAGCTAACCAACTGTATATGTTCAAGCAACCCAGAAATGAATATACAGCATATTGCATAAGGCATGATTGACGTGATCTACACAACATCTTATGTATGTACTTACATCGTAGAAACTGATCAATGTGACCAATAATTGCACAATGATGCAATCAATCATTTATACAGAAAATAGAAATAGAAATTCAAGACACAAGATGGATGAAGGATGTGCAAACCTGGCCAGGGTGTGATCCATCCAATGACTTTTCAGTTGCACGATATTCATGAATCACCCAATGAGTCCTCTTGCCTTCAGGAGCTCGACCAATGTAGTATACCAAGGTCTTCTTCATCCCAATTTTTGCTCCCTTTTTAGTTGTTATGTTCCTATCTTTACCAGTAGCTTTCCAGTAGCCTCGTTCTGTTGCTCGGTTCAGTCGCTGCCCGTTTTGGTACTTACGATCCTTTGGGCAGAAGAAGAACCACTCGTTGTCATTGGACTCTACCACAGACATATCTGCAATCATTCAAACCAATCCACTCTATTATTTTCTTTATAAAACTTAAACTTCACCATTCCAAAAAGAAAGGGGGTTTTCGGGATCTGGTCTTATGATAAAACCAAAAAGACAGTGAAAAAGGTTTTGTGTGCGTTCGGAGGGGTGTTTGCCGTGAGCCGAATGCAAAAATAATATAGCAAAGAAACTGTCACCGCGTATATTTTAGTCTCTTGTCTTTCTTTCTTTCTTCCTTCATTCTACTAGAACAACTGACAAACTGCGAGGTCAAAAAGAATATGATCTCAAGGCTAAGCAGTACAGCCCTTCCTACAGTAGACACCAACTATCACTTCCATCAGTTACTCAACCGAATTCGCTTTCTTTTCTTCCGTTTTATTCCCAGAAAATACAGTTTGTAACATAGTTAGGAATGAACTATTCCTCAAAATTCTCAAATTGCATCCTTCGATGATAAAATTAAAGTCCTAAAGCAAAATCCTTCGGTGATTCTCACTAACGAATGTCCTTTATACTACTATAAAACTAGTGTACTAAAGCCAAATTCATACGATTGTCCTAGATACAACCATAAAATTAGTGTCCTAAAGCCAAATTCATACTCGTGCCGAGCAAATTAAATTTTTTTCATACCCAAATCATGACGCTTCCTAAGAAATCAAATCAAACGCTAATCCAGAAAAGTACTTCCCAAAAAATACAAAAATTGAAATTTAGGGTTCAAAACAGCTCCAAAATTGGGGATTTTTCAACAAACTGACGAACTAAAAACTAAATCAGAAAAACTAACCAGGTAAGTCCCAGGGCTCGAGTTTACATATATCAACTTCACGAATAACGCTAACTTGGCTATCAGCACCGTTAATCTTCAACCTCAAATAGTGATTAACAAGTTCCTCATCCGTCGGCCGAAAACGATACCCTACCGGCAGAGAATTTAACGGCGGTATACCCATCTGTTTATCCACCGGAATAGCAGCGATCGGATTATCTCCGGGCAGTACAGCCATCATTTACAGCACAAAAAAAAAAAAGATGCAAAGTGATGAAAATAAAAAAAAAGTGAAAAAGCGAAAAAAAAGAAGCAGATGAATGACTAGTTATATAATAGTAATAAAAAACAAAGTAAAAGTATTCAAAGGAGATCTGAGAAATTCTGTTGGAATTAGAGAAGAGATTCTGATTTGTGAAGTGAAGTTTTTATTTTTTCATAGAGGCAAAAAACGCCATTGGAAACATCTAAGAAAGTGAGCTGAGTGAAGAGACCGCGTCTTTACATTTCTGTGTGTATATACCGCGTAAAATTGTTAGGACGTTGTTTTGGTTTTAATTACGAGAATGCCATTGTGTTTGTGAAGTTCCATTTATGCCCATTGTCGATAAACTTTGCTCAGGCGTTTAATTTTTTCACCTCTTTTCAAAAAATTATTTCTCTTTACTTAAAAAGAAAGAAAAAAAATATTATAAAAATTACGAAAAAGGTTCAAAAATAACCCTGAACTATCTGAAATAGCTCAAAAATGCTCCTCCGTTAAATATTTGACTCAAAAATACCCCTTCCTCTAACGGAATTCGAAAAAGGATCAAAAATACTCTTGAACTATCTGAAATGGCTCAAAAATACCTCTTTATTAAATATTTGGTTCAAAAATAGTTCAGGGGCATTTTTGAGCTATTTCAGATAGTTCAGGGGTATTATTTTAGTAAAAAATATTTTTAAAAAAATAAAAGTAAGTAAAATTTATTTATTTTCAATCTTAAATCTCTCACAAAATTTCAAAAATAATTTAATTTATATTTATTACCAAACATAACATTAATTTCAACTCCCAACTTTAAAAAGAATTATTTTCCTAAACAAAGCCATATGATTTGAGAATTAAATTAAATTAACTTAATATTTTAAAATTCACGTTTAAGTATTAAAAACTATACAAAGATTACCAAAAATTGCAATTTTATTATATTAATATAATGATAAAATATATTTTAAATATTAATTAAAATTTATATCGTTTAACTTTTAAAAAAAATGTGGTACATAAAAATGGATAAAGGGGAGAGGGGTTGAAGGGTAAATAAGGTAACAGGGGAAACGTAGCTACTAAGACTAAGCCACGGAAGTCATAAGACGAATGGGAATTTGACACGTGGAGAGGTCATCTAATGAAGAAGAAGACAACCATAATAATGATGTACTAATTGTTTATTTAAAAACAGATTAATTCCCTAACCAAATCCACCGAAACTGTTTTGACGATAATATTTTCTTACTATAGAAAAAGAAAAAGAAGCTTCGAGGACCAACTTTTATTTTTAAGAGTCATTTTAGGCTATCACAAGAAATTAAAATGACATTGGAATGAGGGATGTATTACTATTTCTAGCTTTTGACACAAGTGATTTTTTATTGCTATTGAAGTTTTAAAAAATTATACTGAAAGTATAACACCAACAAGAGATTCTTTTAAGATCTATAATTCAACAGACCATAAATAATAGTTATAAAAAAAAATAGTTTTACATATAAAAGGTGTTAGTTTTAAAAAATGAAGTCCGATAAAATATAATAAAGTAAATTTTATAAAGTAAAAGGGAAGAGAAACAACGTTCAAGTTCCATTTGGTTTTGTTTAGCGTAGTTGGGAGTTTTGACCAACATTGATCATATTTTATGTTATTATAAAAAATAATAATAATAATAATAATATAAAGATGAATGTTGTATTTTATAAAGATGTAACTTATACAGTCCTCTACGTTGGTGATACTCATTTCTCCAATTAACTCAATAATTAGTGTTATGTGCAGGGTATCTAGAACTGACTTACAAGGAAGGAGGGGTGACTTCAATCGGAATCATGGGCATGACGTTTATTTAGTGGAATTAGTTAAGACATAAAATTATGTTCTTATTGTCAATTAATTTTTTGATATTACTAATAATAAATATTTAATTTTACTAAGTGATATCAAAATTGAGGTCATAAGTTCGTTTTTCAAGAGCAACATGTTGCATGAGACTGGTGGATTGTTAGGTACCTAACATCAACATCTTGTCTAAGACGAGGCTTATGAGGGAGCTTAAATGATCCGAATTGAAGTCATAATCTAACATAATATTTGATCCTAACAAATTCTATTCCTTTTCCTCGCATATTTTTGTTAATTTTCTTTTTTAGTATTGTTAGTTTCGTTTTATTTTATAGCATTTTAAAAGTTATTTAATCAAAGAAGTATAAGAACTGAGTAGACTCGGAGGCGGAGCCTGCCCTCTTTAGGGGGGTCGTCCGAACCTCCTTCGACAGAAAAATATATTATTTATACATGATTAAAATTATTTTTTATGTAGTTATAGTAGGTGTTGAACCCCCCTTCAACTTAGTTTTCTTTGAATATTGATCGAACCCCCTTACTTGAAATTCTGGCTCCGCCTAGACTCATCTACCACGTGAGTGAATGGTACCTGACAAATAATAAATTAAAGAAGAAGCAATCAAATTTTCAATGTATACGACTATACGTACTACTTTAAATAAAACATATACTACAATATAATATACTACAATATAAATAATTATATATATAGTTATATACTAATTACAAATTTATAAAATATATACACATGTATACGTTAAATATACACGTCTATAGAAGATATATACACATATATATTCTTCATTCAATAAATATGTATTACTTTAAATAAAACATATACTACAATATATATACATTACAATATATATATATATATATATATATATATATATATTTATATATTTATATAGTTATATAGTTATATACTAATTTTTAAAATATATACACATGTATACGTTAAATATACACATCTATAGAAGATATATACACATATATACGCACCATTCAATATATATGTACTACTTTAAATAAAACATAGACTAGGCTATAACATATACTACAATATATATACAATTTATAAAACATATACACATGTATACATTAAATATACACATTTATAGAAGATATATACATAAATATACAAAACATATGCTACTTAATATAATAAATTAATAATACTTGATAGTAAATTAATAATATATTAAAAGTAAGTTTTTAATTTAAACTAGAAATTCAATTTAAATCATTAAATGAAAAAAATTACAAAGTAAGGACTAAGGAGTGAATGAATGTTGAATTTTATTGATTGCGAAATGATCCAAAATTTATAATTTACATGAATGAAAAATCAACAAATTATGCATCATTTTTTCCAACTCATTCATGTTAATATTAACAAGAACTTGCATAGGATAGTCAAAGTCAACGGGGGCAAAACCATGCATTGGACTTGATTCTGCTGAGTTCTCCCGTGAAGACATAATTTCTTCAAGTTTCTGCTCGTCGTTCGGCTCTGGTTTCATTCCTTGACTTCTTCTTTCCTCTCTAATCTAATCTCTGAGGCAAACTAGAACATTCATTGCATTGCTTCCCAATGAGTGTCGGTTGTCTCCAAGTTGTTGTCATCCCTGACTAAAAGCGCTCTCTGATGCAATGGTTGACATTGGAACATTCAAGATATCTCTAGATAATCTTGAAAGCACAGGATATTGTGTTTCATTACTCCTCCACCAATCCAACGTATTGATCCGTCGTCTGCGATCCTCTGGCGGTGACCGAAGATAATATTTAAGCTCTTCCTAATAAGTTGATGTGTAAGCTCTCTCATCAACACTGTTCCAACAAGGTAAATCATAAAAAAATCAGGAAAACCACTATGTGCTGGTCTTTTAGAAGATGATGGCTCATAGGGAGGATGAGGAGCGACAGTTAGAGTGATATTTGTAGGTACGGCTAAATCAACTAAATCAGTATAGTAATTATATAATTTTTCTATGTATTCATTCACATCACTCATAGCCGTCCACAAATCAGATTGTACTTGTTTAGAATCATTGTTAGTATTTATTTCTAAGTTAGCATAAATAAGAGTACTAAAGTGGCACATAGTATTATATTTCATGCACGAATTTAGCATAGCACCAACCAAGTAAATATGGGGAATCGGAAAAAAATATTTTTTAAATTTAGTAAACATGGCACCAACAACTTCTTTATAACCTTATTTATTTTTATATTCTTTGAGCAAAGCAGAAATATCGGCTATATATGCCAAAATATTACGAACAATAGGATAATAAGCACCAGAAAATTCAACTGTAGCTATATAAAAATTTTCTAGAAAAATAACAAGATCATTAATTATAACCCAATCAGAATCATGTAGAATGCAATCAGCAGAATCAACAAATAAATCACAATATTGGTTAAAAACTAGTGTAAAAGAAACTTTATATTTATAACAAGTTTTTAAAAAATCATACGTAGAATTTCATCTAATATCAATTTCCTCAGACATCAATGTCGGTGCAAGTCCATTTTCTTGACATTTAACTTTAAATTCTCTAATTCTTTTTCTTCGATTATTTCCTTAAATAAAACCAACAACAAGACGGATTTTTTCAATATAAAACTCAAAAAACTCAAGACAATCTTTTACAATTAAATTATATACATGACATGCACACTTAATATGAAAATTTTCAAGTAACGACGGAGATAACTTAGATTTTAACTTTGTTATAGCAGTCTTGTTGTTAAAAACATTATCAAAAGCAATTCATAAAATTTTATTTTCGATACCATAAAATTCTGCAACTCTAACAATCGAATCAGCAATAAAATCTCCAGTATGTTTACGATATTCATCATATAAAAAACAAGAATACGTTTTTGCATCACAAAATTACTATCCATCCAGTGACAAGTAACGGTTAAATAATCATTTTTATTTACAGCACGACCAAGATCAGAAGTTAGGAACAATCTACATTGACAAGATCAGAAGTTAGGAACAATCTACATTGAATATTTTTTAACAATGTTGATAAATAAAAATAATATTGTGAATGAAGTCTAAAAATATCAGACCGACAAGTACTTCTAGGAATACCATTAAACGTAGGATTATAAATTGCTTGAATATAATGAATAAATGCATCAGAAGAAGGAAAATTAAAAGACAAACAACCCACAACTACCATTTTAGCTATTTTTTACCGGTCCCTCAATTTATTATACTTCTTCATTATCTGACCGGTTGTTGGATCCATTCTAGTTTGCGTTGGCCCACCAACATCCACACCACCTCGTGCAATATTTAACTTTTTTTCGTAAGCATCACCTATATGTCTCATTAACGTACTCGTACCCCCTTACTTGCCTCCGCTTTTATGCTTATGTATTTGTTGAAAAATATTGCATTGCACCTCAGTATCTGATATACGTTCAAAAAATTGTCATGCAATACTAGTTGTTTTACGAGCTCTTGGGGCACAGGGAGGACGGGGAAGGAGATTAACAGATTCAAATCTAACGTTAGCATTCCTACTGCGGGTGTCTCACCAATATTTTCATCATCTTCGTCTAAATTAACCGCATCTATTTTATTTTTTTCTTCAATACCGTAATTTTTTCGAGCTTCTACATAATCCACATCGTGAGCACCTACACATATTTCTTCCTTAAAAGGTGTACCAAGAGGTACCGAAGGCGAAGGCACACGGGTATATCTACTACTTGAAGTACCTCTACCGCTAGTAATTCATTTTTTGCTACCACTACCACTTTCGGGACAAAAAAATTTAACACCTTTAGTAGCGAGGTTTCTTAATTTATTCATAATATAAATTAAACTAAAAAATTCAAAACACAAATATAATAAAATAAAATATTCAACAATTAATACACTAATTAAAAATTAAACGTATAAGATGGAACGATAATACCAAATTTTAGAAGTATCTGAAGGTTGCGACTTTAGAAACTTTCATTCATACTTTGTAATCGCAAAATTAAAAAATTAAAGTGAGCACTTTAGGAATTTAAATATATAGAATATTTGAGAATTGAGAGAGAATGAGATTTGAGAGAATGAAAATTTGTGTGAAAAATGATTTGAGAGCGTAGGGTATTTATAGAATTTTTTGGGGGATTAAAAAAGTATTTAAAATGATTTCTTTTCTTTTTTATTAAAAAATGTCATTTGAGCCGTTTTAAAGGCCCAAACGGTAATATAGCCATTGGACCCAACGGTCCAATTTTGTACAAAATTCGATTTTAAAAAAAATTAAAAAATTCGGACCGGTTCCGGGTCGGTTAATCGATGGGTCCGGATCGGGTTTGGTCCGAGTCGGATTAATCGGGCCCAAATAAAAAAATAACCCGATCCGATACTCGGTATCCTACAGCCCGTGGGCTGATCGGACCGAGTTTGCCGAGTGGGTCAAACTGGATCGGGTTAGGCTGGGTCAGCCCGGCCCATTTGACAGGCTTAGTTGAAAGCCAATAATTTATTTTTTAAAAAACTAACTTATAATTTTATTATAAACAAATGTGTACAAGAGGGACCATAAAAAATTAACCATCCAACAAAGAATAACAAGTCATTCTTGCACAATAGAGGGGTTTCCTCCTTCATTTTTAAGCCACAATAGAGGGGTTTCCTCCTCCATTTTTAAGCCACAGTAGAGGGGTTTCCTCCTTCATTTTTAAGCTTACAAAACAGTAATAGAATAAAATTTGAACCTGGAAAATGACAAATTCATTATTTCTTTCCATATTATTTAGTTAATCGTAAACTGTTGGTGTATATGTATTTTATTATTAAATTAATATATTAAATGCATATGTTAGCGGGTATAAAATGTGTATTATGAGTATTATTACTTACATTTGTTAGTGGAAGAATGTGGTCATGAGTTTCTTGAAACTCCTATAACCACTAAGTCTTTATTTGCCCATTATACTACTCTATGTAATTATGCTTGTAACTCATGTAACATCCAATCATTCATGTACCCACTTTACTACACCACATTCTCCCTATTCAATACAAGGATGGATACCTCACCTATAAATAGAGGTAGTCTTGCATGTTATTGCAAGTATAAGAAAATATGATAAGTGTGAAAAAGATTAGTGTGTATTAGTGAAAGAGGGAGTTGAGACAAAGAAAATATTCTAAGTCTACAACTATATTCACTATACAAAAGAGAGTTATTATATTAGTGAAAGAAAGAGTTGAGACAAAGAAAATATTCTAATAGGCCGTTTGGCCATAAGAAATATTTTCTTTTTTCTGAAAATTCTTTTTACTTTATTAAATTTGTGGTGTTTGGCCATGAAAATTTCAAAAATTATTTCGAAATTGTTTTCTAAAAAGTGAAAAAGCTTTTTGTTGTTTTCACTATTTTCCAACTCTAATTCCAACTTTTATTATTATTACATATAACTCAAATTTTTAAATATTTTACACAAAGCCCTCATAATGTTTAAAAATTTTAAGTGTTTAGTCACTAATGCAATCAATGATAATTTTTTCCATAACTGTTGATTGAACGTGATTAATACAAAAATATCACCATCTTTCGGCTGAGATTGCATCTAAGACATTTTTGAATTATCTTTCTTCAATTTTGTTTCAACTCTATCTTTCTTCAATTTTTACATTATCTTTCTTCAATTTTTGTATTTCGGTTGATTGAACATTTTTGCATTTTTGCATTATCTTTCTTCAATTTTGTTTCAACAGTTTGAGTTAATAAGTGCAATTGGAAAAACTGAAAAGTTATTTGAGAACAAACAAGGACCTAGTGAAGATAAAATAAAAAAATAAATGATGTGTCTAACAATGTGTCTTAACAAATGATCCAAATCAATCATTCTATCTCCTGTAGTTCTGATGCTTGTTAAGAGAGTCATTAGTTGTCAATCTTTGTTCTCAAGTGCTATTTTCTTCGTTAATGTAAACTTGGTTCGAGTAATGGAAGTGTCTATATATATAAGAATCACATTTGGTTATATGTTAGTAGGTAAATTAGTAGTTGGGTGATTTTGATAGTATTTAAAAGTTAGGCATAAAATCATATTTAAAAAAGATTTTACGAAAGTCTAAAAAAAATTCAAAAAGACATGGCCAAACACAACTCCAACTTCAATTTCAACTCCAACTTCAAAAATGTTTAGTTTTCATGGTCAAATGGCTACTAAGTCTTTAACTATATTCACTATACAAAAAGAGTAAATATATGTTGAAGGAAGATGTTCTTATGGTGGAGTTTTGGACTCTTCAACTAATCCGAAGTTGCTTGAGTTATACATCGTTGATGGATTGTTGTATCCTGGAGGAGACAAGTCACGAGATATACTGCTGAATCGGTGTAGATTATGCCGCAGTGAGCTTGAATCTCCTTAAAGAAAGTGAGATATCCGCGCCTCAGCCAAGAAGAAGATGATCTCATTTTCTTCATTTTTTTATTCATTTTTTTTCAGCTGTAATAATTATTGTAATTTATGATATATTACACTAACATAAACTACTTTTTCTCTAATCATGAAATTAGACATACTATATTTATAGTCTATATGCACCAAGTTCATTTTTTGATAAGTTTTGAGGATTTTGAAAGAATATAATCTTGTGAGATAGGAACCCCTTATTTGAAAAGAATTTAAGTTTTGTGCATTGTCAGTGTATAAAATATTTTACACTGTCAGGTAAACTTGACTTGCTATTGCAGATTACTTAATTATTTTTATTTTTTTATGTAAATAATTGGGTAACCTGCAATAGCAGGTCAAGATGTGCACTGACGATGCACAGAACTTAAACTCGAATGCGGAACAAAGCCTACAAGCATTTCAAGTCATTCTTGTACCTCTGTTATATACTCCCTCCGTTTCGGAATAAGTGAATTGTTGAGGTATTTATTGGTGTTTCAAAATAAGTGAATCATTGAATTTTTTTTCTAATTTACCCTTATGATTTGACAACCAATTAACTTTTGAAAAGGTATTACAAGGTCAACTTTTTTTTTTTGGGTAAAAATGAAAAGTTGTGTTAAATGTATGTCTTTAATGTTTTTTTCTTAATATGTGTGTCAAAATTCAACAATTCATTTATTATGAAACGGAGGGAGTATCATTTTCGAAGTCTCTAAAAAAGGTTTGTTGATTCCATTGATCACCTTAATTATGAGCTTAGAGTCCATTTCTAGGACAATGTTATTCAATCCTAGATTTGAATTGCATTGTAAACCCAATAAAGTACCTTTAATCTCTGCCACATTGTTGAATATTTTTTCTTTAAAATATTCACTTACCAAGGCGATGATCAGTAGCTGGTCCGAGAGGATGATCAGCCACACTGGGACTGAGACACGGCCCAGACTCCTACGGGAGGCAACTTTAAATTTAATACATGCATGATAGTAATGATGATTATTATAATATTTTATTTTATATCTAATATATTTCTTAGAGAATATCATTACACGGTTAATCTTGAGTGCTACTCTTGCTTTTTTAGTTTTTTATTCTATTTCTTTTATTATTTTCTAAAAAGTTGAAAAATATATAGTATTTGTTTTCTAGACACCAATCTTTTCTTTTATTTATTTGTGATATAAATACAAATTCTTCATTTGCCTCACATTAATCAATGTGCGAAAAAAGACATAGGTAGGTGTCCATCCAATCGAATAATTGGTTTTAAAAAACAATCAGTTTAGCCCAAGGTTTTCCTCACTTAAACCTATTTTAACAACAAATAATGTCAAAAGAAGTAAACATTACTTGGGGTAGTGGCAACTAGTATTTCAGAAAGAAAAGAAATTAACATTGCACCTTACCTTTTATCATTGTATCATGCTTCTTTTTAAAACACCTAGGTCTCTATCTCATAGCCGCCCTTCTGATGTTAGATTAGACAATTCGATATGACGAGCTAAACTGAAAAAATATTATGTAGGTAAAAGAAATTAATTTTTGAACTTTTTTATGAGATAGTATCATTCATGCACTAATTCAATCATCCCTGCTGATTGCTTCATTTATTTAAGAGAAATGAGTATTTCGGGACCTACTCTAAAATGTTTTAATTTAAAATAGACACAAAAAAACACTTATTTTCTTTCATCTTATAAAAAAAAAATAAAAAAAAATCTCCTCCTTCTGTTACCTCACTAAACCAAAATATTTATTTAGAACTTTCAAATTCTAAAATAGAATTGATAAGAGTATTGAAAAGGAACAGCATACAAACTTTAGACAAAACAATTTGTTCTTCACTAAAATCTATGTGTGACGCCTCATACGATAAATATTATTTTTTTTTAACTTTTTTAATATTTATCTTTTCATATTTTGAATCTCATAACCACTGCTATAATTCAGTTGCATAATTGAGCTAATTTTGAATCTACCTAAATTATCCTTTCAAAAACAAAATGCTATTACTAATTATTTGATAAATTTACAAACAAAAAGAGTAGTCGTCACTCATTGTAGCCAACATGAAATTTTCTTCGTCTTTTTCTTCTTTTACTACTTTTTCCTTTTGGTTACGTGTGGATCTCATTGGATGAGACTGGTTCTTTTCTTATTTGTCTTTTTGCTTTTCCTCTATCTGTTTTCTATAATTATTTTTGTTTCTTTTTTCCGTTTGTTGTTTGTTTGTTTGTTCATTCATTATTCTTGCATTTTATAAGAGTATTTGCTTTTTTCTGATTAATTTGCTTTTAACAATGAACTTTGTTGTTATAGCAATGGACTTATTAGTTGTTGTAAACTCCAACTAAAATAGCTACTCAATTCCGTTGTGATTAAAATAACTGATCTTTCAGAAATCAAGAAGTCTAAACTACTCTTTCAAACTCCCAACTACAACTTGCTACTTCACCCCTCTTGCTTTTGTAGCCTTTTAAATTAATTTCAAAATAGAAAGTGGTTTTTAAAAAAAAAACATGAAGATAGTTCTTTTTTCTCTCAAAATTCAAACTTTAAGATATATAAAGTATAATTAATAAAGTTAGTTTAGTAGTATAAATCTCTAACAAGCATTTTCTTAAAGGAGGTTGGCCAAGTAACCATGGATCAATTAAAATGAAAAGATATATATTACCTCTGATCTTGTACTCTTATTTGATATTTTTCTTCTTCTTTTTTTAAACTCAAAATAAGTGGTGTTCTACCTAATTAAAAAGATATAATTTTCAAATTTATCTTTGTTTACATATCTCCAAGATATTCGTTTCTTATGTTTACTGTCTATCCGTGTAAAGAGATTAATTTTCCAATAGTTGTAGATTAACATATGGTAGAAAAACATTTTTCATTTACTGTACTCAATGATTATCTAATCGTGTAAAAGTGAAATTAAATGAATGCTATATTTTAAATAAAACAACTCTTATCATCTCTATCACACGTGATAACAGAAAAGAGAAGGATGTGGAAAAGTGAAAAAGAAAAAGGAAGTTGGGTGGGGGGAGGAATCTTTCATTCTCACTATTCAGTACGAGCAACAAAGGAAATTTTGTGGTCAGTTTCCTATCACTTAATGCGATGACAGAGAAACGAAGGATTAGTTTAACAGATGTCGAGATACCTTAGGAAACCAAAAAAAAAAATAAAGAAGCTAACAAGTACCTTATCACTTTGAAATTGAAAATATTAGGTATGGTTTGGCATGAGATAAAGTTGAGATGAAGGAACTAATAAGTACCTTATTACTTTGAAATTGAAAATATTAGGTATGATTTGGCAAGTGAGATAAGTTAAGATATTTAAATTGAGTCTGGGATCAAATTTACATCGCGTTTGATTTGATAGATGGATTATAAATTATTTTATCAAGGATAATCATCATTGGTGGAACAAGGTAGGGTTGAGTGATTTATTCGGTACTTCTTCAATAAAAAATTATACTCATTGTTTTTGTATGGTTAAAATTATTTGTACATATATAGTAAATATTAAATCTACTTCACTTTCTTCATATATTTACTTCTTCGTATTTTAAACTCTAATTAGCACAAATTCTAACTCCGTCACCAATAATCACTCATCTACCACAATCCTATATCGTGATTTATCTTTGAGGGCAATCACTCATTTGTCCGAGATAAATCACTGTATATAGTTTTTCCTCTTTAAGCCTTTTACTTTTAGAAATAGTATACATATACATGGGGCTAATCCATTGAGTACAGGGCCACAGGCAAAGGGACGGTGAAAGCACTAGGTGGTGTCACTTTCAATCCTTTTCTTCTATCCCACCTCTTCTATATATTTAAATTTAACTTCTGACTGATATTACAATATTATTTGATTAAACACTGAACCTATCTAAAATTCTAAATCCATCTTAAAGAGCCCACGTGGGAATCTAAATTTCATCTACTAGTTCACATAAGAGTGTGAGTTGTGTAAAGATTATAATGTATGAATATTTTTGATGAACTATCTAGGGTAAGGACTCTTTTTGTTTACCCTTGTTATCATAGGCTGATGTATGCGGATGGGTGGAGTGTACGTACATCCGTTATAAATCTGAATAAGGATCATATATTTAATTGTGCACCTTAAAACACAAAGGTTGATTGTGCATCCGTTACCCTTATTACCTTTGTATTTGTAGGTACATATATATATATATATATCAACCTGAATAAGGATCATATATTTAATTGTGGACCCCAAAACACAAAGGTTGATTTGGAGTACTGGTCCAACTCTAGTTGCTAGGGGTCCCTAGCAAGGTTTTAAAGAACATCAAACTGCAGTACAGAACTAGGTTGATGTTTTTCGTTTAAATTATACTTTCGTTTCATAATAAATGAATTATTGAATTTTGGCACATAAATTAAGAAAAAAATATTAAAAACATAAATTTAACACAACTTTCCATTTTTAGCACCCAAAAAGAAAAAAAGTTGACATTGTAATACTTTTTCAAAAGTTAATTGGTTGTCAAATCATAAGGGTAAATTTGGAAAAAAATTCAATGGTTCACTTATTTTGAAACACCAATAAATATCCCTAACAATTCACTTATTCTGAAACGAAGGGAGTACTATCTATTAAGATACCTTTGATTTTATGCGTGTTTAACCATATTTTGGGTGTTGGTGTCGCGCGACACTGCTTCAACTAACATGCATCAGCCTCTGGTGGTGGCCTCATCGTTATGGGCGGAGCCACCTTAAACGAAAGGTGGTCAGATGAACACCCTTCGTCGAGTAATTACGTGGTCTACAAAGGTTAAATGTTGGTTATTATGAGTAAATATTTAATTTTGCGCACCCTTAACATAACTGGGAAAAAAATTTGCACAACCTTTGTTAAATTCTTGGCTCCACCACTGAACTCATCGTCTCCGAAACATGGCCTACTTGTGCTCATTTTTAACTATATATATCGGAGGCTACGTAGTAATTTACAACCACCACTCTATCTAGATTCTAGCCGATGAAATTTGTTGTTAGTATCAATCTACTTATCATCTTGAGCCGAGATTTTATCAGAAACAACCTCTCTGTCTCGCCTCTGAGTAAGTGGTATGAATTGAGTACACTTAACTTCCCCAGACCCCACTTTGTGGGAATTTACTGAATATGTTATTGTTTACCATTCTATTTATTGCTCCTAAAGAGTGTGTCAAGTCAATGCTTAGCACGTAAAAGTTTAAGAAGTGGGTATTTGTATTAGTTGTACATAATTTTTTTTTTAATGTGTCCAAACATTGTATTAATTAATCCCATAATTGTTCATGACACTCGTTTTTGTTATTCCTCTCCGCATCGTATCACGTAAATGCTGCTTCTTCTTTTTTTTTTTTTTAAAAAAAAAACTATACATGAGGCTTATAAGTACTAATTACTAATATGTAATTTGGTGTTTATCAAGCATGTAGATAAATCAAAAAAATATTTATGATCTAAGTTTGTTTGAAGAGGTCTATCAAGAATTGGTGCAATAACTCCTATAGGCTGCTCCATGAAGAATGAAGAGGAAACAAATTACTCAGATCAGTTTGACGTAAACATTCGATACGGAATATAATTATTATTATGGGACAAGGGGCGGTGGAAGCGCTAGGTGTTGTCATTTTCAACCTTTTCTTTCCTATGTATCAGGGCCGGCTCCACGTAGTTAAAAAATAGGCAACCAACTTAGATTCCCAAATTTGAGGGACCTTGTTTTTTTTCATAATAATAGATTATAGATTTTTTATAAAAAATTTATTAATTACTATTTGTAGAAAAAATAAATATTTTATATAAAAGTTAAGAATTATTAGAAATTTGATGTATTTAAACTTTAAAGTATTATGCCTCAAGAAAAATTAAATGAATTAGTTATATTAACGAAAAAATTATTAGAAGAAATTGACTATAAAAAATTATTAACAATTTTGCATCTCAAAATGTCTAAAATATAAACTTTATAAAAAAATATATATATTTATTTTTTCTTAAAAATTTAATGCTTCCGTTCAATTTTCGTTTTAGGCTACCGAAGTGCTTGAGTCGCCCCTGTTCCCTATCAATGCACCTCTTCTAGCTAGTGCTACATACATAAGCAAAGAAAAAGACACCCATTTTGGGCTGAAAACACCCCTTTTTTTTTTTTTTCCAGTATAAATAACATAAATATCAATCTTTTTGAAAGCAATTACACTCTCTCCCACTTTTTTAATTACTTTACTCTCTCTCCCTATTAATATACATAACATAACCGACATATACATAGCATTCTGTGTATATGTTGAAATTTTTGTAATATGTTTAGGGAGTTGAGATTTTTTGTAATATTGAAAACATAAGTTGTGTATTTGTGTAATTTTTAGTTTTTTTTCGGTTTCTCATTCGGTGTCCGGTACCCACATTGGAGCCCGATTAATTCGGATTCGCGCCGGGTAGGGCCCCATTCGGGGGGTAGCGCTCCCAACAAAGTTTTCTTCATGCCAGGGTCGAACTCTCGACCTCTGATTAAGGATGGAACAGCTCCATCCGCTGCACCACAACCCATGTTGGTGGCTGAAAACACCCTTATCTTACGTATACATCTTTTTTATAATCGTAGTACATGGTTAATTTGTACTCGACTAATTTTATGCTTCCTATTAATATATCTATCGGATAACTTTATCGATTAAAACTTGAACGGATAAAAAAAATCACCTAGATGTAATAATATTATGGTCTCCACGAAAACTTTGAAGTTGGGGCTTATCTTACGTAAACTTTTATGGATCATTTGGTTCGCGTAATAGATTTGAGAGTATTATAATTCATAAACTTATTTATGCAATAACTATAACAAAGATATTCTTACGTGGTGATTAACAATGAAAAGACTTTTATACATGAATTGTTTACTTTTAAAGGGACATCACTTTTTTTTAATATCTTATCTGGACATTGCTAATACATCATATTCTATTTCACAGTTTACACCGTATTTTTATTTGAATAAGCAAGAATTTTATTGATAAACAATATATGTATAAATCTATTTCTCTCTTGATTTTCTTCGTAATTCGAGGGTCATCAGTAGCGTATTTCTTGAAAGTGAGAATATTTGAATTTGATTTGAATTTTCTCCGTAATTCGATGGCCGCCAATAACGTATTTTTCAAACGTAGGAATATTTAGATTTGATATGAATTTTCTCCGTAATTTGAGGACCGTTAATGACGTATTTCTCATATGTAGGAATATTTGGATTTGATCTCCATGAAAGAAGGATTTATGGATCTTCTTAATGTATTTGATTATCAAAAAGTGAGTTTTAATCCTTTATGCTATTACATGAGTTTTTGGAATTATATAGAGATATTCGAGATATTTGATTGAATATCTCATGAATTTTTGAGATTTTCACACCATATTTCGCATAAAAGATTAATGCACACATAATTTAATACGGTGATTACGTCTTCATATATAATCAAACGCTAGATTATCTTATATGGAAAAATTAAAAGCCCGTTTGGATAAGATTAAAATATGGTCAAATCAACTTTTAATCCTTTTTTTAGTTTTTTAAGGTGTTTGGTAAAATTTAAAAAGTGTTTAAAAAAGCTAAAAACTGATTGAAAGATCAATCAAAAAGTGAGAAGCTGGGTACCCAGTTTTTTAGATTAAAATTCTTTTAAGTTTAATTTGGCCAAAACATTTACCTTTTTATCCCTTATATTTTTCTCCAATTCCAACAACATCCTAAACTTATAGCCCTTAAATATATAATTGTTTTTCTTTTTCTCTTCGCCGCTTCGCTTCATCTCTTCCCTCCAATTTCTTCTTCATCTTTCTTTTTTGTTTTCATCGAATCCATCATTACATCGGAGGTTTGTTCAAAAATTTTATTTTAGAATTAAAAATTATAAATAATTCATCTTATTTATGGTGTTAACAACTTTAAGGACATTTAAATTATTTTAACAGCAAAGAAGTCATTAACATCACTTGTTTATCAAATACATCAACAATATTTTTCAGTTTCAGCACTTCTATCCAAACACTTATCCGTTTAATTTATAAATACTTATTTTAAATTTTTAATCACTTAAGCTAAAAAACTATATTTTTTAATCCTATTCAAACGGGCTCTAAGTACACCCCTTAATCAAAGGTAGTATTTGCATAATTGCTCTCTTAAAAATCAACAATTTTCTGGTTAGCCCAACAATCTAGATATTCTTCATGTCTTACTAATTCGGCTAAAAGTAGATGTGCAATGATCTTTACAACTTTAATTACGTCTAGAAATGAGAAATTGTTTTATTATTGAACTTTTTTGCTCTTAATGCTATTTTTAACATATGAAAAAAAAAAGTAAGATGTGATTGTAGGCCAATGGGTCTTTACCTAAAAGTTCAAAATATTAAAAGGTGTGAGTAGCCCCAAAGTTTACTACTACTACACTCTTTTAAAAAAATTCTCCACCGGTTTTCGTACTATATGTTGGGGGCTCAATGATTGTTTGTGGACTATGATAATCACAACTCTTTTCTTTTCATAGCTTACTAATCGATACATAGTCTTCGGTTAAAGATGAGTGGTGCAAACAGCAAAACAATTATGGTCTTGTAATCAGGAAGTCACGATTTTAAATCGTAGAAATAACCCCTTGTAATTGCAGTACTGCTAGTAAAGTTGCACGTAAAAAAATTAGACAATGTGATCCCGTCTTCACCCGACCCTAACAAGAGATAATAGTGCATTAGACTACCATGTTTTTAAGTTAGGGGGGAAATTGCATATAAACATATTGAATACTAAACCTTATAATGGATGAGCTAGATTGAAATTAAGCATGTTAAAATGGGTTAACTAATAAGGAAAAACTACCTCTTTAAGCAAACATAGCTACTAAATAACCTAGCAATACTTTCAACAAACTATGTAACATCCTCTCTCGCTTGCTTCTCTCCCTCTCATGGCAACGACACTTTCAACCCAAATCACACTTTTAGTTTCCTCTATCTCGCCCTCTCCGCCACTCTCTCGTTCTCTCTCAATCAATCGATCAATGTTATTATAAATATAGGAACAAGATGAAACTGATTAAGAGGGTGTTTGGATTAGATTATAATTTGATCAAAATAGCTTAAAAGCTATTTTTGGATTTCAAGAGTGTTTGGCCTTAAAAAAAGATAATTTTGACTTTTTTTAAGCCAAAAACTAGAAGTTGACCATTACTTACTATTTTTTTTTAGCTTATAATCTATTGAAAGTTGACCAAGTAAATGACTTTTGTATCTCTTATAATTTTCACTTATTTTAAAATTACCCTCTTGTAGTCCATTTGATTTTTTTAGCTTATAATCCATTAATGCTTGTATTAATTAAACATTTTCACTTTTTGTATTTATAGCAAACTTAACTCTAGTCATATTAGTACCTCTTTTGTATGAAACTTCTAATTTATGAAATATGATTTTTATGTATTATTCCCTTTCTTTAATATATTCTTTAAAATTTAGACAATTATTATTATACAACATATGAATTTCTCTAAGAAAAATTCACCAACCAAGATATATGGAGAACACTCACTGAAGATATACAACTTCATGAACGATTAGTGAACGATTCATGTATATTTGACGACGCAATGTTTGTATTCGACAATGTTTTATTAGTGATATAGTCATTACTCAATCAACGAGTAATATATTTTTTAATTAAGAGTCATTTTAGCAAACAAATAGTATCATTTATGACCAATTATTTATCTATTAATGTAATTATAATGATTAGTAACATATATATTTTGTTTGATGATTTAAACTCTTTTAACGTTGATAAACTGTATTGATAAACGTTGATAAACGTCTCCCAGTCATTAATTATGAAATTGCATCACTATGTATAGTGTTATAAAAAATGGGGGGAAAAAATCAAGGCTGCATAAAATTTGTCTTTAAAATAAAAATTAATAGATATATAAACACTAAATTCTCTATTATATTATATATATATATATATATATATATATATATATATATATTGAAAATGAATTAAAAATATATATATTAATTTTAATTTGAATTATTTTAGTAAGAAAAATTAATAATAATCAACTCTACATATTGTTAACAATTTTAAGGATAGTTCAGACATTATGATTAAAAAAAGTGCTTAATAACATTTGTTTATCAAACACATCAATAATTTTTTTTCAGTTTCAGCACTTTTATCCAAACATGTAATTGTTTATTTTTAAAATAAATTTCAGCACTTTTAAAAATACTTTTTAAAAGCCACTTTTTTTCACCTAATCCAAACGGGCTCTAAATCCACTGTCAGAGAGGAAATTGAAGGTGCGATCATTACAGCTATATGAGAATTTGTTACTAGATGACAACAACTTCTAAAAGTATTAGGAGGCTATAAACATATCAATGCATAATTGATAATGGATACATATATGCAAAGATACACTTGATACATCAATGAGTATTTAATACCGGCTTATTTGATGAATGTATCGGTGCATATTTGATATAAGATACACGTATTTAAATAAATGTATCTTCTTCTCCTCCTCCTCCTTCTTCTTATTATTATTAGCGTTTGCCTTCCTCTTCTCCTTCTCCTTCTCCTCGTCCTTCCCTCCTTCTTCTTCAGTGTAAATTTAATACTAGATACAAAGATACATCATGAAAATACAAATACAAAAAGGGAGAGGGACGAGAGTAGAAGATGAGAGAATGAAGCAAGAGAGGAGAGAAGGTTTCGCTAGGTTTCATAAATATAAAAGTATCGTCTGGTCTAGTAATTAATCATAGTTTATGAAATCTCCTCATCTAACAAATAGGTGGGTCATTGATCCGCTAAAAGTTACATGAACCAAAACGGATTGCGATGAAATAGGCTAAAAATCGAGCAATAATTCAACTTGTCCAATTCCAACAAAGTTTTAAATTCTTTGTTTGTTTTCTTATAATTTGTTATAGTACCTAGCAAAACCTTTTTGTTATATATAACGTATCAAAGAAGAAATCGTATTCTAAAAAATATTTCGATAATGTCTCTTATGGGGCAACTTTTGACTGTATATCGGCCTAGTTTTTAGTTTCTTACGCAAATCTACAGTCGGACAATTTTTAGCTAAATAACCTCATGTATGTGTAATGTATCTTATATTGTATACCAGTGTATTACCATGTATATATGATGTATAACTACATGCCAAAGATGTATAGACATCCATATAATACTATATTTATACATTGTAGCAATTCATCTTTCTCAACAAGTTGATTTTAATCCCGACCAGCTCCAATCTCCCTTGACCAGTCTCAAATTTTAGATATGTATTTGTCTTGATGTTTCGATTCTCTTGATATGTTATGCACTCAAAAAGATTTACATGTGCCAAGTCAAATTTAAAAAATTGAGCTTCGTGCCTCTTCAATGGGGGATTTCAAATCTTTTCAGGGTCGTTTGGTGTGAGGTATAAGGGATAAATAGGTCTGAGATAAAATGAAAGATTATTTTATCCCATGTTTGGTTGGAGGTATTAGTTAGTACCGAAATTATTTATGGGAAAAAGATATGGGTTGACCACTCAGTAATAGTAGGGGAGCGTTCTAATAGTAGCAATGTTAGTTTATTTTGCAAACCGTACTAGTTTATTAGTTTATTTTGCAAACCGTACTAGTTTATATGCACTCATCTTTTGTGTTTGTTATACTGTTAGTTTATTTTGCATACCGTACTAGTTTATATGCACTTATCTTGTGTTTGTTCTACTGTTATCGATCCTAAGTCGGGGATTTATCGGAAACAGCCTCCTACTTCACCTGAGGTAGTGGTATGGTCTGCGTACACTTTACCTCCAGATCCCACTATGTGGGAATACATCGGGTATTATGTTATTGTTGTTGTTGTAGAGATGACTGAAAGGTCACTTGGCTTGGCTTAATTATCCCTTAATACAATAAGCGGGGCAATTGATCTGCCAAAACCTAAAAGGGTTGGACAGAACATGAAGTTATGGACTGATTTTGCCACCCTGGAATTATTAGTCTCATGTCCTGCATGACGACTACTACTCTATTTATGTTTGAGAAGGGGATATCAAATAGTAACTCACAATGAATTAATGAATTGATCAGTCAAAATGGTTACCAACAGAAGATCTACCAATTCAAGAGACAGAATAATCCCCATTTATTTGCCAAGACCAGAATAACATTTCAAAAACTGCTACTTATGTGCAGAAGTAAAACTTAACTTCAGTAGTTGTTGCAACTGTAATATCGAGTACTACGCAATGATAATATCAGACTGAGCATAGCAGCTGTCAAAATGCTCAGTCGACTACAAAGAGGACCGACTCTAAACTACTACATCTTTCTTTAAAGCTAAATATTTACATGTCCTGCTTCCTCTATGTACTTCCACCCCTACCGTGACACGAACCCCACTACGACATTTAGACCAGAGATAAATGAAAATGATTATTTGATATTATGGATAACTGGTTACGGAGGTACCCTTTCGTTTTTGTAGGTCCATTTCATTAGTAATGTACGCTGAGCTAGAGTAGGTATTGATCGACATGGATAGCCACTTTGAATGAACTCCAGCATAAAGGCGTCAGCCTCCACTTTGCCACACTCTTCTGAAGGGGTTAGCAGCTCTTGTACTAAAACACTCAGCAGACCTACGTGCCCCAAGATGGTATTATAATCTTCAGCAGAGCTCAGTTGGAACCAAACATAAGTCTCCCAGTTCGAGAACTCAGGCAAGCAATTTGAGAATCCTGTAGTCTGGCTACATCCCTCAAGTCTTTTTTACTTAACTTGAGTTTCAAGGCAATCAACATTCAAGAAACTATCAGGACAATTGACTGCATAACATTCTTACAGGCGAAAATACCACAGTAAGTTTGGCATGATCAGAAAGTGAATAATCTTCGGGCCATGTTCCTTTCTCGGCTTCTGTGGGGAAGAGAACTGCATCCTTGATACTAAAACCAATTGTTTCCTCTGTATCACTAACAACGTCGTCCCATGAATCATCGCTTATTCCATCTCTTTGCTCTGACCGTGAGGGATTCCATACCCGATGCTGCTATTTGATTATAGAAATAGTTAGTTTTTGAAAGTCATTTGGAAGATACATTTTATTCCTACGTGAAGATAAATTGCTTCCAAGTTTAATAAACTAGAAAGTTAAGTCAAATGTAGACTGTTTGATGCTAAAACAAATATGGGTTCCACCAATAAATCAAATACAGAAGTAACTAGTGGGATTGCTACGCTCTTAAATACACCATGATATCAGCCAAAGCGTCTTCAAGTTTAAAACAATGTCATTCCAGCTTTATAATGAACCAACTTGTGAATTATGTGGATAGATAAAAACATAAGAAATAACTCAATCACAGAAGAGAACAGTAGAAATTATCTAAATCACTGAGCATCAATACCTGAAACTCATTGTAATCGAGAACTCCATTTCCATCTATATCTGCTTGCAACCACAAGTCTTTTATCTCCTCAGCACTCAGCCCATAGCATTGTCCAATCAAATTAAGCTGTGGGTCAGAGTAAAAATGTTTAGCATCATTTCAGAAGATTGAATAAGATATAGAAAGAACAGAAAATCCTCTGGAAATTCAATCCGACATGTGTGCAGCACATGTACAAAGGTAGAGATGTATGAGTTCACGACTTGAAAGTACCTGCCGGAGTGCTTCACAAAACCCATCATATGTAATGTAATCGCCATCACTGTCAGCTTTAAGGAAAGCAAATGCATCTTTCTCAGTCAACGAGGCTCGACGAAGTTGATACTGAAATTGAAGCAATAGTTAGAAACAGTACTCTTTAAGCAGAAAATTCCGTTCTTTACTATGCGGAACAAACTCAAACATTTCATACACAAGTTCATGTGCAAAATAAAGTGGACCAAGGACCAGGGATTAATCTTACTTCTTGCACTCTTGGCTAAATATAGAATTCAGAGAAAAACCACCAGATTCAGAGCCTTCACAAAAATATTTCACATAAAATTGGAATTACACCATAGGACAGCCAGTTTGAATAAAAGGAATGTGTATCAAGTTTCAGTTTCCTATTGTGACAGAAGTGAAATGCTGTGCAAACATGATAGCTACATATAATCAGAGAATGCACAACGACCAGCTACTAAGGAAAAAAGAATATTATCTTTACCTTGAACATACTGAAAATTGCATTTCTCCAACTTGTTTTCAGCAATTTTCTGTAGCTATTTGGATTCAAAAGCCATATAAAATCCACACCACAGATGTTTCCGCGGTGATTACGGTGACTCACCCACTGAAAAATAGAAAAGACATCAGCATCAAAGGATGTTTGCAGTGTCAAGGGTCAAGAGTAGAATAAACAATGGAAGGTAGGGAACCTTTTGAGCATCAGTATCAGTGTACTGGTGAGCAGTATCATATGATGACACAAATCCTTGAGATCGGAGGAATTTGTAAACATGGCCACGCTTGCTCCCGTTCCAGTCGCTTCAAAATTACAACGGGTTTAGCAAAATCTACCAGTGACGTAGATATCCAAAAACAAAAAAAGGAAAAGGTAGTTGAAGAATTACCCGCACAGAATGATTGCCAAGGGGTTAAGTTTATTTTCTTTCTGATATGATTCCACATATTGCAATATCTTGTAGACCTGTGCAAGTGCATCATGATACAGGTGAAAGGTTAAATGAAGAAAGAGGTATCAGAATAGTTTGCAGTAGATCTTCGCTCTGTTGCGGAGCAAATATGACCTTATAAAGATTAGTGTACCTGTCGCAGTCGTTCCATAGAGAAACTTGAATCATGAGGAAACAAAAGGTGTGTGTTCACTATCAACATTTCTTGCCGAACATTATTGGTTCGACATTGTGCGAAAGGTGCAGTTAGTTCAACATGCAATAGCTGAGCAACACGGTCTCCAAAATCATTGAAAAGCAACTCTCTGTGGGCTATAACCCTGAAGTAGTCCTTATGAACAGCGGTCAGCAGACCTAAATCAGATGAAGATATGAAGCAATTAAACAATGAATCATTATGAATGAGGGAAGAAACCAACCGACATAGCTAAAACCTAAGGCAATACTGTGCACTTTGCAAAGAGATCAGCAAAAGATTATTCAACAAAGTAGCACTTTGAAAAATCAGAAATAACAGCTACTGCTTTCTCTCAGGTAAATTGACTTATTGGATACCAAGTTCTCCTTCAAGACACAGCAGACTTGAAAAGGTCTTTCAATATTTGCAAATGCATCAAGTCAACCACATTTTCTCAGGCAGTTCAACAAATTCTGACTTGTTCAACATGGCAAGAACTTAAAACTACAATTTATTTCTTTAAAAAAGCTCGTTCATTAGCTTGCTTGGTGTGGGATGACAATTAAAATATAGGAGAAAACAGATATTAGACCTTGTCAAAAGTTCAGTATAAACCCTTCCTAAAACAAAACCTTTCTGAAATTTTTTTTCTACTTCCTTTCTGGAGGATGAATACAATAGAATATAAAGGAAAGAGGCGTACCATCACCGCGATTATTGGTTCGTGCAAGCTTGAAATTGATATATCCGGCATCTCCTAGCCTCTTGTCATACATACCAACAAGTTCTTCATTCCCAACCCAGACTTCCTGTAATCAATATAAGAAACTTTAATATCATCAAGGGCTTCACTTTATAAACAATAAGCTCCCGTCTAGCTATATAGATTTTGAAGTTGATAGTTGAAACTTAAAAGTTCAGTTGGAGCCCGTCTTTGTAAACTTAAAACTATTTGAAGACCGGATTTCCAAAATTTTGATGGCCAAACATATATTTGAAGATAAATTCTCAATTTTTGATCAAATTTGATGGCCGTTTGATGATATATATTCAAAATTTGATGGTCCAACGCTAGCTATAGAAAGAATGCCTAATGACATCTCAATAACCAATGCATACATTAATTTATTTAAAAATTGATTAAAATATCCAACCTGAAGACAAATAATGGAAGACCTCTCAAACAACAACCAATCCAATATCCTATTATTCCTGCTCAACCAATTTGCCTTGTAATCGCTTTCTCTGCAACTCTGGTCCTAAATTCACAGTAAAAATCAACATACAGCAGAAAAATTCTCAATTAACAAATCCTTAACAAAAAATTCAGGGCACCCAAAGGATAGCGGCTGCGGGTTCCCGACCTCCAGTGTAATAAAAAATAAAAATAGCGACGAGAATCGCAATTGAAAAAAGCAAAAAGTACCTCATGATTAAGTCTTTTATAAATGGGTGCGAGAATATTAAAGGTGGTACACGAAATTGAATTGGGCTCATCAATTGACGATGCAATCGCATAGTTTCCAATTCTTCTGACCCTCCTCTTCGTTGTTCCTCTATTTTTCCTTCCCATAATTCAAGTATTAGCACATACAAATTTCCGTAAACAAACAAATGTATAATAAACCAAACAACCCTCAATTAAACCCAATGATTAACAAAAATAGACGCCTGACAAATTCAGGGACCAAAAAAAATACCCTTTACGACTAGAAAAAACGGAAGTCGAAATTCACAGGCAAATTGTTATGGAAAACTTTAGAGAAGAAGAGCCAATGTGGGCAACAATGAAATGAAAGTATTGGCGCAAGAGAGATTTTTAGAGAGATGAAAAACAAACAAAAAAAGAATAGGTATTATGAATGGGGGAGAAGTGGGGAACTTTGAAATATATAATTTTTTTATTTTTTTTTATGGGTGCCAGTGAATGTTTCTCCTCCTCTCCTATTTTCCCTTTATAATACTCGTATAGTATTTTGTTTTTCTTTATTTATTTATTTTACTTTTTTAAAAATAAAATATGATATTCTCAGACCTTTAATTTGTAAAGGTTGTAAAAAATGAAGGAAGTATCTGATTTGTCTAGAATATTGTATTGGGGTCCCACTTGCAAAAATACCGTACTAACCGTACTATTACTTCTCTCTTTTTTATTTGCTCTTTTTGGGTAAAAGTAATCTTACTTATATATTCTTAATTAATTTTATACTTCTTTCAAAATTAGTACTCTAATTTATCAAAACAGAAATTTCCAATTCATGAACTTGATAATTTATACAAGAATATAATAGAAAGACATTGATCAAATCTATTATATATATTATAAAGCAAAGGATAAAGCACCAAAAGAAGTCATGTGGCAGAAGAATAGAAAGTCACGTGGCAGATTTTAGGACAAAATTTGAGAGTATTATAATAAAGTTTTTGAATTAAAGAATATTAAATATTTAAATTCAACAATATTAAGGTTTTAGAAGGAGAAAGAAATTCATTTATTTTAAACTAGGAACCTAAAATTAAATAATTCTAATAATAATAATAATAATAAAAAAAAGTAATAGTAGTAATAGTAATAGGTGGTCTATATATTTGAATATATTCTATAAAAATAAAAATTAAAAGATACAAAATTTGAATAAAACAACTCAAGGACAACATACTAATTTGATTTTATAGTATGTAGTAATAGTGGTGGAAAAAATAATAATTAAATAAAAGATAAGAACTAAAATAATTAAAAAGTACTTCTCATTAGGAGTTGTTGTACGTTGAAGAAGTATTTATAATACGAAATAATAATATTAATTTTAAAGGAGAAGGAAGAGAAATAATTTTTTTTGTTTTGTTAGTATTTATTATAAAAGATATTGATTAATATTATTGATTTTAAATATTTCTCTTAATTGAAATATATATTTAAGATAAGCATGTTAAATTTGAAAAAAATAAGGATAAGGAAGAATATTTAACTTAAAGATGAATTACATTTGAATTTAAATTTAAATAAGTAGTTGAATTGAAATAGAATTCTACCTCCTTAATCTCTTTTATATATACTCATTCATAGACTGATATATACGGTTAAGCTTCCTTCTCTCTCTTTGCTATTGATTACTTATTATTAGTTTTATTTATGAATTTACTTATTGCACTCTTTATTTTTTAGGAAAATTTTATTTGATTTAACATTTTTTAACATTTTTATGTTTATATGCAAATGATGATATTTAATAATTATTTTTTTAATTCGAAACTGAATCCGGGTAAGTGATATTTTTTATTATGATTTTATAAAAGTAATTAAATACCTCTTTAAAAATTTTAATACATGATGTTAGACTAAGTAATTGATATTTTAAGTAAACTTTGATTAGGATTTAAGTTTGAGTTGTGATTGAGAAATTTAATGAAAAATTAGTATTCTCTGTATTGGTTTATTAGATTTAAAGATAAAAAATAATAGTTTGAATTTTTAATTTTAAAATATTTATATATTTTACTATTTTAAAATTCAATGGAATGTATAATTTTTATCTTATTTTTTCTTAATCCCAGGAGAATGACTAATTTATTAAAATTTAAATCATAATTTTCATGGTAGATCAATGATAAAAGTAATCACTCTATTAATTTTAATTCGAATTGATGGCTAAACTTTTATTTTTATTTAAATAAAATTTTATAAAATCAGTTATTTAGACACTTACTTCAAAAATGCAATCTTAAGAAAGACAACTTTATGGAGCATTGTTAATCACATTCGTATATCTACTCTCTTTTGGAAAGATTACAAAATAAAATTTGCAGGTATTTAGATATTTCAATTGATTTATTCTTTTCTTGATGTTACTTATAAATCTACCTATATTTGTATATTATTTTAATTGATTATGTGTAGTATAAAAAATAAAAATATTTTTTTAAAAAAATAAAATAATTTTTATGCGAGTGAGTCATGATCATTAAAGGTTAACTGACAATATAAAAAAGTACATTTAATGATGTAACTTACTAACTTGGCGTTTAATTAAACATAATGTACATAAATTATATATTAAAAAAATTCTTAAATAAAATTCATGATTTTACTTTTTCCTTTAAAATTCATATTCAAAATTTTTACATGCATTATGTAAATCATTTTTGTTATAAGGACATGTTAATAATTTTTTTTTTGAAGTTAATTTACAAAAAAAAAATATTTTAAAATCAAATACATGAGATAAATTTATATTTTGACAAATATGAAAATGTTTGACTTAAATTTTAACTTATAATCTCTTCTAGCAAATTAAATTATTGTGAAATCTTCTTCTAATCTATATTTCATTTATTTTGTTATGCATAACAAAATTTATCTATTCTAATTTTTATGTTTCGAGATAAGAGAGAAGAAAACTCAAATGCTTATTCGTGTAACACAAAATATAATCTAATTTAAAGTCAAATTATAGAAAAGTAAACTAATAAAATGAAAAAAAAATGTACTTGGAGGATTGGGGGTGGGGGAGGGGAGGAAATTTAAATAACTTTTTGAGAATATAATGAAGAAATAAGATAATGTCCATATTATTATTTTATAAAATTTTGAATGGAAGAGATGGAGGGACAGTAGAATAAAAATTTAAATTATATATTTTTGACAATTTAAAAATTTTAAATTGCAAAAATATAACTAAAAAGATACGAAATACAAAAACTTTAACCACAAGGGTTGGTGGTGGTTCAGCACCTCACCCCTTAAGCAAAAGGTTGGGGGTCCGATCCCTTAAGCGAAAGGTTGGGGGTCCGATCCTCACATCTGGTGAATGGAAAAAACTCTGTGGTCAGTTTCCCACCGCTTAGTGCGCTGACCGTAGGAACGAAGGATTAGTCTCATGACTGCTGGCTGTGGAGATACCTTGGGAAACAAAAAAAAAAAAAATATATAAATTTTTTTTTACAATTACATGAGACTATTTAAATGTGGGGGGAGGGGGGAGGGGGGAGGGGGGAGGCGAGCAGGGGGTTGTAGAGGCTATTAACAATCCACCATCTTTAAATTGTGAATAATATTATAAAGAAAAATATGAAACATAATTTTATTTACAATTATATGATTGATTTTTCGTATAAATTTGGTTAACTTTGGGGGGGAGGGGGGTAGAAAAACATTTATGTTTTTAAACAAATTGATTGGGGGTTAGGGAGGAGGTAGAAAAAGATTTTATTTTATTTTTTTATTTCATTGAGAAATAAGATGACATATGACTTTTATTAAAGATGGTATAATTTAATAAGTTCAATTGAAACATTTTATTCTGAAGCGATTAGAAATAATATTATCCGTGCATCGTGCGAGTACGTATATTAGTTATTCCTAAAAGATTAAAGGGGATATAAAAAAGAAATGGAGGGAGTACTAAAAACTGCCCAATAAAACGAGAAGAATTAAATCATTATAACTGAAGCTTTTTTGATCCCTAATTTTTTTTTTTTCAATTTCCTTTGCTTTTCAATAGTCGCAGCTTTTCAAAATTATTAACTGTTTTTTTTTACTTCTTTTGCTTTTCAATAGTCGCAACTTTTCAAAATTATTAACTGTTTTTTTCACTTATTTTTTTTACAACCTATTAACTGTTTTATTATTTAACTTTTTTTTGGAGGGCGGAGATCCACCAGTAAGATATCATATAATTCTATTTATCAAAACTAAAAATTACCTTGTGTTTAATTACTCATATGGTATGTTAAATTTGTATTGCTATCCTCTATTTAATGGCAATATAAGTTTAAAATAATTCAAAAAAATATATATTTTCTTCGTAAAAGGATCAAAAACATACACTTTAATTAACTAAAATATGTCAAATCATGTATTATACTGCCAAAATCAGAATTCATTAATAACTGAAGGACTGGAAGTATTATTCTCCTTTATATTTCAATAATTATATTATAACTTATAAGTAAAAGAAATTAAAGAGAACGGAGGCAAAGTGTTCCACCATTATGCATGTTTTTTTTTTCTTTTTTATATCGTCCAAATTGCTAGTCGTCGCTCGTAAGCAGACAAATAGATCATGACTTATTGTGAAAATGAATTTCTGATGAAAATTGCATGTTCTCAGAATATTTTTTCGTGCGCTTTATTGAAAGCTCATGAGAGTTTGTTTTTTAAAGTAAAGTTAGAGGTTGAAAATAATTTTCACCCATTATTTTTATTTATAGAATATAATAAAAAGATGCGCTCCTCATGACATTCAGTAAGGTTGAAATAAACTCGTATTGTACTATACCGTTATATATTACCATATATAATCAACGCTAAGCTATTTTCTTCAGTACTGTGAGTGTACTCTGATGTACTCACGATGGATGTAAGTACATCAGTCATTCTTAATCAATAATCTCGACTTTGATAGAGTTCGTATTTGTGAGTTTTGCACCTTTAACTTCTCCAACATTCTTTTTTTTTGTCCTCCAAGATAATAACTTCTTGTATTATATATGTACGCAAGCATGGAAAATAGTCACTAAAGTTAAAGGAAATGTAGGATACACTAGCTGCGCATATTTCAAAATAAGTTTCTAATTGTGCAACTTAAAATTTCATTTGAAGTGTAATACAACTAACACTAGCAAGCTAAATATTTTGATTTTATGAAATACTTTTAGGTAAAAATTGGGTTTAATTAATTCCCAAACAACATTTTCATAAAATCCCCCCAACTTTCTAACGTGAAGGACATGCATTTGACTGAACAAGGATGGACCTTAAATAAAAAGTTGGTATACACCTAATTTAACTACCCATATAAAATATTATTACTTCATTCTTGTGACCCTTCTTTTTCAGTCAATCCAACCAAAAACGTCATATTTATAAGTTATCATTTAATTTTAAATATACCTTAATGAGATCATTTATACCCACAAATATCTATGGCTTATATTAGATTAAAAATCCTTAACGTCTTTTTTTTTATTTTTTGATGTCGTGCTTAATCAAATATCATCACATAAACTGAGACGGGTTGTATAGTGACAACAACGTAACATCTCGGTTCAAAATTAGTCGAGTCCGTACACTGGAACAAATCAAATTAAACTAAAATAAATTAATTTTACCTTTTAAATTATGAAATAAAATTTATTTGAATTCAACTGCGTAAAGGTATTAACCACATGTACAAAAGTGAGAAGTTTACTAATAAAACATCTACTTGTGTGTATTAACTGCAGTTAGGTGTTAACTGAAGTTGTTAGTGTTATAGTAGTTAATAGTTAGTAGTTAAGATTTGGTTAGTTAAATATTAGTCACTTGGTATATATAGCCATAGGCAATGATTTGTCGTTGACAGCACTAAGGCAGCTCAATAAGAACAGTATTCAAACAAATTCTCCCTCTAAATTCTTCTTCTTAATTTGTGTCTGGATTTTCTAAAAGAATATTCTAGATTTAGTGAAGTTCTTGTCAAATTAACATATTGTAATCTTTCCTTTTTAGGTGGCTAATATTCGACTGTAATGATCTTAAAATCACCACAAAGGGCACAAAGAAAAAAGAAAGAAATTGTGATAAGATCAAAAAGTATCTGTAGCATTCGAAATGAATATAAAGTGGGCCTGCCTGCAAGAATAATTCGTTTTCGCCGAAAGTAGCCATGTTGATGAAGAAAAAAAGGGATTTTGGGAAATTACATATATATATATATATATATATCCTAAATATTTTTACTTTTCCTGATCAACTTGAAATTATTTTATTTCATCTCTCAAATATAATAAATTAATTAAAAAAATATAATTTCAAACTATAATCCCAAAGTATTTTAGGCGAATGTTAGAGTTTTTGTCCTAATTTTCTTTTTAAATTTGAGTATTAATTTTTTGTTTTTAAAAAATAAAAGTAATAATACCATGATTACTTTTATTTATTTGAAAATATAATTTTCTATGTCATAACACAATAACATCAGTGGCGGATCCACCTTATATTCAGGGGGTTCATCCGAACTCCTTTCGACGAAAAATTATACTATTTTTATATTATTTTTACACCGTCAAAATATTTTTATGTATATATAGTAGATGTTGACCCCCCTTCAACTAGTCCATATGTTTAGTTCTAAACCCCCCTCAATGAAAATTCTGATTCCGCCATTGAATAACAACTACTGTAGTCTTTAAAAAGTCTTGTACATCAATTGTTTAGTCTTCAAACAGTCTTGTTTGGGAGAACATTTCCTCACAATTTTTATTTGTCATCTAAATTATCGTCTTTATAATTTGTAAATTATATATTTTCGCATAACATCCAATTAATTTTATTTCAATACATTATAAATTATAAGCTTTCTCATGACGTCCGGTCAATTCGATCCCAACAGCACAGTGGGCAGGCAGGCAAATCGAAATCCACTGGCACAAGTAGTGTTCCCTACGTAACGTCGACGCGGAGAACAATATGCACAAGAACTAACGGTGGATTGCTTTTTCACGAGTGAATTCAAAGATACCCTTTGGCATATTAATTTAAGAAATTTGAGTAAACGATTTAAGAAAAAAATAAATTAAGTCGTTTATAATAGTGGCTATAATTTAAAAGAAAATTACTATTAGAGATTAAGAAATTTATAGGATAAACGTTAAATACTTATGTCATGTGACACAAGTTACAAAATATAAACTATATATTTTAATGTCAAAATAGAGTTGATATTCTATTCAAACTGATATGGTAAGTATTTAACTATTTATACAACTGTGTTATTTATCAGATAATCCATATTTTTTAGATTATTATTTGTCATGTAATAGTTGTTACATATTCATTTATCGCATAGATCATTTCAGTATTAAAATTATTGTATAATTCATACGTGAACCAAATAATCTGTTAATTTGTTAAATACGTATGAAATTTTTTTTGGTACAAAGCATTGATAAAGGACTATAGTTCTGTACGGTTACTTCTTTTGCGGAAAAATTAAATAACATTACAACTTCTATTTACTAAACTTTATAAAATTCTTAGCCTTTTTTATTAATTACTTAAATACCTTTTTTTTAAGAAAACACTCAGATACATTCATAAATTTCCGGATACATAGTTTTAATTATGTATTCCTTTGTTCTAGTTAATGTATTATGTAATTCGATCAAATAGTTTTAAAAATAGATCTATCTCAGCAATCAAAATTATGTATCTCAACTTCAGAATTATGTATCCGGTCTATTTCAGTAATTAAAATTATGTGTCTCAACTTCAGAATTATGTATCCGGATGCTAATTAAAGAGTACGGATATAAAATAATTAAGAATAAACTTGTTGTGATTTATGTAATTTTTATTTTTTTTAAATAGCATGGGCTTAGATAGGATATACCATACGCCTAATTAACAAACGATTTACCGTAAAGCTTTGACTCCATTTGTAGTAGCGGTGAAATATGAATTTTCACTAAATATATTTAGAAATTTAAAAGATACAAGTATAAATAAGGAAATTCAACATTTATTTTATAAATATACTAAATTATTTTAACAATATATATAAACCCCTTGCACGTAAAGATTACAATTTACATGCATAATTAAAACCATTGGCGTCAGGTTTATGCATGATAAAGTGCTGCCAATGGTTACACCACTTTATCAAAGTACTTTTTATCAACTTTACAAGTAAGCAAGACTTACGACAAAAAGAGGTAAATCACGTGTTGATTTATATATTATTAATTTAATTATTTCCATAAATATAATTTTTTGTTCAAAGATCCTTGAAGTATATTTAGTCTAATTTATCTAAAGAAATATGTAGATATTTGATTCTCGCACTTCGAATTTCTTCAAATGAAATATTAAAATTATTGGTCCAATATGACTCTTTTTTTGTGTGGTTGCTTTTGACTCAATTTGGAATCACAACATCTTTCATATTTTGTGTTTGATCAGTTGCATGGTTGGTGGAATAAACATAATAGTTTCAAAATAAAATATGAGATTATTTATTTTGTGTTTGGTTATTATCATTTGATTAGTCTAAAATTATTGTATCTATTATTTATATTAAAATGATCAGATTAGTTATTCCATATAAAATATAAAATAATAGCTAACTCCAGTGAATATTTTAATTTTTAACATATAAAATATCTTTGTCTATCTCATCATGTCGTATATTAAACGATCCTCAATGATCATGAGGAGCTTTAAAGGTTACTCAATAGACAAATACTTCTGATAAAATGTCTGGTTTTGGCCGTACTTGAAGCAGACAGCTATATGTTTTCCACACTTTGCCCCCACTGTTTTCACAAATTGTTAGTAATATCTATTGGCCATTGTAACCTAGCTAATTAAGTTATACAACTACTTAGTACTCTCATATAACTTCTTCTGTTAATGTCCATTTATTAGTTATCTTAAGGATATCTAACTTGGTGATTCAAGGCATTTGGCCCATGTATTTCGATTTTGCATTGAAATATTTTGTGGATACAATTAGGATAGATATTTGCCACATGAAAACAGAATCAAATTGACTGTTGAATGAGACTTGTAATTTCATGGTTGTTATAACTTCGTTTGGTTTCTTTTTCATTTCCTTAAGCTAAGAGCTCACCCACTCTAAAAATTTAAAATGTAGTAAAAAGGAAAAACTCAAATTGCGTTTTAACTTTTTTTTTTTTCTTTTTTCTTTTTGGGTCAGATACTCAAATTCAAATTTTATCCATGAGATAAACCTTTTGATAAAAAATTAGCAATTCCTTTGGTTACATAAGGACTAGCATTTAGCAGTGTGGCTCAAGGACTACTATATAGCAGTTGAACTTCAAAATTTTTGAGGCATCAAACAAATTTAATAGTGAATTTTATAAGTTTGATTCACTTAAAAGCAATAATGGAGATTGTGAGAAAAAAGGTACTATAAAATTTATATTTTTTTTTAAAAAAAATTATTTATAGTTTTTACCAAAAATATATTAAAACTTTAAATCAAACAATCCGAATATTCATATTAATAAATAATTTTTTTATAATAACTTCCAATATAATGTATTACAAATAAATGGCGTACATCTTATAAACTATAATATTTAATCCTCTTTGTTAACAAATAAAATGACCATGGCTTTTAAAGACTTTATATCTTGTAAAAATACTACATTAAAAATAATTAGCATGTATGAAGGAAAAAAGGGCAACTCTAAAATTATGAGTACTAATTTTCGGGGTGTGTATATATATATATACAAAAATTCAAGTTTATTTTTAAACCACTAATTTTATCGTGATGTCCTTGATTTTTTTTAAAAAAGTTTAATAATGTGTCAATGCAGTTTTGTTAAATGAACTATATGGTCAATTAGCAATTTTGATACTTAAAAAGTTAAACAAAGTATTAAAATAAATAAATAAATATATGTAGTACTATTTCTATTTTCCTGGCCAATTAAACTTTGGCTTTAGCCTTCGACATGATAGTTATCAGCACTATTCCACTTTTTGATTAATATCTTCTTTTGAAAAATCTTCAAAATATTGCTTATTTTAAGAAATGTTTTTGTCAATATGAAGTTTTAAAAGAAATAATAATTGTTGTCCTGTTAAGTCCATTTTAAAAGTATATTTTTATTACTCATAAAAATTATAATTTATATTTATTTGTTAAGTCGAAAAAAAAATTTGGTGCTGAATTATAAAAGAAACATCTAAAGGTTTTAATTAGTATACCTTATTTAAATAGATTAATTACCATAATTTTTTATTATGATAGACTTTATCTAAGAATTTCAATTTTATTTCAAAGGGGTGAGAAGAGAGAGCATACTAGAGACAAATAAGCTAAATCAATGATATTGAGTTTAATCTAACTTTAAATTAATCAGCTCATGAAATAAAAAATTGTTCAATATCATCCACCATTCAAACGGAGCCCAACATTTCTTTTCCTCACGCAGGCCAGTTTGTAGTTGTATAATATATTTTTGAGCTTAAAGCAATTGAAATAATATATTTTAAAGAAGCGATTTAGAATTTTGGGTATGAAAATTAAATTTAAATTAAGTGAATTTTATTGAAAAGAGTTTTAAATTATTATCACCATTGTAAAATGAGTTTGTTAATTAGAGTTGTTCTTTTGACAAATTGATACTTGTAGTTTGTTCTTCTGAAATTTTGAATTTATGTTATGTTTTATGTCCCGATTTATTTATTTTAGTAGCCTAGATTTGTTATTCATATGGCATGTTGTGTCAAACTGTATCGTTATACATAAATTCAAGTCTCTTGTGGCTTTATATAGACATTCTTAATTTTTAATTTTGCCTTATTTTGAAATGACTGCTTAGTTTAATGACAATATTTTTTAAAAAAATACAAAGTAACTTTAGTGGAAAGTTTACAACTTCAATGACAATTTGAAAAATTAACTCCTAATTGTCTTAATCCAAAAAGGAAATTTATGGTGTATGTAGGTACTCCCTCCATCCATCTTTATTTGTTCATTCTATTAAAAATAGATACTCAATAATGCTTGTCGAGTTTGAAAAAATCAGTAGATGATTTACAATACTGTGCCTATTTTACCCTTCATACTATCCAAATCATTTTTGTAACGACCCTCCCGGTCGTTTGTGAAATCTTCCCATCTTTTCCTCTTCATAGTTTATATACGTGAGTTATGACTCACGGGATGAGTAGTACTGATTTTTAGGATATATTAACGTGTTGGATATTTTAAAATAATTAGTTTAATTAATGATTTAATGAATCAAAGTTGTAGTTTATTTTCTTATATGGTCAATAAAAGAATTAATTTAAGTTGGAAGAATTTAACATATTTATTAAAAATAAGGTCAGATAAATTAAGAGGTAAAATACAGAAGTTAGCTTAGATTATCTCACACAACATAGAAGGAAAACAAAAGCACGACGGTCAAAGATTGAATCTTTTCACTCGCGTCTTTGGAAGCAATTCTCGCCAATTACAAGTGAAGGTTAGACAAATTTGTGTGAAATTTACTCTTAATTGATTCTGTTGGGAGTGATTTACTGAGGCGGCGGTACAATATTTTATTTGGGGTGCAAGCCTATTGATAAGAATTGAATGAATGTTCTTTGCCTAAAAACTATAAGAGGTAACTTGCTGGTCAAAGATCATAATTGATTTTGTCTTATTTGAGGCCAATGTAAGCATGGAATGTATAAGAGTCAATTGTGAAAGTGTTCAGGGATTAGTAATAGGTACGGTAGGTGTATATTAATGCTATTTAGTGGTTGAAATTGCAGGCTTTTGGAGATTTAAAATTATTATTGTTAAATTTTAATACTAATGTTGGTAACAGCAGGTGAGTATATGATCATATTGTGTATCGAATACTAAAATAGATGTAGAAATTAAGATTTGACTATATTCTCATGTCAAAATAAATGTAATGATATGGATGTCGTTAGATTTGTATTCTTATGGAGATTATATTTTGAATAGATATTGATCGTTCGGAGATTTTACGGAAGGGAAAGACCCTCGCAAGTTAGCTTGCATTTGGATTTTTCGATCGAGGTAAGTTATGGTTTAATTGGAGTTTAGACTCGACTTAATTGTGTGTATACTCCTAAATTGGATACTTGTGGATTGGTATTCGTACATGTTTGAAATTGTTGAAGTTTGGATTGTTGATTCATGTATAAATGTTTATTGGAAATTGACCTGATGGAATTGTCTTATGACTTTAAGTATACTTGTAAACTTGGTACATTGAGTTGTATGTTGTGAGGTTGTGTAAATTGATATTGGTAATACTTGTTTATATTTATGTTGGATCGGGTACCACGCTGGTACGTTTATATTTATGTTGGATCGGGTACCACGCTGGTACGTTTACATTTATGTTGGATCGGGTACCACGTCGGTACGTTTATATTTATGTTGGATTGGGTACCACATCGGTACGGTACATGAACATAGACTGTTCCCTACAGGTCATGAATATTTGGGCAAAAATAAGTCCCATAGCATGTGTGTACATACTTGTGTTGATTCTGTGGGTGTTTACCGTATGATTGATACTCTTGATAGTTATGTGGTTTGTTTGTGAGCACTCTTGACCTGTTATTGTTGTGTTGTTGCTCTAATGAGAATTTGTTATTTGATGATGTCTGTCTACTTGTTTTCCTAAATTATATTGTGTACATCCTATTAAGTTGAGTTGGCCTATGATGCCTACCAGTACATAGTGGCTTGTACTGATACTACCCTGTACTCTTCTTTTGTTGAGTGCAGAAAGTGTTCCAGAGGCTCAGACACGACCTCACTTCTAGAGTTGATAGAAAATCTTGATCCGAAGGGTGAGCACTCCGTCTTCAGCCTGTCACGGGTCATCTTAGTTGTTACTGTCCATCTTTCGGGCAATGAAACACTCCTAATTTACTTTATTTGGGAATCTCTTTAGACATGATTTTATTAGTAGTTCTTGTACGATGACTTTCGGATCTTGGGTATTTTAAATAAGTATTTTATTTGTCTTTCGTATTAATAATGATTAATCCTGAACTATTATTATTATGTTGATTTTATGATATCATCATCTTAATATTGACTAAGTGATTGGGTAAAGGTTCGATTTAGATGGTTCTCCCACAGGAAGAGTAGAGTGGGTGCCACTCATAGCCCTTTGGGTCGTGACAATTTTTCAGAATATTAAATTTATTATGTTCGAAGGATGATATTGTTAAATTATCTCTACTAAAATATTTCTTAAAGTATGCGTCAAAGTTAATAATGGACGAGTAATAATAAAGTTAATAATGGACGAGTAATAATAAACTTAATAATGGACGAGTAATAATGAATGATAAACAAGTAATTAATTGCTCCATTGGTCTTTTTTTTTTTTTAAGTGTCCATTAGTAGTTATATAGATCACAAGAAATGTGTCCCAGAAGAATTACCCAGGTTTATAAATAAACTAGTTGGCTATGACCGTGCTACGCACGGCCCATTATTGATTATTGAAAATTTTACGTTATATATAATTCTATTATTTAATTAAAATTTTCCTTTGTTTGGTTATAAATTCCTAGTTAAGCATATATTATTATAGTTAGATTAATGAAATTTGTATAAGAATATTTTAAATTGTTAATATGCCATTCATATTATTTCGAGAGTTAATCATTTTTTTTTTACTTTTCACATAGTAATTATGAAATATACAATAAAATATTTTAAGTTAGTTTAGAATACTAGTTAACTCTTCTAATTTAGAATACCTTTTATGTAATTTTCAAATAAAACATGATACTCTCTTTGTTCAAACTTTTATGGCATATTGTATTTTAAAAATAATTTAAGTTTTTAATTATTGAGATTTATAATAACTTTTTTTCTATTCCAATTTAAGTGGCATTGATATAATTTTGAGAGTCAACCAAATATTTTATATCCTTTAAATTTTGTAAGTTGTTAATTATTGTGATTAATAATTTTTTCTTACATATTTTCTGCTATATATAACAAATTAATTATTTTTTAGATGTTTTATGTTATTAAATGTTGTAATTTATTATGTATTTTTCCTGAATATATAACAGATTAATTATATTTTTAGATATTTTAAATTATTAACTATTGTAATTTATAATACTTTTTATGTAATTTTTAAATAATATATGTTACTCTTCTTGTTCAAATTTTTGTGACATTGATAGTTAAATATGTTTTTAAAATAATTTATTTTTTTAATTATTGTGATTTATAATATTTTTTTCTATTCAAATTTAATTAGCACAATGTGTAGATGACCATAATAATTAATTAGGGATGATATAGTACAAACATGTCTTAAATGACTTGTAATAACTAATTAGAAGTGATATAAAAAAATTACTATAAAAAATATCAATTAAAATAATTAAGTAAACTTCATATAAGATGTCAAATTAATTTAATATTAAATATTATCAATTTTTTAATACTTAGATGACTTATAATAATAAATTAGGAATGATATAGTAAAATTATAATTGAAATAGATAAAGCAGACACGTAATAAATATTTTTTTTAATTTTATTTGTTAAATATAATTAATATTTTTAATATATAAATAATATATTAAAATAATAATTAATTAAAGATAATATAATAAAATTAGAAAGCAAGCACGTTAAATAACGATAAACAGGATGTCGACGGTGTAGCGTGTGCTTCACCTGCCACACTGTGACTTATTATACAGGAGAAAGGAGGAAATGTGAACATTTGTAGATTCTGTCGGTTGATTGTAATGATTACTAGTATTATTCTATTGAAGAAAAAAAAAAACAATAAACTAAACATCCTTTTTAAAAAAAATAAATAATAATATTTCTTTTTAATTTATTTTAAAATACAAATAGGAGACTTTTATTGGTGCGTCGGTGAGCTAAGCTGGAGCTTTTTCAGGGACAGTTGGTATTGCACAGCCAAGAATCCAGGACCCCTAGACCACTTATATGTATCTACACAAACCTAACCAACCTCTGACAAATATAAAAATGAAAAGCATTTAATTCTTTAAATATTCAAATTGGAGCAATAGAAATCTGCCAGGTGTTCTAACATTGGAGATATTAAGCTTTAGGGGTCGTTTGGTGTAAGTACAAAAATAAATAATTTCGAGATAAAATAATAATTTCAGAATAAATTTTTTAATGCATGTTTAATTGACAATATTTGAGATAACTTATCCCGAAACTAATAAATAGTATCAAGATAAGTTATCCACCCATTTGGTGGGATAACAATCTCATCATTATTTATTCTTGGGATAAAATTAGGAAAGGATACAATTGTCCTTCAAATTCTTAGATTATCACTTTATATATATATATATATATATATATTACTTTACTTTTTTTTTTTGTATAAAATATAAGGTATTTGTATAACTAGATAAGTTAGATTTTAATGCGAATGAATATGAAACTTATCATGTAAAGTTCAAATTTTTAAATGAGATGAAACAATAAAATATAAAATTTTGTGTATAATATTTTGTTGTTTCTACACAAGTTTTTCATCGTTTTTATTTTATTTTTTCTACCAATTTACTCAAATAATTTTATCTAAAAATTCAAAAAAAAATAATCTAACTACTACACGATTCATCGTTATATATATTTTGGAGAAAGTAAAAAATTCAAACTTACAAATAAAGAGAAAATCATATGAATCAAATAAATAATTTTTTATGTTGAGTAATGGAGAATCTAGCTAGCTATTATATTAAAATCTTTTTCAAAACTATAGCTAAAGTAACATTTTTTCAAATGATTTTAATATATATATATAAGAGAATGTGAGATTTTAGTAGGTCCCGCATCAAATTTTTTTTATCCCTAATTTAAATTTTAACTACTGTACAAATTTTCATTCATTTTGATAAATTTGAACAATTATATAAGCTTATTAAATGCTATAAAAGTGATGAGTAATAGAAAAATGATAGTGACATCATAAAAATTATTTATACAATCAAGTTCAAAATTGATGAAAGGATTTATTGTTTTTTCTATTTTGTAGAAATGTTTATTAATTGTACTTTAGATTTTTATTTTTCCTAACAAATTTATCATGGACAAGTTATTAAAGTATGTTGACATTTTCTTTCTAACTTAATACATGCTTAATTATTAAATATTTTTTTTTATATTTAGCTAAAAATATTTGAAAATTTAATTTATTAAAAAATATAATTTGACTCTCCAAATATTAATGATACTAAATAATGAAAACTAAATAAGATGAAAGTTTTAAACGCACACAACATAATTATGGGAATTGGGAAGGCACACGCAAAAAAAATTAAAGCTAAATAAGATGAAATACACACGATATAATTATGGAAATGCACACACACAAGAAAATTAAGCTAAATAAAATGAAAGTTTTATTTTTAAGAATAAATATTTAAAGTTTGAAAAGAAATATATATAAAGTTAAATAAGATGGAGGGTATTTTGGTAATCAATTAATTTATTCTTAGAAATTATATCATGCATATTACTTTGAATACAACTAACCAAATACTTAATAAAAAATAATCTCAGTATAACTTATTCCATTATAACTTATCACAACATAACTAATTTCAGTATAACTACATTCCCAACCAAACGACCCCTTAGTGTCTCTGGAAAAAATCCCAGGTTTGGTTGAAAATGGACGAAATACATAATATACCAAGTTCAGTTCATGTTTGAGTTTGCTTAACCCAATAATTAGTCCTAAAAGCCAATGGTCCGCCAGATGAGTATTGAGATAACATTATGATATTGCGGGGCTCAGCTTGGTGCCTATTGTCACACCCCTTTTTCGACTCCAAAAAAAAGATATATATTTTAAGTTCGAAAGGATTTTATTATTAAGGTGACAAAAATGAAAAATTCGTTTCGAAAAAAAAGAATTATTTACATTATTTTTTTCTTATTCAGAGTCTCCACTTGACATAATTCGGTGTGCCAAGTCACCTTTGGAAAATCCTTTTCGAAACGGTTTGACTCTAAAAACTGATCCGCGAACAGAGATTCCGGCTAAGGAATTCTGTTGACCTAGGGGAAGGTGTTAGGCACCCCTCGATCCCGTGGTTCGACCACGGTCGCTTGGTTGAGCGTATCGACTAATTTGACATTACAAATGTACAAACTACATAAACACACAAAACAAGCAAACAAGCAAACAAACAAATCACACAAAATTCAAAACAAACCAAAATAATGTTCAGTCCAAATTATACAATCCAAAATAAAAGAGGTGCTGAAATATAAAACCTATTCTATTCTAAACTAATCCTAAACTAAACTCCACCCGACGTTCCGGGCCTGGATCACGAGCCTCCTTTGCGTACATGCTACTTCGGGGCATTCCCCGGATAAATCATTACAAATCCTTCGGGGCATTCCCCGGCTAAATGAGTACAATTTAAACTTTTTGTGCCATAAAGTAGAAAGTACCATTCACGCACATATTCAAACACTCCAACAACTCGTTATTCCTAAATTTGCCTACTCGGCCTACGTTTGCCTACCAAGTTCAACGTATCACAATTCTATCATGTTTAACATTATCAATACATCAAAATTAATCAATAGTCATTTTTCTCCATTTTTAATCCCCACCTTAATTCATTCTCTACCACGTGATTAACCCATTTCAATACACAATCCACCAATCGAGAATAACGAAAATTCACCAATCATGCTTAGCACATCACACACCCAAATGTCACCAACAGTTCACATCAACAAACAAACCACGGTATCGAATCACACGCAATCACAATCACAATCACATAAGAATTAAATGAAAGAGAAGAAAGAATTGAACCTTAAATTTGAAGCTTTCAAACTCAAAGTTATTCGACTAAAGAGAGTCCGCACCCGGAAACCTCGAGCCGAACCTTAACACCAACAATCCAACTCGACAAATAATGACCCGTTCACCGTCACTTTTCACGCCGTTACTGTTCATCGGCACTGTTCGCTGGTTACTGTTCACCGGTTACTGTTCACCGTTGCCCTTTTTTTTTTTCTCTTTTTGTTGTTGTTGTTGTTGTGAGGAAAATTATTTTGTGATTGTTGTTATTGTGGAGAAGATGATGATCAAAGAATGAGCCGCCCCTTTTCCTCTTACAAATTTTCTTTTATAATGGGCATGAATTTTTTATGATGTGAAAATTTTGGTGGGTCCCCCATATATTCTTTCTTTGTGGACAAGAAAAAGGAGGGGGGGATCACATGGGTAGTTAGGGTAGGTGGAAGCTTTTGATTGGGTAGGTTGTTAGAATAAGATAAATTAGTTAGAGGTATTTTTTGTTTATTTTTGTATTTTTTTGGGATATAATTACATGGGGTTGGACACATGGTAAAGTGAACTAAAAATGAATAAAATTAGACTTCGGGAGGGACAAAATTAGGTGTCTACATCATGCCCCCTTTGAATGTAAACACGAAGTGTTTTCAGACAAACAAGTAGACAGCGAGACCAAATTTTAACCCGATCATTATTCAAAGAAAGAAAGAAAAGGAAGAAGGATAACCGGGTCTTGACTTAAGACATCCTACCTACCCAAGTTATAAGAGAATCAAGTCACGGGTATTTCAAAAGATTGGAAAGAGATGGACTATACTGAGTTGGAGAGTCGAGTGAGGTTCCATCGAGGTTCCGGTCCACGGCTCTGTCATTACATTAAAAATGAAAATTACAAGTTAAAGCATAAATGAAATTACAAAAATCCTATCTATATAACTTCTTTTGGACTCTTGACTTGAGTTTCATCACCCTATTCTTCAGGCGGGCTCCTGACTTGCTATTTCTTTAACTTGTTGCTTGCCTTTCAATTTCTTCACCCTGTTCTCCAGGCGGGTTCCTGACTTGCTATTTCATCAACTTGTTGCTATGCTTTCAACTTCTTCACTCTGTTCTGCAGGCGGGCTCCTGACTTGCTATTTTTCAATCTGTTTAACTTTCAATTTCTTCACCTTGTTTCTTAGTTTTCCATTTATTCGCCCTGTGCTTCGGGCAGGCTCCTGAAATCACATCAAAACTAAAAAGAGAATTATCCCAAAGACATATTATTATAAAGAGAAATTCCGTTTATTTGCCAGAAAAGTAAAGTTTCAAAAACAGAAATTGAATTTTTGTCCCAGTTTATCATCAGAAGACTTTTGGAAAAGTCACATCATACCTACTTGCATGTTGCAATGATGAATCAAGACTCTGACTAAGAAATGCATCTCTTAAGAGTAAAATTAAATAACCAAGACTAGGAAGTGCATCTCCTAAGAATTAAAGTGAGGGATTCTAACTAGAAAGTGCGTCTTCTAGAGATACAAGTTTAAGTTAAAAGTGTGTCACCTGAAAAATGAAAACTAGCAAGGAAGTGCGTCTCCTAAGGATTAAGTGTAATAACTCGACTAGAAAGTGCTTCTTCAAGGAATCAAGACTTAAGTTAGAAAGTGCATCACCAATGTTGCTTGAATTATCAATATAAGGAAGTGCATTTCCTTACCAATGCCTCTTGAATTACTCAAACAAGGAAGTGCGTCTCCTTACAAATGTTTCTTGCATTGCCCAAACCAGGAAGTGCGTCTCCTTACAAATGTTGCTTGAATTACCCCAAACAAGAAAGTGCATCTCCTTACAAATGTCACTTGAATTACCCAACAAGGAAGTGCATCTCCTTACAAATGTTGCTTGAATTACCAAAATAAGAAAGTGTGTCTCCTTACAAATATTGCTTGAATTGTCAAAACAAGAAAGTGCGTCCCCTTATAAATGTTGTTGGAATTACCCGAACAAGGAAGTGCGTCTCCTTACGAGTGCCAATCGAATTACCAAACAAGGAAGTGCGTCTCCTTACAAATCTTGCTTGAATTATCAAACAAGGAAGTGCATCTCCATACAAATGTTTGCTTGAATTTCCCACACAAGGAAGTGAATCTCCTTACAAATACTGCTTGAATTACCAAACAAGAAAGTGTGTTTCCTCACAAATGTTGCTGGATTTACCAAATAAGGAAGTGCGTCTCCTTATAAATGTTGCTCGAATTTCCCACACAAGGATTATCATAAGGCAGTATTTCATTTTTGAAAGCGTGGTCCTATTTTTCAGGAGGAAACCGAACAGAAAGTAAAATCTCATTTTTCAAAAGGATCCTGAACAGAAAGTAAAATCTCACTTTTCAGGAAAGTCCTGAACAGAAAGTAACTCCCATTTTTCAGGTGGGTCCTGAACAGAAAGTAAAATCTCATTTTTTAGGAGGGTCTGAACATAAAGTAAAGTCCCATTTTTCAGGAGGGTCCTGAACAGAAAGTAAAATCCCATTTTTTCAGAAGGGTCCTGAACATAAAGTAAACTCCTATTTTTCAGGAGGGTCCTGAACATAAAGTAAAGTCCCATTTTTTAGGAGGGTCCCGAACAGAAAGTAAAATTCCATTTTTCAGAAGGGTCCTGAACATAAAGTAAAATCCCATTTTTCAGGAGGGTCCTGAACAGAAAGTAAAATCCCATTTTTCAGGAGGGTCCGGAACAGAAAGTAAAATCCCATTTTTCAGGAGGGTCCTGAACAGAAAGTAAAATCTCATTATTTAGGAGGGTCCTGAACATAAAGTAAAATCCCATTTTTCAGGAGGGTCCTGAACTAAAAGTAAATTCCCATTCTTCAGGAGGGTCCTGAACAGAAAGTAAAATCTCATTTTTCAGGAGGGTCCTAAACTGAAAGTAAATTCCCATTCTTCAGGAGGGTCCTGAACATAAAGTAAAATCCCATTCTTCAGGAGGGTCTTGAACAGAAAGTAAAATCTCATTTTTCAGGAGGGTCCTGAACAGAAGGTAAAGTCCCATTTTTCAGGAGGGTCCTGCACTGAAGGTAAAATCCCATTTTTCAGGAGGGTCCTGAGCTGAAAGTAAATTTTCATTCTTCAGGAGGGTCCTGAATAGAAAGTAAAATCCCATTTTTTAGGAGGGTCCTGAACAGAAGGTAAAGTCTCATTTTTCAGGAGGGTCCTGAACTAAAAGTAAATTCCCATTTTTCAGGAGGGTCCTGAACAGAAGGTAAAATCCCATTTTTCAGAAGGGTCCTGAACAGAAGGTAAATTTCCACGGATGTGCATTTCCAATGGTAGCTGAATTAAGTGAAACGAATTTGCCCTGTTTCATCAAAGAAAATTTGTCAGTTAAAAACTTAGTGATGGCTTGCGGCACTTGTCTGTCCCGACACCTGCTCCAATGTTCATTCCCTTCATTTTGTTTCAGATTATTGGCACTTGCCCCTGCTTTGTCGTTTCATTGACCCTAACTCGGATTATTAAGAGTGACTTTGAAATAAACACAACATCTTTGCTTTGCCATGCTTCATGAATAAACCCTTTAAACCTTGGTATTTTCATGAGTTCCCAGACTTGTCTATTGGCAAAACTTTCTGCACACCCCTTTTTTTGGCTCACAATCATGTCTTTTCCATGCGCTGGCCTTTTTGTTTTGCTTTGTGCAATTGAAGAAGTTGGTAGCCAGTTTTGAAATCTTTTCTCGCTTGTTTTGACATGAACTTGACTCAAAAATAAGAGAAAAATGACAACAACTTTTGTTTTATTTGGATAATTGACTCAAGAAAATAAAGATAAAGATAAAGAGAAGAAAGAAAAGACAATGAATGTCCCCATTTGAAACAAAGAAATGAAAATTTTATCTTAAATGACAATCAACTCTAATGATTATATCATGCATTTTGGATTAAGCCGTCTGATCTTTCCATCCAAACTCTCACAAATTGTTGTTGAGTTAATGACCCGAAAGTGAGTTGCTTTCTTTGGCCAATTGCATTTAAGACCTCATTCGGCTAGTGGCGCCTTGAAGGGTTTTTGCCAACAAATCTCTCTCATTTTTTAGATCACCATTTCCTTATGGTGTTCGCGAGGGTTTTTCACCAATGAAACTCTCTTATTTTTATTTGTCTCAACTCGCTATCGTCTTACAGTGCCCGTGAGGGTTTTCACCGATAAGACTCTCTCATTGTTATCTCTGTCAGCTTACCATCGTCTTACGGTGCCCGTGAGGGTTTTCACCAATAAGACTCTCTCATTTTTATTTCTCTCAACTTACCATCGCCTTATGGTTCCCGTGAGGGTTTTTACCGATAAGATTCTCACATTTTTATTTCTCTCTTGATTCCTTGTGCAGAGGAAGACAAGTAGTTCCCAAATACATCCTCATATCCTTTGCATGCTTTGCCTTAACATCCTCTAAGATTGATCTAAAGGTTTTTCTTTGGTTGTAACTTGGCTTTTGGATAGGATTAGAAAGAAAGAAATGATGACATGAGGCCCAAACAACACTTGAGGTGGGGGTGGGACTTACAATTTTTGAAATCGACTCAAACAATGAGGATTAACTCATGCCCCAGTTTCGTTTGACTGGGTGATGCTAAAATGTTCATTTGGTTGGACCGAGCCCTTAGTAGGGCAGCCTACATATCTCACCCCGGAGAGAGGAGAATCAGGTCATGCGTAGTTCTGGCAGCTTGTTCTTTTGCTTTGATCTGATTTTTTTTTATTCGCTCTTTTCACTTAGCGATTCTTTTTTCTAACTCTATTTTTCTTGACACTCTTTTTTTTGGAAATATTTTGTCTTTTTTTTTGTAACTTTTTGACTTTATCTTTTTACTCGACACTATTCTTTAAGCTTTGTTGACTGTATCTTGATTCCAAAAGAGGGGTATGAAAGAAAATAAAATTAAGGCTCAAATGGGGTACATAAAGGATGACACAATATATAGATAGCAGAATGAAATGTCTTCGTTATATGAATCCTTGAAGATGCTAGTACATAGCATGCAATGTGAAAGTACACAATCAATATCACTTATGACATGTTTTACAACACTAACTTGCCCCGAGCATATGTGTCACCTCTTCTTTTACACTTGTCGAACATACAACTCCACCTCTGTTGTACATCCCTCACATTGAATGACTCATGCTTTCGTGGAGTTGATTTTTGTTCTGTTCCTCAGGAGCACACATCCGCTATTTGACCTAATTGAGCTTTGTTTTTCAATTGATGACCAAGTTATTCTTGTGATTCTCAAAATAATTGCTTTAATTTTGAAAGAAGGCTTCAACATGGTCACCAAATGTGTCAACACTCTATCAATTTTTCTCAGATGTTTTTTCTCACCTTAACCCTCTGATTTAATGTTTCATGGTTAAATTGGACTTTAAGATCTGACTGAAAATTCCGCAAGCATGTCATATCACTAGAGTCAACATAAAATGTACCGTATAAAGAAAACAAACAAATAACACATAATTAAAACAAAGAAAAATGGGACACTTCATTTAGTTGAAACAAAAGATAGAAGGGTTTGAACATAAACAACAAAAGGATAAAACAAGATAGATCCCGAACTACAACCCTGAAATAATTCGGATAGCAGAAAATAAAACAAAACAAGCTACCAGACCCCTTCCTAGTAAGGAGAGGGGTGACTTCTCAATTGCTCATCCTGACATCTTAGCCACTGGTTTGCATATCAGCATGACTAGAGCTTTCCTCACTGTCAATGTTCTGTACCATGATTGATTTATTTTGAATCATCTTTTCAATTTCTCCTTTCAAAGCATGACAATCTTCAATACTGTGACCCTGAACATCAGAATGATATGCACATCGTACATTAGGATCAAAACTTCTTGAATGTGGGTTAGGAGTATACCCAAGGAGATGAGTGATCATGTCCTGTTGTACCAATCTCTGGAATAAACTTGCATATGACTCTCCAATCGGTGTGAAGTTATCCCTCGACTTCTGTCTCATTTCATTATTTGGCTTAAATTGAAAACCAGACCTAGAAGGGCTTCGGTATGTATGTAGAGCTGGAGGATAACTTGACAGAGTTGGCGCGCGCCAGTGTGGGTAAGATGGGGATTGAACATATGGTTGCGCATTATACACTTGATATGGAGATAAGGGAATGAAATATAATAGATTTTGGGAAAAATTCTGTGGAATGTGGCCATAAACTTGGGTTTGAGCCCGTGGGTAATGATGGTATGGTCCTCTTACCCGTGCCTGTTGTCCAACTATAATGGAAGATGCATCTTCCTCATTATTCTTTCCACCAACACTTCCCGAACCTTTTTGAATTGCTTGAGTAGTCGCTTTCAATATTGCAAAACTCACAATGCGACCGGTCTTAATTCCATCCTCTATCATCTCCCCCATTTTAAGGACCTTAATAAATGGCTTTCCTAATGCAGGTAACAAGTGTTGATAATATGTATCATCCTGCGCTTGAATAAACACCTCCACTATCTTACTTTCTTTCATTGGCGGTTTCACCCTAGCAGCTTGTTCACGCCATCTAATCGCATACTCTCTGAAAGTTTCAGTACTCTTTTTCTTCATATTAGTCAGGGATTTCTCGTCAGGAATCAACTCCATATTGTATTGAAATTATTGCACGAATTTGTTAGCAAGGTCATCCCAGTTGTTCCACTTGTCGATGTCTTGGTCAACAAACCATTCTGAAGCTAGACCTGAAAGACTCTCACCGAAATATGCCATGAGTAATTCTTCCTTCCCTCCAGCGCCCCTTAGCTGGTTGCAATAGCGTCTCAAATGTGCTACAGGATCGCCCTGTCCATCATACTTCTCAAACTTCGGCATTTTAAAACCAAGAGGAAGATGTACACCAGGAAACATGCACAGATCTTTATATGAGACACTTTTGTACCCCCTAAGTCCTTGCAAGTTTTTCATAGTCAGTTCCAAACTTCTCAATTTTTTGGCTATTTCCTCTTATTCTTCTGTCATAACAGGTTTCTTAGTGTTAGGAGAAAATTCAGGCGGTTGAGGGCAATCGTAAGGACCAGTCAACTTAAATGTGGGCTCGAGAGCATAATGTTGATCACTAAAAATATTCAATGCAGGCTCTCTTGTAGAGTAGGGAGGCACAACTTGTGGATGAACATCAAAAGTAGGAGCTTCAGGTGGGGGTGGCGCCGCAAAAACATGAACAACAGCTGGAGCCAAGTATGTGGTAGTCTTGGATTGGGGAGTGAGGAAGTGAACATTGGAAGTGGTTGGATATTGTTGCTCCGGAGTCGATCCTGATGCATGTTGTGGCATATCAACAAAAATGGGAAATTGTGCATGTGACACGGAAGGCAAGCTAGAAAGATATTCCAGATTATCAGTAGGAACTGGAGGAGACGAAAACCCATTAGCCCAAGCTCGATGCATTTCTATTATTTGCCGCCTTAATTTCCGAATCTCTTCATTATCTCCTACATTCTCATTCCCCGAACTCCCTATCTGATTAGTGACAACTAACTCGGTATCCTTGTTGGCCATAACTTCCGCTGTGACTTGGAGCAATATGGAGGACTAGCCAAAATGCCACAAACCAACCACCTTAAACTAACTGGACAAGAGATAACAAATGGTTAGAGTTCAACAGTTTTTCAAAACCTCTCTTTTTTTATTTTGTTTTTTTGAAAAGATCACCGAACCCAAGAAGGGCGCCTACGTATCTCACCTCCGAGAGAGGAGAATCAGGTGTGCGTAGTTCGTGAAGCCGTGCCAAAATGGCCAATTGAACTCTTTGTCCTCTTTTTTTTCCTTTTTTCTTGAAACTTTAAGAAGAAAAGAAAATAACAAATTGTCAAAAGAATTGACTAAAATCTTTTTTTTTTTTTGCATTTTTTAGGCTTAACATCTCTAAACAAAGTGAAACCTATGTTTACCAAAGAAACTCTTTTTTGGGTTTACAATTTTGAATTTCAAACGAAAATAAAACTCGAACCTATTAAAGGAAAATCTTTTTGTAGTTTTCTCTTGAAGATGTATATGAAACACCTACTCTAAATGAAGAGTGAATACAAATATTTTTAAATTTTTTTGAAATAAGATCCCCGAACCCACAATAGGTTGCCTACGTATCTCACATTCCGAAAGAGGAGAATCAGGGGTGCGTAGTTCGTCCAGATTGGACAATTAACGATTAACTAATAAATTGACCCTAATGTAAGAGACACAACCAAAAACAAACGAATAAATTTTTTTTGGATTTTCAACTATACACTTCAACTAAGACTGACACCACCAATTATGAAGAAAAATCTTTTTGGTATTTTTTCTTTTGACAAACAAGTAGAAAAGACAAATAAAACCCTCTTTTTTTTTTCTTTCTCTTTTTTTGTTGAACTTACGGTACTTTGAGAACATAAATGCAAAACGTAAAAAAAATCTTTTTGAGTTTTTGGATTGTGAAGAACAAAAGCCATAAAGAACTCTAAAATAAACTACGACACTCCTTTTGATTCATTCTTTTCGACTCACTTTTTCTTTTCTCTTTTTTTTTTGTTACCTTACTTCTGACATAAGTTTTTCCCAAATCAGTCTGTCAAATGACCACGTTACCCTCAGAAATGCAACATTTAGCACATAAGGATGATTTAGAGGTGAGTCTCTCACAAAGGACCAAGTGGGCCCCGCTAAGTCTCAATATGATGCACATAAGCATGACCTAAAGACTGACATACATTGGGGTTCACTAACAAGGCTGTTCGAGGGAGCGTATGGTCGATAGTGGATGCCTTGCTTTCCACCTACTCCATAACACCGACGGCTCCCCCCCTAAAATAAGGGTGACTCAACTAAAGGTCGTGTACAACACGTGTACTATGGACTTGTTGCAGAAAGAAGGCCTGGGGGTAGACTCATGATGCCAGATATAAAGCGGTAACACATAAGATAAATACTGTAAACAAAGAGCATGAAAAACGCACAAAAGTGAAAACAATAACACAAATAAAATCACAAACAATGCTTATACACTCGTAATGTCAAACAAAGACGTTACGACTCCAAAAATAGCTCGAATTCTGAAAACTCGTAGTGTCCCCAGCAGAATCGCCAGAGCTGTCACACCCCTTTTTCGACTCCAAAAAAAAGATATATATTTTAAGTTCGAAAGGATTTTATTATTAAGGTGACAAAAATGAAAAATTCGTTTTAAAAAAAAAAGATTATTTACATTATTTTTTTCTTATTCAGAGTCGCCACTTGGCATAATTTGGTGTGCCAAGTCACCTTTGGAAAATCCTTTTCGAAACGGTTTGACTCTAAAAACTGATCCGCGAACAGAGATTTCGGCTAAGGAATTCTGTTGACCTAGGGGAAGGTGTTAGGCACCCCTCGATCCCGTGGTTCGACCACGGTCGCTTGGTGGAGCGTATCGACTAATTTGACATTACAAATGTACAAACTACATAAACACACAAAACAAGCAAACAAGCAAACAAACAAATCACACAAAATTCAAAACAAACCAAAATAATGTTCAGTCCAAATTATACAATCCAAAATAAAAGAGGTGCTGAAATATAAAACCTATTCTATTCTAAACTAATCCTAAACTAAACTCCACCCGACGTTCCGGGCCTTGATCACGAGCCTCCTTTGCGTACATGCTACTTCGGGGCATTCCCCGGATAAATCATTACAAATCCTTCGGGGCATTCCCCGGCTAAATGAGTACAATTTAAACTTTTTGTGCCATAAAGTAGAAAGTACCATTCACGCACATATTCAAACACTCCAACAACTCGTTATTCCTAAATTTGCCTACTCGGCCTACGTTTGTCTACCAAGTTCAACGTATCACAATTCTATCATGTTTAACATTATCAATACATCAAAATTAATCAATAGTCATTTTTCTCCATTTTTAATCCCCACCTTAATTCATTCTCTACCACGTGATTAACCCATTTCAATACACAATCCACCAATCGAGAATAACGAAAATTCACCAATCATGCTTAGCACATCACACACCCAAATGTCACCAACAGTTCACATCAACAAACAAACCACGGTATCGAATCACACACAATCACAATCACAATCACATAAGAATTAAATGAAAGAGAAGAAAGAATTAGACCTTAAATTTGAAGCTTTCAAACTCAAAGTTATTCGACTAAAAAGAGTCCGCACCCGGAAACCTCGAGCCAAACCTTAACACCAACAATCCAACTCGACAAATAATGACCCGCTCACCGTCACTTTTCACGCCGTTACTGTTCACCGGCACTGTTCACCGTCGCCCTTTTTTTGGTTGTTGTTGTGAGGAAAATTATTTTGTGATTGTTGTTATTGTGAAGAAGATGATGATCAAAGAATGAGCCCCCCCTTTTCCTCTTAGAAATTTTCTTTTATAATGGGCATGAATTTTTTATGATGTGAGAATTTTTGTGGGTCCCCCATATATTCTTTCTTTGTGGACAAGAAAAAGGAGGGGGGATCACATGGGTAGTTAGGGTAGGTGGAAGCTTTTGATTGGGTAGGTTGTTAGGATAAGATAAATTAGTTAGAGGTATTTTTTTGTTTATTTTTGTATTTTTTTGGGATATAATTACATGGGGTTGGACACATGGTAAGGTGAACTAAAAATGAATAAAATTAGACTTCGGGAGGGACAAAATTAGGTGTCTACACCTATGCCCTTTCATGAGCAGGTTTATTATATTTATCTGTAGCATTGAGACATACACTCAAAAAAGGAGTCCAGAACCAAAAGGGTTCTTCTTTTTATCAAAAATTCCAAAAGGGACACTTACTTTCGAAAAAAATTAAAACTGACAAAACGCTGCGGGCCCTGCGACTTACAAGTCGCCCGAGGCCCAGCGACTAAATAATAGAAGAAAGTATTATAAATCACAATAATTAAAAACTTAAATTATTTTTAAAATATAATTGACTATCAATGCCACAAAAATTTGGATAAGAAAAGTAACGTATATTAATATAAAAATTACATAAAAAAATATAATAAATTACAATAATTAACAACTTAAATTATTTAAATACATTGTGTGTTTGAGAGTGGAATTGTGAAGTGATGAAAATGAAGAATTATTTGTGTTTATGTTTTTCGGTCGTTGGAGAAAAAGAAAGATGATGCAATGTTCTCTATTCTTTTCTGTTGCTCCCACCAAGAAAAGAAAAAATGGAGTATATTTGAATGGTCTATGTAGTGTGGAATCTTTGAGTGGGTGAGTATTATTGTTCTCGGTCAAAATGAAAGAGAAAAGAAAGGAGTAAAAATGATGATGTTAAGGATGAGAACAAAAAAAAAAGAAAAGGAGGAGGTGAACAGTGAACACTTGCAGGTCGCTGGGCCCCAGACGACTTGTAAGTCGCTGGGCCCCGGACGACTTGTAAGTCGTAGGGCTTGCAGCGTTTCGTTTCGAAAGTAAGTGTCCCTTTTGAAATTTTTGATAAAAAAAGGAGCCCTTTTGGCTCCGGACTCCTCAAAAAAGTATGTGAGATGATGGTTATAAATATTCAGATGATACGGGTGACATACATTGTTGAATTACCACATAAATCTTAAAATATGGTGATGGATGATCATTTGAAACTTAGTTCAAGTCTAAGATTGAATAAACTCTCATATTGAAAGTCAATAGTAAAAAGATAAATTATACTATTAAAGTGCGGTAAATCTTTAATGGTATGAATTTTTCTGAATATACTGTACAGCTTAGCCACATACAACATCACATTATATTAAAATCATCTTTGGACTTGGTACGTACAACAAAATTGCTACGTAAAAAATAATAATCATATCTTATTGGTAAAATGAGAAACTCTCATTTGCGTATTTAACACGAGACTTAACTAGAAAAAACCAATCGTAGCATTAGGCTCACCGACAGATGATATTTTGTGAACTCGTTTTATGGGTCCAATTACAACTAGATACTACCAAGCATGAAATAACAAAAAAACAAAAGGATGACTAATTTGTCATAATACATACCATGTTCACTTAATCGATTTAATAAGATTTATCTTAAGATCAATGTTAGATAAGATTGACACACAAACAGAATCACTAACGAAATCCATTTGGCACCACCTAAACTCTCGAGTTTTTGACTTTGGCTTTCCACTATTTCAGCAAATCAGTAAGCCAAATTGTCTCTTCTTGTCGTCTAAAGTCCAGCAACAAAATCAAGTTTATAGTATTAATTTGTGTCTAAACTAAAGAGTAGTTTAATGACTACTTCAAGCAAACACAATATCCCACTTTAAAAAGTCCTTTGAAATAAGATTAAACGAAGTATCATTATTAGTAGAGAAAGAGTCTGATATTGTTTAGTGGAGTATTTATTATAAATACTTCTAGTATTGACCATAAAGAAATTCCACTTCGTTGAGTATTGCTTATAGAATCTCTCTCTATATTCTGTTTAGCCCTCTCAAAAGACTCAAATGACAATGAAACCTCAACGATTGCTCGCTATGGTAGACTACAATCAGATATTCCCTGCCAAACGGTTGGGATTAGGAGTGTCAAATAAACGAGTTGAGCTAATGAGTCGGAATGGATTGTATTAATTAATGGGAAAAATTAGATAAGCGTACACCTTAATTGTTATGGGCAATAGAAACAGCCTGATAAATTCAGGGACAAAAGAAATACCCTTTACGACTAGAAAAAAAGGAAGTCGAAATTCACAGGCAAATTATTATGGAAAACTTTAGAGAAGAGCCCAATATGGGTGCCAGTAAATGTTTCTCCTCCTCACCTATTTCCCTTTATAATACTCATCGTTTCGTGTGAGGTATAAAGGATAATAGTTTCGAAATAAAATAAAGAATTATATTTCATATTTGGTTAGAAGTATTAATTAATACCGAAATAACTTATTCCATTATTTACACCATAGTGATGAGATAAATTATTTCATATGCATGGTAGAATAAATTATCCTAAACAATTTCAGAATAATTAATGTCAAATTAATTATTCCGGAATAACTATTTCGCAAGTAAAGGAATTTAGTTTTTCTTTAATACCTTTTTGTAAAAAGTGAAGGAAGTATTTGATTTGTTTAGAATATTGTCCTTTGGTCCCACTTTGATAAACACTAAAACCTGCCCAATAAAAATATGAGAAGAATTAAATCACCACGAGTGAAGCTTTTTTGAAGAATTAAAGATTTCTTTTTTCAAAATTCGCAACTTTTTTATTTCAAATTATTCACTGTTTTTTTCATTTCTTTTGCTTTTTAGTAGTAGCAAATTTTTAAAATTGTTAACTGTTTTTTTTTTAATTTCTTTTGCTTTTCAATAGTTTCGCAACTTTTCAAAATTATTAATTATTTTATTACTCATATATATAATTTATTTTAAATCCACAATCAAGAGGTTAATAAAACTTTTACAAGTGTCTCTGCTCCTAGAGCAAGAATATGCTTTGTTTATGGATTCCCAAGTATTTATAATTCTTATATATTTACTAGATTTCTCTATATAAATACTAGATCTACACGAAAGTTAATGGATTTGTGAAAACCCCCACCCAAGCCTCTAGATCTGCCCTTGTGTCCAAGTTAATTTTCATGTACCTCGACTAGTTTTGAGATACCAATCACCTTTAACGTTTCGGGTAACTCTACCCATTCATCAAGGCTAAGACAAATGAGATAAACCACTTAGTATTTAATTACTTATTTATTATGTTAAACTTACATTGTTACGTTACTACATATTTAATGGTAATATAAATTTGAAATAATACAAAAAAATAACATTTTTTTAACCAAAAAGGATTAAAAACATGCATTTTAATTAACTAAAAATTAAATATATTAATCATATATTGCACTGCCAAAATCAAAATTCACTAATAGCTGAAGGACTAGAATTGTTGTTTTCCTTTATATATCATCACTAATTACAAATAATAGAAATTAAAATTAAAAAGAACGGAGGCAAAGTGCTCCACCATTATGCATATTTTTTTTTGCATCACCAGTGATATGTGACTAATATTGACCAATTTGTTTGCTAATTTCTGAGAATATTTTTTTGTGCTTCTGTTAGTTGCATTAATCTGGTCTCTTTAAAACCTTTTTTTCTCCCTATATTCTGCAATTATATTATTTATAAAATAGAATAAAAAGATGCATTCCTCATGGCATATGATAGGGTTGAAGCAATCTCGTGTTGTAGTACTATGCCATTATTACAGTCAAAAGCTAAGTTAGCTTTCAAGCCACTTCACACTAATGATAGGTGGTAAATTATCATTTATTCTTAATCAGAAATCTCAATTTATTAGAATTCATAGTGGTGTAATATATCACAATTACAATAAATGATTACAGTTGAAAATAAAATGGACATGTGATGAAAATAGAATAATCTTCTTCTTGGCTGAGACACGGATATCTCATTCTCTTTAAGGAGATTCAAGCCCACTGCGACATAATCTACACCGATTCAACAGTATATCTCTTGACTTGTCCCCTCCAGAATACAACAGCCCTATCAACGACGTGTTAAGGTTTTTGCCCTGATTTTCTTACCAAAATTAAGTCTTACTTTTTTTTGGAAGGAAAATAAAAGTAACCATAATTACTTTTACTTTTTTTCTAAAATAAAAATATATTTTTTTTCCATATTTGGCTAACCTCTTTCTTGGAGTAATGGTTCTGAACCTCTATAAATAGAAACCCCCTTCCCATACCATAACACAATAGTATCCACAATGTAGTCATTAAAGTGTCTTGTCTAGAGGGAGATTTCTCCAAATAAATTTTATGTTTTTCAATATTAATTTTCAATATGGAGGTTATTTGACCAACCATATCAATAATATGTTTTTAGTATTAAAAAAATAAATTGTTAGGGATTTTGCCCTGATTTTCTTACCAAAATTAAGTTTTACTTTTTCTTGGTACGAAAATAAAAGTAACCATAATTACTTTTACTATTTTTAAAAGAAAAATATCATTTTTTTTTCATATTTGGCTAACCTCTTTCCTGGGGAAATGATTTTGGACCTCTATAAATAGAAAATCCCCCTTCTCATATCATAATACAATAGTATCCACAATGTAGTCGTTTAAAGGTGGCTAACCGACTTATTTAACAATATTTTCAAGTCAGCAAAGATGCCCGAGCCATGGAGATGGAGCACGATGATTCCTTTGTATAAGAACAAGGGTGACATTCAGAGTTGCAACAATTACCGGGGTATTAAGTTGTTGAGTCACACGATGAAGATTTGGGAGAGGGTAGTGGAGCAGAGGTTGAGGAAGATTGTGTCTATTTCAGAGAATCAATTTGGTTTTATGCCTGGTCGCTCCATGACTGAGGCAATTCACCTAGTGCAGAGACTGGTAGAGCAGTACAAAGAGAGGAAGAGGGATTTTCACATGGTGTTTATTGACTTGGAAAAGACGTATGACAAGGTCCCTAGGGAGGTTCTTTGGAGATGCTTGGAGGCGAGAGGGGTCCCGGTGGCGTACATCAGAGCGATTAAGGACATGTATGAGGGGGCGAAGACTCGGGTAAGGACAGTGGGAGGAAATTCTGAGCATTTCCCGGTTTTGACAGGGTTGCACCAGGGATCGACTCTAAGTTCGTTTTTATTTGCTTTGGTGATGGATATGTTGACGCGGAATATTTAAGGCGAGGTGCTTTGGTATATGCTTTTCGCGGATGATATTATTTTGATTGAGGAGTCGCGACAAGGGGCTAACGATAAGCTGGAGGTTTGGAGACAAACCCTGGAGTCTAAAGGTTTTCGGTTGAGTAGGACCAAGACATAGTACTTGGAGTGCAAGTTTAGTGATTCGAGGCAAGAATAGGTGATAGTGAAGTTGGATTCCCAGGCGGTTTGCAAGAGGGATAGTTTTAAGTATCTCGGATCTATGATTCAGGGGAATGGAGAGATAGATGAGGATGTCTCTCACCGTATAAGGGCAGGTTGGATGAAATAGAGGCTTGCTTCGAGAATTTTATGCGATAAGAAGGTGCCCTCCAAGTTGAAAGGCAAATTCTGTAGAATTGCAGTCCGGCCTGCTATGTTGTATGGAGCAGAGTGTTGGCTGGTTAAGAATTCTTATATCCAAAAGTTGAAAGGTGGCGGAAATGAGAATGTTGCGTTGGATGTGTGGATTCTCGAGGGATGACAGGGTTAGGAATGAAATTATTTGGGAAAAAGTATGAGTAGTGTCAGTGGAGGATAAAATACTGGAAGTGAGGTTGAGGTGGTTTGGTCATGTGATGAGGAGGGGTGCGGATGCCCCAGTTCGTAGATGTGAGAGGTTGGCCTTGGAAGGTTTCAAGCGGGATAGGGGTAGACCGAAGAAATGCTGGAGAGAAGTGATTAAGTGTGACTTGGAGCAGTTACAACTGACTGAGGACATGACCCTGGATAGGAAGTTATGGAGGAATAGCATTAGGATAGATGGCTAAGGGTGTGAACGAGTCCCAGTCAGTATTTAGGTTGAACTTGGTGTCCTGTGTTTGGCAATGTACAATATGTTTGTGGATGTCGTACATATGTTATTTTATCCTGTTTTATGCTTTTATTGCTCTTTCATACTGTCTTTTGTCTTGAGCCGGGGGTCTACACCTCTCGACCCCTTTAGAGGTAGTGGTATGGACTGCGTACACTCTACCCTCCCCAGACCCCTCTATGTGAAAATATACTGGGTTTGTTGTTGTAGTCGTTTAAAGAATTTTGTTTAGGGGGAATGGGTTGAGAACCCTTCCCAAGTTTCTAATTAAATAAAAGGGACAAGTGGATCCCATTTTCCCCTCTTTTTCTTTATTTACTTGACTTAATTAATTAACATAATTAACATAAAAGGGACTAACTTAGAGTATTTGAAACTTGCATCCTTGAAACGGTCTCCCTTGAAACTCACAGATAAAATAAATCGATTTTCTTTCCATCTCCTCTTCAACGTGAGTTCATCCTTTCCTCTTTTCTTCTTCTCCGCCATTTACTTCAAATCTTCTCTTATAAATCATTCCTCTTCTTTTTGCATTTTTTTCTATCAAAAAGATAATCAATTCTACCATTGTCTTTTGATACAAAGTTAATTTTCTTTCTCTTTTCTATATCCAAGCTTAAAACTAGGGTTTGATTAAAAAGAAAAATTTGGCGATTTCTCTTTTATATATTCAAGCTTTTATTTTGTAGTATTTTAGTGAATTTTGGTGTATATATTTGACATATTTTGACAATTATAAAATGCTTTAGTTGTTCTATAATTGCAGTATTCTGCTTTATAGTTTTTCTATTTTTAGTTTATCTTTTTACTATTTTATGTAGATAATGGGTCGATATAAGAGGAAGCAAAGTAGAGCATCTTCACTATTTTTAGATGCTAGAAAAAAAGCTAGAGCCGTTGTCCGAAAGAAAAATACTAAAAATAATGAGCAATCGATTAGTAAAAAAGAAACATTTCAAAATAGTAGTTATCAGCCATCTATTGAAGAAAAAAATGATGAAAGTAGCAGCGAGCAATCTGATGAAAAGAAAAATAATATTAAAAATAGCAGTGAGCAATCAGGTGAAGAAAAACGGCGAGAACAGTGCGATAAATCAAGTGAAGAGGAAAAAGATGATGAGAGTAATGGTGAGGAATCAAGTGAAAACAAAAAAATAGTGAAAGCGGAAGTGAGCAATCAGGTGAAAAAAAGAAGAAGATAGAACCAATGATATTGGTGGTGATGATTTTTCAAAAGGTACTGAATCATCTGATAATCATAGTGAACCCAGGTCTCTTTCAGTTTCAGATTATGTCAAAATAATTTTCATTGAAAAATATAAATTTAAAACACATTTAAATGTGTTTGGGTCATATGAATCAAAGATCAATGCGAGAGTCGGCTTTGGAGCTCAATTTGTTGAGTTTAGAAAGCTTCTAAGAAGTATATTGAAAATGATTTCAAAAAAACTTGTTTAGGTCATTTTCTGAAGTTGGATGAAATGTAGTAGTACAACTTCCAATGAAGTTAGTGCATGGACTTTGTCTTCGTCGAAAATTTTGTAAAAAATAAAAAGAGATTTGGTTTGATTATAATGGTTTGCCGATATATTTTGGGATTAATGAATTTTGCTATCGTGACTGGACTTCGATGTCATTCTCTTCCTCATCTTAGTTAGCAATTAGCAAAGATTGGAAAAGAAGGTGAAAAGTTGGTTTATGTAGTAGGTAAGTATCCAAATGATGATGTACTCATAGAGAAGATGACGAATTCAAAGTTGACAAAAAAACAAAAGATGGCTTTTAGTGTGGTTTGATTCTTGCATTGTATTTTATGTTCAAAAAGTGCAAATAAGAAGATAGAAACTCAGTGGTTAAAGATAGCGTCGAACAAAAATGTATTCAATTCATATCCATGGGGTCGAATAAGCATTGATCTTACCATTAGCTATCTTATAAAGAAACTAGATCCACCCAAATCTCAGTATAACCTTCATGGCTTTCCGTGGGCGTTCGCGGTAAGTAATTAAATTGAAGTTTTCATTTTTTGATTATCAGTTAAACTATTATTGTGACTTTATTGTGTACAATAAGCTATTTTTTACTATTATATTATAAGCTTGGGCATTTAAAGCTATTTCGACAATTCAACGACTTTCTGAGGATCCTTTACCTGAAAGATTATTCCCAAGAATGATTAGATGGATGGCTGTAACACCCGCTCACAAGATAACTGTTGATCCTATTGACCAAACAAGAGAACAAGTAAGATTATATATGTACATAATTTTAGTTGTGTTGTGCGAAGCAACAACTTCAAATACTTGGCAACTGTGCTTTTGATTTTCACAACTATTTTAGTTGTCCAACAATAGTTGAGTTATTCCGGCAACTACTTAAGTTGTCCAACAACAATTGAAGTTGTCTCCACAATTACTTCAGTTTTCCAACAATTGTAGAATTTGTTTCCACAACTTCTTCAGTTGTCCAACGACTGTTGAAGTTGTTCCGACAACTTCTTCGGTTGTCCAACAACTGTTAAAGTTGTTCCGACAACTAGTTCAGTTGTCCAACAACTATTGAAGTTGTTCCTACAACAACAGATAACTAAAATTATTGTTGGACAACTGAATTAGTTGTTCCAAACTATATATACTTTTCTTAAAATTTAAATGCAAATGCAAAATCCGGTTGTTCACCTTTTTCTTTTTCCAACAAACATAGAGAAAGAATAGATTTTTGTTTAAGATATTGAGGCCTATGAAGATTGTTCGGATTCAAAAATTGATGTTTTAAAAGATGAGATGTCACTTGTAACTGCAATAAAGTTGGATATAACTGGAGGTGAGGAGAATCTTGAGAGATTTGGTGATGATCAGAATCTTAATAAGGTTAGTGGGGAGAATAGTGTTGTGAGAAATTATGGTGTTGAGAGAGATAGTGTTGGTCAGATTACATTTGATATTTGTAGATCTTTTGATGGAGTAGAAAAATGTGATTTAGATACTGCTGATCTTGGTAGGGGAGGTGATACTCCGGGTGTAAAAACAACAACAAATGTGAATGCTTCTAATGTTAATTGTTGTTGTAAATGTCAAACATGTTGTGATAAGTATGATGTCTTTTTGAATGAAGTAAAATCCTTGTTAACAAATTTAGATGGGCAACAATCAAAGAGGACTATGTATTTGAGCTATGCAAGAAAATCTCCTTATACTTCTACGTTAAAAGGAAGATTGGCCATACATTTAAAGGCCAAAAATGCAAGAAGAAAGAATAGACTAGAAGTGAATTTGTACAAATCTCTTGATGTGGAGAAGAGAGAGGTCTTTAATGACTTCATTAGTAAAAAGAAAGAGGGAAGAAAAATATATTTGACTGATGAATTTAATTATCAAGACTTGATGAACATGACTGATCCATATTTCTGGTTTGAGTGCAAGGTAAATATTACTAACTTTTTACTCTGTTCAATTACCTAGTGATATTAAATTTACTGTCACTTTTATTTTGCAACATGTTAATGGGATTTTGTCCCTTATGCGCAAGAGGCAGATTTGATTTTCCAGACACTATTATCAAACAAATCTAATTTTGGATCTAAATTTCTATAATATCTCGTATGATCAGTACAAGAATTCGAGTGATAAGAGTTTAGTGGATGATGCTCCACCAATGTATGAGGCACTTGCATTATTTGAGATGGACAGTAACATACTCAAATATTGTAATGGTGAAAAGACGTATCCATATGGTCAAAAATGGGATGGAGCAAAAAGAATTTACACTGTGATGAACATAAAGAATGCACACTTTATTGCACTCGAGTTTTTGATGGAGAAGGTCTTGATTCACGTTTATGATTGCAATATTGATGTGATACGAGATGAAACTACGAAATTGGAACCAACACAAAAACAAGAACAACAAAGGAAATCGAAACAAAAGCGTAAAAGAACAAAAGATAAAATGATAGATAGTTTGACACAAAATGATAAATAGAGGACAACCTAAGGGTATACTAAATCCAAAGACCTTCCTATCGAAGTATCATAAGCACCAACCTCTTATGAGGACTCCACGAGAATGAACCCGAGAAATCCACGTTTCTCAGCAATCCTTAAGCTCCCAACAAGCTTAAAAACAACACTCGCAAGCGTAACTTAATTCATCATTCATCAACTACGTAAAAGTGAAAGAAAACTAGCTATTTATAGACATGGGATATTTATTACATAATGGGCCCAAAAGTATCCCCAAAAGCTATTAGTCCAAAAAGTGACCCAAAGCCCAAAACATTAGAATGGACGCCCATACTCTCTCAAAGCCCAAGCTATCATCCAAAATGCGGTGTCGCCCTTTTCTTTCTTGGAAGATATCACCAAATATAGATTCTTTCCAAGATATCCTTCATTCACGTATTTGACCTCCTAGAACGATCAAATCTTGAATCCGCAGACATGATCCTTGAAGCATCGATCCCAAAGGAGTGAAGCCTATTGATCTTATATCATCCTTCCTTTCTTGAAGAGGATTCGTCCTTGAATCCAACTCATTTATCAACTTGTCACTGCACCTTTCAAGTTTGGAATTCTTTGGTAAGAATTCTGTTAGGATTTTAAGCTCATTTTCATATGGCATTCTCTTTGCATCCTCCTTCGATATTGTTTGTTCATGAACCTGCACAAATGAAAGAGTGATGCTAGGTAAAATGCTAGCATCATGGTTAGCGAGGGACAAAAGTTCCATGTTGAAATTGGTCTTTTCAATTTGGATTTGGGTTGGCTGAACAATGTCTTTGGAAACTTGGTTTGTAGTGGGTTGGGTAGAGGAAACATGTTCTTGAGGTGGAATCGAATGAGGTCTTTGGTAATGGGGTATTTGTTGGTGAAATTGTGGTGGTTGGGGTACATTTGGTGGGGTTTGAGTAGTAAGACATGTCACCTTTTCCATGTTCCCTTTCAAGCGTGACCCATTCTCTTTCCAACTATTCAATTCTTGTCGCCAATCCATGATGGCTTCCCATACGATTTTCAATGTTGCACCTCCCATAGTTCTTTAGCACAATTGAGAAAAGGGATGAAATAACAATTGATGATTCTTTTGGAGGTTAAATACTCGACTCAACAAAGAAAGACACAACAAAAAACACACAAAGAAATTACGACACAAAAGAAGAATAAACAAGAACTAATTGAACAACATAAGTAGATTATGGTTTAATTGTTACTTAGTTTCAAGAATCAAAGAAATGAAAGGAGGAATTAAGAGATGAAAACAATGGTTTTGAACCTGGTTTAGTTGAGTTTTGAAGTTGATAAGGTGTTCAAGAGAGTTGGAGATGTGTTGGTTATGTGTTGGGGCTGCCTAGACGCACCTTGGATGGATACCAAACGCAGGATGGACTGTTTTGAGGTGTGGGAGCAGGTTGGGTGCAGGTTGAGGGCAGGTTGAACGCATGACGGTGTTTCCTTACTGGTCGGATCTGCTATGGATGTGTGGAAGCATCCCAAATACAGGTCTAAGTCAGTCCAAACGCAAGTCAGCCACCAACTCACTTAAAGTACCATTTTTATCCTCTTGTGGTCCCCATTTTCCTCTTCTTTGGAACATTCTCTTGGATCTTCAAAAATCTTCTTGTACAATCACCTTTGCACAGCTTTTCTTCAAATTTTTAGGATCAAACACCACCTTTTTGAAGAAGATTCAAGATGAAGATTTGAATCTCCCTCAAGAACACCAAAACTTCAAAATTCTCTATCTCTTAAACCGTTGAGCGAAATACGATGAAATTTTGCACCAAGGGTATTTTAAACCCTCTAAACACATTTCAAGCATAAATTTCCTCTGATTCTCAACCAAAAATTTCAGATTTTAACTCCACCTTCAACCTTCAAACTTAAGCTTCTCAACAATGGTAGACCCTCCGATTCACCTCCGATTGAGCTCAAATTCAAGGTTTAGACTCTAATGGTGCTAGAAAACAAGAATATAACACCAAAACAAAAGAAAAATAGCAAAATCAAAGACTCAAATTTGGCCTAAAGGGAAAAATGTGAATAGTTAATTTTTTTTTGGATTTTCGATTTTTGACTCTCTTTTTTGTTGATTTCTGAGATAGTAAAACTCAAGACTAGAATTGTGAAAACGATTTTAAGATCGGCTCTGATACCAAATGATACAAGACAAAACTACAAAATTAGAAACAACATGAAAACAAGAACAACAAAGGAAAACGAAACAAAAACGTAAAGGAACGAAAGATAAAATGATAATAGTTTGACACAAAATGATAAAGAGAGGACAAACTAAGGGTATAATAAACCCAAAGGCCTTCCTATCGAAGTATCACAAGAACCAACCTCTTATGAGGATCCTACAAAAATGGACCCGAGCAACCCATGTTTCTCAGCAATCCATAAGTTCCCAACAAGCTTAAAAACAAAACTCGCAAGTGTAACTTAATTCATCATTCATCAATTGCCTAAAAATGAAAGAAAACTAGCTATTTATAGCCCGAAAGTACCCCTAAAAGCTATTAGGACAAAAAGTGACCCAAAGCCCAAAACATTAGAATGGACGCCCATACTCTCTCGAAGCCCAAGCTATCATCCAAATGCGGTGTTGCCCATTCCTTTATTGGAAGATATCACCAAATATAGTTTATTTCCAAGCTATCCTTCATTCACGTATTTAACCTCCTAGAACGACCAAGTCTTGAATCCATAGATGTGATCCTTGAAGCATCGATCCCAAAGAAGTGGACACCATTGATCTTGTATCATGATGTGTGTGATGAGCTGATTTTTCTTACTGCTATTCAACCCTTTCTCGAATTATGGCCCAAACTACTTAAGCAAAGCGGGGACCAATCATTTGCCTGAAATTTTTTTAAATGATGCATGGTCGTATGAGCGTCTCAAAGATGTCCCAAGAAGCAATTCTTGTGCAACATGTGGACCATATGCTTGTGTTTTTATTGATCACTTGCTTACTGGGATGAATTTGATGCACCTTAATAACAATGAGGTGGATAATTTGAGGATAAGATATGTTGTTGCCATGATTGAGAAGGAGTTGAATCCTTGAAGGATTAATTGGTGATATTGATTAGTTGTGTATGAAGTTACTTTTTGTACTTGGTTTACCAGAACATTTGGATCAATGGAATTAGTTTTTGTGTTAGATTTTGATTTAATTATTTCAGTATTAACGTATTTGTGCCAACTACTTTATTATTTCCATGTTAAAGTAATTGAACTACTACAGTTGTTTCTATAACTGCTTTAGCTGCACAACAACTACTTTATTTATTATTGTAGCTGCTTCAGTTGCACAACAACTACTTTAGTTGTCCTTGCAACTACCTCAGTTGCAAAACAACTACTTCAGTTGTTTTTGTAACTGCTTCAGTTGCACAACACTTTTGTTGTCCCTACAACTACCTTAGTTGTTCCTTCAACTACCTCAGTTGCACAACAACTCCTTCAGTTGTTTAAATGAATACTTCATTTGTTTCAGTAACTGCTTCAGTTGCATAACAACTACTATAGTAGTCCCTGAAACTACCTTAGTTGTTCCTTCAACTACCTCAGTTGCACAACAACTACTTCAGTTGTTTAAAGAACTACTTCAGTTATTCCTGTAACTGCTTCAGTTGCACAACAACTACGTCAGTTGTCCCTACAACTACTTCCGTTGTTCTTACAACTACTTTAGTTGTTCCTACAACTACATAAGTTGTACTTTATTAAACGATTTCATTTATACTTGTTAATAGAGAAAATGACTCCGACGATCTTCAATTATTATTAAATAACTTCGCTTGTACTTGATAATCCAAAAAATAACTTCGCTGATGTTCAATCGTTATTAAATGACTTAGTTTATACTTAATAATTTAGAAAATGAGTAGATCAATCATCAATTGTTGTTAAATAACTCTGTCGATCTTCAATTATTATTAAACGACTTTGTTTATACATAATAATTCAAAAAATGACTTTGACGATCTTCAATTATTATTAAATGACTTCGTTTATACATAATAATTCAGAAAATGACTGACGATCTTCAATTATTATTAAATAACTTAGTCTGTACTTGATAATTCAAAAATTGACTTCATCATTGTTCAATCATTATTAAACGACTTAGTTTATATTTAATAATTTAAAAAATGAGTAGATCGACCTTCAATTGTTGTTAAATGACTCTGTCGATCTTCAATTATTATTAAATGAGTTTGTTTATACATAATGATTAAGAAAATGACACCGACGATCTTCAATTATTACTAAACGACTTCATTTGTACATAATAATTCAGAAAATGACTTCGACGATCTTCAATTATTATTAAATAACTTTTTTTATACTTGATAATTCAAAAAATAACTTCGTCAATGTTCAAACGTTATTAAACGACTTAGTTTATACTTAATAATTTAGAAAATGAGTAGATTGATCTTTAATTGTTGGTAAATGACTTAGTCGATCTTCGATTATTATTAAACGACTTTGTCTATACATAATAATTCAGAAAATGACTCCGGCGATCTTCAATTATTAATAAACGACTTCGTTTATCTATAATAATTCAGAAAATGACTCTGATGATCTTCAATTATTATTAAATAACTTTATTTATACTTGATAATTCAAAAAATGACTCTGTCGATGTTCAATCGTTATTAAACGACTTAGTTTATACTTTATAATTTAGAAAATGTGCAGATCAATCTTCAATTGTTATTAAATGACTTAGTCTATACTTGATAATTTAGAAAATGACTTCATCGATCTTCAATTATTATTAAACGACTTCGTTTATACATAATAATTCAAAAAAATAACTCCATTGATCTACTGAAGTGGTTGGTTTAGATTTTATCGTACAACTATATTGGTTGTCCAACAACATTTATAGATATTGGTATACATCTAAATAAAAATCTCAACAATATAAGTTGTTTGAATTTATCTAGATTATACTTCAAAATGTTTGCTAAATGTCTTGATTACCACAAGCCAAAAAATTAACACCAAATTCTTTGTTAAACCAAAAAAATTACTACCCATATTAACAACATGTTATAAATATGATACAAACTCATGCAACTCCATTCAATCTCGTAGGACATGTACGTTTTTGTGGTCAATGCTTTTACACAGAGAGCATCTATTTCTTTTCTTTAAAATCACTTCTCCTATAGTAGGCATCCGTTTTTGCCGCTTTCTTTCCGATTTAGTCTTCTCTTCAGTTGGAGGTATTACTCTCTCTAAAACTTTAGACGGAAGGTTTCAAAATTCTTCAGTTGGCACCGGATAAATTGGGTCTGCATATGCAAGTATGTATGACTCTACCTTATAATACGGAGAAGAATACTTGTAAATTATCTTGTCATACTCATTTTTCAATTTATGTCTAAGTTCTGTCATAGCATGTTGACATGATATTTTGTCCATATTAAACTCTCTACACGAACATATTTTGCTTCGTAGACGGACCATTGCAATTTTATTATCTGCGGTAACACTGAACGTGTCTTCATCTATTTGATGGATCAATAGCTTATTACCCAGATTATTGTTAGCCATTATTTTAGTTTCTGCTGAAGGGACAAAAGTGATTTTTAACTTGACATATTTCATTCTTCTCTCATAAAATAACTTTGACCATCTCTTACTTATCTTATTGAACAAGACAGTAATGGGGAATTCTCTTTCTTCCTTGAGCATTGAATTAACAGGCTCGGCAATATTTGAGATCAATACATCATATCTGAAGTTTAAAAAATTTAACAATATCAAGAAACTAAAATACAACAGATTGCAAATCCTCAACAACTATTGTAATTTCTGAAACAATCATCGTAGTTGATGGAAAAACTATTATAGTTGTTGGAACAACTATGAAAGTTGCTAGAACAACTTTAATAATTGTTGGGGACCTGCTATGTTTATATTTGAACCAGTAAAAAAAGTTTACCTGTTTTTTGAAAAATATGCTCTACTCCATTTGTCAAAGGCGATATTCTATTGATTATTAGCAACTTCCATATTGATAATTCTGATTTTTTCAAAATGATCATGAAACACTTCTCTTTGATATGCCTTTGTTGCATGATAATAATGTCCAAGAAAATCTCCACAATGAAAATTTGTACGAGCATTTTTACCAAGATGCCTCGTACAATATTCGTGCTGCGCTTTAGAATAAAATTTTAATATTGATTTTTCTATGCTTGGATGCCTATCAGAAATGATGCACAATTTTAAAGTATTAGGAACTATCTCTAACAATTTCTCAAAATAGTATTGATATGCGGCACCACACTCCTTATCTACTACACAAAATGCAACAGAAAAAATATGATTCTCTGTGTTTTGCGCCACAACAACCAACAAAACTCCATCATTACGATCACATAAGAATGTTTCGTCATCAGCTAAGACTTTTCTCATGTGCACAAATTCCCTAATCCAAGCTCCAAAAGATACCAAAAAATATTTAAACCTTCCCTGATCATCAAGCTTCAACGATGTCTTGCTTTCTTCATTTACACTCATAAGTATATGATGAAAATCATCCAGAACGACATACCCATACTCCGGCGTCTCTCTTATTAAACCTTTGCTATCTCACTGCTTTTCAAACACTTTCAGTAGTTGATCTTGCAACCCAAATCTGCTTGAACTATAATTTTTATATTTTTTGTGGATGGACTATTTTCATTCAAGAAACTATGTAGAATGTATTCTGCAATGACATCTGCAGAAGCATGTGGACGATGACTTGTAAGTTGTTGTGCTCCACATGAGTGAGTGTTGTGATACTTAACAATTTCAAATCTACAACATTTAACCTTTGTAGCTCGCAGCCACCAATCACAATTTTGATCTACGTATCTAACATAATACATATTTGTATAATTCTTCACCGATTTAAATCTTTGATCTTTCTTCATGGAAGAAAACTTCAACAATTTAATTAATTCTCTCTTGTCCTTGAAAATTTTACCTTTATAAAAACCTGTGTCGTCATCATCTATGTGGCTGCCTTGCGTTGGTATAGAATGATGTGCAACTTTTTTATTTATCGGAATATCCATAGTAACATGCTGGTCTTTATTATTTGAAACTGAATTTCTTGTTTGTACCATCATTTCATCCACAAACATTCTTAAAATGAGCCTACTTTGATTATCCAAAAACAATCGCAAATCACAATCGTCTCTTATCTTAGAAGAAGCTCCTTTTTATTTTTTCACAAAGCCAAGAATGTAACTAATGGAGAGATCATATTTATCACAAGTTAATCCAAACCTAGAAATAATGATCTCAACCAACTCATTGTACATAATATTCGCACATATTTTTATAGGTACTATCTCTCGTCCCTTCGAACGCCAAGTATACCGAGTAGGATTTTCTATTCATTCACCATGTAAATCAAATCATATTATTATTTGATCTTCCATAGATGGTCACAGTACCTGAAGACATCACAAAGTATTTCAGTAATACTAACAAGTGAGACATTCATCAAACAACTTCAAAATTGCTAAATAATTTTGATTACTCGTCTCTACACCTATTTAGTTGTCTCACAGCTATCGACAATTGTCATAAAACTTTAGTAACTTTAGGTACTTCTATAATTTGTCAAATATTTTTTTCAACAATTAATAAGTTGCTCCAAATTTATATTATTTATCCAAACAACTAATTAGTTGACCAACAACAGTACATAATTGTCGAACAACTTTAAGAGTTGTTGAGACAACTAACATAAGTTGTTCCACTATTATATTATTTGTCCCAAAACTATAGACAGTTGTTAGACAACTTCTGTATTTGTCAAACACATTTAACTATTCTACAAATAACTTCAGTAGTTGTTCGGACAACTACGAAAGTTGTTGGCTGAGACAATCAGATTGAGTTTACTAAACCCAGTTGAAGAATAGCCACAATGTTATTTTTATACTTATCAATAATGCTCTTTTGAGTTAATTTCAAGCTAAAAAAAAGCAATTCAAGAAAGTTAAATAATATTTATATATTCTCTTTTCTATAAAATTTTCTTGATGATCTTCTCAATAAAATCACAAATATAAAAAAAGATGAAGAATAAGAAGGGGGAGGACAAATATATACCTAAAGTAGTAATTTTAGGCGGGTTGAAGGAGCAGTGGAAGGAGACCGGTGGAAGGCGACAAGAACATCGCCTTTTGGGATCTCCCGCCTTTTCTTTGAATATATTTTGATAAAAATTGAGATATTTTGAGGCAATAAATAGAGAGGGAAATGTGTAAAAATTAAAAGTTTGGGACTGCTGAGTTATGCTTTTTAATGAAATTTAATCTCATTAACCTGTATTATTTATTTGTCCCTTCTACCTAATTCTTAAGACTTGAAGGACTCCCACCTATTTGAGTAACTATTTCATCCCTTTTAATACCATCTCACATTTTCTCCCAGTAGATTTTATGTTTTTTCAATGTTAGTTTTTCATATGAAGATCGTTTGACCAAATCATATTAATAATATATTTTTCTTTGACGTCTGATTTATCGCCTCTATGGTTTACAAAATATTAGCTTCTGCATGATGCCCTCTCAATTTCGAACTCAACAAGTGGTATCAGAGCCTATGATTAAAAAGTCCAATAGTGTGGTGAGACAAGATTAAACAGTTTCAAAGTAATTTCAAATCAAGCTGCAACCAGTTTAACGATAATGATGTTTTTGTCCAACTACATGTGGAGAAGATGTTTCAATCATATTTTTAACAATCCTGCTGTCATATCTTTAAAAATAAAACTCTCTTTTAACCCTGTAAAGGGCTCTTATATTTTTAACCCAAATGGACTCTATTTTTAAGCATGACAAACAACAGAGATAAATGAAGATTATGTGAAGAATTAAAATTATGCATATGACACGTAGAAAACAGATCAAATTATGTTAAGAAAATCAAGCCAAAAAGGAGATTTGTTAGGGTTTTGGTCCTGATTTTCTGACCAAAATTAAGTTTTACTTTTTCTTGGAAGGAAAATAAAAGTAACCATAATTACTTTTACTTTTCCTAAAAGAAAAATATAATTTTTTTCCATATTTGGCTAACCTCTTTCTTAGAGGAGTGGTTTTGGACCTCTATAAATAGAAAATCCTTCTGCGCATACCATAACACAATAGTATCCACAATATAGTCATTAAAGAGTCTTGTTTAGGGGGAGATTTCTTCCAATAGATTTTATGTTTTTCATTATTTGTTTTTTCATATGTAGGTCGGTTGACCGAATCATATTAATAATATGTCCTTTTAATATATTTTTATTTGTCATCTGAATTGTCACCGTCTTGGTTTGCAAATTATAAGCTTTCTCATGACGCCCTCTAAATTTCGAACCCAATACGATGTACAACTCAAGCAACTCCGAATTAGTTGAAAAGTCCAAAACTCCACTATAAAAACACCTTCCTTCAACATATAAAACTTTTTTTTGTATAGTGTATATAGTTAAAAGAATTAGAATATTTTGTCTCAACTCCCTCTTTCACTACTACATTTACTCTTATCATCTTTTACTTGTCACTCATAATGTACTTACTACCACTCATCTCTTTTCTCAACACAAAGAATAAAGCACCATTTATATAGATGCAGTATTCTTTCATCTAGGAGATGAGGGAGTAGTGGATATTAAGTGAGGAAGATGGTTGTTATGTTATATGAGTTACAATACATAAAGAGGTAGAATAATGATAGGAGTTACAAGAAACTTATGTCCACATTCTACTACTAACTCATAAGATTAAAGACACAAAATAATATGGTAGATAATTAGTCTTGATGTTACATGCAACCAATGATCATGGAGTTACAAGAAACTAATAATGGTCATAGGAGTTACAAGAATTAATGGTCATCTTTTACAACAATTTATACCCACTAATACCAAAAGATAATATGGTGAGTTACAAAAATAATAACATCACTTTCTTCACTTTATGTCTACTAATTATCATACATTTTAATAATTTTATTTTAATAATAAAATGCACCAAACAGTTCATATTTGTGAGTTTTGCACCTTAATCTCTCCTTTTTGTCCTCTAACTTGTCTGTACATGTTAGGCAAGCGTGCAAATTAGTCGTTTAAGTTGAAGAAATTCTATCACACACACTATGCCATGCACATTTCAAAATATGTTTCTAATTAAGGTGCATCTTAAAAATTCTATAGAAGCATAATACTACTAAAAACTTGTAAGCTAATATTGATTTTATGAAATACTTTTAGAGCATTCTTGTAGGTAAAAATGGGGTTTAATTAATTCCCATTTCCCAGACACATAGTATTTTATTTTTTTTCCATAAAATCCCCCAAATTCTGACGTGGATGACATGCATTTGGCTAAATTAAAGAAAATCAATTTAGATTCATTAATTGTGAAACAAGGATTTAGTGACAATTTAGATCCACACTTAATTTAGCTACCCAATATAAACGTAATTTCCTCAGTCTTGAGACACACTTTTTTTAAGTCAATTCAACATTTTCACCCCCAAAACTTTGATTAAGAAATCAAACTCCTCCTCCCCTTTATTCCATGCAATATCCATTTTGTTCTTATAATTTTAATTCTATATTTATATAATATCTTTTTTATATTATATGTAATGAATATTTTTTTAACATGGATATTTATAGCATTTTATTTAAGTTTATTAACTTTATACGTAAATTAATACTTTTTATAAATTTATCACAAAATTCAATGTTATTTTTTAAGATCGTTATTTTAGTATTATATGTATTAAAGAGGTGTTTGGTGTGAGGTATAATTATAATAATTCAGAGATAAAGTTCATGATTATTTATCCTGCGTTTAATTAGATGTATTAGGTAGTCTCTAAATTATTTGTCGCACCATTTATACCACAGTGATGAGATAAGTTATCACCCATACATATTAGTACAACTTATTTTGTAATAACTTATCCCGGAATAACTTGTTTCCAAACAACCCACCCCTAAGTGTGTGTATATACATATGTATGTACATGCATGTGCGCATATTTTCGTGTTTTATCACTCTCTTACTAAATTCGTTTCGTATTACTTAACTTTTTGTTGATATAACACAATTCTTAAGAAAATTTTACTTTGAAGTATATTTTGCTAAATTAATCTTATTAATGATAATTTGAAACTTTAAATTTGTCTATACTGTTACTTTATATAGTTATTTAACACTAAAGGATAGAAAAAAAAACATAATACATTTCTCTTGATTTCACAAATTGAGCAGATAAATTAAAACATTTATTTTTAGTATGAGGATCAAGTGATAAGAAACGATATTATCTATTATTTATATCAATAAATAAGTAGTGATTGTCATTGATAGAGTATTACATATTTTATAATTTATATAAATAAATATAATCTTTAAAATTTGACCTTATTTTTATTCGAGAAAAACATCTAGTATCCCCGAATTATGACCAAATTTGCTACGACACACGTCAACTTCACGGGGGCCCTATTACCCCTTAAACTAAATTTTAGCGTATTTTTGTCAATCTTTTTAGCTAACGCAATACCTTTTGTCAATCATTTTAGATGGCGTGACACCTTTGATGTGGGCTCCATTTTATGTAATAAAGGTGTCACACTAGCACAAAAAAATGACAAAAATATGCTAAATTTGAGTTCAGAAAATAATAGGACCCCTGTGAAGTTGGAGTGTGTCGTAACAACTTCGACCATAGTTCGGGGTGGTACTAGAGGCTTATCTCTTTCATTTATTGTTTGTATTTTCTGTATTGAAATATGTTTATAAAATTAGTATTACTTATTATTTTCACTTGTAAAATAAATATTATAGTTTTGATTATTATTAATAAAATTAATTTTTTTATTATGCTAATTTACTTCATAAAGATCATCATTAGATTATACATTTCTTACTTTTTTTCCCTAGAAGATAATGTTTATGTTTTTATGAAAATTTTGTTATATGAATAATGTTTATGTTTTTATGAAAAGTTTGTTATATGATTTTTTTTTAAAATGAAAATATGATGATTTTAAAGAAGTTAAAAAAAAAAAGAATAAAAAAATTGATGATAAAGAGTAAAATAGGAATTTTAAAAAGTCAATTAGGATAAAGGGAGGAATATGATTATTGTTCAAAGCTGAGGGGCAAGTTTGATTATTAAGATAAAGTTGGGGAGGAAAAATGATTTTGACTCATTCAACAATTAATGATCCATTTATATATTACTCCCTCCATCCATCAATAGTTGTCCACATTAACTTAACACACATGTTAAGAAACAGTAAATGATAATAATAATTTTATCATATTACCCTTTGAATATAATTAATTCTATGTTTTGAGAAATGTATTAGGTAATGACTATGATTAATAACTAGGGATAAAATAGATAAAAGTAAATAAATTATTCATTAATTTTTAACAAGTATTATTAAACATCTATGACAAATAAAAATAAATGAGAGAGTAACAAAAATATTTTTCTTGACGCTTACTTTAATGAAATTATTTTTAGCTATAAATATCTATGGTTTATATTAAATCACGAATCTTAAATTCTTTCTTTTATTCTAAGACGTCTTGCTTAGTCAAATCTCATTACATAATTAGGCGAAATGGTCTGGTAGACCCTTGAATTTATCTTGATTTATAAACTGAATATCTTTACTTAAGACTTCTGTCATCTGAACCCTTCAACTCAATAAAACTCAATATTTTAATCCCTTTTGATGCATATGGAGCATTAAAGTGCTAAGGTGGAAAACGCGTGATAACACGCATTTTTTTTGGACGAGTGATCAAAAAAATATTTATAATATTATAAAAAATTTAAAAACAGTAAATTAAAAAAAAAAAATTCTAAAATCCCCCTCCCCTGCCCCTTCCCCCACCCCCGTCCACCACTGTCCCCACCCTCTCCCCGTCCACTACCCTCTCCCCGTCCATCACCCTCTCCCCATCCCCCCATCCCCGTCCGCCACCCTCTTCCTTTCCCATCCCACCACCCCATCCTCCACTCTCCCCCATGCAACACAACCCCGCTCCCCCCTCCCCCCCCCCCCTCCCCCCACACCAAAAGAATTTTTTATTTTACGAGATTTTATTTTACCATTAAAAATAAAATTCATCTGAAGCTGGAACGTTGCTTTTGTAATTCATCTAAAGCAATAAAATAAAATTTAATTTTACCATTAAATTAAAAATCTTGTAATATAAATTACAAGATTTTATGATTTTCGATCGTAATTTTATGATATATAAATTCTGATTTATATTATGAAATTGATTAAGTTATATCAATATGATATAAAATGTTATTTTTAATTTTTAAATAATAATGGAGATGAATTTTATTTTTAATTTATTATTTTATTTTATTTAATATTATTAATTAGTACTAATTTTAAAAATTAATATTATGACATTTCATGATTTACATGACGTGGATATGACTTGGAGATGATGTGAAATTTTTTAAAGGATAGTGAGTTACACACATGATCAGAAGAGTTTAAAATATTGAATTTTGATGGGATAAAGTCAGATGACAAATCACTTAATAGAAATATTCACTTTACAAACAAAAACAATCATAAGGATCTACGAAATCATTTCACCTATAAATTAATATGAAGTGTACAGAGACAGCTGACAACAACGTAACACCTTGATCCAAAAGTAGTCGAGTCGGTTCACTGGAACAAATCAAACTAAACTAAAATAGACTAATTTTATCTTAGATTATAAAATAAATTTATTCGAATTCAGTTGTAATTTTAAAGTTGTCAACCACTTGTACAGAAGTGAGAAGTTGACTAACTCACCATCCACTGGTGTGTATTTCAACTACGGCGTGTGTATTTTCAACTACGGCTATAAGAGTATAGTGTATTTAGATAGAGTAATAATATCTCAGTATGATTTTAATTGTCACTATTTTTTTAATTTAATTTTCAATTTTACTTTTTACTTTTGATAAATTAAAAATTTATTGTTTTACCGTTAATATTAATTACTTATTCTTCAAATTATTTTTCAATACTTATTACTAGTAAATATCTATTAATAGAGACAATATAGTAAAGTCATTATACAAATCATTATTTTTTCTAATGGATATTTCATGTCAAAACGTGACAAGTAAAAGCGATGAAGAGAGTAGTTAGTTATTAACTGCGTCAGTTAGCTGACTGGAGTTGATAGAAGAATAGTTAATACTACTACTAGTTAACGGTTGGTTAGTTAGATGTTAGCCACTTTTGCATATATAAGCACTGATTGTCATTTAAAAAAAATTCTCCCCCTACATTAATCATCTTCGTTTATGTCTCTGAGACTCTTGAGTCAAAATGTTCTAGATGACGTATTAGGTTCTTGCAAAATTAACATATTGTAATCATTCCTTTTTGGGTGGCTAATATTCAACTGTAATGATAGTATTAAAATCTCAACAAAAGGCACAAAGAAAACAGAAAGATACATATTGGGATAATCAAAAAGTATATGTAGCATTCATTAGTGAAAGATGTATATAAAGTGGGCCTGCCTGGTTGAATAATTCGTTTTCGCCGAAAGCAGCGATGTTGATGAAGAAGGGAATTTGGGATTTAATTGCTTTCGGAGATAAAGGTAGATATTGCAGAATTAAGTATAAGATTTAAATTGTATTTAATTTATGATATAAATTTAATTTATTTAAAATTATTTTATTTCATCTTTTAAGTGAAATAAAATAATTTAAAAATTAAAATCTCAAACTATAATATAAAAATATTTTACTTGACGTACCAAACGATCCCATAGAATTAAAAACCATTGGCACAAATATTGTCCCGTACGTAACATCGACGCGGAGAATAATAATGCAAGAGCTTACGGTGGATTGCTTTTTCACGAGTGAATTCAAAGATACCCTTGGTATATTAATTTAAGAAATTGGAAATGTGATTTTTTTAAAAAAATTAGGTCGTTTAAGATATGATTAAAATTTTAAAACAAATTACTAATAGAGATTGAGATATTTTTAGGATAAATTACTAATATGGCACAAATTACAAATAAAAATTATACAATTTAAAATCAAATACGTACAAACCTTCATTCTATAATAATATTAATTAGTTTGATAATTTTTTCATATCATTAATCTGAGAGTTCGAATTGTTTAGAATGTTATTGGAAGGGGGATAAAATGGCTTTTGATGAGGCCATGAATTATCTCACTTGCTGAATTCTGTCTTTCATAAATACGGTAGAGGTTTCAAAACCCATTAGTAACATAGTATCTCCTCCCCTGATTAATAAAAAAAAAAAGAAAAGAGCAGATAAATTTCGATAACTTTGTGAGTTGTATATAAAATTAGAGTTGATGTTCTTCAAACTGATATAATATTGTAAATTCTTTATATATAATTGTATTATTAATAAGATAGTCAATGACTTTTAACATTATTATTTATCACATAACAGTTATTACATATTCATTTATCGCATAGATCACTTCCATATTAAAATTATTGTATAACTAATAGGTGAACTAAATAATCTGTAAATACGTACAGTTTCAGTGATAAAGGACTATGTTCTATGCGGTTAGTTTCTTTAATAATATGGGCTTTGGTAGGATCTGCCGTACGCCTAAGTAACGAACAATTCACCATAAAGCTTTGGACTTTGACTCCTTTTGAAGTCAGTGGTGAAATCATATTTTTTTACTAAACATATCTAATATATATATATATAAAGAATTTAAGAAAACTTAACTGTCATTATATACTATATATGAAAGAAAATTTAAAGTATAATACAAAGTATGATTTTCTGATGAAGAAGTTGATGGACAGTATGATTTTCTGATGAAGAAGTTGATGGACCGTATGATTTTCTGATGAAGAAGTTGATGGACTCTATGATTTTCTGATGAAGAAGTTGGTGGACCGTGAAGACTACATGCGTATAACCACTGGCGTCAGATTTATGCATTGATAAAGTGTAATTTTTAAGAAACTCTTATTTCATACTTGCAAAGGAACATCATCGGAATTTGCTCTTCCTTCTCTCTATCAGCTAACGAATATATGCATTCGGGGGACCCTCCACCCCCGCTCTCCAACACCACCCAAAACCCACCCTCCTTGCCCAATAATGTCTCGACAACTCAGCCTATCCCCAACCCCTCCCCTACTGCGGCCACCATAGCGGGATTATCTCCGCCACCAGAAAGCCCCAATATCACTGAAATCATCACCAAAAACACTGCCGGAAATTCCTCCAACACCACCCAAATCATTAATAACCCAACCTCTCCCACTAACTTAACACCGAATCAAAGCCATCCCCAACCAAAAATCTCATCAAATTTCGATCCTCCACCACAAAGAAAAGTTGTTGTCAAATCCCCATCAATAACCAACCTCAACAGATTATGTCCCAAAAAAATAATCTTTCAGCTCAGACGACCGCTCAACATCAAGGTTCCATCCCAGAGGACATGCAACAAGAAAAAATTCAAAACCCTACAAATAGAAGCAACGCCAATTCGGGCAACAAAAATACTGATCTTATAGTTTCGAAGCCAACGTTTGCGGCTGTTGTCTAAGCGAAACTTCCTAATCTCAATGAAAAGGTGCAAAAAATTGATATTCGCCATGGCACTCACCTCGATAAATCAGCTGTCTATTTCTCAGTCGAGGACTATTTCGTCAAATTGGCCCAAGAATGTAAACTCACTCTGATAGGCAAGTTTTACAGAGGAAAACCATCTATGGATAAGATCAGAAAAGTTTTCATTAGACAGTTTCATTTGATTGGATCGGTGAAGATTGTGTTTTTCGATCATCGACATGTTTATATTGATTTCTCTAATGAAGTTGACTATAATCATGTTCTCTTCAGAGAATTTGTTGACATTGGAGAGTCACCAATGAAAATTCTTAAATGGACAACTGATTTTATTCCCGAAGAAGAAACATTCATAGTCCCGGTATGGATTCTTATACACCAACTTCCTTGGCATCTTTTCAAATGGAATATCATTTCTAAGCTTGTCAGAGATGTAGGAGTGGCAATTGCACCTGACCAAGCTACTTATTCCAAGTCGAGAGGCAACGTAGCAAAAGTCAAGGTGGAAATAGACCTCCTCAAACCTAAATTAGATCAAATTTGGCTCGGTTTCAAGAGACCTGATGGTTCTGAAGATGGTAAATGGATCGATATAGAATATGAAAAAGTTCCCAGCTATTACCTCTATTGCAAAATACAAGGTCATCTTGAATCTCAGTGCAGGAACAAAGCTAAGGATGAGAGGATCAAAATGCAAAAGGAGAAATAGAATAACAAGGAAAAAGAAGCTAGACTTGAGAAAGATAAAGTTAATGACGATGGTTTCCAGACTATCAACAAAAAAAAGATCCAATGACAAAAGAATCTATAAACAACAGAAGAAGATTTTTCAAAGTAATGGTGCTCAGATGGAGAATGACTCTCAGTATCCGAATAAAACAAAGGCATCATTATAAAGGAACCTGCTGAGAACAACAAACTCCCTACCCTTGTGCATGTCCCTGGCAAAGGAAAGGGTATTGACACTTCTGGTAGAGTGGGCCAGACCAACACCTTTAAACCTAGAAAAAAATATAAGAAATAAGGTGAACAAAAAAAAAAGAAATCAGAATTCCTCTCAAAATGCAATTTTGAGCAAATCTCAAATGATCACTGATACAATCTCCACAGACCTTACTCAAAATTACCCTGAGAATCAGGTGAAAAATACTGCCAAGGATCGATCAGAAAAGGGAGAAAGCTCTGCTCAAATAGAAAATACTTCTAGCTCCCTTCTAAATATGAATACCAATCCGATGAATGCTCTTTCTAATTCTGTTATACATACAAACATTGTTAATACTCCTACTCGTGAAGATCAGGCCCAAATGGCTAGTCATGGTGGTACCGAGCTAGCTATTACCTCTAATAAGAAGAACACTGACCAATCGCAAGACAAGAATCGCAAGCAGCACATTGAATCTGATGAAGTTCACAAAAACTATTTCAAATTGATAAGTGGCACCACCCAGGATAAATTCCAGTCGATCCCGTCTGACGATGAGGATAGCTCTGATGATCTCGATTATGTAGAGCAAGAGGAGAGATCTGGCGCTAGTGGCGAATATGCTAGCTTGGAAAGCGAAGAAACCACTAGTGATGAGCATGCTAAAAATTTGACAAAATCCTTTAGTCCTCACACCCTGGTTGATGTTGTTGTTAGCTCCACCTTTGATAATGCCATTGAATCTAGACACCTATCTCCTAGAGGAAGAGAACGAGGAAGAGGTGGCAGATCACACAGAGAAAGAGGGAACTATCAACAAAATCGAAGATCCGAAAGGATCCAAAAGAGTAATCCCTCAAACAATATTGATTATGTTTAAGTTTTTATATTGGAATATTAGGAGCATCAACTCTAATAGTGCTCTAGAGAGACTTAAACGACTTATAAAATCTGAAAATCTCCCTATTATTACCCTTGCTGAACCTTTCCATAAGGACAATAGGCTTGACAAATACAAGAGGATTCTTGGCTACCAATTTGCTCATTTCAACTGCAACAGTCAAATCTGGCCTTTTTAGGACTCCAATACGGATTGCATAATTAGTGAAGAGGATGATCAACAGGTTACTTGCACTATTACCATCAAGGGTAACCCTCTTTTGATTTCGTATGTCTATGCCAAATGTGATGCTCATCTTAGAGATGACCTTTGGAATAAACTCAGAAGTATTAATGATAATTATAACCTCCCTTGGTTAATCGCTGGAGATTTTAATTGCATAATAGATCCAGTTGAAAAGAAAGGTGGCTCTCTCCATAGAATGTCTAAAAGTATGGATTTCATTCATTGTATCATGGATTGTGAACTTCTGGATGCAGTCTATACTGGTTCTCCTTTTACATGGTGTAATGGTTGGTCTCCAGACAGAAGAGTTTGGCAAAGATTAGACCGGGCTCTCACGAATCATCTATGGGGTAGTACGTTTGATAATACCAATATTAACCATATGATCATGACAGGCTCAGATCACTGTCCTCTGCCTATCACGGCTAACAATTCTCACAAGACTCCTATTAGATACTTTAGGTTCCTTGACTTTTGGACTGATGAGCCAGATTTCCTAAACATTATTGAGCAAGCTTGGAATATTGAGGTGGAAGGTTCTCCTCTTTGGAAATTCCACCTTAAACTCAAAAACACTTCCAAAATATTGTCAGCCTGGTCTAAGAATACGATTGGTAATATCTTTACATCAATCAAATATCTGGAAGATAAAGTTGCTGATCTGAAAACTCAATTTATTAGTGATAACTCTGAGATGAATAGGGTGGCTCTTAATCAAGCCAATGCTGAATTGATCAGAGCTTACAAGAAAGAAGAATCTTTTTGGAAACAAAAGTCTGGTAGTAATTGGTTTGTTGAAGGAGAAGTCAATTCAAAGTTCTTTTATTCCATTATGAAAGGGCGGAAAAAGAGGCTAAACTTCACAAGCATTCATGATGAGCACGACAATTGGATCAGTAGTAATGATAATATTTCTCAACAGGCTATCAATTTTTTTGAGAAACAATTCACTAAGAAAGACATCCTTTTGGATGACACTGTCATGAATTACATTTCGAAGATAATAAATGATGAGGACAACACTCTGTTGTTGGCCCCACCCTCCATGAATGAACTGAAGGATGTCATTTTCTCTATGAGTGCACACAGTGCACCGGGGACAGATGGTTTTTCTGGTAAATTCTACCATGCATGCTGGGATATTATCAGAGGGGGCCTTTTACACACGATTCTTGTTTTTTTTGCCGGCACCCCTCTTCCTAGATCACTTACTCATACTTGAATTATTATGATTCCTAAAATTGAGTCACCTTAGTATTTTTATGACCTTAGACCTATTAGTCTTAGCAACTTTTCTAATAAAATCATTTCTAAACTATTGAGTCAGAGACTAACTCCTATGATACAGAAGCTAGTTTCTCCCTACCAAACTGGTTTTATTAATGGGAGGTCTATCTCAGAAAACATCATCTTGACTCAAGAAATAATTCACAATATTAATCAGTCCTATCAATATGGTAATATTATTTTGAAATTGGATATGGCACAAGCCTATGATAGGGTGGACTGAAAGTTTCTTTGCTCGGTCATGAGGAGAATGGGTTTTTCTAACTTATGGATTGACAGAATTTGGAGACTCATCTCTAATGTTTGGTATTTCATCAATTTAAATGGTACCAAATATGGCATCTTCAACTCTAATAGAGGTCTAAAATAGGGAGATCCCTTATCCCCTTCACTTTTTATTATTAGTGCTGAAATTCTCTCTATTATTCTATATAACCTCCCTAATAAAGGCTTTATCCCCTACTCTTATGACAAAAAGAGACCCCTAATTACTCATTTATGTTATGCTGATGACACTATTTTATTTTCCTCAGCTGATCTTCCTTCCCTCAACTTAATGATGTCAAAATTGAATACCTATGAAAAGATTTCTTGGAAAATGATCAATAGAAGAAAATCAAGTTTTATAGTGTCTTCAAACTTTTCAGTTGACTGCATAACTGGTGTTCAAAACATAACTGGATTCTCTCAACTTCAATTCCCGCTGCATTATCTTGGTTGTCCCATTTATAAAAGAAAAAATAAGATTGTATATTACAACAACATGGTTGCTAAAGTATCCAACAAATTATAAGGATGACAAGGTAAACTACTTTTTTTTGGAGGTAAAGACACCCTTATCAAAGTTGTCCTCTATTCTCTTCCCCTTCATTTATTATCTGTATCATATCCCTCCAAAACTGTTCTATCACAAATTGAGAAACTAATTGCTAATTTCTTTTGGGGATATAAGGACAATAAGAACCAACATCATTGGATAGCTTGGCAAGATCTTTGCTATCCTACTCTAGAAGGTGGTATTGGAGTCAGATCCTTAATGGATGTTTGATCTACCTTTTCTTCCAAGGCTTGGTGGAACCTTAAGACTAATCATAGTTTGCTTCGGGACTTTTTGAATGTTAAATACTGCAAAAGAAAGCACCCTGTTTGCAGGAAATAGTCTTATGGGCAATCTCATAATTGGAAAAGGCTCATGAATATCAAAGATGATCTTGAAAACATCATTCTTTAGAAAGTCGATAAAGGAAATATCTCATTTTGGTGGGATAACTGGACTGGCAAAGGTGCGCTTGCTAAACTGATTAATTATTGCAATGCCTCTAAAAGAATCATGGTGAACCATTTTTTGATGAGAGGGGCTGGAACATCCCAAAACTCATTGAGGAGCTTCCTTTTTATATTGTTAATGATATTAAACAGGTGAATATTCATTATAACTATGATGATTGGCCGATTTGGGCAATTGATACTAAAGGAATTTTCTCCTGTAAGACAGCTTGGTATAAGTTAAGGATTCAAAGAGCTTACTCCTTCACTTCCTCAATGATATGGCATAAGGGGATCCCGTTCAAAATTTTCTTTTTTATTCTTAGATTGATTCATGATAATATTTCTACTGATGTTGCAGTGAGGAGATTTAAAGTTAATAATCCTTCTATGTGTTTCTGTTGTTTAACCCACAAAGAAGAGAATTCTCTTCATCTTTTTTGGCAAAGCAAGATTGCCGAACAAGTTTGGTCTTACTTTAGCCAAACATGTGGCATTAACATTAGATTTGGTGACATTAGACAAATCCTTATGTCATGGTGGCTTTCAGAAACTAAGAACAAAATTCATGCTTTGTTTATTTAATGTTTACCTTTCATTATTTGCTAGAAAATCTGGAAAAGTAGATGTAAGGCAAAGTTTGAGAATAGATATATGTCTTCCAGATCCATTATTAGTCAAGTTTGTAATATGATGGTAATGCTTCTTAATTGTCACTTTTCTGGCCTTAATTTTTCTTCTAACTGGATTGATTTGTGTAAATATGTTGAGTTGGCCAAACAAGTTGTTATCAGTAAATTAATCAGGTGGCAAAAACCAACCAGTGGATGGCTCAAACTCAATACAAACGGAAGCAGTAAAGGCAACCCGGGCCGCAGGTGGTGGAGGGATTATCAGAAATAGTAAGAGTTGTTTTGTTTTGGCTTTTGCTGAGAACTATGGGATATGCAGTAATAACGTAGCAGAGGCCAAAGCCATTCTCCAAGGCATCAAGATCTGCATCAGCATGAGATTATCTAATGTTATCATCGAGGCTGATTCACAAATCATTATCGATATGATTAACAACAAAATGAAACCATCGTGGCAGATTTACTACATCATTGATCATATTATCCAACTCTCTAGCAAAGCCAATTTTATTTTTGTTCATACTTACAGAGAGGGAAACAAACTTGTTGATCTCTTGGCTAACTATGGTGAATCTATTTCCGGCAATATTATCATGAACTCTGTCAACCTACTACCGGATTCTGCCAAAACCTTTTTGAATCTTGAAAAGCTCGGTATACCAAATTTCAGATTCAAGACAAAGAGTAACCATTTTGTTATTAATGGTGCTTAGTATATATTATTATATAATTATGCTAACCATGTTTATAGCATATTTTTGACCTTACTGTCAGATCTCTTCAGAGAAGGAGATGTCCTCTAGGATAACACTTTACTTCTCTCATTTTGTTCTGGAGGCTATGGCCTATGTCCTCCTCCATGTACTTATGTTATTTGATAATATACAGGTCGGGGTCATTGCCTTAACCCCATAATCCACAATGGTGGACTTCTGTTAAAAAAAAAAAAAAAAGATAAAGTGTAATTTTCTGCCACTGCTTGAAGCCAATGGTTTATGCATGTAAAAAAAAACAGCACTTTTTATCAATGTACTTTATGAAATGTTACTGTTGTCTCCTTTACAAGTAAACAAACTTACGAAAAAACAGGTAAATCACTTGTTAGATTAGTTTTATTTGAGAACTAATCTCTAGACACATGAAGTGTGCCTTTTTCCTCCGGGTCAAAACAAAATGTTGTTTAATTCAAAAAGTGAAATAGATCACATAAATTGAAACAAAAAATACATGACTTATATGTCAAATAATTTATTTTTTGATTATTATTCTTTAATTTTATGTAAATGTTTAAATTTTTAATTTATATTCAATTATTTCCATAAATATAATTTTTATTCAGAAGTCCTTGAAGAATATTTGATTATATTTACCTCCAGAAATAATTAGATATTTGATTGTCTTACTCGAATTCCTTCAAATTAAAAATAATATTGGAATATTAAGATTATTGTATTTGTATTTGCGGCGATAACATGGTAGAGTAGTGTCTTTTTTTGTGTGGTTACTTTGGGTCAATTTGGAATCATGACTTTTTCATATTTTTATTCTTATTCTTATGTATAGTCGTTTTATTGGTAGGATTATAATTTTAATATAAAATTATTTATATTGTATTTGGCTTTTAGTACTAATTAGTCCTAAAATTACTAAATATCACAATTGATGAAATATCTTGTGTGTTTCACCCCACATATCAAACGACCCCTCATCAATCAAGAGTAGCTTTAAAGGTTACTCAATAGCCAAAATACATCCATCAATGTCTAGTTTTGGCCGTACTTGAAGCCAACAGCTACTATGTTTGTTAGTAATATCTGTTGGCCAAGAGTAGTAATATGTTTTCCCACGCTTTGCTCACTGTATTCAATAATTGTTAGTAATATCTGTTGGCCACTGTAACCACGCAAATTAATTTATATATTTAGTACTCAAATATAACTTCTTCTATTAATGTCCAGTTATTAGTTATCTTAAGGATAACTAACTTGGTGATGGGAAGCATTTGGCCCATCTATTTTTTTTTCCGGTGAAGGTTCTCGAGTTTATTTCATGATTGATCAAAAAGAGTACAAAGAGGTGGATATATTCTTAAATCTCAAGAATACAAAGCTCGAGTGTAGAACACTAATACAATTTGATCTAAGCACAAAATAAACTAGGAGGATCTATCCTTTAACAACTAAGCTCACAAAAAGAGAGGCTACTAAGCACCCTTAGTAGTAAACTAAGTACTCAACCTGGATCAAAGATGAAAGAGCCTGTCTTGGCTCTAATTCTAAATTTCGGAGAGTCTTTAATGTCATCCTTCAAAGTAGATATAATTTGAGTGGGCAAGTTTGTCGCCTCATTGAAGAAGGTGTTTCTTTTAGTACTCTCAATTTGCGAGAAGATCAGTCGTGGTGTTGCCTTCACGAAGAGTGTGGATGAACTGAATTGACCTTGATATTTCATAGTCGAGATTTGCCTGAGTTCATTCTTTAGTTGCCAAGAGCTTTTGAGTTTTCCAGTGATCATCTGGATGATAGGTAGTGAATCAGATTCGACAGTGATTTTGCGATATTCATTGTCTAAACACCATTTCATTTCAATAATAATAGCCTTAATTTCTGCTAAGTTATTGGAGCATGAACCAAAGTAGGCAGTGACTGCCATGATCAACTTTTCAAGGTGATTCCTTAGTAGGCCACCTCCTCCTGCACTGCTCGGGTTGTCCTTGCTGGAAATTTGGATGATTTCTCGATTTGTGCGTGTCATCCATGCGCAGAGCCATGCTAATCTTCTCTGTATCGTTTCAATTTTATCGGATGTCCCCAAAGGACAATTTTGTGAATACAATTAAGATGGATATTTGCCACATGAAAACAAAAACAAATTGCCTATTGAATGAGAATTGTAATTTCATCGTTGTTTTAACTTCGAGTTCAAATATGACATTTGGTCTATTTTTCATATCCTTAAGCCAAGGGCGCACCCACTCGAAAATTTAAAATATAGTAAAAGACAAAAAGTAAAATTGCCTTTTAAATTATTATTTTTAGTCAGCTACTCAAATTCAAATTTTATCCATGAGGTGAACCTTTTGAGAAATAATGCTTTGAAGTTGTGTCGTAAGTTACCAATTCCTTTGGTTACGTAAGCATTAGGAGTGTGGCTCAGAGGCCACTAAGGGGTAATTTGGTAGAGTGTATTAGAAAAAATAATGTATGCATTAATTAATGTATATTATTTGTACTTTGTTTGAGAATTTTTTTTGGTTATGTATTAGTTATACACTTTATTGTGTATTGATGTGTGTATTGATAATACACACTATTTTTTATTTATTAGTAATGCAAAGTCTTTAAACACATGCATTAACTTGTTAAATGATCTTAATACCCCTCAATTTCCCTCTCAAAACATTTCATAATTTATTTTCCCGTCATTTTAATTTAGAAAAATGAATCTTCTCATCTTCCCTCTCAAAAGAATTTGCAACAGTGAATCTTCCCTTAAAAAAAAATTCTTGAGACTATTCCTTGATTCTACATTTATATTTTATTTTTATTTTGGCTATGTTAATTTTTTTATATAACATTTCATGCGCAAAGACAAAGGTATTAAAGCAATGCTAACAACTATTTAATTTTATTATGTGAAAAAAATGAGCAAGTAAAATTTTAAAGAGAAAAAATTTTTGTTGCAAAGAAAGTGTACAAAGTTAAAAAAGGATATTTTTGTAAACAAACATTTCTTTTATAGAAATTACGTAAGATATATACATCAAACCAAACAATGTATAAGAAACAATACCAACATAATTAATGCAAGCATAACTAACACAAGTATTACTAACGCAAACATTATTGATACACCATATTTAGCATTATTCTTATACACCCTACCAAACAACTCCTAGAGCATTTGGTCTTCAAAATTTTCTTACGCCCAAAAAAAATAAGTAAATTCTATAATTTTGATTTCACTTAAAACAATATTGGAGATTGTGAAATAAAATGTACAAAATTATGTTTTTAAAAAGGAAAAAATAACAAATTTTTATCAAAAATATTTTAAAGCTTTAAATTAGACAACTCAAATTTTCATTCTAATAAATAAAGTTTTTACAATAACATCCAACATAATGTATTTAATTTAATCTCATAAAGTAGCTAAATTATTGATAAATTAATTGTTAAGAAATATTGAATTTAATTTAATCTCATAAATTAGCTCATGGAACAAAAATTATTAAATATCACCCTACCATTAAAGTGGGCCCCAACATACGTCTCCCCTCGCTCAAACCTTGTTAGTCACTAGAAAAAATTGAAGGAAAGATGTCTTTTAAGTCTTGAATGAAGAATTGGTGACATTGACCAACTTAAAGGGTCAAACATAATTAGAAAATTTGATTAAGTTAATTGTGAACTTGATTAATATTTTTAAAAATACAAATCAACCCACACCCCTCTCCTCCAAACCAGTCGTCTCTCTCGACAGTCTCTCTCAACTCTCTTCCAACCAACAGTTCTGCAAAATTTTCCCTTGAAGCTCCACTGACAAATAGCTGGGCGAGTTTCTTTTTAACTTTCAACCGTCAATCGACGTGAAGAAACAAAGAAACTTGAGACAACTTCTCCGGCGACAACAACTTCGAGTTCTTCGTCATCCCATTTCTTCTTTCACACGTAAAAAATTATGACTTGAGACAACTTCTCTACAAGTATTGGATAACAATTTTAATATTTCTTGCTTAAATTTGAAATGTGGACTAAATAAAACCCTAATTTCTGGCATTTCTTCTCTACTCTTTTCGGTGTAAAATATAATCTTTTGTTGTTATTGTAGTTCTTGTTGTCGAACTGTTGATTCAATTTGTTGGTGATTTTTTATCACCGTTGATGTTCTTAGTGTACATGTGTTGTGTTGGTCCTGCTGGGTTGATTTGTTATTTTTCTTGGTAAAAATGATGTTGCAATAGATGAACCATCTGACGTAACAGATTAAACATCTGATGCAACAGATTATCCATCTGTCGCAACAGATTAACCATCTGACGCGACAATCCATTTGATCCAACAGATTAACCATCCAATCCAACAGATTAACAATCTGATCCAACAGATAAACCATCTATTTCAACAGATGAAACATCTGATGCAACACGTTAAACATCTAATGCAACAGATAAATAGAACAGATTATTCATCTGTTGCGAAAAATGACTTTTCTGTTTGGAAAAAATCTAAACAATATTGATCCAACAAATAACTCATTTGGTAATAGATGAGTGATCTGTTTCAACAAATGTGTGGCCTATTTTTAGTATTTCCAACGGATTACTCATCCGCTGCAACAGGTTGCTTATATGTTGCAATACATATCATACCTAGTGCAACAGATGAGTGATCTATTTTTATTATTTCCAACGGATTACTCATCCGCTGCAACAGATTGGTTATATGCTACAACAAATAACCTACCTGGTGCAACAAATGAGTGATCTATTTTTATTATTTTCAATGGATTACTCATCCGCTGAAATAGATTGGTTATATGCTGCAATAGATATCCTACCTAGTGCAATAGATGGGTGATCTATTATAATTGATTCCAACGGATTACTCATCCTCTACAACAGGTTGGTTATATGTTGCAATAGATAACCTTCCTGGTGCAATAGATGAGTGATCTATTTTTGTTATTTCCAATGGATTACTCATCCGTTGCAACAAGTTGGTTATATGTTGCAACAGATAACCTTCCTGGTGCAACAGATGAGTGATCTGTTTTATTGTTGTCAATGGTTTACTTATTTATTGCAACAGGTCGGTTATATGTTGCAACAGATAACATACCTGATGCAACAGATGTGTGGTCTGTTAAAACTATTATTTTACTGTTGTGCATGTTAGATTTACTGTTATCCTTTTTTAACGATGCATTAATCAATTATAATATATTTTCTATTACTGTTAATTTAAGATAATATGGCTTTGTAATACCCCATATTTTTTCTAGCTTAAATTCATCCCTAGAATGTTAGGAATTTTCTTCAAAGATGAATACCATTTATTCCATGTGGAATTTTTAAGATTTTGACTTTTTATTGTTTGAAAAATTGAATAAGCTTTTCATCGATACCAAATTCGCCTAAATCCGACACTCGATGAAGGAGTTATGGCATTTTTAAGTTGACAGTGTGCCACCTAAGCACTTGGCACATCGCGGAGAAGGCGAAATCCTTAATTGTCAATTTTCAGTGAGGCCCCGTGATCTTGGAGCATCACGGAGAGGCCCAATTTCCCGTTTGGCAATTTTTAGTGTGACCTCGCGATACTGAAGAGTCGCGCCAGTGGTCAAAATGACAAACATAAAGGGCTCCGCGATTGTGACACATCGCGGGGGGAGCCCATTTCCCGTTCGTCCAAATTTCAGTGAGCCACCGCGATTGTGGCGCGTCGTGGTGGCCACCCAGTTTACAAAATGTTGCATTTTTCAGTTTCTTTTGGGGGTTTAAAGAGGGTATTTTGGTCATTCTCCCAGCCCTTAGTCCATCTTAAACAACAAATTAAATCCCTCTAAAGCACTTTACATTTAATTTTCATCTATTTCTCTCAAACAAAACCCTAGCTCATCAAGCTTTCTCCCCAAGCAACTCAAATTCCTCCTTAATCTTCCAAGGAAACTCAAGATTTAGAATCTCCAAGTCAAGAACTCTAAGAATTCATCCCCAAAGCATCAATGGAAATCCAAGATTCAAGTTTTCATCAAAGATCATCAATTCATGGTATATGGGGTTATGAACAAGGATAATCCTTTCGTCCTTGTGCCCAAAACTTAATTTTATTGCGAAAGTTATTTGATTTTATATGTTTTCCTATGAATTTGAAGTTTGGGTTTACACCCCATATTGCTATTCATGAGATTATGATATTTTCAATGTTTTAGAAGTTGAATTACATGGGTATGTTCATATTATTATGCCTATTGCTGAAATTTCCAGATTTTATGATGAATTATGAATATTTATATTATCAAACATGGATTTTTGAGATATTTATCATGATATTGATATATGGGTCATTAAGCCCTATTTAAAGATTGTTATTCAAGGAATTGTTGTGCTATAAGCACCCTATGATTAGAATATTTTCAGATTATTGAGAAAGATTTGACCTTTTGGATTCAGAATAGATTTGAAATCCACTTTTCAGATTCAGACTTATAGATTTAGCTCTACAGATTTACAGTTGGTTTTATTACAAACCATTAGATAACTTTAAAGTGGATTTTCTTGAGATTTTGAGTATAAGATTGGGAGTAGTATTTAGCACCGAGTGGAAAGCGTGTCCTATCTTTCACAGAACTAAGTGCTACCATAGGTACAGATTCAGATTATTCCCACTTCTACATGGATGATTCAGATTGTGACCACACAAATTAGATTGTTCTATTCCGATGGCAAGGGTAGAACAGCCCTAACGGGGCTAGTCATGGGACATCATGGATGCTCACATGGTCTACATGTCGATTAGAAGAACCTCCCAAATAAATGCCCCCCACTCTTAAAATAGTTTTTAGTTAATTAAATTCTTGAGATAAAGTGTTTACTATGCAGAAAGTTGTTTTAAAGTATTCCCCTTCAGTTAAAGTGTTTTCCTACAGAGAAGAGTTTTACAGAAAAGCTTTTAGAAAATTAAGTGTAAAGGCTCACAAATTTATTTAGATTATGCTTTACAGAAAGATATCAGCTTTTAGATTTCATATTTAAAGAGTGAGTCCTTTCTACACTTAGACAGTATGATTTAAAGAAAGAATTCAAGTACAACCTTTAGAACTGAAAGTGATGGCTCACAAGATTTATAAAGTATGAATTGCTCTTATTGCTTTAGATTTCAGTATTTTAGACATTCCAGCTCATGTGAGTCATTTACATTTAGCATGCATTGTTTTACAAATTATGACGATGAGATGATGTTTTACTTATGCATTTCACCCCCATGTACTTAGTACATCCTCAAAGTACTAATCCACATATATGTCTATGTGCTACATTGTCTCATAATGTAGGTACAAGTTATAGTATGCACATTTAGACTCAGACAGTTGCAGATTCCATCCAGTGAGATGATGAGTCCTAATATTTTGGGGGCTCCAGTTAGATGTCAATTATGTACTTTATTTTCTTAATCATATGTATTGATTAGTAATAGTTGGGGTCGCATCCTAGCTATCTATAGTCAGTATAGTAGAGGCTTCATAGATGTCAGTTAGAGTCAGTTGTGTATTTTAATTCCCTCTTTCAGACTTTATCAGAATGTAAAATCTGTATTGATATTATATTTTCTCAGATTTCACCATTATTATGTTTTCGCAAAGCAAACTCAGTCATTTTATACATATTATTCAGTTACTTATGAGTTATGCCAGTAGAAGGGTTAGCTTGGGATCAATTGTGGTCCTAAGCACCATGTGACTTCTCGGGATAGATTTTCGGGGCGTTACAAACTTGGTATCAGAGCACAAGGTTCAAGTGTCCTAGGGTGTCTGTGAACCCGTGTCTAGTAGAGTATTGCGTAACGATGCAGAGACGTCTGTACTTTTCTTTGAGAGGCTATAGGGCATTTAGGAAATGTTTCTCTTCTTTCAAGTCTCAAATTGTGCTATAGAAAGGTCCTCTAAGAAACTTATATAGATTCTCATCTTGCTCTATTCAGACCATGTCTGCCTTATTTTTAAGATAACAGAAATAGTCAAGCTTAAATCCTTACAGATAGAGCTTTCTTAAACAGTCCCAACAAATAGTTATGGGATTGTACACAGGCTCAAAAGTATCCCATCAATGCTTTTAAGTTCTGAACTTTGAAGAACTTCATTCATGTTCATGGAAAAAGTGCACTAAGCCCAAGTCAGATGTGCTTTCAGATCCTTCCTAAGAATTCATAATGTTAATCTATACTTCCCCATCTATGACTTATTCTTGAGATAACATAATTAGCAAGTTCCAATTTCCTCCCTAGATAATGCTCTCAGATTTGCTAGCAGAAGTTTCAGAAGTCACACAAAGGGCTTGAGAAGATCTCCCTAGTGTGATGAGTTCCTTGAGTTGAAAGTTTATATTCTCATCCTTATGAGTTGTTCAGTTGAGACCGAATTAGAAATTCATTCAGGTTCTTCATTATTCCTTTAGTACAGATAGTGCTCGTGAATGGAGATAGTATGAACCTAGACTGTTAAATGTAATGTGCATTCGAGGGATAGTATGAACTTTAGTATTATGATTTATGAATAGTAGAACCTTATTATAGTTTAAAGTATGGGTATAGAAGAGTAGTGGTGAGAAAAATAAAAGTGTTGAATGATAGAAAGTTTAGAGATAAACTTGTGCATGTTAACGAGTTATGTTAAGGTGATATGTTCTTGTGTGTTAGTTTAGTGGAAGAAAGAGAATGAGTTATTAGTTAAGGTGAATTGTTGTTTGCTTGAAGAACGGAAGGAGTTATTGATGGTAATTATTTTATTTGAAAAGTATAAGATATTAATGAAGTGTTTGGTGGTTTAGTATCATTTATTTAGGCTCCCTAATTTAGCCGAAACTCGTAGAACGATGATAGTAATTTAGATGTGTTGTGTAGAAGGGTAGATAATGATGAGGTATAGAAGGAGGATATGTTGATGGATTTTGATAAGATAGACCATATAAATATGATTGATTATTGTTGTCATGAGATTCTAGTAGACTAGTGTTTCTTGATGTTTTATTTCATAGCTTTCAAGCGAGAATTGTATGTGAAGTTGGGTTGCTAAATCATGTTTAGCACTAGACATTAAGTTTGAACAGTTGATGGTCATCAAAGTGGATGAAATAATTTCTTGGGTAGTGATGCTAGGAAGTGATCTAGTAGGCTTGAACAGTGTATGAAATAGTTTGAGTTTAGTTATCTGTAATTAAGTATGATGTTGTTTGTATGATGAAGAAGTATGCCCAAGGTGATATGAGGTTGCATTATTTTCTAAGGATATTACATGATGTGTGTGATTAGTAGTACCGTTGAGTTGCTAAGTGAAAGGGGACTAGTTATATATACATATATGATGTTCTTAATAGCTAAGTTAAGGAGTTATGGGTAGATGATGTTGAGCCTTTTTGGTATAATCTTGATTCTCATGGTTTAGAAAAACAAGTTTAGAGATGTGATATTAGTAAGCTATGGCAAGAATAGTTTGGTTTATTAAGGTTGATGATATTTGTGTTAAGTGTTAGAATCTAAGTGTGAGTCCTTGAAGATTGAGCAAACAGAAGTAAGAGTTGAAGTTTTAGGTGGTGTGAACTCAGGATATGGTGATACCCAAGAAGATTATAAGTTAGTCAGTGTTCAAAATATTATGTGATGACAAGTGGGGCTATAGAAAGATAGAGTTGTATCTCGGAAGGAAATATTAGAAGTGGGGTTTACACTTTCAGGTGTAGTCTTTCAGAGTAAGTTTATTATTTGCTTGTATTGTTGTGTTCCAGACTCTAGAGCGCAGTGAGTGTGGTTCAGTTTAGAGTATAGCAGAGAGATTCCACAGACTTAGAGCGACGCCTTAAATCTAAGGGGGAAATGATGCCAAAGTCGGACTTCTATATGCTAGTAGTGATGCCAGTATAGTGTAGAACATCAGAAAAAAAGGATGTGGCTCAACCCATTTTTATTTTAGTATTTGTTTTTCAGTCATCCCAATATCTACTCATGCCTTATATGTCAGTTCCATGATCATAGTTCATGTTCGTGCACAGAATAGAGAGTCATGTACTCTCCCAGTTCCTAATATGAGGAGTTCCAGTTCATCCAGCAGTTGGAATCACATTCAATAAGTTGTGAACTCCAAATTCAAGTCGTGCAGCTCATGACTCATGTGCTCTTGCTTTACAGCATGTTTAGTTCCAGTACTCATGCAATACCCTTAACGGTCAACGAAATTTAGAGTTACATCATGTACGTCCTCAGATTTGATCTCTTTAATGAACCCGTGTCGTGAATACTCTATTCCTCAGGCCTCAGTAAGGTGTCAAGTTATGCTTAGTATCCCTTTATGTTTTAGACCCTATATTCCACCAACCTTTTGGTGATCTTCCCTCGGGTTAAGATAGTGATGATAAATAATTGTGTGGATGAGAGATAGTAAATGTGGTATGTATGGGAAGATTGTTGGAAGCTGGTTTTATGTAAGCCTATAAGTTTGAAAGAATTTTTGAGGTGAATTTTATTTTTTTGTGTATGACTCGGTTAGTTGAGAATATTTCATGTGTATCATCCTAAGAATAAAATGGTGCATGGAGGTTGTTATTGATAGAGGTATCAGATAATATGAGAAGGTGCTCTTATGGGTATTTGTTTAGAAGTGCATGTGTGGTTATGAAAATAGGCTTAAACGTCATGTTGGTGTATAAGAGGATAGGCGTTTGTTGCAGAAGTTTCAGGAGTCACACAAAGGGCTTGAGAAGAGCTCCCTAGTGTGATAAGTTCCTTGAGTTAAAAGTTTATGTTCTCATCCTTATGAGTTGTTCAGTTGAGACCGAATTAGAAATTCATTCAGGTTCCTCATTATTCCTTCTGTATAGATAGTGCTCATTAATGGAGATAGTATAAGTTATGAGTTATGCCAGTAGAAGGGTTATCTTGGGATCACTTGTGGTCCTAAGCACCGTGTGACGTCTCAGGATAAATTTTTGGGGCTTTACAGGCTCCCAAATAAAACAAAAACAAATCAAGTTCAAGTAAAGGAACAAGTGGAGAAGCTAGGCTACATCCACCACTCTATGAGCTTGATTTACAAGCGTTATCTCAATTAGGAGCAGAAGATAATGAACACGGGGGGAGGAATATTTCAAAGGAGATGATCTAAATGCTAATAACCCTTCCACCAAAGAGTTGGTCAAAACCTTCAGCATTGATCATTATCTTGTGAGAATATAGTGCGATGGTGCCATAGATTTAACGGGTGATTTCGTGGTTCAGTCATCCATGGAAAAATCTTTCGACGCCTTCAGAAAAATACTTCAAGAATAAAAATTAAATTCTTTTTTCAGGAAAAGCTGCTTTGGACAATATCTTGATTTGTCGGAGGACAACAATGCTCGTTTTCAAATTAAAATGGTATATGATCTTCTCAAGCGTAGGTTTATGTATGAAAACAAAGATAAGATGGATGAGGTATGGATAAATTACTGTGGCACGCCTGTTTGTTTTGGTTGGAAGGAGTTTGCCATAGTTACTGGACTAAAATATTATCCTCCTTATCCTTCTCAAGTTATACCTACTCTAACCCCAAAAAAGCACCCCGCACACCCAAAAAGGGCAAAGGCAAGTCGAGTAATCGTGATGAACTGGTGTCCATTGTTGGTTCAATCTTCAAAAATAAAAAATTGATAAAAGCGTTGAAAGGTAAAAGACTTTTAAAGAAGCACAAACAATCATTGTGCTTGGTTTGGCTTGTATATTCTTTTGGCGAGAGATGTTAACAACATAAGCCTCGATTTAATAAATCTCTCTGAGGATCTTGAGGCATTTAACACCTATCATTGGGGTTATGAAAGCTTCAAATGACTGTCAAATATTTGTTGACTCCGTTAATGCTAAAGACAGATAACTTATATGGCTTTCCATGGGCTTTCATGGTAAATATTTCTTTTATTATGATATGATTTATTTTTTTATTCAATAATGCTTTTGATTTATTGGCATTATGTTATAGGCTTGGGCATTTGAAGACATTCCTTATTTGAGACTACAAGTGAACTACTAGGAAAAAGTTTTCTGTCCAAGAATCCTGAGATGGTTGTCGGCCAAAACTGATAAAAATGCAAAATTTCTTGATCTTTTCAATCCCCCGAAGGAAGCAGTAAGTGTAATTCTAATTTTTTTTAATTAATGATTATTTTAAATAATTTTATCATCATTCTAATATATGTACTGATTTATTTTAGATTGTCCATCTGTGGCTTGTTCCGACCAATCGAGAGTTGAAGATGCTATTTTTCTTACTTTACGATCTGTGCAAATTTTATCGGACCCTAAGGTCGTTGATAGAATAAAAATAAAATTGTTTGGAGCAACAACCATCACAAGAAAAATAATTTTGGGGGGTGGGCTTATTGTTGTTGATGATGGTAATGGTAGTGGTGCAACTGTTGGGGCTAATGATGCTCCTCTTATAGTTTTTGAAACAACAAACCATTATGATTATGATCATACTGGTTATATAGAATTTTTTCATTTCTAGCGAATTTTCTGCATGCAAATGTCAAGACTGCAAGGCGAACATGATGGAGTGATTAATTCTATTAATGCACTAACTGTTTCTGTAAAGGAAATGATATCTAAGAGGGGTGTCATTCCATTAAAGAGGATTTCATATCCATACAATCCACTAGAGATCAAGGTGGCTAAGAGGAGAATGAAAGATATTTCCAGGGCATCATCAAGCATCGAAAAAAGCAGAATTGCAACTCCTTTATCTTTGTCTTGCACTACTGTTCAATGTACTAGGGCCACAGGAGAGCAGCATGAGCTGAAGAAGGTGAATGTACATTATCTATTCCAATAAACAAATAGGCACATATCTGTTTAAACAGATGATACATCTGCTGAAAATTATCAAACAGATATATACATCTATTACAATTGTTGTCTAACCTGTTGCATCGGATGCGTTATCTATTGCAAAATATGTCCATCTGTTTCAGCAAATCAAATAGGTTTTCATACTGTTTTAATTTATCCCAACACATGAGTCTTATGATGCAACAGATGAGTCATTTGTTCGAAATTATCGTATCTCTCTGTTTTACCTGTTCGAATTTATTCCAATAGATGACCCATTTGTTGCAACATAAGACTCATTTGTTGCAACAGATAAACAGTTTATTGTATATCTGTAATTAGCATTGACAATGTTAGCTTTTTCAGGAGGATGTCACAGTAGAAGCTACTGCTGAACAACATAATATCACAGTTGATAATCCATCAACTGCTTCCAAAAAAGAAGAAAAAATTGAGCCTATCAGTTTGAGAGAACAAAAGAATTACCCGTTTAAAGGGTTCAACATCTCAGACGAGGCTCTCAAAAATATAATAAAGTTGATCAACAACTATTCAGAATGGATTGTCGATGGGCTGTTAAAGCATCATGCCGGTAGGTACATAAATCAATTTTAAAGATATTGATTTATACAATTCTTGTTGTAAAAATATGACATTAACACATATAAATCATAATGTAGAAAACAAAATGACGAACACTACAAAGTGAATGAATCGAGTCTTGGTTTTGATATGTTCGAATTTGTTGTTGTATATCCCGAAATAAAGAATTGGTTATATTTGATATCATAGCCCCAAAATTGCTGGAATGATGATGTTTAAATTCCATACATAATACTATTAATTAATACTTTATTTAATTGTATCTGTGTATTAATTTTTTCATCACGTAATCTAAAATATTTGATAATATGTGCAGCACATTAATGTCATTTTTTACTACCTCAGAAAGAAGGCCAACTTACAAATACAAGAACAGTACAGATACACGTCAGGCAATTGTTTGTACAAACTTTACATCAATAATGTCTATGATAGATATTGTCAACAACATCTGGAAGTTTTTCGAAATGAGGAATACTTAATCAATATCATCAAAGGTTTTAGCATTCCAGCTGGCTTACCTTGGTATTTGGTCGACGAAGTGTACATCCCAAACAATTATGGTGATGAATTCCATTGGGTGTTGACTGTCGTCGTTCTAAAAGAGAGGTGCATCCTAGTTTATGACTCATGTCACGAAGGAGACATTCCAGGCCGTCGTGTGAGATACAAAAGTTGGCCAAAATATTCCTACATACCTTGATATGAGTGGCTTTTTGGACCAAAAAGTTTGTACTGATTGGTCGACGATTGAAGCATACCGGGATAAAATGGGTAATCCATTTGATGTACAATATGTTGAAGGAATTGCTCAACAAACCATTGGTAGCCTGTAAGTTTAAGTATCGTGATTTAGTTTCATTTCATAAATTTCACAATGCTTACATGAACTACAAGAAATGGATTATCTATTATTTAAAAAGCAGGGATTGCAGTCTTTTTGTTGTCGTTTATGCTGAGTATTTGAGCGATGAATCACAAGAACCAAATGATGGACTTGATGCCGGATTACTCCGCAAAAGATATGCTGCTCTTTTATGGAAATACGGAGAAGTGAAAACTCAGAAATTGTACGCAAACGATATTAAAGATCCACGACGACCAAAGCCAAATTTCGTAGCATCGGATGAAGAACAACTTGTCCATATTGAATAGATCTTTATAGCTTGAGTCTGTCAATGTAATAACCTATCCTCCTTGGTTAACTTGTTGATTTATTGGTAGAGTAGATCATTTATATCCATAATATTTTTTTTACATTTTACTTATATGTTGAGTTATTTCAAGTAATTTTCGAAGGCTTCGATTTATTTTATGTTGTCTATGAAAATAATTTAATCCTTAGTTTTGAACTTGTTAATTAAAATGAAATACTAGATTCAAATATCGCAACAAATATTATATCTTCTGCAACAGACGACATATCTTATCACACAGAATTAGACATATGTTACAACATGTAGGTCATCTGCTGAAAATTATATAACAGGTCTTCCTATTTTTTTATTTGTTCCAATAGATTGTCTATTAATTACAACAGATAGATTTTATATTGCAACAGATTGTATATTATTGCAATAAACAGATAAAAACATCTGCATAATGCAACAGATGACCAACCTATTGCAACAGATAATCAACCGTATTTGTCTCCGTCTTTGTACATATTTTTCTTTATAAACGGTCTCCAACTATTTAGTTAGTACCCCATAAGCCTAGACCTCTTGCATCTTTTCCACAATGGTGGCGCACATACCGGACAGTTCTGTGCTGGTCAGTAAATACTCGGTGTATGCAAGTGAGTATGGCCCACACACGGCATCAATTTTATTTTTTTGAAGGTGGATGTTCTTATTTCTATCTTGAAAATCCCATGATTTCTTTTTTAAGACTTTCGCCGGCAAATGATCCATCAGTTTACTCTGCGTCAATAACTTGGGGAATAACTTCAAGAGTGGCTGCACGTGGGTTAAAAATATGGCCTCCCTGAAGACAGGTAAGTTGCAGTCATAAACCTTAATCTTTCTCTCGTTGATTAGTATCTCAACAGTAAGAAAATGTTTGACTTTCACATTCATGACTGCAAGAATTTTCTTTGCCTTGGTCCAGCTCTTGCCGTGTGGATATGGCCTCTTCCCTCTAACATAGTTAATCGTGTCTTCATTCCATTTGAACGTAGAAACTAACTGATTAAATCCCCAGACACCGGGAGGATCTTGTCTATGGAGAGTATCGTACCTACTTTTAAAATTATTGTAGTAGTTGAGGTCCATTATCTTATCAGCAACATCATAAGCATCCGGGTACGCTAATTTCCTGCCTCTCATGAGGCGGAGAATTTCATCAACATACTGTGGTATAAGAAGACAATTTTTAAATAGGTTAGTAATTGTAAAGAATAAAACGCAGTGGAAAGATTCTGTTGCAGAGGGTTCTTTGAATAAGTCACAGATTACCCAGCTAACGCAATTTATGCAACGGATGTGTATTATGTTGCAATAGATTGCATATCTATTGCGTAGCTTCTTCTTCGTAGAGTAGATTGGAAGATTAGGTTAGTAAAAGTAAACTTACATTGTCCATGTACCACTCACGTATATTTGTCATACTCATGAAGTCTTGGGCGGCAAATAAATGCATGGTGTATTCTTGTAGAGGTTTCGTCTCGTCAGTCATGATTTTTTTCAGCTCCTTCTTCTCTTTATCGCCAAGTGCCACGTATATGTCCACCTTCTTCAGCGGCCTCTGAACTTCAACAACTCTTGGAGCGGGAGGAGTTGCAATTTTTCTGTTTTCAGAATGGAGAGTATTTGGCTAATGTTTCTTCTCTTCCTCCTAACCGCCACTGTAGGAGTGTATGTCTCCCTCACCTTCTTGAATGGTATAACACCCCTCTTGGATTTCAACTGCTCGGAAGCTTTAGCAATAGCCACTAGTTTTTCAAGAAGTGTTTCCTCTCTGTCCTTGCACACTTTGCATTTACAATAAGAACATAAGGGTGAAGAGGGGTGAGAGAGACCTGTGCAAGGGGTGTTTTCAAAGGTATATATTTTTCCCCGAGCACCAACATGCTCATAATCACGACTGGCTGCAGAAACAGCATCAGGATGGCTACCACCATCATTAATAACTCTACCAGCAACACCCTCAGAAGAAGCACCCAGATCTGTTGTAGTAGGTTGGTCATGAAGAGCTTCAACATTAGGCTGACCTTGCCAAACTGCTCTTCTTATAGCTGTTGCTCCATCCAATTTTATTTTTTTTAACTCCACCGTTGGGTCTGCTGTTGTATCAACAAGACCTAGAGTAATAAAGAAGTCATCCCCAACTCCTGCTCAGTAGGCACGATCCAAGGATGCACAACCTATAAAAAATTACAGAAGGCATTTAAATCATTTAATAATAATTTGTTGTCAGTTGGGTTACATGTTAACACAACCAACTTATGCATCAAATGATCTATCTGTTGCAACAGTTGATTTGTATATCACAACAGATTGAAATATATTGCATTAGATTACCCATCTGTTGCATAATTTGCAGTAGATGGGTAATCTATTGAGTCGGGTTCAGGGAACCAAAGCAGCATATGGTTAATCTGTTGAGAAATATGGATCGTTTGTCGTAATAGATTACCCATCTGTTGCATCAGTTGCAGTTGAAAGGTAATCTATTGCAATATACGACCCATCTTTCGCAACAGATGGCACATCTGTTTCAATATCTTTCTTTGAGGCAAATTATTTTAGTTGAAAGAAGACGTTCTGCATCATCCAGAGGGTTAAAGAGATCAGCCTCCTTAATTTTTATTGCTGCTCTTTGCAGCTAACCACCTAAGGATCCTTTGATGAGAAACCTCATTCGGGTAATTCTTGAACTGCTTTTGGAGGGGAGGAATGACTTCAAATGCCCAATCTTGATAAATGTAAATAGGAAGCAAGCAAAAAAATTCATACTAACTATATTCAATATAAATTAATGGATGAGTAAAAATAGTGATGAATTTTACCATGAAAACCCAAAGAAAGCCATATAAAGTGATCATCCCTGGGGATAGCTTTGTCAGTAAATATTTAACAGTCAAGTAGTAGCTGTCATATCCCCAGGGATAATCGTTGAATTTCTCAAATTCATCAGCAAGCGCCAACAAATCATCTTCAATGACTTTTCTGATGTCTCTTGCCAATATAACGGAATGGACAAACCAAATTGAGCACAATTTCTCCCTGTATAGCTTTGGTATGGTTTTATCCTCGAGATCTGCTATCAAATCCTTCGATTTGTAGCTACATTTAACAATGCCCAAAAACTCATTTTTTTTCTATTTGCATTTGTTGGACCTTTTGTGGGGTGTTTCCTTGATGAGAGGTTTTTCTGGATGATCGCATCTCAAGCCCGTCAATATGGTAAACTCTTTCAATTCAAAAGAAACCGGCATGCCATAGTAGTTGATCCAGATTTCATCCATCCTTTTTTATGCCCTCCTTCGAATCGTTATCATCCCCCGCATACTTGATCCTGCGCTTGAGAAGACCATATACCATGCTCATTTGGAAATAGAGAGTGTGGTCCTCAAGCAGCTTAAGAAAGTATGCAATGCAGCTCCTCTTCAAAAGTCCGTCTATGTTTTCATTCTTTATAATACTCCTAAATTCATCAAAACCTTTCCCCAACTGACATTTATGTACAAGATCACTAGTTACTTTTGCAGGGTAATCTATCGGCATCGGAACTCGAAGCCTGTAAATACTAATAGTTTTCACGGGATCATGTTGGGATTTCGATATTAATTCACGCCCCATTGGTGAGAAAGAGATCTCACTTTCCTCAGCTTCATTTTTCCCTGACTGAGATTGTTCAGAAAGTTCCTCCGAATCTATCTGTACTCTAGCCTTTTTTGTTGGGTGGTCGGAAGTTGATCCACTTTCAGTTTCTTTTCTTTTGGGAGAAATCTTTTAACTATAAACAACAGAAGAATAAAAAATACATTACATTTGATGTCTGCATAATTTTTTTTAAAAAGGTAAGACAAATTTCAATAAATTATTATACGCCACATTACAAAAAAATACTCCAACGGATAACCCATCAGTTGGAACGGATGGAGAATCTTTTTGAAGACCTATTTAATATCTCCCAATAGATCTCCCACCTATTACAACAGATGGACCACCAAGACTACCACCAATGCCACCAAGACCACCACTAATGCCACCAATACCAACAAAAATACCAAGACTGCCAACACTACCATCAATGCCACCAATACCACCACCAAGACCACCGACACCACCACCAAAACCACAAATATCGACACCACCAACAACAGATACCAACAACACCACAAACACCATCCAACAATACCACGATAGTAAAAAAATTACTACAACAAAAACTATGGTTTTCTCGGTGCTTCCTACGCATTTAGCATTAAAACTCAAAATTGTTAGCCCATTCTCGAAGATAATATAAGTAAAAGTCTTATTTTTCATCATTAACTAAAAAATCCTAATTTTTAGAATGAAGAACAAATGTAGAACTCTTCTCGAACTCTGTTACCTCTGAAGACAGAGAAAACGACGGATACAAGCGAGAATGAAGTCAAAAATAACAACTATGTGGTCGAAAATGGGAAGAAAATCGATCTATTTTAAAGGATTGAGCAATATATTGAGTAGTTATTGTCTGTATTGTTGAGAGAGAGAGAGAAGAGCAAGAACTTGAGATTTGAAATGAGAAAAAGTTTTTCCCACAAATGGATGATTTGTGTGGGGTGATTGGTAATTTTGAAAAAGAATGACAAGTTTTGAAATTGTTAATTTGGTCCGAATTGATCTTAATTACTTTTTAAAATTTTAAAAGATATAGTTTTTAAAATATTAAGTTAATGAGAATCTTTTCAACTCAGAGTGATTGATCGACAACTCGGGTTGGGATGAATGCAATACCAACACCATGTAATTGCAAAGACTCAATTAAGGTTGTAGTTGAACCTATGAACTCAATCATCCATAGTTCTACCAAAATCAATCTAGGTACTAGATTTACATTAAGTTAATGAGAATCTTTTCAACTCAAAGTGATCGATCGACGACTCGGTTCGGGATGAACGCAATACCAACACCATGAAATTGCAAAGACTCAATTGATGTTGTAATTGACCCTATGAACTCATTCATCCTAAGTTATACCAAAATCAATTTAGGTACTAGCTTAACATTAAGTTAATGAGAATATTTTTAACTCAGAGTGATCGATCGACGACTCGATCGAGATGAAGGTTTGTTGAGCAAGCTACGTTGAAGAACTCTCGATAAAAGTGAGCTTTTCAACTGTTGGGACCACTGCTTGAGTGTGCATAAACATATTTTGACGTAAACAGACATTGCGAACCCTACATGTATCATTTAAGCCTACTGAAGAAAGTGTTCTGGAAGCCTTCTGAAGGCCTTTAAAATGTCACAACTTTGAAGAAAGTGTTCCTCATTGACAAGCTCATAAAATACCAAGAACTCTACATTGACCTCAATGACAACAACGGCAAGAATGAATACATAATCAGCAATTTGGAGGCAAGCTTGAGAACTATCGGGATTTACATACTACAGTAAGCCTCTGATCTTCTCCAAGATATGTTGAAAGCATGTTAAGGCTAGAAAACACAATCAATTATATACATATTGCTAAGGGATTAATGATACTCAATCTTTCTTTCAATCTTGTTTGTGGTTCCGATAAGGTCAAATCAATAGCAGTGAACCTAATCAAAATCACAAACAACAAGACATGAGATGCAATTTAAAATTCAGAAATTGACGCCATCTCTAAGATTTCTTATTTTAACTGCAGTTGTTATTGGCGCCAGTTTTTTCGACTAGTAGTACATTATTTCAACCTTCGATGCTTAAAAGGCTGCTTTCTTAGTGTTCTGCTATTTTCTATGTAGGTGATCATCCTGACCATGCTTCCTAGTCACAGCTCCCTAGCAAAGTATCCATCTGCATTATTTTTTTTAGAGAAATAACAGGCAGATTTACATTACCGGATACACTTTCACATTTGCACTTGATTCAAATTTCTCATGTCTTAAGTCAATTTCACCGGCCAGATTTGCTAGAAGTTTCTTGCTACCCTATGTATCCTCTTCAATTAGATTTCAGATGATATAGTCTTTCATCAACTCCTCTTTCCCCCGCAGGCATTCTCCTTTGGCTCCTTCTAGCGTATAATCATCTTCTCGAACAACCGTTCCATATAAATTTGGGACAGAAATATTTCTATTGTTTTTTCGTTCTTATTTGATGCAGTGCGAGGCTTCGAAGGCTTTCTCAGAGTCCAATGCACACTTAAAGTTAAGTCCAATCTCTATTGGATCTCTGCAATAACACCAAATATTGATCTTTTCTCAAAACTTAACACGCATGAACATGAGCAACAACCGTTAGTAATTCATAACGGCATCAACACCATAATGGTGGGGCCCTCAACCTTATCAATTTGAACCCATCAAACTTAATTGTACAATGCAGGATCTTGTTTGAATTATCAGTGCCTAATCGGTTAAAAATTGCATTCACAAAAATATTATACTTTGTGTGTGTTGTCTCGATGACCTTATCAGTAATACTTAACTCCCACACATGAAAGTGGATCCATCCATCTGCATGCACCTTATTCTACCTAGCCCATATATGGTTTAAATTAAATAAATAAATGACTAACAAGTTGCAACAAATGCCACATTTGTTTAAATTATCAAACAATTACAGACATCTGTTACGATATATGATCAATCTGTTGCAACATAAGACATATTTGTTGAAAAAATCTAACAGATATATCCATATGTTGCAACAGATTGTCAATATGTTGTAAGTTATCTAACAGATGGAATATATCTTCCAACAGATTACCCATCTATTAGATTTATTTTAAATTAATTTTCTTTTCAAAATACAATAAAGATAATATGTTGTATTTAGATCCGTTTTCTTAATTTACATAAGCTAAAAAGTCAGCAATTTTATTTAAAAAGAGGTGAACAGTCGTGATTTTTTTACTAACTTATTCGAATTTAATCCTTTATAAATAAGTCCCTCCTTACTCGTTCATTCTACTCCACTTCTAGATATGACTAATCCAGATTTGTACAAGGTGTTTCATCTCGAGTACTTGCGGAAACTTGAAAGTCAGATAAATTGAACTCTGGAGGGACTTGAACGACTTCAGAGCTTGCTGAGGAGGGCCCTGCTGCTGCCGGATGGCAATAATACTAATAATAATTATAATATTAGTAATAATAATTAGGTTATATTTTTTCTTTTAGCGTATGTATTTTTTTTAATATTGGATATACCGAAGGGTTTGTTTTTTTATTGTATATATTCGTATATAATGGATTCAAAAATCTATGTTGGGTCGATCTTGAATTTTTAATTCTTATTTAATATTTAATTATCATTCTGTTTATTCCTTATTCTCAACATGTCGACAGTTGGAGGTAAGGGTTGAGCATTTGTGGCAACAGAGGTTAATCTGATGCGACGGATGGATCATATGTTGCAAAAAATGGTTATTAATAAAAAAAGATTATTGTTGTTATTGAGAGGGTGGAAAGTCATGATTTTCTGATTATTTAATATGAAAAACGATTCGTAAATAAATAATAAGGAAATAAATGATAAACATAATTTATAACCGTAAAAAAATAGTTATTTAATTTTAATAAATGATCGTGATTTTTCATCATTTTTATTTTTAAATCTGTTTTTTAAAATTATTTATTTATTATACAGTAAAAAAATCACAACATTGGATTAATTAAAGTTAATATGATAATTGTTAAGAAAAAGTTGAACAATCATGGCTTTTTGTCTAAACACATTCAACAATGTTTGTTGATGCATCAAATTTTCCATCTGTTACAACTGATGAATCAGCTATTAAAAGAAATAAAAAAAGCTCCCAAAATAGATGGTCGATTTATTACAATAGATGGTATATCTGTTGTAACAGATGTGTTATCTGATGCAACAAATATATAATCTGTTGTCACAACTCAATAAAAATGGTTATTATTTTATTAGAGAAACGGTTATTGAAAAAAGGTGTCTTCGAATTTTAAATTGAGAAAAAGGTTATTTAAATTTAAGAACTAATTAATAATAATAAACTGAAAAGTCATGACTTGTCACAATAATAAAAAACTCATCAGCTGATTTAATTAAGTCATTTCTTGTCACTATTTCTTTTCACAAAAAATATTTTTATTTTTAAATCTGTTTTTTAATTTATATAATAAAAAATTCAGCAAATTTGGATTAATGATATGATGATAATTTAAAAAAAAAAGATAGATTATATGTTGCAACGGATAAATTATCTGATGCAACAGGTTGTCTATTTGTTGCAACAAATGATATATTTGTTGTCATAGATGAGTTATCTGATGCAACAGATATAAAATCTGTTGTCACAACTCAATAACGGTTCTTGAGAAGAACTAATTAATAATAATAAGCTGAAAAGTCATGACTTATCACAATATTGCTTAATTTAGTTAAGTCGTAACTTTTCACAGTAATAAAAAATATAATTAATAAATGGAGGTGAACAATCGCGCCTTTTTGCGTAACTCATTAAATTCAATCCTCTTTAAATAGATCTCTTCTTACTCAATCGTTCATTCAACTACACTCTATTTATTTATTACATCTTGTCTTTCATATTACACCTTCCACTACTTTCTCTTTTCTGACTCAGGTAAGTTTTTTTCTTGCTTTGTGTATAAATTTACCCAATTTGTCGTATATGTTGTATTACATTCGGATTCTTTTCTTTACTTTTATTTTTACGTTTTTTATTCAATTCATGTGTGTTCTAGATATGGCTAATCCAGTGTGGGACGTTGCTTTTCTGCAAGACGCCATGAATAAACTTTGGATGCAGGTTCGTGACCTGCAGTGGGAGTTGGGAGTAGTGAGAGCAAGGATGCTCCGTGAGATCCGTAGGCTGAGGAGGGCCCTGCTGCTGCCGGTTGAAGATTGACCGGCTGACAATAATAATATTAATATTAATAATAATAATAATAATAATTAGATTTTTTCTTTTAGTTTATGTATTTTCATTTACTTTTGTTTAATGAAAAAAATTATGTTTGATCAGCTTTGACGTTTTAATTTTTATTTTGTCTATTATCTTCTCAACAAACATGTCAACGATTGAACGTAAAGAATAATTTTGAATCCAGTAGCAATAGCAAGAGTTGAAATATATTGGTTATCTGTTGGGTTTATGGCAGAGGCTGATTTGTGTTGCTCCAAACAGATTAGTCATCTGTTTCAACAGATAATCAGTCTGATGCAACAGATAATTAGTTTGATACAACAGATAATAAGTTTGTTGTAACAGATAACTAGTTTATTGATCGGCTTTGACGTTTTAATTCATATTTAATTTTCATTCTATCTATTATCTTCTCAACAAACATGTTGACGATTGGACGTAAGGAAATTTTTTGGATCTAGTAGCAATAACAAGAGTTGAAACATATTGGTTATCTGTTGGGTTTGTGCCAGGGGCTGATTTGTGTTGTTTCAAACAGATTACTCATCTGTTGCAACAAATTACTCATATGTTGCAACAGATAATCAGTGTGATACAACAGATAATCAGTTTGATATAACAGATGATCAGTCTGTTGCAACAGATAACTAGTCTATTGCAACAGATAACTCTTATGTTGCAACAGATTACTCATCAGTTCGATTCATGTTACGGGCACTATAGAACCATAAACATAAATCCAACATATGAGTCTTCCGTTGCAACACATTACTCATCTGATGCAACAGATGAGTGATCTGTTTAAATTATGGGCACTTATGTTGGATTCATGATCGGGTTCTATCCATTGTTGGAAAAAACAACAGTAGTTGTGTACCCAGATGACAAATTCAACTAAAAATCATAATTTTACTTACCAAAGTAACTCATGAAGTAATGCCGAAGTAGAAAGTGATGAAGAAAATAAAATTTGACCTAAGAAATTGGTCAGATAGCAGCAGTAGTGGTAACAACAACAACAATGGTCGACAAGAAGAAGATGAAGATGATAATGAAGTAGAAGATGATGATAATGAAATTAAAGATGATGCAAAAAGCAGCGGCAACAATGAACAACAATAATCGTGATGAGAGAGAAAACAACAACGGATGAGAAGAGAGAGAAATAAGTCTTTTTCCCCTCGAATTTCTGTTATATTAACTAACATGTGGATCAAAGTGTAAATTCAAAAATTTGTGGGTTATTTTCAAACTTCCTCAACTTTCTTAATCCATAATAAAGTAATTGTTACATACACTCAATTATTAAGACTTGAGTCACCTACACCTCATTTTCAAACTCTTTTGTCACCTACAGTTCAAAGCCCCTAGTCATTACTCATTACTCTCTTCATTTCTTTTAATTGCTTCTCATTTTTAGAATCAAACGATACAAATTTTAATCAACATTTTAAGATATATTTTTTAATTAAATTGAAAAAGAAATTATGCAACTTATAGAAATTTTCAAATAGTTTTTGAATATCTAAATTTTAATTTTCTTAAAAAATTAAATTAATCTAATTTAATTTAATTTTAAAACTTAGTCAAATTGACTTACAAAAAATCGAGGAGAATAATTTAAAAGAAATAGAGGGAGTATATATATAATATTTCTTTTTAGACTTTAGCAATTGATATATTATTCATGGAAAAAGTGATTTTGAATTTCAAATCTGACATTCAAATTTAAATCAAGTGAGTGTTATTAAAAAAAAATAGAATTATTATCATCGCTGTAAATTAATTTGCTAATTAAATTTGTTGGTGGTTTGATAAATCGATGGTTGTAGTTTGTTTTTAAATGATATTTAGAGCTTATATTACAAATATGAATTCATTTAAGATATATTTGAACCACTAGAGTTAGCATGGTGGTTCAGCGCCATGTCTGTGGCCAGTTTTCTACCGCTTAGTGCGCTGACAGAGGAACGGAGGATTAGTCTCACGCTGTCGGCTGTGGGGATACCTTAAGAAACCAAAAAAAATTAAGATAGATTTGACTATTAAATTGTTCGTTGAATTATTGAAATATAAAAATCGCTATTATTTCTGACAATAATCTTATTCACCAAAATTTAATGCGCTTGACCTTCATGTCTTTTTTTTTTTTGGTAAAAAAATAAATAATCAAAATGCCGGAAGATTAATCATTATATATATATATACTAGCTGACTTGCGCCATGCTACGCACAGCCTAATGTTAGTCCTTAAAAATTTTGCGTTATGTATAATTCTGTCATTTAATTAAAAGTTTTATTTGTTTGGTTAATAAATTCTAAGCTAGACATATAATATTATATTTAGATTGATGAAATTTGCATAGTGATATTTTAAATTGTTCAAACTTTTATGACATTGATAGTCAATTATATTTTTTAAACAATTTAAGTTCTTAATTATTGTGATTTATAATATTTTTTTTCTATTCTTTTAATTAAAAGTGACATAGTAAAATTATTGTAAAAAATACTTGCGAATTTTTTTAAGTGGCTCCATATAAGACGTCATGTTAATTTAAAACATAAAAAAAATAATTTATCATTTAACTTCTATTTTACCTTTTTTATTAAATATTATTAATTTTTTAATATTTAAATTACTTATAATAATTAAATATAGGTAATTTAGTAAAATTACAATTGAAGTAGTTAAAGCAGTCAGGTCATAAATATTTATTTTAGTTTTTTAATTAAATATTATTAATTTTTAAATATGTAAATGACTTATTACAATTACTTAGAGGTAATATAGTAAAATCACGATTAAAGTAGCTGAAGAAGCAAACATGTCGATCATGAGCAGCTTGCTTCAGCTGTTTATTGTGACTTCTTATATAGGATACTAATAATATAATTTTTTAATGCTTAAATAACCATAATAAATAATTAGGGATGATATAGTAAAATCACGATTGAAGCCGCAAAGCATACATGTATTAGAAGTGATATAACATAATAACTACAAAAAATTACTTGTCAAAAAAATAATAATTGGGCCTCATATAAGACGTCAAACTAATTTAAAATATGAAAAGTTAATTTATCATTTTATGTCTATTTTATTTTTTTATTAAATTTTATTAATTTTTTAATACTTAGATGACTTATAATAATTAATTAGGGGTGATCTCACAAAATTACGGTTGAAGCAGCTGAAACAGACATGTCTGGAATATTTATCTAAAAATTACATATATACATAAGATAACTTTACCTTATTACATAAAATCCCATATTGGAATTTTTTTTTACAAAAATCCCAAAGTAATTACTTAAATCCCTTAAATTCATTCTTTCTCTCACATCCTCCTCATACATATCAAAATACCGTATTTTGCTCCTATTTTAGTGTACTGATTTTTGCTCCATATAAATGTGCTCCTTTATTTATGCCTACAATCACGCTCATATAATATTAATACTCTCTCATCCCCCTCCTATTTGCGTCACTTTTATAATTGGAATTGAAGATGTACACTTTCAATTCACGTAATAAAGGAAATTGAATCATTCTTTTTCCTTATTATCATGTAGCCAATGTAATGTTACAATAACACTAATTTTTTCTTAAAATTATTATAATCTTGTAGATAATTAATGTGGAAGGTGAATATTTTATATGTATAGAGTGATATTATACATTTTGGAAGATTATATTTTAATGTATAAGTTATAATATATCAGGCATTATACATTAGTTATTTTTAGAAGATTAATGTATAATATAATTCTTCTGCTATATATTTCATTATATATACATTAAGAAGTTCTTATTACATTTAAGAGGCATTTTATGTACTATTTGGTATTATACAATTAGAAAGTATTAATATTGTATAAGGTTACATTATGCCTTCTGATAAGGATACAGAAGTATACATGTTTAATGTTAATACTTAAATGTATAGTTGACATTTATACATTACTGCAGATTATTTTTTAAATGTATAATGTGCCACATACATGTGCAACTGCTGTATAATGTTATCTTTTAAATTCCAACTTATTCGTTATTTGTGCTGATTCAATAAATACATCACATACTAAACAATAAAACTGAATATATCAATTGTATTTGGATATAAATTATTTTCATTTAACTATTTTGTTAACTGATGTTTATTTTTTTCATGAATTTTAAATTATTTATAATAAATTTATATGATTTCGTGAATGAAAGATAATTTCTTTCGTCAAAACATACTTTGAAAATCAATTTTCTGGGAGCTTAATGGATCATATCAGTGTGAACACATATAACTCATACGTATTAATATTACTCCTACTAAAGTAAAGGAAAGTGAATGAAAAACAAATACTCCCACTAGATTTTATATTATTTTATGTTGTTACATAATTTTTAAAAAGGTTTTAATTAAAATTATATTTTATTATTGCTTATGTAATTTATTACTACTAAAAATAGTATAGGAAGGAAATAGTAAGACTTTTTTATGATTAAATTTCAGTTACTATATTTAATCATACACCACATAATGATAGGTAATTAATTGCATTAATTAAGGTAGAGAAAGATAGTATCTGATTTCTCTTTCCATAAATATAGACAAATCTGTTTTATCATACATTGCAATAATGTATAAGTATATTTTACAAATTAGGGAGAGAGAAAGCCTAATGAGATTATATGTAAATACTTTAATTATAGAAGGGATTTATGTGGTTTATACAATATTTATTTTACTTATTTATATTAAATATTATTATTTTTCTAATACGTAAATAACTTATAATAATTAATTAGAGGTGATACAGTAAAAAACCGGTTGAAGCAGGTATGTCGACCTGCTGCCTGCTTCAGCACTCAACTCCCTCTTACAATATTTATTTTACTTATTTATATTAAATATTATTATTTTTCTAATACACAATTAACTTATAATAATTAATTAGAGGTGATACGGTAAAAACACGATTGAAGCAGGCATGTCGACCTGCTTTAGCCTTATCAAGACTATCTTAGTAAAAAATGTCTTTAAGGTACGGTCTTATCTAGACTATAATTTTCAGTTAAAATAATGTTTCAATTCAGTCTTGACAAAACGCTGTCTCAAGTGCAACTATTACACATCTGAAGTTAGACCTTGTCAAAATTACAACTTCTATTAAAAAAGTCTGATATTTAACCTTTTCAAGACTGCTATTTCAATAATAATAAAAAAATTGAAGCTTGTCTTAACAAATTTGATAAGACTTCATGTAAAAATATTTGATATTTAAACTTAACAATATCACACTTTCAATAGAAAATGTTGAGAATTTGCCGAACTTTAGAGACAAATTTATGTAACTTTAATCCCGTATATTTGAAGTGATTCGAAAGTAGTATATTTGCAATCCCCGTATCGAGTAAATGAAAAATTAGGACAAGTCCGCTATCAATATTTGATACAGATTTTAAGAAAATTGTTGGTGGTTCTTTTTGAGATAATTTTTTTAAAAATATTTCTTTAGCTTTTTAATATAATTTTTGGACCTTTGAAATTATGCTATAATATTTTATATACGTCACAGAATGAACAAAAAAAAAATGTCAGAAATCAGAGTCATAATTATATTTAAACAATTTTTAATTTTTTTAAAAAATTAAACGATGATTTTAAACTAAAGATATTTTTATAAACTATCTAACATAAATTGATTTAAATTTAACTCAATTTTAAAAACTAATTCATGAGACGTCATAACAAACCACATAAGAAAAGCATTATCCACCACTTATGTGGAACTTAACGTATATAAGTACTTATGTAGAACTCTACATATATAAGTAAATCATACAATTTTAAAAATTAAATTTTGGTTTTGAAAAACATTTTTTGGCTAACAACGTATCAGGATAGATTTCATTTTATTTATGAGATCAGCATTAAATGGAATAATAATAGAAATCTAACTGGATCTCTATCTCTCGCAAAAGGAAGGTGTTCTAGAATTACGATGATATAATTGTCTTGGCCAAAAAGGATATTTATGGTGTAGGTAAAACAGACAATCATTAATTTAATTATATAGAACACAAGAAATGTGTCCCGGAGGTAGAACATTACTTTACTCTCTAATAAGAGGGAAAGGGCAGGAGAAGCAAGCAGCTTTCCATCAACATGATTGTTTCTTCTTCAGCTGTTTGTTCCGTCATTTTATTATATCACCTTTAATTAATTATTATAGGTCATTTATTACTCTCTAATATGAGGGAAAGAGCAGGAGAAGCAGACAACTCTCCGTCAACATGTCTGCTTCCCTGTCTGCTTCTTCTTCTGCTTATTCTGTGATTTTACTATACTACTCTCTAATAAGAGGGAAAGGGCAGGAGAAACAGGCAACTCTCCGTCAACATATCTGCTTCTTCTTCAGCTGCTTGTTCCGTGATTTTATTATATCACCTCTAATTAATTATTATAGGTCATTTATTACTCTCTAATAAGAGGGATAGGGCAGGAGAAGCAGATAACTTTCCGTCAACATGTCTGCTTCTCCTGCCTGCTTCTTCTTCAGTTGTTTGTTCCGTGATTTTACTATATCACATCTAATTAATTATTATATGTCATTTATGTATTAAAAAATTAATAACATTTAATAAAAAAGTATAATAGACATTTATGACGTGTTTGCTTCAGCTTCTTCAATCGTAACTTCATTAAATATCGCTCTTAATTAATTATTTTGTGTCATCCGAGTATTAAAAAATATATATTTGATAGAAAAGGTAAAAAATAATATGAAATGATAAATTAATTATTGATATTTTAAATGAACTTGACGACTTATATGAGGTTCACTTAAAAAAAAAATCACAAATATTTTTTATAGTAATTTTGCTATATCACTTTTAATTAGTACTTGATTTTATTATATCACCCCTAATTAATTATTATAAGTTATTCACATACTAAAAAATAATAATATTTTAATAAAAAAATAAAATAGATATTTATGACATTTCTGCTTCAACTGCTTCAATTATCTCCGTCAATATATCTGCTTCTCCTGCTTATTTCATAAACTGCTTCCTCTGTGATTTTATTATGTCATCTCTAATTAATTATTATAAGTTATTTATGTATTAGAAAATTAATAATATATAATAAAAAGGTAAAATAGATATTAATGATATGTCTGTTTCAGCTGCTTCACCCATAATTTGACTATATCACCCATAGTCAATTATTATAAGTCATCTAAATACTAAAAAATTAATATTAAAAAATTATTATAAAGTCATCTAAGTATTAAAAAAAAAACATTTACTATTAAATTTACCTGACGTTTTTTATGAGGCCTATTTAATTTTTTCCACACAAGTATTTTTGTATAATAATTTTGTTATATCACTTCTATTTAGACATGTCTGCTTCGTTGTTTCAATCGTGATTTTACTATTTCACTCTTAATTAATTATTATGACCATTTACGCATTTTGTCAATTAATAATATTTGATAAAAAAAATAAAAAAAATAAGAAATGATAAATTAACTCTTGATGTTTTAAATTAACTTGACGTCTTATACAAGGTCCACTTCAAAAAAAATTCACAAGTATTTTTTATAGTAATTTTGTTACATTACTTCTAATTAGTTGTTGTGAGTCATTAATACATGTCTGCTTCGTTGTTTCAATCTTAACTTTACTATATCACCCATAATTAATAATTATGGTCATCTAAGCATTATGACACTTGAATTGGAATAGAAGAAAAAATATTAGACATCACAATAATTAAAAAATTAAATTATTTTAAAAAATGTAATTGACTATCAATTGCACATAAGTTTGGACAACGAGAGCGATATATATTATTTAAAAATTACATCAAACATATTATACATTACAATAATTAATAACTTAAAATATCTAAAAAAATAATATACTATATATTTTTAAAAAATATTATAAATCACAATAATTAAAATAAAATTTTAAAAAGTAGGCCATTAGCAACTAGTCTTATCTTATCTAATAAGATGGAATAGGGTGGGAGAAGCAGACACGTCTTCGTCAACATGTCTGCTTCTCCTGTCTGCTTCGTGAACTGCTTTCTCCGTAATTTTATTATATCATCTTTAATTAATTATTATAAATTTATTTATGTATTAGAAAATTAATAATATTTAATAAAAATGTAAAGTATGTCTGCTTCGGCTGATTCACCAAATATTTTTGTATAGTAATTTTGTTATATCGCTTCTAATTAGACATGTCTGCTTTGTTGTTTCAATCGTGATTTTACTATGTCACTCCTAATTAATTATTATGACTATTTAAAATTTCGCACAAGTATTTTTTACAGTAATTTTGCTATAGTACTTCTAATTAGTTGTTGTGAGTCATTAAGACATGTCTGTTACGTTGCTTCAATCGTAACTTTACTATATCATTCATAATTAATTATTATGATCATCTAAACATTTAAAAATTACATAAAAAATATTATAAATTATAATAATTAATAATTTAAAATATCTAAAAAATAATTTATTATATATTTTTTAAAAATATGTAAAACAATACTATAAATCACAATAATTAAAATAAAATTTTAAAAAAATATTTATTGGGCCCGTGCAGGGCACGGGCTATTAGTAACTAGTAGTAGGTTAATAAATGTGAACATTGGTAGATTCTGTCCGTTTATTGCAGTGATTACTACTTCCTCAATTTCAAAAAGAATGTTCTACTTACTTTTTTAATTTGTTATGATCCTTACATTAATTTTAATTTAATTTTTCACATGACATATTTAAGATCATAAGATTAAAAAATATTTTAGTATATTTGACATAACTTTAATTTGGAACTACAAAATTCAAAAATCATTTTTATTTTTTTAAATTTTACTTCAAGTCAAATTAGATCATTCTTTTTTAAAGGAAGGAAGTATTATTCTATTGGGAAGAAACAATAAACTAAACAAACTTATTATGTTCTTTTTTTTTTCAATTAATTTTTTAAAATTTTATTTTTATATGCAAAAGAAGACTTTTTTTGGTGCGTCGGTGAGCTGAGCTGGAACTTTTTCAGTGACAGTTGGTATTGCACAGCCAAGAATCCAGGACCCCTAGACCACTTATAACCTAACCAACCTCTGACAAATTAAAAAAAAAAAGGAAAAGAGTTTAATCCTTTAAATATTAAATTGGAGCAATAGAAATCTGGCAGATGTTCCAAACATTGGAGATCTTTATATGTGACAAAGCCTTTTGCAAAAAATTGTGGGTTTAGTTCAAGTTATGTGCGCGTTTAAGACACTTTTAAGTTAGTTTAACCCAATCATTAGTATTAAAGCCAATGGTCCGCGAGATGAGTATTGAGATAATGTTATGATATTCTGGGGCTCGCTTTAGTGTCTTTGCCCATTTACGTACTGAGTTACTAATTTTACCTGTAGCATTTACGAACCAATTTATTATTTTTGCCTAGCTTTGAGACATATATATAATACACCTAAAAGAGTGTGCGAGCTATATATGATGGTCATCAATGCGGGCAACACACATCAAATTTCCTCCAAACAAACTTTAGAATTATGGTGATGGATCATGTGAAACTTAGCTCAAATGAAAACTTGCAAATAAAGTCTCATATTGAAAGTTAATAGTAAAAAAAATACTAATAATTACACATAAGTTGTAATAAAGTTTGTAACGACGTGAGACTTTTTAAAATAAATAGTACAACCTTGCTCCACAAACAATATCACACTATATTAAGTCATCTCTGAACTTAGTATACACAACAAATTTAAATTGGTAGGTGTAAAATAATAATCGTATGCGTACTTAGAAAATGAATTTAATTAGGTGCACCGACAGATAATGTTTTCTGAACTCGTTTAGTCGTGTCATGGGTCCAGTCCAAGACAAGTAGATAATACCAAGCATGAAACAACAAAAAAAACAGAAGCATGCCTAATTTTTAATAACCCCTGCCGTGTACACTGAACAGATTTAATAAGGTTTATCTAAGATAAATGTTAGAAAATTCTAAGATTAACATACAAACTGGATCATTAATAAAATCATTTGGCACCAGCTAAACTCTGTTTTGAGTTTTGACTTTGGCTTGGATTTAAGCAGATCAGAAGCCAAATTGTCTCTTCTTGTCGCCCAAAGTCCAACAAGAAAATCAAGTTTATAATTAATTTATCAAAACTAAGTAGTTTAAATGACTACGTCAAGCAAAACACAATCTCCCACTTTGAAAAGTCCTTTTTATGAAATAGATTTAATGAAATATTAATAGAGATAGAGACTGATATTGTTCACTGTTTGTTATATTATTGTTGGGAAAGACAGGAGCACTATGGCAGCAAAAGAATTACCACACGAATACGATAGGGCAAGAATAAAGGCAATCACACAAGACACCAAATTTATGTGGAAAACCCTTCGGTGCGAAGAGTAAAAACCACGGGACCAAACCTTCACTATAATCACCAAATAGTTACAATATTGTTCTCCAAAATTGCCACAAAACAAGTGTCAAACACCAAGAAACAATATATAAACCACAACACCAAACACTAGAGAAATAAAGGAGTGAAAACACAAAAAACTCAGCTACTGTTCGGGAATTAAGAACAGGAGCTACAGGCCACCAAATCAAGCTCCGTCAGTTCCTAATCAAAGATTGAGATGAGAGGAACAAGCAGTCCAAAAATCAGCTCAATCGGACAAGAAACGAAGCGGGAATCACAATTTGAAGTTGACAGCTGTGGCTGGAATTTAGGTGCGAAAATCAGCTTTGTTTTTCTCTCGTTGGCTGCTGAAAACTCTCTTTTTGTGATGGTGAATAAGACCTAAAAAAATCAATATATATGCCCCATAGTAATGAGTCTATGGGTAAAAGTGGGTTGGTCCAAATTGGGCTTCATTTATCTACATAGAAAAGGAAAAAGACCCAATAACCCAACAATTCTCCCCCTCCCAACTATGTGGAGGAGACCGCCATCCCGGCTATCATGCAATAATCTTCAAACTTCCCTCTTGGCAAAGCTTTAGTCATCATGTCGGAACCATTATCATCCGTATGAATCTTCTCAAGTTCAAGCAACTTAGAATCCAACACATCCCGAATCCAATGGTATCTCACATCAATGTGTTTAGACCGACCATGAAATGTAGAATTCTTGCCAAGATGTATGGGACTTTGACTGTCGCAATGAAACACATACCTCTCTTGAGCACAACCAAGTTCCCCCAAGAATCTCTTCATCCAAAGCAATTCTTTACAAGCTTCAACGGCAGCAATAAGCTCGGCTTCTGTAGTAAATAGAGCAACACATTTTTGCAACCTAGATTGTCAAGACACAACTCCCCTTGCAAAAGTAACCAAATACCCTAAAGTAGACTTGTGAGTATCAATATCACCGGCCATATCTGAATCAGTATAACCACAGAGAATAGGCTTTTCTGTACCAAAACACAAACTCAGACTAGAAGTGGCACAAAGATATCTCATAATCTACTTCACAACATTTCAATGTTCTCTTCCCGGATTAGAAAGAAAATGACTAACAACACCAATAACATGATCAAGATACGGTCTTGTGCAAATCATTGCATACATCAAACTACCAATAACTGAAGCATTAAGAACTTTCTTCATATCTTCCTTCTCATCATCACTGGAAGGACACTGTTTTATGCTCAACTTGAAATGCATAGCTAAAGGTGTACTGACAACCTTAGCCTTATCCATGTTAAACCTTCGAAGTACTTTCTGAATGTACTTCTCTTGTGATAACCACAACTTCTTGGCCTTTTTGTCACGGATAATCTGCATGCCAAGAATCTGCTTTGCTGGTCCTAAGTCTTTCATAAAAAAAGACTTACTCAACTCTTGCTTCAACTTTTGAATCCTGCAAGCATTATGACCAACAACAAGCATGTCATCAGCATAAAGCAACACAATAGTAAAGTCACCATCAGAGAATTTTTGCACAAAAATACAATGGTCTGAAGTAGTCTTCTTGAAGCCCTGCTGACTCATAATAGAACCAAACTTCCTGTACTACTGCCTAGGAGCTTGTTTCAAACCATACAAACTCTTCTTCAATTTGCAAACATAATTATCCTTTTCCTTGACTTCAAAACCTTCGGGTTGCTCCATATAAATTTCTTCATCTAAGTCACTACGGAGAAAAGCAGTTTTAACATCTATTTGTTCAACCTCTAAATCTAGACTTGCAGCTAAGCCTAGAACCACACGAATGGATGACATCTTCACAACTGGAGAGAATATCTCATCAAAATCAACTCCTCTTTTCTGATTAAATCCCTTCACTATCAATCTAGCCTTGTACCGTGAAACTGGGTTACCATCTTCATGCTTCACCCGAAAAACCCACCTGTTTTTCAAAGCTTTTCTGTCTTTAGGCAGCTTAACTAAATCAAAGGTATGACTATCATGCAAAGATTTAATTTCATCTTCCATAACATCAAATCACTTTTTTTTTCTTCACTTTCCATGGCCTCATTAAGACTCTCAGGTTCTCCCCCGTCAGTCAAGAGTACATACTCATTGGGAGAATAACGAGATGAAGGTATTCTCTTTCTAGGAGATCATCCGAGAGAACTCTCTGGAACATCAACAACTGGTTGCTGATCAACCATATCAACTTACACTGGAGCATCAACAACATCATGCTGATCATTCTGAACATAATCATCATCATGAAGATTTTCTTCGAAAGTAGTAGTCAAAGGAACTGGATCAACATCAACTAGACTCTCACTACTCTGAGAATCAACCTTCTCAGTTTTTTCAAAATCTGCAATTGTTTGGTCTTCAAAGAACACAACATCACGGCTTCTAATAAATTTCTTCTCAACTGGATCATAAAAACGATAGCCAAATTCATCTTGACCATAACCAATGAAGATACACTGCCTAGTTTTATCATCCAACTTTGAACTTTCATTCTTAGAAACATGCACAAAAGCTTTACACCCAAAGACTCTAAGATGATCATAAGAAACATTCTTACCAGACCAAACTCTGTCGGGGACATCACCATCCGAAGCAACAGTAGGAGATAAATTGATAACATAAGCAACAGTATTAAGTGCTTCTGCCCAAAAGGAATCTGGCAGCTTAGCATTTGAAAGCATACATCTAACCCTCTCAACTAGAGTTTTGTTCATTCTCTTTGCTAAACTATTCAACTGAGGAGTTTTTGGAGGAGTTTTTTTATGCTGAATACCCTGCTCTTTGCAATATCTATCAGAAGGACCAATATACTCACCACTATTATCTGAACGGATGCATTTCAATTTCTTCCCTGTCTGTCTCTCAACCAAGGCCTGAAAATCTTTGAACACATCAAGTACTTGATCCTTGGACTTTAAAGGAAATACCCAGAGTTTGTGAGAATGATCATCAATAAAAGTCACAAAGTAAAGTGCACCACCATGAGACCTTACTTTAGAAGGACCACACAAATCAGAATGCACCAACTCCAGCAAATCAAGCTTTCTTGAAGGTGGATGATTCTGAAAAGAAACTCTTTTCTATTTACCGGCTAAGCAATGAACACACTTCTTCAACTTTGCTTGTTTCACTCCAGAAAGAAAATTTATCTTAGCCAAACTATCAATCCCCTTCTCACTCATATGACTCAACCTTCTATGCAATAACTATGATGAAGTATCATTCTCCACCAAGTTTATCAAACCTCTAGAAGTAGAGCCCTGAAATACGGACAAGTTAGACAACTTGTCACCTCGAGCCACAATCTTCGAACCTCTAGTAAGCTTCCACTGGCCAGCATCAAGGGTGTTAACATAACCCTCATCATCAAGGGTCCCTACAGAAATCAAATTCAAGCGAATATCTGGAGCATGCTTGATATTATTGAGAACTAGTTTGGAACCATTGTTACTTTCTAAACAAACAGTGCCAATGCCAAGTACTTTAACTACATTATTATTGCCCATTTTCAACATTCCAAAATTACCTGGAGTATAAGAAGAAAATAATTCCTTCTTTGGCGTAACATGAGAAGTAGCACCAGAATCCACAAACCAGCTAGACTCATCACGAACAAAATTGATGGCATTCTCACCGCAAGCAACAAAAAGATCATCATTAGCAACAACTGCAACACGATTTTCATTATCGCCTTCATTCTTTTCCCGTCTCATATCTCTCTTATGCTTGTAACAATATTTCATGATATGCCCTTTTTTGTTGCAATGATTACATGTAACATTCTTCAATTTGGACCTCGACTTGCTTCTAGTTTTATCTCTATCATTCGGACCTCTGTACTTGTTTCTCCCCCTCTCTTCAGTAACCAAAACATCAGAGTGTAAAGATGAAGAAGATGAGACCTGAGATCTTCTTCTCATCTCTTCATTCAAGACACCACTCTTAATATATTTCATAGTTACAACACCACCGGGAGCAGAATTAGTCAAAGAAACTCGAAGAGTCTCCCAAGAGTCTGGCAGAGTATTAAGAAACCAAAATCCCTGAATTTCTTCATCAAACTTTACACCCATTCCGGACAGCTGGTTAAGGACTCCTTGAAAATTATTTACATGATCAGAAATAGGACTGCCCTCTTTACACCTGATATTCATCAATTGCTTAAGCAGGAACAACTTGTTATTGCCAGTCTTCGAAGCATAAAGTGTCTCGAGCTTGTCCCACAAACTTCTGGCATGTGTCTCATTCGCAATATGATTTCTAACATTATCTTCAACCCATTGTCTGATATAACCACAAACCTATAAGTGCTCAAATTCCCAATCTTCATCTGTCATTGATTGAGGTTTAGTAGACGTAAACACATGTAGATGCATTTTCTTGACAAATAAAAGATCTTTCATCTTGTCTTTCCAAGTATGATAGTTACTACCATTCAAACACACCATCTTACTCATATTTACCTCCATCATTCAAATCAACAATCAATAACAACCAACGCTCTGATACCACTTTGTTGGAAAAGACAAGGGCACTATAAAAGAGCCCGACAGGGTAGCAGCGGAAGAATACCCAAGTCTAAACTTTTCCTTCCAATTTAAACTAAGAGGAGACAAGCAAACCAAGCAAAACAAAGTAATATGGAAGCAAAAGAATTACCACACAAATACGATAGGACAAGAATAAAGACAATCACACAAGACACCAAATTTACGTGGAAAACCCTTCGGTGTGAAGAGTAAAAACCACGGGACCAAACCTCTACTATAATCACCAAATAGTTACAATATTGTTCTCCAAAATGGCCAAAAAACAAGTGTCAAACAACAAGAAACAATACATAAACCACAACACCAAACACTAGAGAAATAAAGGAGTGAAAACACAAAAAATCCAGCTACTGTTCGGAAATGAAGAACAGGAGCTACAGGCCACCAAATCAAGCTCCGTCAGTTCCTAATCAAAGATTGAGATGAGAGGAACAAGCAGTAGAAAAATCAGCTCAATCGGACAAGAAACGAAGCGGGAATCGCAATTTGAAGTTGACAGCTGTGGCTGGAATTTAGGTGCGAAAATCAGCTTTGTTTTTCTCTCTTCGGCTACTGAAAACTCTCTTTTTGTGACCTAAAAAGATTAATATATATGCCCCATAGTAATAGGCCTATGGACAAAAGTGAGTTGGTCCAAATTAAGTTTCATTTATCCACACAGGAAGGAAAAAAGACTCAATAACCCAACAATTATAAGTACTAGTATTGACCATAAAAGAATTCCACTTTGTTGAGTATAACTTATAAAAGTATCTCTCTATCTTCTGATTAAGCCCTCTCAAATGACAATGACACCTCAACGATTGCTCATATGCTAGACCACAAATATATATGCTGATTCCCTGCTAAACGGTTTGTATTATAGGTATCAAACCAACGAGTTGGGCTGAATTTTGGCGAGTCGAACTCCATTAATAAATGTAAAATTTACATAAATCTCAACAAGCTTACCTCTAATTACTATATGTCTCTACTTTTTGTTAAATTATAAATAATTCCTTGTTTTGCAATTTTCGAATACATAATTAGCAGCCAGATACATAATTTTGAAGTTGAGATGCGTAATTTTCAACTTAAGAATGTAATAGTTAATTATACTATTTTTGCTCAGATACATAATTAACATTTGGATACATAATTTCGAAGTTGAGATACATTATTTTGATTACTGAGTTACGTCTATTTCTAAAACTATTTGGTCGAGATACATAATACATTAACTAGACAAAAGGGAGATACAAATTAAAATTATGTATCTAAAAATTTATGTGTTTGTGAATTTATCCGAGTGTTTTTCTTAAAAAAGATTTAGGTTATTAATAAACAGGATAGAGATTTTATGTAATTTAGTAAAAATAAGTTGTGGTGTTGTGTAATTTTTTCTTAATAAATAGGCCCAAAAATTACTTAGGACTAAACTGGGCTAAGAAACGGGCCATGACATAAATAGCCCAATTTTTTCTAAAGTTCTTTTTTAATTCTGTATTTTTTTTTTAAATAATTTTTTAATTATCAAATAATTTTTTCTATGGTTATAAATATCATATCAAACAAAAATAAACAAATATATTTTGACAGGTTTTTTCGATCAGTTTGGGCTACATATTAGCGCAGATTTTAGATGTGGTGAAATTGACTAACAAAAATGACGAACTTCATTATACAGATGATAGGACAGGGCTAAGGAAGTAATCTAGATGGAGATTAGGATGAGCTTTGATGAATAAAAGAAGAATTGGTAGAAATTCTCAAAGGTGAAACAAATCAAACCTATTTTCAGACAAAGAAGATAAAAAAAGAAAATTATAGAGGCTAGGAAAGCTCCGGAGATTCTATGGGAAATTGAAAACGTCAAAGTAAGTTGTAGCTTATAAATAGGAAGATAAGGAGATAAGGGGCGAAGGATATTCATGATATTCGGAAAGATTTCTGTTCATTCGCTCTACGAGCAGAGCCGTATACCGAAAAAAAGAAGCGACTACCTTACTTAAGCAATTCTTCTTATTCTTCTTGAATTGCAATCATTGAGTTCAGATTCAGATCCAACCAGCAAAACATACGGTCTTGGACACTTAACCAAGCTCTTGATGAGCGGTATCCACTTTCACCTTATTCTGCTCTCCCCAGCCTCCGGCTTGGGTGTGGTGAAGAAAGGGGCCAGTGAGATCGACCCCGATCAGTGCAGTTAGATAGTTAGAGTTAGTAGTTTCTTCAACAATTCTAGTTCTTATTCACTGGAAATGCTTTCTTTACTGGAGCAGGTAATGGAAATGCTGAAGTTTGAGCTAGTCTTTTCCTGTCTTCTCTGCCTTGCCCACTCCACCTTATTTGCTGAAGGAAGGATACAATTGTCGAAGCTGAAGTCCCATTCAATTCATAGAATTTCGCCTACTACCCTCTTACTGGCACGCCTACCAACTAGAATGAGGATAGTCAGACTAACCTCAAAAAAGAACTCTCACTCGAGAAAGCGACCCTTTTCTGCCTTTCTTGCTTGATTCGTCTTTCATCTCAGTGTCTTATCCGGATTGACCAAACCCGCCACCTCATGTGCCAAAGTCAAACGGTTGTTAGCGCCTTATTGATCGTGTCTTCGAAGGGTTGGAGAAGTGTTAAATACTCCTTTAGGAAAGAACTCCTTGCCATCTTTACGCCTTACATGCGGCATAAATCACATAAATCAAAGTAGAGGTCACAAGATGACCTAAAGTCCAAAAAAAAACCACTCTCCCCCGGGAGTTCTTTCGAGAACACATGCACCGGTTATTGCATCAACATCTTCTACAGATAGTTTTCCAAGAATAGCAAAGGAGATTCCACCAAGAAAGTCAACTTAAATTACGAATTCAATATGTGATTACCCGATATTGTATTAATTCAACTTATTAATCAATCAATCAATCAATCAATGTCTTAATTGTATTGTCATTTGACAAAGTTAAAAATAAATTAAGTAAAAGGAGTTTGACATGCTAAATTAGATAGTAGGACGCAAGTCCGAACCAAGTTGACTCATTAGATTGAATGCCTTTTCTTCATTAATAATTTAGTGTTTCAATACAAAACACCTGATGGTTAGTGTCTCTTCAAGTATTCGAATGGACAAAACTGGTCCCTCCAGAATCTTCAACATCATTTAGAGCACACTCCTACTAAAAAAGAAAAATTATAGCATCACAATCATCAAATGTTTAATGATTTTTTAGTGCTCTTTTTTCTGTTAATATATTTTTCTTGCTGCACAAAATTGGACCATATTTGGCCCAGCATTGGCAGCGGACAATGTCATATGCTTTGTTTTTCTTCGTCTTTGTCTTCTTGTTTTTCGATAGGAGCTGGAGCAACTTCTACTGGTGTTGGTAGAAATCTAGCATTTTCGCGTGCTAAAATTGGCAATTCCATGTTCTTAGGACGCGTTATTATTCCATTTTCGGGTGGTGGTGGTGCTTCAGCATCCCCTGGATTTGGTAATCCAATTTGTGTGAGCTCTTGGGTTTTTGCCCTCAGGAAAGAGTATAATCCCACAATGATCAGAAACATGCCAAGCAAGCTACAAAATTAAATTTTGGTAATTGATAAAAGTAGGCAATTGATTAAACATGTACAAAATAGCTAGTACTTATTATGATTACATGAAAGATCGTATGTATGTTTACCTCCCGATACTCATCTCTTGACCAAGTAAGACAGCTTCCGCGATAGTTACAAAAATCAAAGCCAGAGGATTGAACATAGAAGGATAAGTTGGTCCTTTTTTTGTAACTGTCCATGATATGAAGCAGAATGTTGCTGCCGTTGCCAATGCTCCCTACAATAATAGACAGGCACTTATAAGTTTCAAAGGCAGATTTAGGATTTAAAACCTTATGAGTTCAAGTTTAGAATTCTAATTAAGTATTCTTACCGAGTAAAAGATAGTGATTAGCTGCAAATTGAGTCCCAGCTTCCAAGAGGCCTTTCTTCTATCTATGCATACTCCAACAATCGCGCCTTGGACAGTTGCAATCATGCTTACAATAAATGTTGCAGAATATTTGTATGGGAACACTTTGGACACCTTGGCCTGTCACACATACAGTTAAGAAAGGTATAATATGATAAATTACAAACTAAAGAACCTTGTTTAGATACAAGCTTACCTGTATAAGGAACCAACAAGCATAGGACATACAGCTACACATCAAAAATATAGTTCCACGAACCACATTCTCATTAGCCTTGGAAATATTTTGATGCTTGTGGTTATGACTGATATAGAATACTTTCCCTTTGTAAAGAGTAATTGTCAATGCTCCAGCCAAGCATAACATTGCACCTAAAAGTTTAATTTTACCAATCTTCGTCTTCAGCCTTAGCTTTTCCATACTACAACATATGTGCACAACGAAGAACTAAAAAAAATTAAAGACATGAAACTAACTCGATCGATATAAATTACATGCCCAGAACTGAATGTTAAAGATGAGGAATGTTCATTTTTAGTTTCATACCCTAACACAGTTGAGAAGATGAATGTGACAATTGGAATCAGATTGAGGAAGTTAGTAGCATATGTGGCAGTTGTGTCTTTGAGGCCATAATAGAAAAGTCCCATGGCCATGATGATCCTGTTACATTGGCAGTTTTACAATACATAATGAGGTTACATATGTATTGTCAGCACTGAAATACAGAGGAGGAATACTGATCAATCAAGAAAATACTTTTGGACTATATTTGAAATATTATTGGGCTTAGTCCGTCCATAAAGGGGTGCTAATTAGTAAGTTGATTGGCCCATCAATTGATCAACTTTACCTAAAACCCCATGAATAAAAGCCTATATGGACACCATTATGGATGTTAAAACGTACACTCTTTACTTCATAATCGAAAAGCTATTGGTTCACGTGAATCCGTTTATATGATAGACTCGCCTATGATTCCGTACCCAATCAAACAGTACAACGTAGGATTACCACTTATGGTAAAGCTTAAATGAGCATCCAGATGCAATGAGTTGATAGTTGAAAAGATGCTTGCCTAAATCCCAACCTAATCGTAATTAAGATGGCGATTACTAATTGCCATAAATCTATCATATCATATGGTATGTAAAATAAGTCCTACGTTAGGTAGGTTTTACCAAATATGAAAGATGTCAAGTTAGAATAGTGCATACGACACCTTCTCATGGAAATTAACATGCTTGCTCAAGTTAAATGAGTAGTCATTATAATCATTCGGAAATAAACTCAAACACATGAGGACGACTATAAATTCATCTGTAGCATAAATATTCTGATTGATTTGTGACATAGGTGTGAAATCCTTAGCCAGAGTTCTTAAAGCAGAAATTGTATTGGTTAGACTTAAAAATAAATCAATCAAATTATTTGAGCGAAATTCAAACGAGCAACAACCAATAGTAAAAGTATTTTTCTAGCCATATCCGATAAATTCCCTCTCTCTTTAACAAATAAATAGACCGTCGATAATCAATCCAAACTAAATGAATTAGGCAGATTATAATTTCATGAGTTAATTTGTGTCACACTCTCATCAACATGAAACAGTAGCAAGTAAGTCCTAATTCATAGCCAATAGCCCAACATAATTAATGCAAGCCTAACAAAACTTAATTGTCACATCAGAGGTCACAGTTAATATTTAATAAATTAAGGATATCATTGCATTGACAATGACAGCTAACAAGATAGTAATACGGTTGAAATGAAAGTGAAAGTCTCCTAAAATTTTAACCAAAAAAAAAAGAAAAGAAGTCTCCTAAAATAAATGTCTATAACATGGTTAATTTACTATTTAAACAACAAAAGATATCATGAAATTCAAATACAGATGTAGTTATGGCTTTTATCGTATAGGTGGTCAACTTCATGGCATTTATGTATAGTACATATTTCCATTTCCAAATATTAACCAAATTTCACACGAAACTTGTTTAATTTGTGTGATTCATGAACGTGCTTAGAATTGAATCACGTACAATTTACTGAGTGGTTCATAAGTACAAAGAGTCAAAAGGTGCAAATTAATAAAGCATCAAAACACTATATACTTCTACATATATTTACTTTGAAACAACATGACAAATTAAGGGATGGGTTTAATTAGTGTTAAGGATTATGAGCATTGTCTCAGATCATGCGCAAGTTCACTTTCATGGAACTCTTGAAGCGATTTAATTTGTGATTATCTCAATTCTCAGTCAATCATAAAAAAATAAAGCTTCATTTCATCATAGACTTTGAAAGTGAAACTCGAAAAATTTAAAGTTGTGTTTAGACTTCATTTTTACATGCGTTTTATTTTTTAAAAAAAATTAAAATTTTGTGAGTGAAAGTCACGAACTATCAAATGTTCAAAGTATATGATCAAATATATACTCCCTCATTTTCAAAATACTTGTCACAATTTTCTTTTCGAGAGTCAAATCATACGAACTTTAACCAATATTTAAGATATACTTTTTATACATAAAAAAATAGATTAAAAAAATAAAAATAAAAATAAATTTACAGTACTTTTCCTATAGCATCTGAATATCTAAATTTTAATATTAGAATATTTTATTTGTCTAATCTATTTTTAGCTTTAAAATTTTAATCAAACTAACTCGCGAAAAGCTAAAAGTGACAACAATTTTGACAAGAGAAAAGTATTTGAAAATGAATTTAAGTTTTGTGCACTATCATTGTATAAAATATTTTACACTATAGGTAAACTTGACTTAATATTGCAGGTTACCTAATTTTTTCTTTTTCAATTTTTATGTAAATAACTGGATAACCTGCAATTGTGCACTGTCATTGTATAAAATATTTTACACTATAGGTAAACTTGACTTGCTATTGCAGGTTACCTAATTTTATCTAATAGCATAAAATATTTGTACACTGAACAATGCACAAAACTTAAACTCTTTGAAAATTAACTCTCAGAATCCATAACCAAAAACCAGCAAAGTAATGCGAAAAAAGGGGGAAAATATAGACATTTGTCATGAAATGAGAAAGGTGGCAAGATGAAGAGCGTATGTATGTATATATGTCGTCATGAAATGGCTCAAGTTCCCGTACGTGGTTTGTTAATTCCCTTTTTAGTTATCCATTAATACCATACTATCTACTGTCAGTCCTACTAACAAACAACGACTTACCCCGTTAATGCTATCATAAACAGCCAGAAAAATATTGACCACGTCACTTTCTTCAAACTCTCCCTACACCCAAAACAAATCAGAACATGAGTATACATTAATCTCAAAGAGAAAAATGAAGATGAAGATAAGCTAAGTTGTGCGGATCCGTATCAGATTCTTAAAAAATACGTGAATCCGACACGCCGTGAGCGACACAGAAGATAAGTAATAAAACGAACCTTTCCCAAAGTAAAGCAAAAGGGGCGATGCAAAGAGTAGCAACGACATGACGATAAGTCATGAGGGCAAAAACAAAGGTGCCGTGACTTAATATCACTTTTGAAAGAAGTTGTAATCCAGTTGCTATCACTTGAACTGTCAACATTCCTATCAACACATTTGATCCATTCAACTTTTTCTTTATCTTCTCCATCTTCATCACCATGTCTCTACTGCTAGCTCCCTTTTCTTTCTGCTACACAAAATTAAAAGTAAATATATAGAGAGAAAAGTGCTAGAGAGAGCAAAACGTAAACTCACAATCTTTGGTGTGTTGTCTTTTCTTTCTCATTGTCTCCATGTTTTTAAGGGAAAATATAATGAAAAGATGAAGAAATAATATACAAGTGATCTCCTGGATCCCAGCAACAACTTGAATGTAGAGTGAATTCTTTGTGTGAAAATACATATTGGTTACGATTTTCTATTTCTATTTAAAAATAACCACGTGTGTAAAATAAAACTGTTGGGGAAATCTCCTATATTAATACATGCACTTTATTCATCGCCACGTACCTAAATTACTGTGATCAAAGTTTTAATTACTACTCCTTCGGTTCACTTTGACTTTAAGTTATAAATAAAATGTATTATATTTTATTATAATATTTATTAATAGGTGTATAATCTCAATAAACTTGAGAAATGAGTAATTTATAATGTTAAGGATAAAATAAATAAATTTCTTTTGAAGTAAATAAAGTAAAAGTGAAATTGATTTTTAGTTGGATAAACAAACTCAACCGGTGATTTCTAACAAGTCTCTCTTTTTCTCGATATACCGCTCTGCGAGCAAGGCGAATGAACAGATATCTTACCGAATATCATGAATACTGAACATATAAAAGTGAACAGATAGAGTACTATTTTTATCATGCCAATTATTCCTTCTGTTTCAAAATATTTATTGTGTTTTTCTTTTATATGTAAAGATTAATCAAGAGACATTTATTTTAATTGGTAAGACATTTTCTTTTATATGTAAGAAATAATCTCTCTATTTGTAATGGGTAGTTTAAAACATACTCAGCACAATTAAGAATAAAATGAGAAAAATATAATTAATTTTGTCTTGAACTTTTAAGATAATAAATATATTAAGATAACTATGACAGGCAAGTATTTTGAGACTGTGGAGGAGGGGTAGTAATAATAATAATAATAATAATAATAATAATAATAATAATAATAATAATAATAATAATAATAATAATAATAATAATAATAATAATAAGAATAATAATAATAATAATAATAATAATAATAATAATAATAATAATAACAATAATAATAATAATAATAATAATAATTACATGAATACTTCCACAGAAGAGTCATTAGCTGTATCGAAAATAAAGGAGAGTCCTAATTAACTAGCACTTTATCCAGTTTGTGCTCTCAACCAGTTTTTGTATACGTCTCTTTAAATTTTGATAAACTGCAATTAAATATGTGAAACAGAATTCTGGTACAAGTAATATTCACTAATGAGACACAAACGTCTGTCTTTTTTATTTAAAGATTAATGAATTCTATGTTATCAGTGACATACAAAGTATTGGTACAAATACGGTCGTTTGTAAGGCAAAATCTTTTACTATAAGTGTAAATCTATTTCTAAAAATAGAACTAATTAACTTCTACATGTTGGAATTTAAAAGTTAAATCATTTATGTTATAAAGTGGCACTTGCAATGCTTATTAAAGTCCTTTATTTAATAATAGCTTCTTTGGCCATACTTTTAAAAAGTCGAAAGTGCTTATTTACAAAAATTAAGGTGTTTAATCAAAGTTTTTTTTTTAATTTTAAAATAAGTGTTTATTTTAGTGATATTTCTTGAATTTGGTTGAGTTGCGCTAAAGCTTGCTAGGTTATATATGTTAGTAGCATAAACTATTTTCAAAAATTAAAAGACATGCAGAAGCACTTTTCAAATTTTTACAAAACACAAGTTATTATAAATTAACTGTTTATCTCCAAAATTACTCTTTCGAGAAATACTAAAAAAATATTTTTAAAAATTAGGTAAATTTTAGAATTTTAGTCAAACAGCCTACTAGTTACAGTGCTTTTCAGTCCATAACAAACCGTAATATTAGGAGATTACAAATTGTAGACGTAAGCTACATCGGCAGTGCTTTGGTTGTGTTTCTATTTTTAGACATGCTTGTTTATCACAACATTTGCACACAAGATTTCTCTTTCGTGTACTTTCCTGATTTTTCTATTTTTTTTAATTTTTTAATTTTGTTACCGTAACAAAATAAGTTGAGGATATATTGAAAATGATCTTTCTAAACTTTATGAAGTAGTCATTGTAAAATTTATGAATACTCTATCTTCTTTAGATTCACAGTTCAATTACACTAATAGTCCAATGTATATTATTATTGTTGTTGTCGTTGTAATATTACTGTAATTTGACCACAATTGGGCTGAAGTAAAGTGAAAGTTATTTATTTATCCCATCTACTTTTATTGATCTAAATTTATTTGGTATAAATATTATTAACTCTGAGAGTGAAGCTTATTACCGGATTAAGGAGGGAAAAGAGACTCAGAGAGATTGAAATTTTCAAGTGAAACTAATCTCGTTTTATTAACTATTAAAAATAAGAAAAAGACGACCTCGATCGAATTGAGAAAGTAGATTTTAAGAAAAACACATACATGATTTTTTTTCATGACTACTCATTATTTAAAAATGTTGCAGACTACTCATGACTACTCTTTTATTACTACCATCAATCGATTAAGTATACAAATAAAAGTGATTTATTTATTTCTAGATTACTCCTCCAGGCTCCAAGTAGATAAGAACTTCAAATTTTCTTATAATACCAAATAGTCCAGCCACAACATTTTTTAAATGCCCAAAATGTTTATGTCAATAATTATTTAAGAAAAGATATTATTCTATGTATAGAAAAAATCTCAACATAAAATATTTTAATTGAAATATTATTCATTTTTTATCAAACCAAAAAGAGAGATATCAAGGCCTGGAATGGATTAAGATAGATACTAAGAGCAATCCAAATACTAAAATTGGTACTGATATAATAAATGATAGTTATCAAATAATTCATAAAATTGAGAAAAGGGTATCATCAAAATCCAAAAAACATCTGCATTTTATTTTATTTTATTACAGCAATTCGAAAAGTATCATTTTGTTCATCTTTCGAATTTGGCAGTCGAGCCAGTTAATCTAGGCGAAAAGTTCCATCATTACTTCAAGGAGTATATACTATCACAACAACACTTGCACTGAATAAAAATAAAAAAAAGTTAAGTAATATGCATGAAAAAAAGAAAGAAAAAAACCATTTACCTTAAACTGCTATTTGATCAATAAAAAGTTTTGAGTCCCACACACTACGTACGTGACTCTTCCTTAGCTAAGTGAACAAGAATATTGAGAGGAAAAATGTTCAAGTGCTTTGGCTAACGCAATAAAATTTATCTATTAACTTGTAGATTTTTTAAGTTATAGACATGCATTAGTATAAATTGTGCCATATCTACTTATAAACACAATATATTGGAGCCTCAGTTTATTCTCTAATTAATGATAGATTATCTACTAATTTGTCTAAGTGGACCAAATATTATGCATTGTTGGCTGTGTCAGCTCTTGTTAAGTTTTGCCTTAATGACAAGGCAAACGTGTGTCGTGCTCCTTCTTTTGAAGTTGATCTTTTTGCTGTTAATTTCATGATTTAGAAAATGCATTTGCTAATGAATAGCGCTGGTATGTTGAGTTATGTGATCATTATTATACATCAATAAATAATATTTAATAATAAAGATAAAATGAATATAAAATAGTAAATTATTTTTTAATTTTTTACACTGAATAAGTATTGTTGAATATCTATTTTTAGTATAGTGAATAAGTAAAAAATAAACATAGGGAGTATAATGTCTAGACTAGTTTGTATTTGTTGTGATTAAGGGGTCTTGTAGTTTTAATTTTGATGATTTGACAAATCCAACGAAGGAACCTGGTCCATCAACTGTTGGATTGTCCTGTTGTCGTATATGCACAACTGTAAACAATACTTTCTTGCAGCTAAGGGTGTCTAACGGGCCGGGCCTCAGAACCGGCCCTCCCATTTTACTCGGGTTCCGGGCCGGTTACGGGCCGGGTTTGGCGTTAACTGGGCCGGGCCGAGCCAAACAGTAAAAAAATTAAAACCCACCCGAATCCGGCCCACTTAACCCAATCTGGTCAAACCCACCAAGACCCGGTCAAACCCGGTTAAAAACCGGTCAAATCCGTTTAAAAAATAAATAAATAATCCAATATACACTATATACACTCCAATATACAATATATATTTTTAAAAAAATATATAAAGTATAAACAATTACACATATATACGTACCATTCAATATATAATTATATATGACTATACGTACTACTTTAAATAAAACATATGTTATAATAGTATAATATATATATATACACTACAATATATATATATATACTAATTTATAAAACATATACTCATGTATACGTTAAATATATACTAATTTAGAAGATATATACACATATATATGCACCATTCAATATATATATACTACTTTAAATAAAATATATACTACAGTATAGTGATATACATATATATATATATACAACAATATGTATATATATATAGTTACATACTAATTTATAAAACATATACAGTTGTATACTTTAAAGATATACGTCTATAGAAGATATATACACATATATACGCACCATTCAATATATATGTACTACTTTAAAAAAAGTATATACTACAATATATATACTAATTTATAAAACATAAAGTAATGTATACGTTAAATATACACGTCTATAGAAGATCTATTCACATATATACACTCTATTCTATGTATATGTAATACTTTAAATGAGATATATACAATATATATACATTACAATATATATTTGTATAGTTATATACTAATTTATAAAATATATACACGTCTATAGAAGATCCATTCACAACTATTCTATGTATATGTAATACTTTAAATGAAATATACTATAATGTATTGTATATACATTACAATATATATTTGTATAGTTATATACTAATTTATAAAACATATACACATGTATACATTAAATATACACTTCTATAGAAGATATATACACGTGTATACGCACCATTCAATATATATGTACTACTTTAAATAAAATATATACTACAATATAGTGATATACATACATATATATACAACAATATGTATAAATATATAGTTACATACTAATTTATAAAACATATACACTTGTATACTTTAAAGATATACGTCTATAGAAGATATATACACATATATACGCACCATTCAATATATATGTACTACTTTAAAAAAAGTATATACTACAATATATATACTAATTTATAAAACATAAAGTAATGTATACGTTAAATATACACGTCTATAGAAGATCTATTCACATATATACACTCTATTCTATGTATATGTAATACTTTAAATGAGATATATGCAATATATATACATTACAATATATATTTGTATAGTTATATACTAATTTATAAAATATATACACGTCTATAGAAGATCCATTCACTCTATTCTATGTATATGTAATACTTTAAATGAAATATACTATAATGTATATACATTACAATATATATTTGTATAGTTATATACTAATTTATAAAACATATACACATGTATACATTAAATATACACTTCTATAGAAGATATATACACGTGTATACGCACCATTCAATATATATGTACTACTTTAAATAAAATATATACTACAATATAGTGATATACATATATATATATATACAACAATATGTATATATATATAGTTACATACTAATTTATAAAACATATACACTTGTATACTTTAAAGATATACGTCTATAGAAGATATATACACATATATACGCACCATTCAATATATATGTACTACTTTAAAAAAAGTATATACTACAATATATATACTAATTTATAAAACATAAAGTAATGTATACGCTAAATATACACGTCTATAGAAGATCTATTCACATATATACACTCTATTCTATGTATATGTAATACTTTAAATGAGATATATGCAATATATATACATTACAATATATATTTGTATAGTTATATACTAATTTATAAAATATATACACATGTATACGTTAAATATACACGTCTATAGAAGATCCATTCACTCTATTCTATGTATATGTAATACTTTAAATGAAATATACTATAATGTATTGTATATACATTACAATATATATTTGTATAGTTATATACTAATTTATAAAACATATCCACATGTATACATTAAATATACACTTCTATAGAAGATATATACACGTGTCTACGCACCATTAAATGTATATATACTACTACTTATAAAATATACTACATTATATATACATTACAATATGTATAGATATACTTATATACTAATTTATAAAACATATACACATGTATACGTTAAATATACACTTCTATAGAAGATATATGTACAAATATACAAAACATATGCTACTTAATATAATAAATTAATAATATTTAGTAGTAAATTAATAATATATTAGAAGTAAGTTTTTAATTTAAAGTAGAAAACTAGAAATTCAATTTAAAATTTTAAATCGTTAAATAAAAAAAATTAAAAAACAACGACTAAGGAGTGAATGAATTTGGGGAATTTTATTGATTGCAAAATGATCCAAAATTTATAATTTACATGAATGAAAAATCTATAAATTATGCATCATTTTTTCCAACTCATTCATGTTAATATTAATGGGAACTTGCATAGGATAATCGAAGTCAACGGGGGCAAAATCATGCATTGGACTTGATTCTGCTGAGTTCTCCCGTGAAGTCATAATTTCTTCAAGTTTCAGCTCGTCGCTCTGCTCCGGTTCCATTCCTTGGTTTCTTCTTTCCGCTCTAATCCAATCTCTGAGGCAAACTAGAACATTTATTGCATTGCTTCCCAATGAGTGTCGGTTGTCTCCAAGCTGTTGTCGTCCCTGACTGAAGGCGCTCTCTGATGCAACGGTTGACATTGGAACATTCAAGATATCTCTAGCTAATCTTGAAAGCACAGGATATTGTGATTCATTATTCCTCCACCAATCCAGCGTGTTGATCCGTCGTCTGCGATCCTCTGGTGCCGTCCGAAGATAATATTTCAGCTCTTCCCGATAAGTTGATGTGTAAGTTCTCTCATCAACACTGTTCCAACAATTTAAATCATAAAACGAATCAGAAAAACTTATCAAAAGCGTAGATTTTATTTTTGTTATAGCAGTCTTGTTGTTAGAAGCATTATCAAAAGCAATACATAAAATTTTATTTTCTATACCATAATATCCGACAATTTTAACAATAGAATCATCAATAAATTGTCCAGTATGTTTACGATCTTCATCATATAAAAAAGCAAGAATACGTTTTTGCATCACGAAATTACTATCCATCCAATGACAAGTAATGGTTAAATAATCATTTTTATTTACAGTACGACCAAGATCAGAAGTTAGGGACAATCTACATTGAATATTTTTTAACAATGTTGATAAATAAAAACAATATTGTGAATGGAGTCTAAAAATATCAGACCGACAAGTAGTTTTAGGAATACCATTAAACATAGGATTATAAATTGCTTGTATATAACGAATAAAAGCATCAGAAGAAGGAAAACTAAAAGGCAAACAACCCACACCTACCATTTTAGCTATTTCTTCCCTGTCCCTCAATTTATTATACTTTTTCGCTACTTGACCGGTTGTTGGGTCCATTCTAGTTTACGTTGATCCACCAATATCCCCACCACCTTTTGCAATATTTAACTCTCTTTTGTGATCTTCAGCTATATGTCTCGTTAACGTATCCGTACCCCCTTGCTTGCCTCCACTTCTATGCTTATATATTTGTTGACAAATATTGCACTGCACCTCAATATCTGATATACGTTCAAAAAATTGTCATGCAATACTAGTTCTTTTACGAGGTTTTGGGGCACTGGGAGGACGGGAAGAGAGATTAACTGATTCAGATCTTACGTTAGCATCTCCTACTGCGGGTGTTTCAGCAATATTTTCATTATCTTCGTCTAAATTAACTACATCTACTTCATTTTCTTCTTCTATACCGTAATTTTCCTGAGCTTCTACATAATCCATATCGTGAGCACCTACACCTATTTCTTCCTCAAAAGGTGTACCAAGCGGTACCGGAGGCGAAGGCACACGGGTATATCTATTACTTGAACTACCTCTACCGCTAGTAATTCGCTTTTTACTACCACTACCGCTTCCGGGACAAAATTTTTTAATACCTTTAGCAGCGAGGTTTTTTAATTTATCCATAATATAAATTAAATTAAACTAAAAATATTCAAAATACACAAATATAATAAAATTAAATATTAAACAATTAATACAATAAATAAAAATTAAACGTAAGAGATGGAACGACAATACCAACTTTTGGAAGTATCCGAAGATTGCGACTTTAGAAACTTCCGCTCGTACTTTGTAAACGAAAATTAAAAAATTAAAGTGAACACTTTAAGAAATTAAATATATTGAATATTAGAGAATTGAGAATTGAGATTTGAGAGAGTGAAAAATTGTGTGAAAAATGATTTGAAGTTGTAGGGTATTTATAGATTTTTTTGGGGGATTAAAAAATATTTTTTAAAGTTTTTTTTTTTTTTTTTATTAAATGGGCCCAAACTAGCCGTTTGGACCCAAAAACGGCTATATAGCCGTTGGGCCAACGGCTAGTTTGGCCCAAAATCCATTTTTTTTTTAATTTTCCGGGTCGGGCCGGGCCGGTTAACCGGCGGGCCTGGACCGGGCTTGATCCGGGCCGGGTTAACCGGGCCCATTTTAACAAAAAAACCGGCCCGGGACCAAGAACCCTAAAGCCCTAGGGCTTACCGGGCCGGGTCAAACCGGACCGGATTAGCTAATCGGGCTGGGTCGGCCCGACTCGTTTGACACCCTTATACCCTTACTTGCAGCTGATTGGTAGAACTGCGTTGCACTGGCGGCTGGCCTGTCCAAGGTGGACAGAGTATTGTTAAGTTTTGCTCTCTAGTATAAAAGCAAAATCTGATAAGAGAAAATTTTAGTTTTTGCAATTACGTATTTACCCACTCAAGCAAAAGCATTCAAGATCATTGCTCACTGTTAACAAGGGACCTGATAAAGTTCATTCTCTCTATATTGATTTCTTGAGTTGTGGTCTTTCATTTTGATTATTGTAAATTACCTACTCCAGAGCTATAAAGGATTGTAGGTATTAGTTTTGTTTGTGTTCTTAAGATGAGTTGCGTAAACTAAAGTTAGTTACTCGATTCAACTTTTGTTTTATCAAGTTTTCTACATCATGAAATCTGTTATTCTAGGTAGAGTTACCTAGGGAGTCAACTAGAGTTAGTTGATTGAAAGGGTAAAGTAAAGTCGCTGCACTATACTTGTAATAAAGGTGTTATAAGGTGGTTATGATTAGGAATTTAATCCATGCGATTATTGGAGTCTGTAATCATACTTTTGGCTTGAAGATAGCAGAGATCGATGAAAATCCTATGAGACAGATTGTAGTTTTTCCTCCCCTAAACAAGGAGGTTTCCACATAAACATTGTGTGTTCTTTATCTTCAACATTTTTATTGTATCTTGTTATTTATTAATTCTGTGTGTAAAGAACCTGATCCTCTTACTTGTGGTGATCTCATATAAGCTAACAGGGGTGTTTATGGATAATAATTTTTTTTTAATAAAATAAAAAATCGAATCAAACTGAAGAAAGGAAAACGACACTTCCTGGAGTTGGCTTGGTTTTGTTTTATTTTGATTTTTAATTAATTAATACAGTTTGATATTAGATAAATTGACTTAATTACTTTGATTTCTTATTAAAGGGAAATTGATTCAAATCGAATTACAAAAGCTCTTAACTGTGAGTATTCATTGCATACCTGCTAATCCTCATACTAGGATACAGATAACACGCAATTTTGTCCATCAAAATTTAGATAAATAATTTTAAAATCACCTATTTTTTTTTTTTTAATTTATCTTTCATGACATTCGAACCATTACCTCAAAGATCCTTCCGGCCATTTACTGGATGGATACCAGACCAACATGAATAGTGCAACTCACCATAACAGCAAATTAAACATATTTTAAAGTGTGTAATGTATTAGGCTTGATAGCAGACCATTAGCAAAAAATTGGATAAAATTTCCAAAAAGTCATTTAAATATTGTAAAATTATATAGGAAAATCAAACTTAAATTTATTTTATATTAATAAAGCCACACAACTTATGAATTTTCTCTTACGAAGTTGCTCTAGTCTGACTTCCCACTTCAAATCATGAAAAAAATTTGATTTGACAAAATAAGTTAATTTTTTAGCCGGAGCATACCAGAACTACATTCTTTCAAGTGCATTTTAAAGAAAAAAAAAACAGAATTGATAAAATTTCATCATTTTATTTTTGTTATTTGTTTGATATAACTGATTTCAACTCTTTTGCAACTTTAAGTAAATATTTTGCTTTTATCTTAGAACAAAGGTGACTGCATTTTTTCAATGGAACGATGTAAATTATCTCCAAGAGCAAAATAAATCATCACAAGTTAATAATGGAAAGGAATTTTGTTATGATTGTAGACACGTAATTTCATTCCTCTCCAATATTATTTTACTTATTTTTATTTTATCCTACCGTGTATCCTCACTCATATAATTACATTCCATAAAAATTCAAATAATATCTCTCAACAAAATCCCTAACAACCCTTTCTATTAAAAGAAACACATTACCCATACCCCTACCCCCAACACCCCATACCCACGTGACCCCGCCCTCATATTTCTTGTCCACAAAGGGAAAAAAGAAAAAACATTAGAGAGGGGCCCTTTTCTTTTCCTTTCTTCATGAACAGCAAAAGACCATAGCACACACCCACTTCATCATCAACACACCAAACACACAACAACAATTCTCAATGCACACACGACAATACTGGTACACACAGGCAGAGTGAGACGAGAGAGAGGTAGAGGAAAAGATACACAAACAGTGAGAGAAATTGAGAAGGGGAGATCGAGAGAGACTTGAGCGTGAGAGAGAGAGAAGACAGAGAGAGCTGTGATTGAGAAAGAGAAAGGGAGATCGGCGACCAAACCTCCCTTCTACCGTCGCCGTTTGCACTGTTCGTGCGGCCGGAGGTTGACCGGAAAACAACCGAAAATGACCCAATCTCAAAAATCCGGTCAAACTCGCCGGAATACCCCATTCCGACGATTGTCAGTGAAGGAACCACCATTCCCGCCCCCTTTCCGTCCAATTTCAAACGAAAATCAGTCATTCGTATTGATCTTGTCGTCCATCTAGTGTCGGATTGCCGTTCATCGTCGATTGTTTTCGATTTGGGTCTATTTTGCTCTTGGGTTTCGAGATCGGTTTCAACTTCGGGGTTTTATTATTGCTGTTCGAAGTTGTTGATTTGGTAGTTTATAATTGAGTTTGTGTTCCCTGGTTCAAATTTGTTCGGACTGGGATTAGCGATATCGAATTGGATCTTTCTCATTATTGAAGTTCGGTTTGAGGTTTTTCGACGCGCGGGTTCGGTCGACTGATATTTGGAATAAAATAATCATTGAGGTCCATTTCTATTTTTTTTTTTTTTTTTAATTTTCATTGGATGGAATATCATGTGTCGTTTGATTATGATTGGTGACGAATTACTACTTTGTTTGATCGTTTGCTTAATTTTCTTGATTATGAATCCTGTAAGGAAACCATACCTCGTTAAGGATTGAAAAGAAATTTGTGGGTGGGAATCGAAAAATTGATAGAAGTGGATATTAGTTTATGTTGATTCATTGACAGTCGCTTGATTCAGGATAAAAATTGACTTTCTTACATGCGATAAAAATTGATAGGCCTAGTCGGGTAGGCAAATAGTAGGTTCGGATATACAAATTTGGAACTTGTGGATTGTTGAATGTTGAATGATTTTATTTTATGAATTTGGATCAATTGTATTCATTTGGTCGGGGAATGCTCCGAAGATTGATGTATTTATTCACCGGGGAATGCCTCGTCGTACTATGTTGGCGGAAAACGTTCGTGAGGAAGGCCCGAGGCGTCGGGTAAAGCCGGGGAGTGTAGTTAGGATTAGTATAGGTTAGATAGGATTTATTGTCGCATTTTTATTTATTTCAGGACTGTATAATCGGACTGAACACTATACTTTGATTCGTTTTTATTTGGTTTGTTTGTTTGATTGCTTTACGTGCTTCTTTGTGGTTTGTACATTCGTAGTGTTAAAATTAGCCGATATACTTCGCCAAGTGATCGTGGTCGAATCACGGGATCGAGGGGTGCCTAACACCTTCCCCTCGGTCAATAGAATTCCTTACTCGGAATCTCTGTTCGCGGATCAGTTTAAAGAGTCAAATCATTTTGAAAAAGATTTTCCAACGGTGACTTGACACATCGGATTATGTCAAGCGGTGACTCTGAGTTTAAAAGTAAATAATCCTTTTCGAAATAAATTTTCATCTTTTGTCACTTTAATAATAAAATCCTTTCGAAACTAAAATCCATCTTTTTGGAGTTAAAAAGGGGGTGTGACAGCTATGGTGACTCTGCTGGGGATGTTTTTTTTGAATTCGGGCTTATTTTTGGAGTCGTATCGGCTTGTTTGGCATTATAAGTGTATAAACATTGTTCGTGTTTTGGTTTATGTCGTTGTTATCACTGTCGTGCGTTTATGTGCTCTTTGTTTACATTTTTTCTTTATGTGTTACTGCTTTATATCTGACATCATTTGCATCACCCGAGTCAAATCTTTCTGCAACAAGTCTCGGAGTGCACGTCGTGTACACGAACTCTAGTTGAGTCACCTTTATTTTAGGAGGGGGAGTCGTCGGACGTATGGAGTGGGTGGAAAGCTGTCGCAGCCACTTCGACCATACGCTCCCCTGAACAGCTTTGTTAGTGAACCCCAGCGTAGGTCAGCCTTTAGGTCATGCTTATTTGCATCATATCGAGACCTAGCGGGACCCGTGTGGCCCTTTGTAGGAGACTCACCTCTAAAGCATCTCTACGTGCTAAATGTTGCATCTTTGAGGGTAATGTAGTCATTTGACAGACTGATTTTGGGAAAACATGTGTTAGAAGTAAGACGTGTAGACAAAACATTTGAAAAAAAAAAAGAAAAAAAAAAGAAAGAAAGAAGAAAAAAGAAGTTAGGAAAAAGAAAGAGAGTGAGTCAAAAAGAAAAAGAGAGTTATAGTTTTTAGAGTTCTTTATGACTTTTGTTTTCAAAATTTAAAAAGATTTTTTACCTTTTGCACCCATATGTCGAAAAAAAAAAGAGAATTTTTTTTCTTTAGCAAGCACGCATAATTTGAAAATTTCAAAAAAGATCTTTTGTTTAATAGGAGACTTTTATAAAAGAAAATGCAAAAAATGATAGTAGTTTTATACATTCTATATAATGAAAATACCAAAAAGTTTTTTTTCCTTCGTAGTTGTTGGTGTTAGTTTTATTTGAAGTGTCTAATTAAAAACTCAGAAAGATTTTATTCACCGATCTTTGTTTGTGTCTTTTAAGGTAGGGTCAATCTGTCAGTTAATCGTTAATGGTCCAATCTGGACGAACTATGCATACCTGATTCTCGTCCCTCGGGGGGGATACGTAGGCAACCCTCGGTGGGTTCGGTAATCTTTTAAGTTCGATTATTGTCCTAGTCCTAGTTAAGGTCCATTTTCTGTTTAGTCAAGTATTTGTTAGTGGTCATATCTAGCTAGGTTGAGTCTTCTTAGCGTTTTCATTCGATAATTTTGAGTTATAGGTCGGCTTGTCCCTGAGTCATGTGACACTTCTTTGTGTCAGAATCCCGAGGGTCGAGAATTCTCTTGCCCTTATTGAATCGTGAGTCATAATTCTGTGTATTGTTACAGGATGGAGCCGTCCACAGGGTTTAGAGTCTTGATGGTTTCCAAAGTGCCCAAAAAGTTAATCAAATGGTGGAGTATGCTCAACTATTCTGAAAGGCATGAGACATAAAAATTGTTCGGCAATCTTACATCGCTTTTGAATATCACACCCCGACCAGATCTAATAGAGACTGCATCAACCTTCTGGGATTCAGACAACTTGGTGTTTTGGTTCGGGAGTTGTGAAATGACGCCTACCTTGGGAGAAATATCTGATCTATTTCATTTGCCATATATCGGTAAGAAGTTAATCCTAGCTTGGAATCATTCTAGCAGGAGATTTCTCGAGCTTTGCGGTTTGAAGGCTAATGATCACCTAGGGTCCCTGAAATAATCTTGGATTTCCTTAGATTATTTGTTCGCTAGATTCGGGTCTCCAGATGGTTTTGATCACTTTTGGGATGAATTTTGTACTACCAAGAAGAATTGGGAGAAACAACGTCTTGAGGTTTTCTGTTTGACATTGTTAGGTACTTTAGTGTTCCTGTTAGATCAAAGACGTATCAACACTCGTTTACAATCAGTAGTGATGGCTTGGTTCAAGAAAAAGAATGGAGTTACTATCGTACCTATGATTTTAGTAGAACTGTATAAGGCTTTGACTGAGGTAAGAGGGGAGCTGCGATTTTTCGAAGGAAACAGTTTGATACTACAATTATGGATGATGGAACATTTGCACAGTCCTTCTTTGGTCAGACCGAATGTGATTGATCGTTGTTTAAACGAGCGAGTGAATGCCATCAAACAAAGAATGTGCTTTGATAAGTTCTCGTTTCCTATAAGAGTCAATGCTTGGGTCGAATTTCTTGAAGCAATAACTCATGACAATATCCCGTGGACTTATCGTTGGCTCGATTCGAAGGTAATCTTATCTGGATGTCGCATGCAACCTCTTCTTGTTCTGATTGGGCTCAAATGCACTAGACCTTACAGTCCGAGTAGGGTAATGCGTCAATTGGGTAGACTTCAAGACATTCCACCAATAATGGATCTTCAAAAGGGTGTCGAGTATTTTAAGAATATAGCCAAAGGGGAAATCAGATATGAGCAATTCTGGCTTAATGCAACGAAAATGGGCGTAGATTCTCTCAAAGCAGGTTTGGATAATCCAGGATACACTCCGAGATATAGAATCTGGCTACAATCTATTCCTCGGGATGTCAGTAGACCATTGCCAGCGCAACTTAAAGGGAGAATACAGGAAGAATGTATAATTGATGACTGTCGGGACGAAAGTACGGGGGCCAAAGTGAAGGAACTGAGAGTTCAGTTATCAAGTTTGCTTATAACTGTGGAAGGATGTCAAACCAGTCTTTTCAGGTGTGCTCCTTATGAGGCCGGAATACGTGCTAGGAGTTTCTTCCTAAGCATCAAAGATACATTGCAGGATATGTTACAGAGTTTGAATGGGAGAGCGAGAACTCCACAAACAGGTCCATCTCAGCCAGGGCTATCACGCAGCGCAACAGTTTAAAAGAGCACTTCATCTCTTTTATTTTTGAGTCCTTTGTTTTGTCATGGTATTTGTTGTGTCTTTTTTAAGTCGGTGTCCAGTTTGTTTTAACATTAGAGTCTTTATTAGAAAAGTTACGTATGTTGTCCTGTGGGTCTAGAGTGTTGTTTGGCTTTCGTTGTTTAGTTTTAAAGTTGTCTTAAATTCGAAGTTTGTTTTAGTTGTCTCTTTTATGAAATGTTGTGACGTTGCGTTGTTCTTTCATTTGTTTATTTTTCATCAAAAAAAAAATCTTCAACTTTGTGATATTTATGCATTCACCTCCCGAACTACGCAAGATCTGATTCATGTACAACATGATACGTAGGCAATCTACTTTTGAGTTTGATCTAATCATTTTGTTTCTTGGTTTTTTCATTATTTTTGTTTTATTTTAAGGAAAAAACAAAAGCCATAAAACATGATAAAAAGAGAGACAACGAGAGAGGAAAAGAAAGAAAAATAACGAGAGAAGGAAAAAAAGAATAAAAAAAGGGACTGATGCGAGAGATGAGAGAAGTGATGGTGAAGAAAAAAGAGATGTGATTGGAGTAAAGAAGCAAATGGGTGTAGGAAAATGATCGGGATGATGTTAAAATGACCTTGCTACCCTTAAAGGTTGGTAGAAATACGCATGAATCTAGAACAATTTTACAAATGTGATTCCCATGCTTGTTGTGTGACCTAATCCTAACGGGTTTTGTCTTTGATGAGCATGTTCTTTCAGATAAGTGGGTTTGCAGCACTCTGGCTAGTCACCGTACTTCACTAGATCAAAAGCGAAGCTTGCCATGGCTAGTAGAGAGATTGAAAATTCACTCATTGACCCAGATCAGGATCCCAGGGAAGAAAGTTCAGAACGCAATGATGAGGTATTGAGACTTAGAAAACAATTGCTAGATCTACACCGAGCATAGGCTAGTGGCATGCCTCCTCTTCCACTCCCTGAAGATCTTGGGAATATCCCCAATCGCCCACCGCTCTCTCAGGCGCAATTCTCTGTTCCTATTGAGTCACCGGAGCATGCACCAGGATTCACTCTACGTCAATATTATCCTGGTAGCTCTAATGTTCCCCTGGTATCTCCCCAATCAAGGCTCGTTGTTCAGCTGGCGCCACCGATCACACTGGTATTCGTGGCTCCGCCACCACCTGAAGCTCCCATATATGTTGTGCGTACGACAATGGTACTTCCTCGGTCTGCCAGTGAGCCAGTATTGAAGGTTTCAAATAGTCAGTATTATGCCCCGGAGTCTACTTTGAGAATGAATGAACCGTATGGGTACACTCAACCACATGCATTTCCATTTGATATGGAGAAACCTGTCGCAACAGAGGAATAAAAGGTCATAGTGCGGAAATTGAAAAGTTTGGAACAAGCCATGAGGAATCTGCAGGGAACCGAAGGTTATAAGAGTGTTTCCTATAAAGATCTTTGCATGTTCCCAGACGTCAACCTTCCCCTCGGTTTTAAAATGCCTAAGTTCGAGAAGTATGCTGGGCACGGTGATCCCGTGGCACACTTGAGACGTTATTGCAACCAATTGAGGGCTGTAGGGGGAAGGGAAGAGTTGCTTATGGCTTTCTTTGGCGAGAGTCTTTTTGATTTGGCTTCAGAATGGTTTGTCGATCAAGATATCGACAAGTGGAACAGCTGGGATGATTTAGCTTCCGAGTTTGTGCAACATTTTCAGTATAATGTTGACCTGATTCCTGACGAAAAATCCTTGGTCAACATGAAGAAGAAAAACACCAAAGGCTTTCGGGAATACGCGATAAGGTGGCGTGAACAGTCCGCCAGGGTAAAGCCTCCAATGAAGGAGAGTAAGCTGGTAGAGGTCTTCATTCAGGCACAGGATGAGACCTATTTTCAACATTTACTTTCGACAATGGGAAAGTCTTTTATTGAAGTCCTCAAAATGGGAGAGATGATAGAGGACGAAATCAAGACCGGCTAAATAGTGAGTTTTACTGCGTTAAAAGCCACCACACAAGCGATTCAAGGTGGATCTGGCACATTCGGAGGTAAAAAGAAGAAAGAGGACGTGGCGACCGTTGTTCCTGGACCCCATTCCTATCCCAAAAGATCGCCTCACCCCTATCCCCAATCCCAATCCCAAGCCTATGTCCAAGCTCCATATATTTCTCCCCACTATTACTACCCTCCGCAAAACCCACCATATGTCATTCCACCCCCTCCTTACCCAGTATATAGCGCACAACCATATGCCCAAACCTCTTCTTACCCGCAATCGTCCATCAGCTCCACCAAATTACCAAAACCCCTCCAGACCCGGTTTCCAACCCAGGCCCGAGTATAAGAAAGAGAAGGCGGTCAAAAATCAGTTCACACCTCTTGAGGAGTTATATGCTAGCTTGTTTGATAAGTTGAGAAAGATGAAGGTCTTAAGCCCAATTCAAGGAAGGCTTTCAAATCCACCTCCGAGGAATCTCGATTAATCTTTAAGGTGTGCATAGTATTTTGATATGCCAGGACACGATATCGAGAAATGCTGGTATTTAAAGAGAGTTTTCCAAGATTTAATTGACACAAATCAGATGTTGGTCCAGGCCCCGGAGGTTCCAAACATTAAACATAATCCACTGCCAACCCATGTTGAAACCAATATGTTAGAATTGATATATGATGGGAAAGAGTCGTCAAGGTGTTATAAGCCTATTGTCAAGATACAGACCAATGAGGAAAAATCAGTGAATGTAGCAGATTCGTTGAAAGCAATGTCATTAAGCCAAGAAGGAATGGGAAAAGATAAAGTCCAAGAAAGCACAAAGAAACCCGTGATCACAGTGAATAGAGTTAGAGCCGTCGTTGGTTTAAGTCAAGACAAACCTAAGTTGTCGGTGATAGGAGCTCCGGGTAAGCCTATCTTGACGGTGAAAGGAGCACTGACAGCGCCTATTGTCCTCAAACCGGAGACCCAACCTCCGATATTTGATACGAAAAAGGTTCCCTGGAACTATAAGCGGACTGTGATGACCTATCAGGAGAAGGAAATAGTGGAGAGATGTAGATGAGGTAGGAGGTTTGACTCGGTCAGAAAGATGCTTCGTGCCTGAAAGCTTAAGGAAGTCTAAGCCAATTGTAAGCGGACCTTCATCTATCAAAAAACCTGTCACTGAAGAAGAAGCCAAAGAATTTTTGAAAAAGATGAAGTTGCTAGAGTATTCAATAATAGATCAGTTGAAGAAAACCCCTGCTTAAATTTCCCTCTTATCTTTGTTGTTGCATTCCAAGGAACATTGTGATATTATATTGAAGGTATTAAATGAAACATATGTTCCTAGGGAGGTTACAGTAAATCAGCTTGAGAAAATGGTCGTAAAAATCTTTGAGGTCATCGGATCAGCTTCTTTGATGATGAATTGCCAATTGAAGGTACGAGGTATAATCGGGGGCTTTATATTACAGTGAAATGTGAAGATTTCTACGTCACTCATGTCATGATTGGCGGAGGTTCTGGCGCAAATATTTTCCCTATTTCCACCTTGTAAAAGTTGAACATTGGTGTTGAGAGGATCATACCCAACAATGTATGTGTCAGGGCTTTCGATGGAGCAAAGTCCAACTCTATTGGCGAAATAGAACTAATGTTGATTATAGGGCCTGTTGAATTCGCCATAGAGTTTCAAGTATTGAATATCGACTCCTCTTACAATCTGTTGTTGGGAAAACCATGGATCCACAAGGACAAAACGGTTGCATCTACATTGCACCAGATGATCAAGTTTGAGCATGACAGGCAAGAAGTGGTTATTCACGGTGAAGAGAATTTGTCCGCCTACAGATATTCTCCCTTGTCTCTAATTGAAGCAAACAATTTAGAGGAGAAATTTTTCTATCAAACTTTTGATACAGTGCCAGTAGATCGTATCCTTGAAGGACAGGTTATTTCGGGACCACAATTGTCTTCCACTTCTATCAGGATGGTGAGTGAGATTTTGAAATATGGATTTGTGCCAGGGAAGGGTTTGGGAGTGTCTCTGCACGGTATAGTTTGTCCCATATGTCCGAATGAGAACATGTGCGCTTTTGGTCTGGGATTTGAACCTACGGCTGAAGATTTGAAGAAGTCCAAGGGAAGAAAAAAGGAAACATGGTCACTCCCTCGCCCAATACCGCTACTCAGTGAATTATTTGTCAAGAGCGATGTCACGAAGCCTGTAGAATTTAAAGCTGAATTGGTTGATGACTTCTAGAACCTGCTGATTGATGTTGACATGGTTGAAGTAGGAGAGGGTACCAATAAGGTAGGCGTGCAATTCATAGGTCTTGAGGTCCAGCTCAACAATTTGGATGTCACTCCTCTCCCCATCAGGAGGGAGTTTTGGTAGTTCATTTTGTTTTTCTTTCTATTTATCCGAGTTATTCCAGGGTTGTAATTCAGAATTTAGCTTGTTTACATTATGTTGTCATTTGTGTTTAAACCTTCCTATCTTTCCCTTTTAATGAAATACAATGTCCCTTTATTTTGTGTCTAATATATTTTAATTTTGTCTTTTTCTTTATACAGTTCTCTTTATGCTGATTCTAATGACATGAAATGCATGTGGAATTTTTAGCCTAATCTTAAAATCCAAACTAATCAAGATATAATGAAGCAAGAGGGGGAATATGATGAAGAAGAGGCACTAGAGGAAATAAGCAAAAAGTTGGAACAGTTTGAAGACAAGCCGAATCCTAATTTAAATGAAACTGAGCCAATCAATCTAGGGAATCAAGAAGATGTTAGGAAAACTAAAATCAGTGTACATGCTTTACCGCAGCTAAAAGATGGAATGATTCAAGCATTAATTGATTATAAGGATGTTTTTGCATGGTCTTATGATGATATGCCTGGTTTAAGCACTGAATTAGTGGCTCATAAATTGCCAACTAATTCCACATTCCCCCATGTGAAACAAAAGTTGAGAAAGTTTAAAACTGATGTAAGCATTAAAATCAAAGAGGAAATCATGAAACAACTTGAAGCCAAAGTCATTCGAGTGGATCGTTATCCTACGTGGTTATCCAATGTTGTTCCTTCCCCAAAGAAAGATGGCAAAATTCGAGTATGTGTTGATTACCGTGATTTGAACAGAGCAAGTCCGAAAGATGATTTTCCGCTGCCCAACATTCATATTTTTCTAGACAACCGTGTTGAACATGAGGTTGCCTCTTTTGTGGTTTGCTATGGCGGATACCACCAGATCATTATGGATGATTAAGACGCGGAGAAGATGTCTTTTATCACACCATGGGGGACCTATTGTTATCGAGTGATGCCGTTCGGTTTGAAGAATGCTGGAGCAACATACATGAGAGCCATGACCACTATGTTTCATGATATGATGCATAAGAAGATTGAGGTCTATGTAGATGATGTAATTATTAAGTGAAAAAGTCAGGCTGACCATGTTAAAGATTTAAGAAAGTTCTTTGAAAGGCTTCGCAAGTATAATCTCAAGCTCAACCCGGAAAAATGTGTATTTGGAGTTCCGTCTGGAAAGCTGTTGGGGTTTGTAGTCAGCCGTTGGGGAATTGAATTAGATCCCTAAAAAATCAAAGCCATTCAGGATTTTCCCCCGCACAAGAATAAGACGGAGGTGATGAGTTTACTTGGTAGACTGAACTGCATCAGCAGGTTTATTTCTCAACTCACAACCACTTGTGAGCCCATATTCAAGTTGCTGAAAAAGAGTGCTGTGGTAGAATGGACTGAAGAATGTCAGGAAACGTTCGATAGAATCAAAAGATACTTGTCAAATCCGCCCGTGCTGGTACCACCGGAGCCTGGTCGGCCTTTGATCTTATATTTATCGGTCATGGATAATTCTTTTGGTTGTGTCCTGGGTCAACATGATGTCACGGGCAAAAAGGAGCAAGTTATTTATTATCTTAGCAAAAAGTTCACTGCATATGAGGCCAGGTACACTCTTCTTGAAAGGATGTGTTGCGCCTTAACTTGGGTAGCACAGAATTTGAAGCATTATCTTTCATCCTAAACTACTTATCTCATCTCCCGCATGGATCCTTTGAAGTATATCTTTCAGAAGCCTATGCCGACCGGTCGTTTGGCAAAGTGGCAAATATTGCTTACCGAGTTCGACATTGTATATGTGACTCGAAACTCCATGAAAGCCCAAGCCTTGGCAGATCATCTTGCTGAGAATCACATTGATGAAAAGTACGAGCCATTAAAGACATATTTTCCTGATGAAGAAGTGTTGTGTGTCGATGAAGTCGTTATAGATACTGATCCAGGTTGGAAATTGTTCTTCCATGGAGCTGTCAACATGAAAGGAGTCGGAATAGGTGCAGTTCTTATCTCTAAGGTGGGGCAACATTTTTCGATAACAGCACAACTTTGATTTTATTGTACCAATAACATGGCGGAATATGAAGCTTGCATTTTGGGTTTGAGGCTAGCTGTTGATATGGGAGTCCAGGAACTATTAGTGTTGTGGGATTCAGATTTGCTCGTCCATCAAATTCAAGGCGATTGGGAGACGCGAGATTTGAAGCTCATACCGTATCGATAATGCTTGCAGGAGCTATGTCAATGGTTTGTGTCAGTAAAATTTAGGCATATTCCAAGGATTCATAATGAGATTACTGATGCTTTAGCCACTCTGTCTTCAATGCTCCAACATTCGGATAAAACCTACATCGATCCAGTGCATATACAGAGTCGTGATCAACATGCTTACTGTAATGCGGTTGAAGAAGAGCTCGATGGAGAACCTTGGTTCTTTGATATCAAGCGATACATTCAGTCAGGAGAATACCTAACACATGCCACCAGTGATCAAAAGAGGACTATTAGGCATTTGGCTAGTGAATTTTTCTTAAGTGGGGAAATCTTATACAAGAGAACCCCAGATCTGGGACTTTTGAGGTATGTGGATGTAAAAGAAGCCTCGACGATCATGGTTAAAATACACTCTGGAGTATGTGGTCTGCATATGAACGGTTATATCTTGTCAAAGAAGATGCTTCGAGCAGGTTATTATTGGTTTACTATAGAGCGGGATTCTATTCGTTTTGTTCGGAAATGTCATCAATGTCAGGTACACGGTGATCTGATATATTCTTCTCCTGCTGAGTTGCACACAATGGTTGCTCCATGGCCATTCGTATCTTGGGGGATGGACGTGATTGGACCGATTGAGCCAAAAACGTCGAATGGGCATAGATTTATTTTGGTGTCCATTGATTTCTTCACAAAATGCGTAGAAGCCGTAACTTTGAAGTCAGTGAAAAAGAAGGAGGTAGTAGATTTTGTTCATGCCAACATCATTTGTAGGTTTGGAATTCCAAAGATGATCGTTACAGACAATGCTGTCAATCTCAACAGTCATTTGATGCAAGAAGTGTGCCAACAGTTTAAGATCGTACATCGAAATTCCACTCCATATCGTCCAAAGGCAAATGGCGCCGTGGAAGCCGCTAATAAGAATATCAAGAAGATACTGCGGAAAATGGTGCAAGGGTCTAGACTATGGCATGACAAGTTGCTGTTTGCTCTGCTAGGTTATCGCACTATTGTTCGCACTTCAATAGGGGCAACTCCATATTTATTGGTGTACAGAACAGAAACAGTCATTCTCGCAGAAGCTGAAATTCCCTCTCTTCGAGTCATTGTTGAAGCAGAGATTGATGATGATGAATGGGTCAAAAATCCACTGGAACAATTGAGTTTGATTGATGAAAAAGACTGACATCGGTATGTCATGGCCAATTATATCAGAAGAGAATGGCTTGAGCGTATAACAAAAAGGTACGACCCAGGCATTTTGAAGTTGGTCAGTTGGTATTGAAGCGTATCCTTCCTCACCAGGTTGAAGTGAAAGGCAAGTTCTCCCCAAAATGGCAAGGTCCCTTCATTGTGAAGAAAGTGTTGCCCAATGGAGCCTTATATTTGACAGATATTGAAGGCAAAATGACAAAAATGGTTATCAATGCTGATGCGGTCAAAAGATATTATGTTTGATATTTTATCTTTTGTTGATTTTATTGCATGTTTAGTACTTGCATTTTTGAAGATTGATATGATGAAGACATTTTATTCTTCTATCCAAACATTGTGTCATTCTTTGTTTACCCGTTTGAGTTTAGTTTTATTTTTCTTGCATATCCCTCTTTTGGAATCAAAATAGAGTCAAAAATAAATGTTAGGAAAATAAGAATAAAAGAAAGAGTTCGAAAAAAAAAGAAAAAAAAGAAAGAAGAAAAAAAAATCAAATCAAAACAAAGAACAAGTCGATGGAACTACGTGCAACCTGATTCTCTTCTCGTGGGAGTGAGATACGTAGGCTACCCTATTCAGGGCTCGGTCCAACCAAATGGAAATTTTAGAATCACCCAGTCAACAAAATTGGGGCATGAGTTAATGTGTTGTTTCAGTCGATTCCAAAAGTTGTATGTCCCACCCCCACTTCAAGTGTCGTTTGAGCCTCTTGCCATCCTTTTCTAACCTTATACAAAAGCCAAGTTATAACCAAAGAAAGTCCTTCAGATTAATCTTTGATAATGTTAAGGCTAAGCATGCAATGGATGTGATGATACATTGTGGGGTACTACTTGTCTTCCTCAGCATAAGAAATCAGAAAAAAAATAAAAATGAGAAAGTCTTATTGGTGAAAACCCTCGTGGACACCATAAGGACATGGTGAGTTGAGAGAAATAAAAATGAGAGTCTTACTGGTGAAAACCCTCACGGGCACCATAAGGCGATGAGGAGTTGAGAGAAATAAAAAAGAGAGAGTCTTATTGGTAAAAGCCCTTATAGGCACCGTAAGGCGATGGCGAGTTTGAAAGAAAAGTGAAAAGGAAAGAGATTTATTGGAGAAAGTCTTTTAAGATGTCGTCAATTGAATGAGATATTTGAGTCCAATGGATTTGAAGAAGTGGCTCAGCGGCAAAGACATGAACTCAACAACAAATGGAAAGTTTGGATAGGAAGATCAGACAACTTAATCCAAAATGCATGTCGTGCTCATTGGAGTTGGTTGCCGTATTTAGATAAGTTTTCTTTTTGAATAAGGGACATTGTCCTTTTCTTTCATTTATGTATTCATACTTTGTGTTTTTATGTCATTTATAAAAATAAAAGTCACCATCATTTTTTTACATTTTTAAGTCAAGTCTGTGTCAAAACAAACGAGAAAGGATTTCAAAACTTGCTACCAGTCTTTCCAATTGTATGAGGAAAAGCCAAGGACCAGCACATGAGAGAAACATGATCATAGTTCAAAACAAGGCAAAGGTAGTCTATCAACTGACAGGTTGTTGGATTCATGGGAGTATCAGATGTCAAAAGGGGCATCTCAGAGGCATGGTAAAATAGAAGCTTGGTATTTGAGTCAAAGGAATTTCCTCGATCTGGTCTGGGTCAATGATGCGAAAAGACATGGGCAAGTGTCAGCAATTTGTAACAAAGATGAAAGGAACAACTACTGGAGCAAATGACTGGAAAGCCATGTGCTGTAAGCCACCACTAAGTTAACTGAATAATTTTTCTTTCTTAGATGAAACAGGGGTGAAGCTTCTGTTCAGTAAATTCAGTTATCATTGGGAAATAATATCTTGATATTTTACTTTTTGTTCAGGACCCTCCTGAAAAATGGGACTTTACTTTTTGTTCAGGACCCTCCTGAAAAATGGGACTTTACTTTCTGTTCAGGACCCTTATGAAAAATGGGACTTTACTTTCTGTTCAGGACCCTCCTAAATAATGGGACTTTACTTTCTGTTCAGAACCCTCCTGAAAAATGGAATTTTACTTTCTGTTCAGGACTCTCCTGAAAAATGGGATTTTACCTTTTGTTCAGGACCCTCCTGAAAAATGGGATTTTACCTTCTGTTTAGTACCCTCCTGGAAAATGAGATTTTACTTTCTGTTCAGGACCCTTTTTCGTACATCTTTTTCGTACAACAGTCAATTTTGGCATAACAAGACGCCAACCAATCCATACCCATTATAACATCAAAATCTACCATTTCTAGTTCCACAAGATTGGCCATCGTGTCTCGACCACACACAGTTACTACACAATCTTTATAAACTCTTCTAGCAATCATAGATTCCCCAACCGGGGTAGACACTTCCAACGGTTTATCTAACAATTCGGGGGTCCTTTTGAACTTTCCAGCAACCAAAGGAGTAACATATGATAATGTAGAACCGGGATCAATTAGAGCATATACATCAAATGAAAATATGGACAACGTACCCGTAACCACATCTGGGGAAGCCTCTAGATTCTGTCGATCCGCTAAAGCATAAGTACGATTCTGAGTCCCGCTGGAACTGGCGACTCTTTTTTCATTACTAGCGTGACCCGCAGGTCGTGCACCCCTACCAGAATAAGATACCGGTGACGATGATGCAACAGCTGATCCTGAAGGTCGTGCTATGCCACCTGCGCCCCTTCGTGGGCATTCTCTCATCATATGTCCCATCATACCGCACCAATAACATACATTTGTTCCCATTCGACATACGCCCATATGATGCCTTCCACATTTATTGCATGGCTCTCGAGCAGGTCTCGATTGGCTCATATTCCCTTGCCCATGATAACCCAAAGATCGCGAACTATGACCCTCACTTCTTTGCCCAAATTGACTGCCTCTGAACCCCTGATGCTGTGGTGGAGCACTAGCTGCAGAATAAAAAAATAATGGCCTAGGTGGTCTAGCAGAAAATTGAGGTCTAAAACCTCCCTGTGGCGCCATAAACTGCCCTGTAGATCTGGCCCTCTTCGAAGATCCGCTTTCAAATTCCTGTGTTCTTCTTCTTTGCCTCTGATCTTCCATTTTCTGTGCAAATACTTGGATCCTAGCTATATCCATGTCTTTATTCAGTGCAGCAATAGTACAATCCCTAACCAAATACGAATCCAATCCATTCACATACCGATGAACTCTGTCATCCATAGTAGCTATAACATTAGGAGCATATCTGGACAAGGAATTAAATCGAAGACTATACTCCCTCACACTTGTATTACCCTGCCGAAGATTTAAGAACTAATCCGCACGGGCCTGACGAGTCTCATATGGAAGATAATGATCAATAAATGCCTCTTTGAACTCTTTCCAAGTAGCTGGGGGTGCATCAATGCCCCTTGACCGTTTCCAGTCTTCATACCAATATATAGCCTCACCTTTGAATCTATACGCGGCTAACTCCACTGTCTCTCTGCCCGATACGTGCATCACCTCTAGGGCCCTTTGGATCTGATCAATAAAGTCCTGCGGATCTTCGTTAAGATCGGATCCGGTAAAAGTAGGCGGATCCATCTTAAGAAAATCTTACGTCCGAAGACTAGCCGCCCTATCAGTACCGCTAGAACCCGCGGCAGGAATAGCTTGCCCTTGGACTTGCCCAGCAACTATACGAGTCAAAAGTTGCACTGCATTTCTAAGATCTTGATCAACAACATTAATAGGTGGCTCTGGGGATATAGTTCTCCTCCCCCTTATTTCTTCCGGACTGGGGGAAGTTTCTGATGCATGCTCAGCTGGAGCCTCACTTTGATTAGCTGGTATAGTGGGTGACTTACTAGTCCCCTCTCCGGCAGCCACATCTACTTGCTTACCAGTATTTTTGCTTCTGGTAACCGGCATCATTACTATAATAAGAGGAACAAACTGATTCAGTGGTCAACTATGACTTCATATACAATATAAGCTCTATCGCACGATCTAAGACATGAAGAAAAGAAACAATTCTTAAATGTCCGTAGTCTCCTGTTTATAGATGTGGTGCACAACACACCGATAAACAAGACTCTACGTAGACACGGCTTTGTAGACTCACTAGGACGAACCTCTATGATACTACTTTAGTCACGCCCAAAAATCCCATCGGGCCGGACTGGCACCCGAAGCCGAGAAGGCCCGGGAGAACCCGTTCAAATACCTGTACTTTCCCTTACATTCACCAAAAATTTGGGCAGCACTTCGTTACATACAGAAGGGTCTAATTCCCTGTATCAGCACAACACGCACAAATATATATATATAATATAATACTTGGCCGTCGGGGCCACCACATATACAAATATAACATCACTATATAAACTCCCATGACTTGACCCTTCCTTATGTCTACAAAGCCTCTAGGATATACATGACATAACTAGGGTCGGGACAAACCCCCGCCCACACATGACTCCTGTACAATAACAAAACATAAGGAACCGACTCGGAAAGCTCCGAAGCAAACTGGAGCTCACCAACAATAGCTGTATGATCTGGCTCCTATCTATGCTGCGAATGACCTGAAGCACCTGTGCCTGCAACATGAAATGCAGGTCCCCCGTGAGGGACGTCAGTACGAAATATGTACTGAGTATGTAAAGCTGTAAATAATCATATGTAATATAGGGGATCAGGAAAATCAGACACAAGTGAATAAATCATAATAGAAGTGAACCACACTTCATAAACACTTTTAGGATCATGTACATTATCATTAATCTGAATTGGGTTCGTGAATTAGAACACATTTGTGGAACGGTATACATTCGTTCATTTCATTCTTTACAATTATCATTCGCCATTACCTCCTCCTCCCGAACCTCCAACCACCTAACAATAATTAATATTGTACCGTACTGTGACCATTAGGCTGCCTCCAGTACATATCAACTGGGATCGACCCATGCTAGGCTTATGCCCCTGGGATACCACCCATAAACACATAAATAGGGATCGACCCATGCTAGGCTTATGCCCCTGGGATACCACCCACACGTATATCAAGTAACACACATAAGAGATCTTTCCAACAACTTAGTTCAAAAGCTTTTGAGATTATTACATTAGTGTTCATGCCAATATAGTACCTTTGGAACAATGATACATCAATAGGAATCAAGTAATAGACCTTCTATACAATAACGATGTTATAAAGACTCATTGGTACATCAACAATGTGTTTCAGAATCATCAATATCACAACAATGAAATAGGAGCCTTTTGGTATATCAATGAAACATTTTTACACTTTATAGAATGGAAACAACTTCGTTGGTAATGTAGAACAATACATGTTTTTGGACAACCTTGGAATCTTACTTGATGGAACATTGGTGTTTTCATGCCAAAGAACATTGTTAGAGTATGCTTTACATACCTCGTTGTAGATTCGGATACCAATTCAATACAACTTCCCGCCTTTACAAATCACTTATCTACAATGAAATATTTGGCATCTAGTATTAGCAACCCAACACCACAATTCTCTTCCATAATTCCATACAACCACTATTTGCAAAACATTCCAAAAATCAACTTGAACAATAGGTTTATGTGTATATATATATATATATACAATCATCATTTCAATACCACATCATCCCTTCACAATTCAACATAATCCAACATCATTTCCCAATCATCTTTCAACAACAATCAAATAGCATACTTCTTATGCTCACATGCATATATATATATATATATATACATATTCATATAAATAACACCAACATAATTTACATTCTTACCATAAAATGGCCCTTTTGATTTCGAAGTCCTGTTGGAACAAATAAGGGATGCTTCTCGAAGCCCTCGAGACGATGAACACAACTACGGAATCAATTTGGACTTTTCACGGTTGAATCACAAGATAATTGGAGTTGAAATTAGGCTAGGATTTCCTTATTCTCAATAATATGATGATAATTGATGGATATAAGACCAATTATATCTATATAATGACCAATTTTCTTCCAAGAGATGATGGAAAATGACCATATTGCCCTTAAAAATTTAAGTAAATCCGAATCTGTCCATGGTGGACTGTTTTGACAGGCTAAAGTAAATCGGCCATAACTCTTTGCTCCGATATCGGATTTGGGTGAAATTGGTATATTTGGATAGATAATTCAAAGGGATTTCATTTCATATAAAGTAGGAAACCCAGTTCATCCTTTACAAGGAGTTATGATCGTTTGAAGTTGACCCTAAAAAACTGTTTTGAGAGGCTGAAGTAAAACGAGTATAACTCCTTACTCAGATGTTGGATTTGGATGAAACCAATTCCATTGGAAAGAAGACTCAAAGATATTTCTTTTGATAGGTCGCAGCCCTCCCAGTTCATTATATTGAGAGAGTTACGATCGTTCAAAGTCGACCCAAAAAACTGGCAGGCCTCAGTAGTTTGAATTTCCTGCACATTTACTGTTCACAATTATCCCGGCCGCCGTTTTATAGTTTCGAACGTGCTCGATTATATCCGAAACTTATCCGTTTTTGGAAATCTTTATATCGTTGGAAAGCTTATTCAATAAACTTCGTATGAAAACATCGACGGGCAAATTCCGATATAAATACAGTCGATTCCTATACCCATATAATCAAACTATACACTTGAAACCATCTCAAAATAATCAATACTCATACTTAAACTCATATATACCTTAGGATCAATACTTATACTCCAACACATATAACCATGGCTAATGCACGTAATTAAGTATGGGGTGTTACATCCTTCCCCCCTTAAGGACATTCGTCCTCGAATGTAAATGTAGTTATTTAGCCGAAACAAGTTCGAATTCATAATTGATATTCACGTCATCATATAGATATTATGCATATGTAAAAACTCACTTGTTAGTGTTCCAGTTGCCCTCCTTGCACTTCTTTTTCACCTTTAAACAAATAAGGGTATTTCGATTTCATTGCTTCCTCCGCTTCCCATGTAATCTCTTCCCTTTGTTGATTTCTCCAAAGTACTTTCACCGATGCTACTTCTTTATTTCTCATCTTCTTAACTTGACGATCTAATATAGCAATAGGCATCTACTCATAGGTAAGATCTTCTGTTACTTTTACATCTTCAGTAGAAGTAATAAGGGACGGATCTCCGATGCACTTTCGAAGCATCGATACATGAAATACTGGATGCACTGATGAGAGTTCCTGAGGTAGCTCTAATTCATAAGCAACTTACCCACATCTTCGAATAATCTTATACGGGCCTATATATCGTGGACTCAACTTTCCTTTCTTGCCAAATCTCATCACCCCTTTCATTGGCGATACCTTCAAAAATACCCAATCGCCTAACGAAAATTCTAGCTCTCTTCTTCTACTATCCGCATATGACTTGTGCCGACTTTGGGCTGTTTTCAACCGTTGCTGAATAACCTTGACTTTTTCTATGGCTTGATACACAAGGTCCGGTCCGAACATAAGAGTTTCACCCGCTTCGAACCATCCTATTGGTGATCTACACTTTCTCCCATATAAAGCTTTATATGGTGCCATTTTGATACTTGAATGATAGCTATTATTGTAGGCAAACTCAATAAGAGGTAAATGATCATCCCAGCTGCCTTTAAAATCTATAACACATGCTCGTAGCATATCTTCAAGTGTTTGAATGGTGCGCTCTGCTTGTCCATCCGTCTGAGGGTGAAAAGCTATACTCAGATTCACTTGTGTTCCCAAACACCGTTGGAAAGACTTCCAAAAGTTTGCAGTAAATTGAGTTCCCCGATCTGATATAATAGAAGTTGGCACTCCATGTAATCGGACTATTTCTTTAACATACAGCTTCGAATATTCTTCAACTGTGTAAGTGGTCTTAACGGGTAAGAAATGTGCGGATTTAGTAAGCCTATCCACAATCACCCATATAGAATCAAATTTCCGAGCTGTATGAGGCAAACTTGTAACAAAATCCATGTTGATCATGTCCCACTTCCAAATTGGAAGATCTATGCATTGCATATAGCCTCTGGGCTTTTGATGTTCCACTTTAACTCGTTGGCAATTTGGACATTCAGCTACAAATTCTGCAATGCTCTTCTTCATGTCATTCCACCAATACATATCTTTCAAATCTTGATACATTTTGGTTGATCCTGGATGAATGGAATACCTTGAAAAATGTGCCTCTGTCATAATCTTCTTTCTTAGCCCGTCTACATCCGGCACACACAATCGGTTTTGGCACTGAAGTACTCCTTCTCGCGTAAGCTCAAATGCCTTGGTCGCACCACTCTGAACGTTCTCCTTAAGCTGTAATAATATAGGATCTGCATATTGCTTCTCTTTCACTTCATCTACTAATAAAGATTCCGCAGCATTATGTACGATAAGCTCTTTATTCGGAGTTTCAAGAAGGAGAACTCCCAAACTAGCTAACTGGTGAAGATCTTTAACCATCCCTTGCCTTTCTATAGGCACCATCATAGCCTTACGACTTAACGCATCAGCTACCACATTTGCTTTCCATGGATGATACAAGATATCAACATCATAGTCCTTTAATAGTTCAAGCCATCTCCGCTGCCTTAAATTTAGATCCTTCTGATTAAAAATATATTACAAGCTCTTATGGTCAGTATATATATCAACATGAACCCCATATAAGTAGTGGCGCCATATCTTTAAAGCAAAAATAACTGCTGCCAGCTCAAGATCGTGTGTAGGATAATTTTTCTCATGTGGCCACAATTGTCTAGAAGCATATGCTATTACCTTACCATGCTGCATCAATACACATCCTAAACCAATTCTGGAAGCATCACAATACACTGTATACCCTTATGTACCTTCTGGAAGTACCAATACGGGTGTAGAAGTCAACTTATTCTTCAATTCTTGGAAACTCTCCTCACACGCATCATTCCATTGGAATTTGGATGCTTTATGGGTTAGCTTGGTTAAGGGTGCTGAAATGAAAGAAAAGTCTTTAACAAACCTCCTATAATAACCGGCCAACCTGAGAAAACTACGAATCTCCGTAGGCGTTGTGGGCCTTGGCCAGTTCTTCACAGTTTCTATCTTTTGAGCATCAACTTTTATCCCTTCACTAGATACAATATGACCCAAAAATGCCACCGAATTTAACCAAAACTCACATTTAGAGAACTTTGCATAAAGCTTACAATCACGAAGAGTCTGCAATGTCTGTCGTAAGTGATTGGCATGGTCCTCTTCTGATCTAGAATAAACTAGAATATCATCTATAAAAACTATCACAAATACATCCAGGAATGGCTTAAACACCCTATTCATCAAATCCATAAAAGCTGCAGGTGCATTTGTTAGCCCAAATGACATAACTAGAAACTCATAATGACCATACCTTGTTCGGAAAGCTGTTTTGGGTATATCTTTTTCTTTGACCCTCACTTGGTGGTAACCTGACCTCAAATCAATCTTAGAAAAACACTTGGCGCCCTATAACTGATCAAATAAATCATCAATTCTTGGGAGAGGATATTTATTCTTAATAGTCACCTTATTTAATTGCCGATAATCAATACACATCCTCAGCGAGCCATCCTTTTTGCGCACAAATAACACTGGTGCTCCCCAGGGGGACATACTAGGCCTTATGAATCCCTTCTCTAGCAAATCTTTCAATTGCTCTTTCAATTCTCGTAATTCTGCTGGGGCCATTCTATACGGAGGAATGGAGATTGGTTGGGTGCCTGGTATTACATCAATACCAAACTCTACTTCTCGTTCAGTAGGCAAACCTGGAAGATCTTCAGGGAATACATCAGGATATTCATTTACCACTGGTACCATGTGAAGATCTGATGATTCCGATTCCGTATCCTTTACTCTAACTAAATGACATATGTAGCCCTTGGAAATCATTTTTCTCGCTTTGAAATAAGAAATAAATCTACCTCTTGGTGCGCCAATCTTACCTTGCCATTCAATAACTGCTTCATCAGGAAAATGTAAATACATCTTTTTCGTACAACAGTCAATTTTGGCATAACAAGACGCCAACCAATCCATACCCATTATAACATCAAAATCTACCATTTCTAGTTCCACAAGATTGGCCATCGTGTCTCGACCACACACAGTTACTACACAATCTTTATAAACTCTTCTAGCAATCATAGATTCCCCAACCGGGGTAGACACTTCCAACGGTTTATCTAACAATTCGGGGGTCCTTTTGAACTTTCCAGCAACCAAAGGAGTAACATATGATAATGTAGAACCGGGATCAATTAGAGCATATACATCAAATGAAAATATGGACAACGTACCCGTAACCACATCTGGGGAAGCCTCTAGATTCTGTCGATCCGCTAAAGCATAAGTACGATTCTGAGTCCCGCTGGAACTGGCGACTCTTTTTTCATTACTAGCGTGACCCGCAGGTCGTGCACCCCTACCAGAATAAGATACCGGTGACGATGATGCAACAGCTGATCCTGAAGGTCGTGCTATGCCACCTGCGCCCCTTCGTGGGCATTCTCTCATCATATGTCCCATCATACCGCACCAATAACATACATTTGTTCCCATTCGACATACGCCCATATGATGCCTTCCACATTTATTGCATGGCTCTCGAGCAGGTCTCGATTGGCTCATATTCCCTTGCCCATGATAACCCACAGATCGCGAACTATGACCCTCACTTCTTTGCCCAAATTGACTGCCTCTGAACCCCTGATGCTGTGGTGGAGCACTAGCTGCAGAATAAAAAAATAATGGCCTAGGTGGTCTAGCAGAAAATTGAGGTCTAAAACCTCCCTGTGGCGCCATAAACTGCCCTGTAGATCTGGCCCTCTTCGAAGATCCGCTTTCAAATTCCTGTGTTCTTCTTCTTTGCCTCTGATCTTCCATTTTCTGTGCAAATACTTGGATCCTAGCTATATCCATGTCTTTATTCAGTGCAGCAATAGTACAATCCCTAACCAAATACGAATCCAATCCATTCACATACCGATGAACTCTGTCATCCATAGTAGCTATAACATTAGGAGCATATCTGGACAAGGAATTAAATCGAAGACTATACTCCCTCACACTTGTATTACCCTGCCGAAGATTTAAGAACTAATCCGCACGGGCCTGACGAGTCTCATATGGAAGATAATGATCAATAAATGCCTCTTTGAACTCTTTCCAAGTAGCTGGGGGTGCATCAATGCCCCTTGACCGTTTCCAGTCTTCATACCAATATATAGCCTCACCTTTGAATCTATACGCGGCTAACTCCACTGTCTCTCTGCCCGATACGTGCATCACCTCTAGGGCCCTTTGGATCTGATCAATAAAGTCCTGCGGATCTTCGTTAAGATCGGATCCGGTAAAAGTAGGCGGATCCATCTTAAGAAAATCTTACGTCCGAAGACTAGCCGCCCTATCAGTACCGCTAGAACCCGCGGCAGGAATAGCTTGCCCTTGGACTTGCCCAGCAACTATACGAGTCAAAAGTTGCACTGCATTTCTAAGATCTTGATCAACAACATTAATAGGTGGCTCTGGGGATATAGTTCTCCTCCCCCTTATTTCTTCCGGACTGGGGGAAGTTTCTGATGCATGCTCAGCTGGAGCCTCACTTTGATTAGCTGGTATAGTGGGTGACTTACTAGTCCCCTCTCCGGCAGCCACATCTACTTGCTTACCGGTATTTTTGCTTCTGGTAACCGGCATCATTACTATAATAAGAGGAACAAACTGATTCAGTGGTCAACTATGACTTCATATACAATATAAGCTCTATCGCACGATCTAAGACATGAAGAAAAGAAACAATTCTTAAATGTCCGTAGTCTCCTGTTTATAGATGTGGTGCACAACACACCGATAAACAAGACTCTACGTAGACACGGCTTTGTAGACTCACTAGGACGAACCTCTATGATACTACTTTAGTCACGCCCAAAAATCCCATCGGGCCGGACTGGCACCCGAAGCCGAGAAGGCCCGGGAGAACCCGTTCAAATACCTGTACTTTCCCTTACATTCACCAAAAATTTGGGCAGCACTTCGTTACATACAGAAGGGTCTAATTCCCTGTATCAGCACAACACGCACAAATATATATATATAATATAATACTTGGCCGTCGGGGCCACCACATATACAAATATAACATCACTATATAAACTCCCATGACTTGACCCTTCCTTATGTCTACAAAGCCTCTAGGATATACATGACATAACTAGGGTCGGGACAAACCCCCGCCCACACATGACTCCTGTACAATAACAAAACATAAGGAACCGACTCGGAAAGCTCCGAAGCAAACTGGAGCTCACCAACAATAGCTGTATGATCTGGCTCCTATCTATGCTGCGAATGACCTGAAGCACCTGTGCCTGCAACATGAAATGCAGGTCCCCCGTGAGGGACGTCAGTACGAAATATGTACTGAGTATGTAAAGCTGTAAATAATCATATGTAATATAGGGGATCAGGAAAATCAGACACAAGTGAATAAATCATAATAGAAGTGAACCACACTTCATAAACACTTTTAGGATCATGTACATTATCATTAATCTGAATTGGGTTCGTGAATTAGAACACATTTGTGGAACGGTATACATTCGTTCATTTCATTCTTTACAATTATCATTCGCCATTACCTCCTCCTCCCGAACCTCCAACCACCTAACAATAATTAATATTGTACCGTACTGTGACCATTAGGCTGCCTCCAGTACATATCAACTGGGATCGACCCATGCTAGGCTTATGCCCCTGGGATACCACCCATAAACACATAAATAGGGATCGACCCATGCTAGGCTTATGCCCCTGGGATACCACCCACACGTATATCAAGTAACACACATAAGAGATCTTTCCAACAACTTAGTTCAAAAGCTTTTGAGATTATTACATTAGTGTTCATGCCAATATAGTACCTTTGGAACAATGATACATCAATAGGAATCAAGTAATAGACCTTCTATACAATAACGATGTTATAAAGACTCATTGGTACATCAACAATGTGTTTCAGAATCATCAATATCACAACAATGAAATAGGAGCCTTTTGGTATATCAATGAAACATTTTTACACTTTATAGAATGGAAATAACTTCGTTGATAATGTAGAACAATACATGTTTTTGGACAACCTTGGAATCTTACTTGATGGAACATTGGTGTTTTCATGCCAAAGAACATTGTTAGAGTATGCTTTACATACCTCGTTGTAGATTCGGATACCAATTCAATACAACTTCCCGCCTTTACAAATCACTTATCTACAATGAAATATTTGGCATCTAGTATTAGCAACCCAACACCACAATTCTCTTCCATAATTCCATACAACCACTATTTGCAAAACATTCCAAAAATCAACTTGAACAATAGGTTTATGTGTATATATATATATATATACAATCATCATTTCAATACCACATCATCCCTTCACAATTCAACATAATCCAACATCATTTCCCAATCATCTTTCAACAACAATCAAATAGCATACTTCTTATGCTCACATGCATATATATATATATATATACATATTCATATAAATAACACCAACATAATTTACATTCTTACCATAAAATGGCCCTTTTGATTTCGAAGTCCTGTTGGAACAAATAAGGGATGCTTCTCGAAGCCCTCGAGACGATGAACACAACTACGGAATCAATTTGGACTTTTCACGGTTGAATCACAAGATAATTGGAGTTGAAATTAGGCTAGGATTTCCTTATTCTCAATAATATGATGATAATTGATGGATATAAGACCAATTATATCTATATAATGACCAATTTTCTTCCAAGAGATGATGGAAAATGACCATATTGCCCTTAAAAATTTAAGTAAATCCGAATCTGTCCATGGTGGACTGTTTTGACAGGCTAAAGTAAATCGGCCATAACTCTTTGCTCCGATATCGGATTTGGGTGAAATTGGTATATTTGGATAGATAATTCAAAGGGATTTCATTTCATATAAAGTAGGACACCCAGTTCATCATTTACAAGGAGTTATGATCGTTTGAAGTTGACCCTAAAAAACTATTTTGAGAGGCTGAAGTAAAATGAGTATAACTCCTTACTCAGATGTTGGATTTGGATGAAACCAAATTCATTGGAAAGAAGACTCAAAGATATTTCTTTTGATAGGTCGCATCCCTCCCAGTTCATTATATTGAGAGAGTTACGATTGTTCAAAGTCGACCCAAAAAAACTGGCAGTCCTCAGTAGTTTGAATTTCCTGCACATTTACTGTTCACAATTATCCCGGCCGCCGTTTTATAGTTTCGAACGTGCTCGATTATATCCGAAACTTATCCGTTTTTGGAAATCTTTATATCGTTGGAAAGCTTATTCAATAAACTTCGTATGAAAACATCGACGGGCAAATTCCGATATAAATACAGTCGATTCCTATACACATATAATCAAACTATACACTTGAAACCATCTCAAAATAATCAATACTCATACTTAAACTCATATATACCTTAGGATCAATACTTATACTCCAACACATATAACCATGGCTAATGCACGTAATTAAGTATGGGGTGTTACAAGGACCCTCCTGAAAAATGAGATTTTACTTTCAGGAAAATGAATTCTTTCTTTATCATAACATTTGTTTAGATATTTTCGTTCTAGTTTTGATTTTGATTTCAGGAGCTCGCCTGAAGAACCAGGGTGATGAAATTGCAAGTCAGGAGCCCGTCTGAATAATAGGGTGATGAATATTGAAAGTCAGGAGCCCGCCTGAAGAACAGGGTGAGGAAGATGAAAGCCAAGCAACAAGGTAAAGAAATTGAAAGTCAAAAAATAGCAAGTCAGGAGCCAGTCCGAAGCATAGGCGAATAAATGAAAAGTCAAGCAACAAGGTGAAGAAGTTAAAAGTCAAAAAACAAGGTGAAGAAATTGAAAGCCAACAAATTGAAAAATAACAAGTCAGGAGCCCACCTGAAGAACAGGGTGATGAAATAGGAAATTGAAGAAACTGCAAGTCAGGAACCCGCCTGAAGAACAGGGTGATGAAATTGAAGGACAAAAAAATGGCAAGTCAGAAGCCCGCCTGAAAAGCAAGGTGAATAAATGAAAGTCGAGCAACGAAGTGAAGCAATGGAAAACCAAGCAACAAGATGAAATAAATTGCAAGTCAGGAGCCTGCCTGAAGAATAGGGTGATAAAACTCAAGTCCAGAGTCAAGGAATGCTGCATAGATAGGATTTTGTAATTTTATTTCTGTTTTGACTTGTGATTTTCATTTTGATGTAATGACAGAGCCGCGGACCGAAACCTCGATGGAACCTCACTCAACTCTCCAACTCGGTATAGTCCATCTCTTTCCAATCCTTTGAAACACTTGTCACTTGACTTCCTCATGACTTGGGTAGATAGGGTGTCCGGCAGGATTCAGTTGTCCTTCTTTCTTTTACTCCTCTCTTTGAATAATGATCGGGACAAAATTCGGTCTCGTTGTTTACTTCTTTGCCTGAAAACACTGCGTGTTTACATTCAAAGGGGGCATACTGTAGACACGTAATTTCGTCCCTCCTCGATATTGTTTTACCCATTTTTAACTTATCCTACCATGTACCCTCACCCATGTAATTACATACCACAAAATACAAAAAATAACTCTCAACAAAATTCCTAACAAACTTTTATTCTTTTTAACATCCTAACAACCCTTTCAATTAAAAGAAGACACATTACCCATACCCCTACCCCCAACACCCCATACCCACGTGACCCCATCCCCCTCATATTTCTTGTCCACAAAGGCAAAAAAGGAAAAACATTAGAAAGGGGGCCCTTTTCTTTTCCTTTCTTCATGAACAACAAAAGACCATAACACACACCCACTTCATCATCAACACACCAAGAACACACAATAACAATTCTCAATGCACACACGACATTACTGGTACACACAGGCAAATGAGATGAGAGAGAGGTAGAGGAAAAGATACACAAACAATGAGAGAAATTGAGAAGGGGAGATCGAGAGAAACTTGAGCGTGAGAGAGAGAAGACAGAGAGAGCTGTGATTGAGAAAGAGAAAGGGAGATCGGTGACCAAACCTCCCTTCTACCGTCGCCGTTGGCACTGTTCGTGTGGTCGGAGGTTGACCGGAAAACAACTAAAAATGACCCAATCTCAAAAATCCGGTCAAACTCGCCTGAATACCCCATTCCTACGACTATCAGTGAAGGAACCATCATTCCCTCCCCCTTTCCGTCCAATTTCAAAGGAAAAATCAGTCATTCGTATTGATCTTGTCATCCATCTAGTGTCAGATTGCCGTTCATCATCGATTGTTTTTGATTTGGGTCTATTTTGCTCTTGGGTTTCGAGATCGGTTTCAACTTTGGGGTTTTATTATTGCTGTTCGACGTTGTTGATTTGGTAGTTTATAATTGAGTTTGTGTTCCCTGGTTCAAATTTGTTCAGACTGGGATTAGCGATATTGAATTGGATTTTTCTCATTGTTGAAGTTAGGTTCGAGGTTCTTTGGCATGCGGGTTCTGTCGACTGATATTTGGAATAAAATAATCATTGAGGTCCATTTCTAATCTTTTCCTTTTTTTTATTTTCATTGGATGGAATATCATGTGTCGTTTGATTTTGATTGGTGACGAATTGCTACTTTGTTTGATCGTTTTCTTGATTTTCTTGATTATGAATCCTATAAGGAAACCATACCTCGTTAAGGATTGAAAAGAAGTTTGTGGGTGGGAATCGAAAAATTGATAGAAGTGATTATTAATTTATGTTGATTCATTGACAGTCTCTTGATTCGGGATAAAAATTAACTTTGTTACATGCGATAGTTTCATGTTTTAGGTCGGTAATTGATAGGCCTAGTCGGGTAGCCAAATAGTAGGTTCGGATATACAAATTTGGAACTTGTGGATTGTTGAATGGTTTTATTTTATGAATTTGGATCAATTGTATTCATTTGGCCGGGGAATGCCCCGAAGATTGATGTATTTATTCACCGGGGAATACCCCGACATACTATGTTGGCGGAAGACGTTCGTGAGGAAGGCCCGAGGCGTCGGGTAAATCCGGGGAGCGTAGTTAGGATTAGTATAGGTTAGATAGGATTTATTGTCGCATTTTTATTTATTTCAGAACTGTATAATCGGACTGAACACTATACTTTGATTCATTTTTATTTGGTTTGTTTGTTTGATTGCTTTACGTGTTTTTTTGTGGTTTGTACATTCGTAGTGTCAAAATTAGCCGATATACTCCGTCAAGCGATCGTGGTCGAACCACGGGATCGAGGGGTGCCTAACACCTTTCCCTCGGTCAATAGAATTCCTTACTCGGAATCTCTGTTCGCGGATCAGTTTAAAGAGTCAAATCATTTTGAAAAAGATTTTTCAACGGTGACTTGCCACACCGGATTATGTCAAGTGACGACTCTGAGTTTAAAAGTAAATAATCCTTTTCGAATTTTTTTTCATCTTTTGTCACTTTAATAATAAAATCCTTTTGAAACTAAAATCCATCTTTTTGGAGTTAAAAAAGGGGTGTGACAATGGTATGTGGGCCTTCACACAATAATGTTGTCTATCGGGACGACCCACCTGATAAGAAGACCCGACCCAAATAGTTTAATACACATTTTATTACTTTTCATTTACTTGTATTTTTGTTGTTGTAAAGATAAATACTGAAGAAGACTCTAGAAAAAGGGCAAGAAGATATTTTCCACATTTTCAACTTTACTCTCTCTCTCTCTTGTTCAGATTATCATCTTCTTTACCTTGCTTGATTTTGAATGATTTTATTAGTTAACATGGTATCAAAGTAAGGTTTAACTCATTTCATCTTCTCTTTCGATCGGTATTACCCTCCAATCGTTTCCGCTTCTCTCTCGTTGATTTTTTTGAGGATTCGAGCTGAAATTTTCATTTCACATCGCTAGAATGTCACTTCCATGGAGTTTTTTTTGGCGTTTGTATACAATAATGGATTAGCTGAAGTCTGTTCTTTTTATGTTGTTACGGTGGTTTATTTATTGCGGAGAACCAGTAATAGTTACGATTTGTGCCGTTCTAGAGGGGAATTCGACGGATCCCATTGTTGAACAAGACATAGTCTTCTTTAGGTTTTGGAAAAAGAACGGTAACACCTTTTCTTCACTAAAATAGGTCTCAAATCTATCAATTTGTTGACTTCATTATGGAATTATGAGTGGCAATTCATCTATTCCGATTAATAACGCTTCTACATCTACTGAATGGTTTACTCCCTTCACTATTGATCAATATCATCCGTTTTATGTCCATCCATCTGACAGTCCTGGTATTCAACTTGTTGTTTTACCATTTGATAGAACTGATTTCATTAGCTGGCGGAAAGTATGTTAATTTCACTTTTAGCTAAGAATAAACTAGGCCTTATCACTGGTAGAAATCCTAGGCCTATACCTGAATCACCTTACTATCAATATTGGGAAAGATCTAATGATATGGTTATAGCTTGGATAACTAACTCATTATCTAGGAATGTTGCTATGAGTGTTATTGGAATTAATAATGCACAAGAGATATGGGAGGATCTAAATGAACGGTTTGGTTAATCTAATGGGTCCAAATGTATTCAAATTCAACGAGAACTAGCTTCCACCACTCAGGGTTATTCATATATAGCTACGTACTTTACACGGCTTAAGGACCTTTGGGATGAGCTGAACACAACATATGTAGGTCCCACTTGCACCTGTGGTGCTTTACCCAAATTCCTTGAGGAACAAAATTGTTCCAATCTCTTAGTAGATTAAATGAACCCTACTCTACTTGCAAAATCAACATTCTTATGATGAATTCTCCTAGTAGATTAGAGTAGATTAAATGAACCCTACTCTAATCTCTTAGTAGATTAACATGGTTCATCATGATGAAAAGCAAAACGAAAATTCCATTCCTTTCACTCTTACCACTGAATTCATGTCCTTCCATGCCTCATCTAGATATAATGACAACTTTAAGAGACAATCTTAGGGCACTTCTCAAAATTTTGGAAGATATTACTCTTCCAAGGTTAATTCTGAGTCTCAAGAAAGGCCTTACCCTCAGAAAGGGGTTTATTATGATTCTTCTAGGCCTTCGTATTCATCTCTCGGTCACTGTCTCCCTATGTCTCATGGAGGTGGTAGGACTTATCCCTAGAGGATTAATTTGGAGTCCAAGCATCCACCCACTAATACCTTGGTTTGTAGATATTGCAAAAAACCAGGACATATCATGAGCAAATGTTATAAACTACATGGTTACCCTGCAAATTATCCGTTCAACAAAGTTAAGAAATCTCCAGTATGTGTGAAAATTGGTCTATCTCTTGCTGATTTTACAAGCAACAACTCTTCCTCCCATATTCTGCCTTCTTATGGGTCTCACAGTGATCCTTATCCATAACGCATGGCTTCATTTGAACATACTCACTTGTCTAAACAACCAGATGCAAAATTTTCTGGCTTTGCAAATTTTTCAGGTATGTTTAATAGTGTTTTTAGTAGCCCCGTGGAAAATTCTGTTGGTTTTCATGTGTGTGCGAGTTTCCAATTAGGTATGCATTCTTGGATTTTAGATTCCGTGGAAACTAACCACATGGCTCCTCACAAATATTTACTACATAATCTTCAACCAATTCCTACTCCTTTTCTTATTACTCTTTCCAATGGATACAAAGTTAGGGTCATCTCCACTAGTTCTTTATTTCTTAGGTATGATATGATTCTACATAATGTGATACTTGTTCCTTCATTTCAATTCAATTTAATCTCCATATTTCAACCCATTGATCAATTTGATTGTTATACAATCTTTACCAAAATAAATTATTTCTTACAGGCTCCATCTTTAAAGAGGCCATTGGAATTTGGTAAAGCTGCAAGAGGTTTATATTTCCTCAGTCAAGAACACTTATCCTCACCAAATACATCTCTATATCCCTCCGCTGCAACATCATCACTCCAACCTACTGTTTCTGTTACTACATTTGTTCCTGCTATTGTTTTTCCATTTGAATCTATTATTGTACCTTCACCTAATTCTGCTAGTACCTTTACTTGTAATACTTGTAATTCTAATAATTTTTTCCTATTACCCCTTGTAATTTGCCATATTCTATTAATAAAAATAATTTATTTTGGCATAAAAGACTTGGCCACATGTCGTTTCATAGAATGCACTTCATTCCACATTTATTTGATAAATTATCTTCTAAACAATCTTTCGTGTGCGCCATATGTCCCATGGATAAACAACATAGACTTTCCTTCCCAGATAGCTCTATTCACTCCATTACACCATTTCAATTGATTCATGTTGACACTTGGGGTCCTATAATACTGCCACTTACAATAACTAAAGATATTTCATTACTTTAGTGAACAGTTATACTAGAGCCACTTGGACCCATCTTCTATCTTTCAAGGCTAATGCTTTCTCCATTTTGAAGTCATTTATTTCCATGGTTAAGATTCATTTTAAAACACACATTCAAATTCTTAGGCCCATTAATGCTTTTGTGTTGGGGGGCAGTCATGAAGCATCTAAATTCTTGGCTGAAAATGGTATACTGCATCAAACTTTCATTCCTCATACGCCTAGAAAAATGGTATAGTGGAAAGAAAACATAAGCATCATCTTGAAACTTTAAAAGCCTTACTTTTTCAGTCCAAGCTACCCTCGAAGTATTGGGGTGACTGTGTCTTAACAGTCACATACTTGATTAACAGTTTTCCTTCTCCTTTACTACATAATATATCACCTTTTGAGAAACTACATCAGTCCCCTCCTTCTTATGACCATTTGAGATCGTTTGGTTGTTTGTGCTTTGCTACTTCGCCTAAAATTGGTCGAAATAAATTTTAATGAAGGGCAATTTCTTCTATATTTTTGGGGTATCCATTTGGCAAGAAGGGTTACAAACTATTGAATTTATCCACTCATTTGATTTTCTATTCTCGGGATGTAGAATTCCATGAACACATTTTACCTTACCCTTCTTCCACCCCTTTTTTATATCCACTTTCTCATTCTACTTTCTCTGAAAACTCCCCATCACCTCTCCATTCATCTACTTCTCCCAGTTCTACTGATTCAACGTCTTTTCCCCCAGTTTCTGCTCCTAATTTTGCTTAGTTAGCTGCTGTTCCTCCTTCTTCTACCACCACTTCACCCATTGTTACTCCCCATCCTTTACCTTCTAGACATTCTACTCGACAGAGTCATAAACCTTCCTATCTTGAAGATTATGTTTGTTCCTCTGCCCATCATACATTCCTTGAATCTAATACATTCAGGATCCACTACAAGAAATTTGAGTTTTAGTGGCAACAAAATTCACTGCAAAAGTCATGAAAGTCGCCACAATATAGTATTAGAGGCGACTATGGGTGCATGGCAAGTACTTCCATAGCTAAAAGTTATTTGTGACGACAATACCGAGTCGCCACTAAAACATACATTTGTGGCGACATAATTCACTACCAAAAGTGAACTAAGACGTCACAAATGGTTGTTCCATAAAGTAAATATGTCATAAGTCGCCCCTATAATAGATTTTCAGTGGCAACATTTTTTGCCACAAAAAGGTTGTACATATAGAGGCATCAACTATTGTCACCACTATAGTATGATCATTAGTGGCCACTTATGATCGCTACCAAAATTCATATAGCTTTACTGACAGCTAATCTCGCTGCAAATAATTATTTTTGTGACAAAGTTGTGTATACCTATTTTTTCAAACAATACAATATCCAAAATTTTAATTGATTTCCTGGAGCTTCCTAATTTTGAAGCTAATAACGCATCAAATATTATTAGACAAACACGAAAAAAAATCTCAAGCAGAATATTATAAATATTTCATAACTCAAAAAGTCAGTTACATATACTTCACAACTTTATTGTTCAATGTCATTATATACATATATGACTAAAAAAAGAAACATCAAGTGTCTTCAGACTCATCCTTCATCAATGTCATTTGTCCTTGTTATAGAATATTGTCCCAGTATTAAATGTAAGAAAATAGAATTACTTTGATGATTTCATAATATAATGCTTAAAATAAAAGATATGATTATATTATCGAGCAAACTTTTTAGCAAAAATGAAGGTATTTGTTGTAGATAATTGAAGAAAGTTACCATATTTGCTGCAGATAATAAGAGACAAAATGAGTAAATTTTGTTCATTCTGTTTTCCTCTTCACAATCTTAAACTATGCTCCCTTTTATATTCTCCATTGTTCTATGAGTTATGCAAATTACTTTAGTTTGTAAAAGGTGATATATTTTTTGTTGTTGTAAGTTTAGATTAGAGATTACTGCACTAATCCTAAAGAACATCTTGCAATGTGACTAGAAAGTGAAAGGATTGAGTGTATCAAGAAGACTATGCTACATCAAAACATTGGTTTTTCTAATCTGTCATTTCATATAAAGTCACAGATGCAGTATCATAACTTTCAACAATTACCAACTCAAAAAAAGAGATATCTTAACATAGACAAGGCACAAATCCCTACGATTAGGGTGAGAACAAGAAAAATTCATCTATTATAGATATTAATGTCAAAAAGGACATATGAAGCACAGAGGGGAGACATGCATACAATCAACGAGCAAGAGAACAAGATACAAAAAAGCACAATTACAAATCAAGCTGCAAGAGACTAAAGATTTATTATACAAGGCTAATTGATAAGATAGTCAATACAGGCATCACGGTCCCACTGTAGAGCATAAACAACCCACAAGAAAGAAGACTATTCTTAATGATATTCAGTATAAGACATCAAGGCCCTACTACAAAGAATAAACAAGGCAAAAGTTGTTTACACAAGAAGTAGGAGAACCGTAATAGAAATTTATCAGAGCCATAGAAAGACTGCTTGTCCAAATTTAACAAGTCACAGTAGGCCAGATCTAACAATCCCGGAGAGTCAAAATAGACCATCATCAGACAAAGGAATAAAAATTAAGGAATGAAAAGTCATAGGAGAGAACTTATTGTAGTCCACAACAACATTAAAGCATCAGCCACATATGAAATGAAAACAACGACTACGAGCAGTCGGAGAGGATATCAAGACAAAAATGAGTTCAACATACACTGTAACAAGGCATGTATGCCTCACCTCTCTTTGTTTGTTTTATTTTGGACAGATTCAATTGGACCTGGACCCTTTTGTTGGACATGCTCTCTTTGGGCCTTTTCATAAAATAAAATTAACCCTATGACAAAAATTATTTTTTGAAAAGATCATGTTGAGTATTTGATTACCGGATCCCATCATAAACAAGTACTCTAGCATATGATCTATGAATTCGAAAAACTTTATCCAACTTGCCCCAATAAAAAAAAAGAAGTACTAAAAGAGAGGACTTTTAACAAGAAAACTAAGAGAAAAGAGAAGAATGTGTACATTAAAATTTTAGGTTGAACTTATAAGAAGTTGATATAACTAGCACTAATTATATCTAAATTGGTGACTCAAATATTCAAACACACCTATAGTATTTGTTGCAGACACATTTCTCAATACTACCTTAGAATTGTTACTATAATTAATTCTATGTGCCTGTAAGAACGAGGTATAATACTTTTATATCATCAAAGCATTATCAATAAATGTTAAACTCTTCCATCGAGCACTAGGGGATTGAAGTAAGAATAAATGACAATATTGCTAGAATTTGAAAAATTTATGAGTAGCAGCTATTAACTTTAAACAAATGTCGAACAACAAATTTTAATCTTGAAGGCTACATAATAGTTGAACAAGTCATCATTGTGAATAATGGTCATTACAAGATAAGTAAATCAATTGAATAAAAAATTATTATTGTACGAAATAAAGTAGTTGAACATTTGGACTGAACTTATGAAAACTTCTTAAGCAATAGCAATTGGCACATTACTTGCTTTTCACTCTAAAAATAGATGAAAAATAAGAAAATAAGTATTAGCTCTGCATAACGCAAAAGATGAATGGAAACAATAATACTGTACCTATTTCAAATAATCATAAGATCCTACATAGCTGTTTGACCATGAGAATTTTTATTTTTTGCAGAAAATTATTTCACTTTAGTGAAAATAGTATTGTTTGGCCATAAGAATTCGAAATGCAATTTGAAATTGTATTTGAAAAAACCACTTCTCTCAAAAAAAGTACAAAAAAAATTTAATTTTTATATTCATGGCTAAACACCACTTTGACTCCGAAAAACTATGATTTCATGACCAAATGAAGCCTAATTTTTGTGTTTAACATGCTCTATCTATATTTTGTGATCAAGATTTCAGCTTAAAAGCCTTTGCATTTGCAAGTGAAAAAGTTTATTAATAACTGTGAATTATGAGAAGAACAAACTTTAGAGTTTCTCTCTTTTATCAATGATTAACAAAGCTAGATTTACGTTTTTGGATAAGATAAATATGAATTCGATCTTCAGCTGTTTCTTAGCATATAAAGGCAGGAGTTTTGATGGAGTATCAACTAAGGACAATGAAACTTATTTTGAGAAAATACAATCCTAAATGTCGATTTTAATTTCATTGTAACTATGCACAAGCATAATTGTCAAGTTAATCTGTTTCTCTAGAGAGAATCCATTCAAACTGTATAAGAAAATCAAGTAACTCCCATTTTCTCCATTTACTTCCTCGATTACTAATATACAATTGATCAATCGATTCTCTTTGGGCCGACGCACATAATTCACACATCATTTGCAACTTTATTTGTTGATATTCAAACTCACAAAACTAACAAATGAAGTACTATGAAACATGACTTCTTTTCAAACACAGACTATGGTAAATACAGATGGCATACGATGAATCTATATGAAAACAACTACTAAAGTCAAACAAATCAAAACTATTCTCGAGGAAATACTTCATGGCAGAGTTTAACCATATACATTGTTAAACGAGATACACCTAGAAAATGAAATTTAATATAGTATACATAAATTAAATCCAACACTTTCAAATGCTAGAAAATAAAAATCATAAAATATCACCATGAAACTACAATAAACAATCGAAATAATTACCTAACTACAATAGTGATAAAGAAGTAGAGAAAAAATCTAACTTATTTGCTACATCACTCGATAAAAGCGTAGATACCCAATAATCGTCATCCAAACTCATTTATCCATTTACATCAACGAGTGCTTGCCTTGAGGAAAAGAGCAGAAATGACGTTCTTTTCTAAAAATTCACTTCTCATTGAGTCGATGAGCTTTAGTTCAGTAGATTTAGGTTAAGACAAAGTGGAAAAGATGAAGCTAAAGAGATAATAGAGAGAAAAAGAAAGCGACGAGCGGATTATGGGAAGGGGGACATTAAATTTGCTGGGATGACCTAATAGATATTGGGGGGAAATGAGATGTTGGGAACTTAAATAATCACAAATGATGTTAGTTATAGTTAAAAAAAATAACTTTAATATAATTAAATTACTAAAAGCAAAATAGTTAGTCTACTTTATATTTGGGGAGCATGTTATGATGAGAATAATAGTAAATTTAAGAGGATACTTTTAGCCAATTAAATAAACTTAAAGAATTTATAAAGAACATCTAAAATATTAGTTATCATTATACATACAATCGAAAGTAGTTATTTAGTTTTTAATTAATTTCTTTTAGTTTTTGCTCTTGTCTCGTTTCAAAGAAATTTTTAATTTTATACATAAGATATCTTTATTCTTACATATAATTTATGAATATTTTTTAATAAAATACAAAAATCTTTTAATTTTAAGTCAATCTAACTATAATAAGATATAAAGATATGTGCAATCATGTGAAAGATTATTTAACAACTCCATAATTAATTAAAAAAAATCAATATATGAATATTTGATTAAAATGGGTGCTTAAATATATGAAACTTGTAGGTTCTCATTTAACACTAATACCAAACATACGTAATCACCTCTACAATTATTAATAAATATATCAATATACATATAATATTATATTACAATCTCAAGTAAAAGTAATAGCAGCGACATAACTATTGCCACAAATACATCTCTTTAGTAGCGACCTCGTCACCGCAAATAATTTGTTGTGGCGATTTTATTTTATCTATTGCTAAATATGTTTCTAGCAATAATTATATTAATATTTTATCATATATTAATGGCGACTTAGACAAAGTCGTCACTAAAATAGTATTTTCTGCAGCGACAAAAGGTTTTGCCACTAAAAGAATCATCTTTTGTAGCAATCATTTCTAGTCGCCACTAAAAACCTTGCTTTTGTAGAAATTAGAAAAGTCACCACTAAAGGTCGCTACGAAAAGTGACATTTCTTGTAGTGATCTCACCTGTTGAGCTTCACAATCATGAACCACAATTTTACCATCAGGCTGCTAGTCATCCGGCTTGGCAGAAAGCCATGGTCAAGGAGTTTCAGGCCCTAGAGGCCAATAATACTTGGGACATAGTCCCACTCCCTCCTCATAAGAAGGTTATTCCTTATAAATAAGTCTAATAGATCAAACAACGTTTCAATGGATCTATTGAGCGGTATAAAGCCCGACTGATTATTCGTGGTGATACTAAAAAAGAAACAGTCGATTTTACTGAAACTTTTTCCCCATTGGTTAAGCTTACTACCATTAAATGTCTCCTTACTATTGCTGCTAAGAAGGGATGGACAATGTTCCAGTTAGACATTAATAACATTTTTCTTCATGGATCTTCTTGAGGAGGTTTATATGAAATTACCTCTTGATCTTGAAGTTTCTTCTTCTTCTGATGTTCCTTGGGTATGTAGCCTTAAGAAGTATCTTTATGGTCTTCGTCAATCCTCTCGACAGTGGTTTTTCAAGCTATCCATAAATTTTATTTCTCGTGTCTATACCTCGAGTAAGAATGAGTATTCATTATTTATAAAAAGCACTTCTAGTTCACAGGTTGTATTGGTAGTTTATGTTGATGATATATAGTTGGTTGGGGATGATTTAGCTGAATTAGAATCTTTTGCAGATTTTTCTTGATGGTCAATTCAAAATCAAGGATCTTGGTGCTGTTCATTACTTCCTTGGCTTGGAAGTCTTCAATCATGCGTAGGGTTATGTTGTCAATCAACATAAGTTTACTCTTGACTTACTTTATGAATATAATTGCTATCAGTTTTCTCCTGTGAGTACTCCTTTGGACTATTCCACTAAACTTGTTGCAGACATGGGTTTTCCTTTTACTGATCCCAGCTCTTATAGGCGTTTGGTTCGCAAACTCAATTTCTTACAACATACAAGGCATGATATCTCCTTTTCTGTCCAACACTTAAGTTGATTTTTACAATGTCCATAGGTTCCCCATATGTTAGCTATCATTCATGTGTTGCATTATCTCATGAACAACCCAACACAAGGTATTTTGTTATCCAATACTTCTGATTTTACATTAATGGGATATTCCAATTCTGATTGGGCCGCCTATCATGACACTCGTCGTTCCGTTACTGATTTTTTTATCATCTTGGGTGGCAGTTCTATTTCTTGGAAAAGTAAGAAGCAACCTACCATTTCACTATCATCTGCTGAGATGGAGTATCGGGTTCTTCGTAAGATTGTTGCTGAGGTTATTTGGCTTATTCGTCTTCTCTGTGATTTTGGTATTATTTTCTCTAATCCTATTTCTATATATATTGTTATAGTCAAGCTGTTTTGAGTATCACGAAGAATCCTATTTTTTATGAACGCACGAAGCATATTGAAATTGATTGCCATTACGTTTGTGACTGCCTTCATTCTAATTTGATTTCTCTCCACTTTGTTGCCAGTACAGATCAGTTAGCAGATATTTTGACCAAATCTCTGCCTGGACGTGCTCACCGCTGCTTACTTCCCAAGTGATAAATCATCAATTTGACGATTAGATAACACCTTTAAGCCTAAGTTATCATGCTTTTTCATTGATTTAATGGTAATCTCTTACTAAATGCTCATTTATGTAGGTAAAAGTAAAAAGAGAATATGGGCAAGTCATTCAAGTCAACAAGAGGCATAATGTGAAGGAAAAGAGTCATCCGCTTTGCATCCACTTTGTATTCGCTTTGCATCCGCTTTGCATCTGCTTTGGAGTTGCTTTTCATTTGCTCTCTATCTGCTCTCCATACGCTTTGGAACCGCTCAAGTAGATCAAGAGCAAGGTGACAGTTTTGTAATTATCACCAAATGTAGAGTTAGAGTTTAAAAAAGGGATTTTAGCTTATTTTTACCATTTTTTATCTATCATCTATCACTACACACTTCTCCATCTTAGCTTAGATTAGGGTTTGTAATTTCTTAGAGCTTGGAGCCTAATTTGTACTAATTTTGATCTAAAAAGACATTAGAGTGACTTTCAAGTGAAGAATTAGCTAATTCCATTGGAGATTTATGGAGATTTAAAGTTTGGTTTCCATTCTTTTTATCCTTCATGAATTTGTTTGATGGAATTCATGGTTTATTTGTGTTTATTGTCTTTAAGTTTTGCTAGTTCTTCCTCTTGGGATTATTCTTGAATAGGGTGCAAGTGTGTAGATTATGATGTATTTGTGTAGATTTAAGTTTGTTGATGATGGGTTCTATTATTGCTTGATTAAATAGGTTGGGATTTGATGGGTGAAAGCCCCAAATACCCACGTGGGTTTGATGGGTGAAAATGCCAAACTCTAAAAAGCTCTAAGCCATCTTCGAAAGAAGAGTTTTAGGTGAACTTTAGGAACCCTCATCATCCTTGAAAGAGGGATGTGGGAACCAAGGCAATAGTAGACAATTTATGGGTATAGTTTACTAATTTTCAATATCTTAGACATAAGGGTGAATATGAGGTTGATTATCCCTCGGGTTCCATCCTAGAAATAGGGGTGCCTAATTTAGGCATTGGGTGGCTTTAATTTCACATTCGTTAGGTACTCAAAAGGGCCAACGAGTGACATCTTTGAGGCTTTGTTGAAAAACTAGCCTCAAGGACTTGAAACACAGCCTACAATATCATCAACAACTAGAATTGACATTGAATCATTACATTCCCATGCATAACTTGCCCCTAGAATAGCATAGTCCCAAGATCCGCTCCTAATTGTTTACACTCTAATCATTCTTAGTCTTCAATTAGGTCTTTAGAAGCCCAAAAATTATTTTCATGATTGACACCCATTTTAAACCCCCAAACCATTTTGTACCATAGGTTTGAATCTAGTTAGTAGATCTCGTTCCGAACCTACTTAATCGCTACTCACATTGTTCCCCGTGGATTTGACCCCAACTCCTAGTTGGGTAAATATATTGACAACGATCGCCTTGCACTTAATTGGACGTGTAAGTTGAGCGTTATAAAAAATGACATCATTGCCGGGGAACAATTTGGTGTATTGAGTTAGTTTAAGATTTTAGCGTATTTGTTTTAATTCAAACTTGTAAATATTTGTTTATGATTTTCTTTTGCTTCTTGTTTTGGTTAGATTTTTTATTTCTTGTTTACTTGTTACTATGGCATCTTGGGACTATTATGAGTTTGGTGGTTGAAAATTCTATCTTGATGGTCCATGTTCATATTATAATGGACCCCATTTTTGGCAAGATTGTAGATATGCTCTCCGGAGAGAGATGTGTGCACCATCTCGATCTTATAAGGAGTATGGTTGTTCTGTATGTGGTGGTCGAGATGGACATTATAGTGATTGTTCAATTTCCCCTCCCCCGTTATGCTTACCCAATCGCTAGTTCTTCTTATAATTTTGCTAGCTTTTATGGTCATGAAAAGGAAGAATGAAGCACCGGAAAGAGTGGCATTAAAGCTATACTTTAACTAATCTTGGATCGTTTGGAATCAATGAGAGATAACATACGTGATATTCATCATGATATGAGGGCATGGAACAAGGAAAGAAAGAGGATAGAAGAGATGGATATGGAGGTCAATCATTCAAACACCACAACCATGCCCACTCTTCTAAATAAGCTTGATGTTGAGAAATCCTCGGTGATTTCCCAACCAACCGAACCAATCATGAGGGATGATGCCAAGATTGAGGAAATGATGCTAGAGTCAAAAGAAGAAACCAAACAAATCTCTTATGAAGACTCTATCCCAATTTGGTGTAAAGACGTCAGCACGGAAGCAACTCCAAAATTAGGGAGAAGACCACACTCGAACCACTTTGCTACATTATGCTTGGTGGATGTGATGGAAGTCGAACCTCCTAAGCAAATGATGAATTTTGGGAATGAAGAGAAAAAACCCTATATGTTGGAGTTCGTCATTCCCAAAGGAAAAAATGAAGCCCCCCCCCCCCCCCCCCCCCCATTTAAAGGCCAATAAAGAAAAAATTCAATGTGCAACAAGTGGATTTTTTATGTTCTCATCGATACCCAATGAGCCTATTCGGAAATTTAATGCGAAATAGGGTAAGAGATTCAAGTTGTCAAAGTTGCAAGATAAAGAAAGTGTTGTTGTGCCCTCACCTTTTCCCAAAGCACTTCAAAGATATATTGTTCGAAAGATGGGCCAACGATTCAAATCATCTAAGTGGAGGGATAAAGGATGACTAAATGATGCCATGTCGCGATGTTAACTAAGGCGCTTCGTGGGAGGCAACCCAAGATTTATTTTTGATGTTCTTAATGTTTTTGATATTAATTTTAGCTTAGTTTTGATTGATGCAGGTAATATAGCAAAATTGGGGTACGAGAAGTAGGTTCGGAAGCTCAAAACTAAGCCCCGAACCAAGAATTTAAATTACAAAATTCAGGCACTAAGCTGTAGTGACCTGCGCTGGACCTGCTCAAGCAGGTCAGCCGCAGGTGCAAAGCATCTGGAGCGAAGGCAACGTGAAATTAAAGATAAACAGTAGCAGCTATTCTGCCATAACCTGCGCTGGACTTGCTCAAGCAGTCCAGGCGCACGTCAGGCGCACATAGAATGCAACGCAGGCTGTTTTCACTGCAGGTAAAATGCTTGGACCTGCGCTGGAAATGCCACAGTAGTCCATACGTACGAGAAGTCAAAAATAAAAACTATACTCCTATTCCTAATAATACAAAGGACAATTTGGTAACTCACATGCACACCCTGGTTATATAAATATACCCCCAAATCCCAAGCAAATATACGGGTCCTGCGCATGATGGACGCAGGGCAAGTTGGTACTTACTACTTTGATGTGCGCTGGAACTGCTTAGGCAGTTCAGTCACAGGTGCAAAGTAGATGGGATGCAGTTGAGTAAAATAATTCTTGAAGTTGTAAAATGGGTCGGATCTTGTTGGGATGACCCGACCCGGTCAGCCCAAAACCTTTTTAAAACCTTTTTCCAACGGGTCTTTTCTCTCACAATCAACATTCTCATTTTCTTTAACAACAATTGCACAAACAAGAATCAAGATAATTTTTTGGACTTGTGGTTCATTTTTCTCTCTTATATCAAGAAAGGTATGCTCTCTCTTGATTTTATTTTTGAATTCTATTAAGAATGGACATAATTCCTCATACCTCATGATGCTTGATTACTTGAATTTTCTTTGTGTGAGTTTGTTGGGATGATTGTTACTTGTTGGAGTCCTTATGTTGTCATTGGTGTCTTGTTTCACTTATTTGACTCATGATACTCTAATACGGGAATAATCGCAGCTATGGATTTATGAGAGTGCGTGTTGGACCCCTGCCTTGGTGTGTGCAATTGAAGTGTAAAATAGGCCCAAAATTCACCAAAAATCAGTCCATAACATACACTTGATGGGAGGATACTCTTTGAAGGACCTTTTGGTCATTTTAACTTATATCTGGTAATGCTATAAAAGGGACATTGTAGGGTTTCTTTAGTTAGATTTTGAAAATATTATAAGTCATAAGACACCAAGAATCACAATTCCTCTCTTCTCTTTAGGAGGCAACCCGAAACTAGGACAAGATCTAGTGTGGAATCACTAATGATTGTGTTTGCTTAGAAACGTAGGCGCTAGAGAGGTGGAATCCGATCTTGTATCATGTAAGAGATAGATGAATCATTATGTGTGGTGTTAAGGGTTCAAGAGTGGAATAGGCTCTTGGGTTCTTAAGATTATACCTTTGTGTAGTCTATCTATCTATTCTTTATTTTCATTTTAGTCTTGTAGTTTGTGTTCTTGTTATTTAAACTGTGTATTGTTGTTCTTGGTATAATATTGTTGTTTTTCTCCGTGTTCTTTATTTTTATGTCGTTAATCTAGTTTGTTGTCCACTGAAATAGGTGCTAAAACCCTTGTTATTATTCCATTCTTGTTGTAGTTGAAGATTGTCCGAGACTAGATCTCCCAAAGGGGCTCTCGGGTTTGGCTAACTTGTGGACTATTTTGTGCATTTTTTGTGTTTCCAAGTTTTTCTTATATCATTTGGTATCAGAGCATGGCTTGATCTTGTTCCCACAAGATCAATCTTGGGCTCGTAAACTTGAAAATAAAAAAAAGTGTTAGAAAAACTGAAAAATAAAAAAGAAGCAAATCTGTCCATTTTATGATCTTGGCCGAAATTGTGTTCTTGTGGTGTTCTTGGTCGAGATTTGTTCTTAAGTCTAGGTATAGGAGTATTTTACTTGTCATGTGTGTTTTTAGTGTTAGTATTGCTCTTCACTAACGCTTTGAGTCGATCTTAGTTTGAGCCTTGTTGTGATATTATTGTTATGAACATTGTTGTGTCCGTGTGGTGTTGATCTTGTTTTTGTGGATTGAAGTTGGCCGTGTGAATATTGTTGTAGTTCTTGGTAGATGTTGTTGTTGTTATTGAAGTTCTTCACAACCTTAACCTGTTTCTTAAACCGAAATACAACACTAAAGAGCCTTGGCCATTTGTTGGAGATTTTGTTGTTGGCCTTGTTGTTGTGGAATTGTTGTTGTTCTTGGGAGATTTTTGTTGGTTGTTCATGTTGTGGTTGTTGTGTTTTTTAAGTTCTTCACCATATTCATCACCTTGTTAATTTTAAAGTGAACTTAGATCTTCAAAAGGTAAAATACAAGGTGTAGAACTTGTTAAGTCTTGAAAGGCCCCCAACCACCTAAAGGCTTTACATCACATCTCCACCACTTTTCCATAGCACAAGGGCCCATGTTTTAAGGAGGGGTACAAGTCTAGTCAAAGACTTTTGAATCTTGAAATTAGAATTGAAAAAGAAGCTCCAAAGACTCGTTTGTATTTCCCTCCATTGAAAAATTTCCACCAAAGTCCAAATTGTAAAATTGATCAAGACTTCCAAATTTGGAAAATAAAATTGTTGAGAACCGAGGTCAATCACGGACTGCCACGTCATGAATTACTGTTCACATGACAAATTTTAAGCTCAAATTATGATCTTCTAGTTTCAATTTATTGTTTTCTTAGTTTCGTTTGTTGATTCCAATACTACTTTACAAGCTAGTGACCATTTACTAGATTGTAAATTGGTTTTGAACCCGTTCTTCGTGTATACGTTCCTTTGTGTGTCTTATTCTTTTTGAGTCGTTGTAATTCTTTTGCGTCTTTGTAATGTTCCCTTGTGTGTTTTCCTTACTCTTTGGAATTATTATCAATATCAGATTTACCTTTCAACACCTCTCGACAAGCAATCTTACAACATTTGTGAGATCGAGTGTGAGGTATCCGAGAGACAAGAAACAAAAAGAGAGAGTGGGGATGTTTTTGTACAACTAATGTGTTTTTCTGTTCTGTAGGTAACTTCTTGGTCGTAATGGCAACTATTTCGGCCCACCTTGATGCTATTTCCCAAGAAATAGCTAAGGCGAATACAGGTCTTGAAAAATAGGGCTCGGATATGTCTACTATACTTGAGATGTTTGATCGAGTGGAGAGTCGAAGGAATTCTCATGTTTCTACTTTTGAAACATTACCTCAAACAATCAATTCTCCAAGATCACCACCAAATGACATAGACATAAGCCAAGCCACCAAATTTTCTCCAACTCGAGACCTAACTAGGTCACTTTTCCCTCAATTCGATCAAGTCCAACAACAAGGACTTGGAAGCCAATCTCCTTCCGTCTAAGCTCCACAACTAAAGTTCCACATTACCAAATCAATCCTTTCATCCGAAACTCCACTTAACCTAAACCAATATGTTAGTATAGAGGGTGTGGTAGAAAGGAACATAAGGGACATGGAGTCTACAATGATGCATATATGATGTAAGAGAAGTTGAGGGAAAGATGTAGGGAACCAACCACCAACAAAAGAGGTGGGATGTGCTTAGTGTTTCTTTTGTCATTCACTTTGTGTTTCGGATGAGGATGAAGACAAGGATGAAGATGAAGAGAAAACCGATGTTCAAAATGAAGATGTTGGCTGAGACTTTTTATTATTGAGCCCTCGGATTCTTCACGTTTTTGTGGACTATTTTGACTTGTTTTTGTGACTTATTTTGCGGGCTGTTTTGAGTAGGTTTCTTTGAAGTGGCTAATTTAATAAGGTGAAGCCATGAATTTGTGGACAAATTCCTCTCAAAATGGAGAGGATGATACAAGAATAATCGCGGATATGGATTTATGAGAGTGCGTGTTGGACCCGAGCCTTGGTGTGTGCAATTGAAGTGTAAAAGAGGCCCAAAATGCACCAAAAATCAGTCCATAACATATACTTGATAGGCGCCCACTCTTTGAAGGACCTTTTGGTTATTTTAACTTATATTTTGTAATAGCTATAAAAGGAACATTGTAGGGTTTCTTTAGTTAGATTTTGAAGATGTTGTAAGTCATAAGACACCAAGAATCACAAGTCTTCTCTTCTCTTTAGGAGGCAACCCAAAACTAGGACAAGATCTAGTGTGAAATTACTAGTGATTGTGTTTGCTTGGAAATATTGGCGCTAGAGAGGTGGAATCCGATCTTGTGTCACATAAAATATATGTGAATTATTGTGTGTGGTGTTAAGGGTCCAAGAGCGGAATAGACTCTTGGGTTCTTAAGATTATACCTTTTTGTAGTCTATCTATCTATCCATCTTTTGTTTTTATTTTAATCTTGTAGTTTGTGTTCTTGTTATTTAAATCATGTATTGTTGTTCTTGTTATAACATTGTTGTTGTTCTTCGTGTTCTTCATTTTTATGTCGTTGATCTAGTTTGTTATCCACTAAAATAGTTGCTAAATTCCTTGTTATTATGCCATTCTTGTTGTAGTCGAAGATTGTCCGAGACTAGATCTCTCAAAAGGGCTCTCGGGTTTGGCTAGCTTGTGGACTATTTTGTGCGTTTCTTGTATTTCCAATTTTTTCTTGGATCATACTCTCTTAAATGAAGCTAGTGCACCATGTGTGTGACAAAATGTCCATTAAGCCTTTCTTGCTTATTTTGTGTAGTGGGTGGCTCAAGTATGATAATGTAAGCATCTTGAATGTGTTTGGAGATGATTTGGTGAGATGAGCTTATTCTCTTGTGCTTCTATTCTCTTTCTACAAGTTCTTAGTTAGCATGCCCACCATGTGTTTGTTGAAATAACAATAAGAGAGAAATGTTTTGTATGCTTGTAATGGTCAATGTGATTCTCTGTAGGGCATAATATGGTCTTTTTTATGCATCATTATGAGTCCAATTGATCCTAAAAATAAAATATTTGGTAGTCATTGATTGAGGGAGTTTTTTGAGAAATATGGCATCCATGGTTCTTGTTGGTCGCTATTCCTAACCGGGAGACATGAATGTTTGTCTTGCCCAATGATAGATTGGATGACATCATCCTTAAGGGTATTGGTCATTCTTGTTTCCATTGCAGGTTTTGGATATCCTATGTATTAGTTTTGAGAAATATGAAGAATGTGAGATAATTTAGAGCCTAAATGATTAAGTGTTGTAATGAATGAATCCCATGGGCTCTAATGATGGAGTTACCTTGCGTCTACCAAACAAACATTTTCTTTTCTTATCTTTAATTTTCTTTCTTAACATATAAAATTCTAAAAACATGTTTTACCTTTTCTCTTTTGTTTTGGTTTTGTTTTGTTTCTTTCTAATAGGTATGTCTCCAAGAAAGAACTTGCCACTAGAAGTTAGAAAGGGTAATGCCCCGGATAAAGGCAAAACAAAAGCTACTTCCGCAAGGGGAAAAGAATCGGTCTCCAATGATAGTTCGAAAGTCCCGGATGTCTAAGCTAGGACATTGATGATGAGGCCGAGGTTGATCTTATAGAGGGGCTACCTGAGGCCCACCATGTTGAGCTCTCCTTGCAATTATCCAGGGATGAGGAGCAAGCACAGATGGTTGGGGATAATTCTAGCACTCGACATAATGATGAGTCACCCTTCATAGCACACTCGATGAGAGGAGCCTAGTCTGACGAGGTTTCTATAGAGACAGTGCGATCATTCACCGACAGGGATCTGAGTGCCTAGTGCACCACAGGGAGTCTCTACCCTCCTGTACTCTCTTTTACTTTCGCATTGGGTACAATGCCATTTCTTTAGTGGGGGTGGGGCATTTTATGATTCGTTTGATGATCGGTACCTATTGTTTCACTTTATGGAATTTGGTTGGAAAGATTGTATGGACATACTCTATATTATTACTTTGATGTCTATGTGTAGATGCTACATTTTGTCATGTTTATTTACTTTAACCCTTGTGGGGCTTATTTTGTTTTTATTTTTTTTATTATTATTGACATTGCTTTGGATGAACCCTTGTCGGGCATTTTGATAATGATGTCAAATATTATCTTTTTGTTGTTTAATTTGTGTCATGCGCTTAATATAAATGTGTTATCCGATTATGTGCATTGCTCTTGTCGCCTTTTGTATATACGTGTCTAATAAACTTCAAGGATTTTCTTCGAAACTCGGTTCTTTCCTAAGTAGCAAAATTTCATTTTCTCTTTCTTTTGATCTTTTATTTTTATTTTAGTTTAGTTTCTTTGTCGAACTGAGTGATAATTCACCCATGAGGGATGACGAGGCGACATCCTTAGGTAAAGTATCAAGTCATTTTGGTTAACTAGGAAGTAGCAAAAATTCAAAAATACTTTCAAAATATCATTGGCAAGGAATGAAATGTTTTTGAGAAAATAAAAAATATAGTTGTAAGATCAAAGATGCTTTGAGCTTTCTTTTGAGTGAGACCGTTAAACTCAATTTTTGGCTCTCTCTTTACAAGGATGAGTCATTGACTCGGAGTAACTTATGAAACTCAAATTGCTCAAATTGATTGGGAGACTAACTTTTTGCTCTATGAGTACTATGCCATGAGTGGTGAAATTTTTGAATAATTCTTGTACATATGTGTAGTCTAGAACTTTCCCTGAGTGTATTCAAAGGGAAATTCTTGGCAAGCTTGATTTGGAGGTGACCCGAGGCCCTTTTTGACTCGTCACATAGCCAAATTTCCACCTTAACATTGTTCCCTAGTAAACCCATTTGAGCCTTTTTTTCCCATCTTTCTTTCTTATTGTAATGATGACCATGCTAAAACACCTAAACCTTTTTGAAAATCTCTCTTTTCGCACTTAACCTCCTTTGATGTGTTTCATGATTCTAAACAAGGGATTATAGGCGAAAGCCTATGTTTGGGGAGTTGTGTATTTGGGAGAAGATGATCAAAGAAAAGACAAGAAAGATGTATGTAAGGTTGTCAATACATGTGCTTAAAAGACAAGAAATGTGCTTGATGATAAAGTTGAATAGCCTAGCCCATAGTACTTGAAAAAAGTATTGGATAAGTGAGGGGCTAAGTAGGGCTTATAGGTAGAAAATCTCTTGAAAAAGTCAAAGAAGTGAAGAAAGAAAATGGTGGCTTTGAATTATTTTGTAAATGCTAATAAAAAAAGAGAAATATGGAAAATAATTTGAAGGAGGATAAGGTGGATAGTTTGAAAATCTTAGGGTAAAAGGGTTTGAGAAATTGTATTGAAGAGGGTATTTTAGTCACTTGATCCATAGATATTCCTTCCCACACGTTAAAGATTCATCTTGACCTGCAAGACCTTGGTGATTCCAAACTAGGTAAGTCTACATTAGTGGCGATAAAACACAAAAGGCAAGCCTATGGTTCTACATTAGTGAGCTGAGTTTAAATGTAAATAATCCTTTTTGAAATAAATTTTCATTTTTTGTCACTTTAATAATGAAAACCCTTTCGAAACCCATAAAAATAATCTTTTGGAGTTAAAAAAGGGGTGTGACAGCTCTGGCGACTCTGCTGGGGATTTTTTTTAGAATTCGAGCTTATTTTGGAGTTGTATCGGCTTAGTTTGGAACTATAGGTGTATAGACATTTTGTTTGTGTTATTTTGTGTTATTGTTTATCATTGTTAAGTTCCTACGTGCTCTTTGTTTACAGTTTTTATCTTATGTATTACCGCTTTATATTTGGCATCATGTGCATAACCCGAGTCATTCTTTCTGCAACAAGTTCTGTAGTACACGCTGTGTACACGACCTATAGTTGAGTCATCCTTATTTTAGGAGGGGGGAGCCGTTGGCTGGTATGGAGTAGGTGGACAGCTAAAGCAGCCACGATTGACCATACGCTCCCCCGAACAACCTTGTTAGTGAACCCCAGCGTAGGTCAGCCTTTAGGTCATACTTATGTGCATCATATTGAGACCTAGCGGGGCCCATTTGGTCTTTTATAGGAGACTCACCTCTACCGCATCCCTACGTGCTAAATGTTGCATCTTTGAGGGTAATGGGGTCTTTTGACGGACTGATTTGGGGAAAACATGTGTTAGAAATAAGTGTGTAGGCAATGAAAAAAGTGAGTCGAAGAAAAAGAAAAAAAAAAAGAAAAGAGAGAGTTTCGTAGTTTTTAGAGTTCTTTAGGGATTTTGTTTTTCACAATCCAAAAATTCAAAAAAATCTTTTTACCTTTTGCACTCATTTGTCAAAATCAAAAACATAAAAAAACTTTTTCTTTTGTTTCCTTAAGCAAGTCTTCATAATTCGAAAACTTCAAAAAAAGATTTTTCATTCATAGGATTTTTTATAAAAGAAAAATGCAAAAATTGTAGGAGTTTTGTACATTTCATGAAAATACCAAAAAGATTTTTCTTTCATAGTTGTTGGTGTCAGTTTTATGTGGAGTGTCAAAGTGAAAACCTCAAAAAAAAAAGATTTTTATCGTTGTAGTCTCGTCTCTCAAGTCAGGGTTCAGTCGGTTATTTAATCTTTAATTGTCCTACCTGGACGAACTACGCACCCCTAATTCTCCTCTCTTGGGAGTGAGATACGTAGGCAACCTATTGTGGGTTCGGGAACCTTATTTGAAAAATTAAAAAAAAAATATTTTCTTTACTCTTTATTAGAATAGGTGTCATATATTTCTTTAAAACAAAACTGCAAAAAGATTTTTCTTTAATAGTTTCAATTTTTATTTTCATATGAAATTCGAAATTGAAAACCCAAAAAGATTTTCTTTGGTAATCATAGGTTTTATTTTGTATAGGAATATGAAAAAAAAATCCAAAAAAGATTTTCTTCACTCTTCATTTAGAGTAGGTGTGTCATATACATCTTCGAAAAGAAAACCACAAAAAGATTTTCCTTTAATAGTTTCAAGTTTCATTTTCATATGAAATTTAGAATCGAAAATTCAAAAAGAGATTTTTCTTTGGTTGTCATAGGTTTCATTTTGTATAGGAAATTTAAATCTGAAAAATGCAAAAAAGATTTTCGTCAATTCTTTTGATAATTTGTTATTTTCTTTTCTTCTTAAAGTTTCAAGAAAAAAAAAAGAAAAAGAGTTTAATCGGCCATTTTGGCAAGACTTCACGAACTACGCACACCTGATTCTCCCCTCTCGAGGGTGAGATACGTAGGCGTCCTTCTTGGGTTCGGTGATCTTTTCAAAAAAAATAAAAAAAAGAGAGGTTTTGAAAAATGTTGAACTCTAACATATTTGTTGCCTCTTGTTCAGTTAGTTTAAGGTGGTTGGTTTGTGGCTTCCTAGCTGGTCCTCCATATCACACCAAATTCAAAGAAGATTTAGTTGTGTCCAACAAGGATATATAGAGTGGCACCTTGGATGAAACAAAGAGTCAGGAAATTAAGAGTTTAAAGGAAGAGAATTTGAGACTGAGACAACAAATGATGGAAATGTATCGAGCTTGGGACAGTGGGTTGCCTCCTCCTCTATTCCCCACTATTGACCCTGTAAATACCTTGAGTCTTCCACTAAAATCGCAAAGTCAGCTTCCTACTATTGTTGATGCACCATATCATGCCTCAGAATCTATTCCACGTCAAATGCACTGTAATACCTCGGAAAATTTTTCGTTGAAATTTTGTGCGTAAACGTGTTGGGTTCTATCTTCTAGAATGAATTATAAATATTTCATGTGGAATTTCTTAGATTATGACCCACCATTGCGTAGAGTATCAAATAAGCTTTCCAACTATATGTGGATCATCCAAAACGGACACCCGAGCGATGAGTTATGAGGCCTGGGGTATTTTTTTCTCTAACTTTAAATAATCATAACTCCTTGTACATAATGATCTGGGTGATCTAATATATATCAACGGAAATCTCTATGAGTCCTCTTTCCGATGAAATTAGTTTCATCCAATTTGTCTATCGGAGCAAAAAGTTATGGTCGATTTACTTCAGCCTATCAAAAGTGAATTTTTGGGTCAACTTCAAACGATCATAACTCCTCGTAAACAATGATCTGGGTGAGATACTATATATAAATGGAAAGATATGAGAGTCCTCTTTTTAATGAAATTAGTTTCATCCAATTTGAATATCGGAGTAAAACGTTATGGTTGATCTACTTCAAACTATCAAAACAGTGTACAAAAGGACAGATGCGAGAATTATTTGATTTTTAGTGGCATTTTGGTCATTCCCCCTCACCCAAAATCCGTCCAAACCCTATATTAAAGCCTATTAGAAGCATTAAATATTATATTTCATCAAATTCCCTCAAAAAGAAAACCCTAAGCTCCTACATCCAACTTCAAGAACCTCCAAAGTTCACCATTAATTCTGCAAATTTATTCAAGATTCCAAGTTCCTAGTTCAAGAACTCCAAGAACCATCATTCAAAGGCACGATTAACATCTCAAAAACGAGTATCGATCTAAAGTTCATCATTCAAGGTATGTAGGGTTTTTCAACAAGAACTCTCTTTCGTTCTTGTGCCCCAAAGTAATTTTCCTTACAAAAGCATGATTTTTTATGAATTTGAAGTATGAACCCATATCTTATGATGATTATTATGAAATCTTGATGTTTATGATTTTGAAAAATGAATTTACATGTGTGGTGATATAAATCATGAATCTTGAACAATATTTATCATGATTTTTATATTTGGGTCGCGAACCCCATTTGAAATTGTGTTTTTGAGAAAATGTGTGTTATAAGCACGTTGATGTTGAATATTTGAGATGTTTTGAATGATTTGACCTTTTGGTCGTGAATGAGTTATTTTAAACTAGACTGTGAAAGAAATCCACGTTTTTATTGATTATGATAAAGGGGTAGCAAATTGGCTCCCGATGAAAATTGTTGAAGTGTTTATTGTGGATTTTCTTTAATGTGAGCCTGAGGCTGATTTAAATTTCTGAGCTAAGTCCGAGAGTAATCTTTAGCACCGAGTGGGAGTTATAAAGTGACCTTACTTCCCTAGAACTACGTGCCCCCGTTGGATGTGAGCCTGAGGCTGATTTATATAGTGATCACTAGTGTTTTTGGATTGATATTGGAAGTCCTACTCCGATGGCAGGATAGGACGGCTCTCCCCAACGTGGGTTGTACGTTGAACTCCATGTAGCTCACATGGTTTATGTCGGTTATAGGATCTCCCAAAGTGTGTGTGTGTTTCCTTGTGTCTATGGTGAACGATGAAGTGATTTGAAGGTGGAATTGTGAAAGTTATTCTTTCGAAAGATTTAAATGATATTTACATTATGAGAATTGATATTCTTGATGAACTAAAAGTGATTGACAAATTATATGATGACTCACATGTGTTATTATACTTATTTCATCCTCTCATGATTATGATGATTTTCTTCGGGCTATGTGAGTCTTTCATACATCCTGCATATTTCTTATAAATATTTATGATGATGATGTTTATATAACTGTATACACCCCCATATGCTCGGTATTTTTCCATGGTATTGACCCACATATTCGTATGTGGGCTACATTTTCTCGGAATATAGGTACAAGGTATAGTTGCACCTTCGGATCTAGTCAGTTCGTGGTATCCAGTCAGCAGGTGATGAGTCCTTTTGATTCAAGGGCTTGGGTTAGTTATGCAGAGTTTATAGTGTTGTATTTTCTTTATTCAGTCGTATTGAGTTGGGCTAGTCGGGAGTCATGACCCGGCTACCTACAGTCAGTACTAATAGAGGCTTCATAGACAGTCAGTAGAAGTTGATGTATTTTGTTTCAATTCTGGTTGTAAAGGCAGAATTATAATCCTGTAAAATTCCATTTTTGTATCGATCAGATTCAGAAAAGAGTAAATTTCTGCTGATTTGTATGGATTTGTATTTTTATTCAGTTGCTTATGAGTTATGCCAGTACTAAGCACCGTGTGACATCTCGGGACCCGATTTCAGGGCGTTACATGCACCTCAATACTTCTACCACTCTTTCTTTAGCTCCTCAGTATAAGTCTACCACATTCACATCACCACATACCATTTGTTCTTTTGTTGCTCAGCCTTCTACTAAGGCTTCCACTTTGGCTATCAATCCAACGATTGTGCTTTCCCAGTCCACTAGTGAATCCACGTTCAATACTTGTGATGATCATTGTTATACTCTTGAGCCTACAGTTAAGTTAAGTGGACCACCAAAATTTCTTACTAAGAAGCCTAGCATGCTAGAAGAGCTAGAGAAAGTGGTTGGGAAAGTTAAGAGTGTAGAAAATGATATGAAAAATTCCCCTGGACTTATGGTCTATGAAGATGTTTCATATAAAAACTGGGGCATGTCTTCAAGTGTTAATCTTCCTCCCAGATTTGAGACATCAAAATTTGGGGTGCCCGATGGACAGAAGGATTCTGTGAAACATTTGGGACGATATTGCAATCAACCAAGGGAAACTGAAGGAAAGAAAAAGGAAAACACACCTATTGTCATGCCAGGGCCAAAGCATAGTTTGAGAGGTCCAACCCACCAATACTGTCAGCCTCAATCCTGATCTTACATATTAGATCCACATAACCACTCACAACAAGGTTTCTTTCCCCCAAATCCAATAAATCCCATTCCACTTCCTCAATATCCTTTGAACAATGCACAATTGTATGCCAATCCATCTTCTTATCCACAATGGCATGCACCTGTCTCTTAACATCGTCCTCGACCCCCACAAATTTACCAAGGAACCTCTAAATTCAAGTTTCATCCGAGGCCAGAGTTCGCAAAGAGGAGGAAGGAAAAAGATAATTTCACTCCTATTGGGGAATCCTATGCCATTTTATTCTAGAGATTGGTACAGCAGGGCATGATCACTCCTCTCCTTGGGTATACTCCTGACCCACATTCAAGAAGTTTTTATCCTAATGTACGATGTGCAAATCATTCTGATGTTCAGGGTCATAGTATTGAAGACTGTCGTGCTTTGAAAAGAGAAATTGAAAAGATGATTCAAGATGGATCAATTATGGTGTAGAACATTGACAGTGAGGGAAAATCTAGTCATGATGATATGCAAACCAGTGGCTAAGTTGTCAGGCTGAGCAATTGAGAAGTTACCCCTCTCCCTACTAGGAAGAGGTCTGGTAGTTTGTTTTGTTTTCTTTTCTGTTTTCGAATTATTTCAGGGTTGTAGTTCGGGATCTATCTTGTTTTTTCCTTTTGTCGTTTATGTTCAAACCCTTCTATCTTTTATTTCAACTAAATGAATTGTCCATTTTCCTTTGTGTTTTAAATATGTGTTATTTGTTTGTTTTCTTTAGAAAGTACATTTTATGTTGACTCTAGTCATATGACATGTTTGCGGAATTTTCAGCCAGATCTTAAATTCCAATTTAACCATGAAACATGGAATCAGAGGGCTAAGGTTAGAAAAAGCATCTGAGAAAAAATTGATAGAGTGTTGACATATTTGGTAACCATGTTGAAGCTTTCTTTCAAAATTAAAGAAATTATTTTGAGAATCACAAGTAACTTGGTCATCAATTGAAAAACAAAGCTCAATTAGGTCAAATAGCGGATGTGTGCTCCTGAGGAACAGAACAAAAATCAACTCCACGAAAGCATGAGTCATTCAATGTGAGGGATGTACAACAATGGTGGAGATGTATGTTCGACAAGTGTAAAAGAAGAGGTGACACATATGCTCGGGGAAAGTTAGTGTTGTAAAACATGTCATAAGTGATATTGATTGTGTACTTTCACATTGCATGCTATGTACTAGCATCTTCAAGGATTGATATGACGAAGATATTTCATTCTGCTATACAAATATTGTGTCATCCTTTGTTTACCCCATTTGAGCCTTAGTGTTAGTTTCTTTCATACCCCTCTTTTGGAATCAAGATAGAGTCAATAAAACTCAAAGAAAAAGTATCGAGCAAAATAGTAGAGTCAGAAAAACTTCAGAAAAAGAAGAAAAAAGAAGAAAAAGAAGAATAAAATATGACCAAAAAGAAAGTAAAGAGAAGAGTGTCAAGAAAAATAGAGTCAGAAAGTTTCAAAGAAAAAAAAAGTCAATAAAGGAAAAAAGAGGAAGACAATCAGAATCAAGCAAAAGAACAAGTTGCCAGAACTACGCATGACTTGATTCTCCTCTCTCGGGGGTGAGATACGTAGGCTTCCCTACTCCGGGCTCGGTCAAACCAAATAAGAAATTTAGAGTCACCCAGTCAAAAGAAACTGAGGAATTAGTTAATCCTCATTGTTTGAGTCGATTCCGAAAGTTGAAAGTCCTACCCTACTTTAAGTGTTGTTTGGGCCCCATGCCATCCTTTCTTTCTAACCCTATCCAAAAGCCAAGTTACAACCAAAGAAATACCTTTAAATCAATCTTTGAGGATGTTAAGGCTAAGCATACAAGGGATATGATGATGCATTTGGGAACTACTTGTCTTCCTCAACATAAAAAATCAGGAAAGAAATAAAAATGAGAATCTTATTGGTGAAAACCCTCACGGGCACCGTAAGATGATGGTAAGTTGAGAGAGATAAAAATGAGAGAGTCTTATCGGTGAAAACTCTGACGGTCACCATAAAACGACTGTGAGTTAAGGGAGACGAATATAAAAGAGTCTCATTAGTGAAAAACCCTTACAGACAACATAAGACAATGGTGAACTGAGGAAAAAAATGAGAGAAGCTTGTTGGCGAAAACCCTTCAAGGCACCACTAGCCGAATGTGGTCTTAAATACAATTAACCTAAGGAAGCAACTCAGTTTCTAGGCCATTAACTCAACAACAATGGGTAGAAAGTTTGGATGAAAAGATCAAACTGCTTAATCCAAAATGCATGGCATAATCATTAGAGTTGACTGTCATTTCTAGATAAATTTTTCATTTCTTTATTTCAAATGGGGACATTCATTGCCTTTTCTTTCTTCTCTTTATTTTTGTTTTATTTTTCTTGAGTCAGTTATCCTAATAAAAATCATTATCATTTTTCTCTTGTCTTTGAGTCAAGTCCATGTCAAAACAAGTGAGGAAAGATTTCAAAATTGGCTGCCAGCTCCTTCAATTGCACAGAGCAAGACAAAAGCCAGTACATGAAAAAGACATGATTGTGAGACGAAATAAGGCATACAAGAACTTTTGTCAATTATCTGGAAACTCATGAAAATAACAAGGTTCAAAGGGTTTATTTGAGAAGCATGGCAAAGCAGAGATACTGTGTTTCTTTCAGTCACTTTTAATAATCTGAGTTCGGGTCAATGATGCATCAAGTCAATGATATATGTAATGGTTGGAAGCAAGGTTAAATGTGATGACGACAAAAACGTTTGCCACAAAATCCAAAGCCACAAACCTGCCTCCATGTTTTTAAACTCACAACTTTTCTTTGCGTGAAACAGGAACACATATTACCTTCAAATCAAGGATTTCAAAGCCTACACATCAAAGCCTGTAATAGATTGCTTTTACAAATACAGGAAGTGATGTTGCTGCACAGGTTTGATAATTAAATCATGGTAAAAATTCATCATCTTATATCCCTCGGAGACACACTTTCTTATCCAGGGATTTCGGTTTTCACTTGCTGGGTGATACACTTCTTAAATTGAACCTTCACTCCTAGAAGACGTACTTTCTAGTCAAGTCATTCCCTTTGATTTCTATAAGATGTACCTTTTAGTCGAGTCATTTCCCTTGATCCCTAGAAGACTTACCTTTTAGTCGAGTCATTTCCCTTGACCACTAGAAGACGTACCTTTTAGTCGAGTCATTCCTCTTGATTCCTATAAGATGTACCTTTTAGTCGAGTCATCCCCTTTTATTTCTATAAGACGTACCTTTTAGTCGAGTCATCCCCTTTGATTCCTATAAGACGTACCTTTTAGTCGAGTCATCCCCCTTGATTTCTATAAGACGTACCTTTTATTCAAGTCATCTCCCTTTGATTCCTATAAGACGTACCTTTTAGTCGAGTCATTCCCCTTGACCCTTAGAAAACGTACCTTTTAGTCGAGTCATCCCCCTTGATTCCTATAAAGAATACCTTTTAGTCGAGTAATTCTCCTTGATTTCTAGAAAATGCACTTTCTAGTCGAGTCATTGCACTTAATCCTTATGAAACACACTTCCTTGTTAGTTCTCATTTGTCAGGTGACACACTTTTTAATTTAAACTTCTATCTCTAAAAGATGCACTTTCTAGTCAGAATTCCTCACTTTAATTCTTAGGAGACGCACTTCCTAGTCTTGGTCATTCAATTTTACTCTCAAGAGAGGCATTTCTTGGTCAGAGTCTTGATTCATTATTGCAACATGCAAGTAGGTATGATATGACTTTCTCAAAAGTCTTCTGATGGTAAACTGGGGCAAAAAAATAATTAATATCTGTTTTGGAACTTTACTTTTTTGGCAAACGATTTTCTCTTTACAATAATTTTGTTTGGGATAATTTTCTTTCTAGTTTTGATGTGATTTCAGGAGCCCGCCCGAAGCACAGGGCGAATAAATGGAAAGTCAAGCAACAAAGTGAAGAAGTTAAAAGTCAAGTAACAAAGTGAAGAAAATGAAAGTCAACAGATCGAAAATAGCAAGTCAGGAGCCCGCCTGGAGAACAGGGTGATGAAATTGAAAACCAAGCAACAAGTTGAAGAAATTTCAAATCAAGAGCCTGCCTGAAGAATAGGGTGATGAAACTCAAGTCAAGAGTCCAACAGAAGCTGCGTAGATAGAATTTTGTAATTTCATTTATGTTCTTAACTTGTAATTTTCATTTTTTTGATGTAATAACAGAGCCGCGGACCGTAACCTTTATGGGACGTCACTCGACTCTCCAACTCGGCATAGTCTATCTCCTTCCAATCCTTTGAGATAACTGTCACTCGATTTTCTCATAACTTGGGTAGGTAGGATGTCCTAAGTCAAGACCCGGTTTCCCTCCTTCCTCTATCACACCCTTTTTTTAACTCCAAAAGATTATTTTTATGGGTTTCGAAAGGATTTTCATTATTAAAGTGATAAAAAATGAAAATTTTGTTTCAAAAAGGATTATTTACATTTAAACTCAGAGTCGCCACTTGGCATAAATTAGGTGTGCCAAGTCACTCGTGGATATCCTTTTTCAAAACGGTTTTGACTCTATAAAACTGATCCGCAAACAGAGATTTCGGCTAAGAAATTCTGTTGACCGAGGGGAAGGTGTTAGGCACCCTTCGATCCCGTGGTTCGACCACAATTGCTTGGTGGAGTATATCGTCTAATTTGAACACTATGAATGTATAAACCACACTAAACATAAATAAAACGATCAATCAAGCAAATAAATCCAAAAACAATGTCCAGTCCAATTATACAGTCCAAAATAGAAAAAAGAATGCGAAAATGTAAATCCTATTCTACCCTACACTAATTTTATACTACGCTCCCATGCTACCCGATGCCTCGGACCTTCATCACGGACGTCCTCCAAATACAAAATACTTCGGGGCACTCCCCGACGAATAAATACAAGTGATCGCGGGGCATTTCCCTATTAAATGAATACATTTCTAAATGCAAGAACTAAAATCAAACCGTTCAACTCAAATTCCACATTCAACAAGAAAACTTATTCCTAAATTTTTCCTACCTGAACCAACATTCGCCTATCCATTTCAACATATCATAATTTTATCACATTCCAACAATATTCATGCTCATTACGAATTAAACAAAACAACAATAAACCAAAGCTAATCTAAATTCAACTTTTTCATCAATTTCTCAATTCCATCCCCCAAATCATTTTTAACAACATTATTAAACCAGCTCGACTATCAAATCACTTTTCAAAATCCGAAACCAACAACACATACCCCAACGAAGATTCAAACATTTAAGCATACCAATCATTCATATCCACAACAACAATTAACATTTTGCTCAAAATATTCAAAACCACACCACAAAATCACGTTATTAACCAATTTCGATCTAATAAAAAAGTAGAGTTGAGAGATAGACCTTTGAAGAATCGATTTTGTTGATAATAAAATCAAGAAAGCTCGGACTATAGAATTCCTAATAGAACCTCAATAATGACGAACTCCAACTCCGTATTGAAAAATTTGAAACCCAAAACTGAAGCTCCGTAAATCCAATCAAACTCCAAAACCGACACTGTTCACTTACTGTTCACGTACTGTTCACAACACTGTTCACGACACTGTTCACGGTACTGTTTCTCTCTCGATTTTTTTTTCTCGCTCGCGATTCTCTCTTCTCTCCCTCATTTTTTTTTGTTCTTCTTGTGAGAAAGATGATTTGGTGATTGTTGTTATTGTGGAGAAGATGATGATGAAAGAATGAGCCTCCCTTTTCCCCTTTTAGAATTTTTCTTTTTATATTTTTTATTTATTTATTTTTTTCTTTATTTATTATCCTATGTGGAAGCATATAATTGGTGGCTTGTGGAAATAAGTATGTGGCATGTGGAAAAGTTAGTGTGGCATGTGGAAAGATGAGGGTGGCGTGTGGAAAAATGAGTAGGGCGTGTGCCTTCTGCATGTATCCAATGAAAAATGAAAAGTGAGGTATTGAGGTGGCATAGTGAGGTGGCAAAGATGCTATGTATTTAATTATTTTCAATTCTTTCTTCTTCTTTTTTTTGGAGAGAAATTATCAATTAAACAAAAGTATGGTAAGGTGAATAAAATAAAAATAAAAATGAAAATTAAAAAAAAAAAGATTAAAATATTTTCAAGAAAGGACAAAATTACGTGTCTACACTTGCTACATAAATATGTGCTTATTGAAAAATTTTGGTTTACTTGTTGCCATGACATATTTGGAAAGTGTTTGTAGAGTTTTGTTAGCTTATTCCTTTAGTATAGCTTTCTTTTGGGTGGATTTGAGTTAAATACCCTATCGCATTGAATTATTCTTGGTTGCTTGAGGACAAGCAATAGTTTAAGTTTGGGGGGTTGATAAGTCGTCAATTTGACGACTAGATATTACCTTTTAAGCCTAAGTTATCATGTTTTTCCATTGATTTGAAAGTAATCTCTTACTAAATGCTTATTTATGTAGGTAAAAGTAAAAAGGGAATATGGGCAAGTCAACAAAAGGCATAATGTGAAGGAAAAGAGTCATCCACTTTGCATCTGCTTTGGAGTTTCTTTTCATTTGCTTCCTATCTGCTCTTCATACGCTTTGGAACCGCTCAAGCAGATCAAGAGCAAGGTGGCAGTTTTGTAATTATCATCAAATGTAGAGTTGGAGTTTTAAAAGAAAATTTTAGCTCATTTTCACCATCTTTTATCTATCATCTATCACTACACACTCCTCTATCTTAGCTTAGATTAGGATTTATAATTTCTTGGAGCTTGGAGCCTAATTTGTACTAATTTTGAGCTAAAAAGACATTAGTGTGACTTTCAAGTGAAGAATTAGCTAATTCCATTGGAGATTTGTGGAGATTTAAAGTTTGGTTTGCTTTCTTTTTATCCTTCATGAATTTGTTTGATGGAATTCATGGTTTATTTGTGTTTATTGTCTTTATGTTTTGCTAGTTCTTCCTCTTGGGATTATTCTTGAATAGGGTGCAAGTGTGTGGGTTGTGATGTATTTGTGTAGATTTTAGTTTGTTGATGATGAGTTCTATTATTGCTTGATTAAATAGGTTGGAATTTGATGGGTGAAAGTCCCAAAGACCCATATGGGTTTGATGGGTGAAAACTCCAAACTCTAGAAAGCTCTAAGCCATCTTCGAAAGAAGGATTTTGAGTGAACTTTAGGAACCCTCATCATCCTTGAAAGAGGGATGTGGGAACCAAGACAATAGTAGACAATTTATGGGTATAGTTTACTAATTTTCACTATTTTAGAAATAAGGGTGACTATGAGGTTGATTATCCCTCGGGTTCCATCCTAGAAATAGGGATGCCTAATTGAGGTATTGGGTGACTTTAATTGCACATTCGTTAGGTACTCGAAAGGGTCAACGAGTGACATCTTTAAGGCTTTGTTGTAAAACTAGCCTCAAGGACTTGAAACCTAGCCTACCATATCATCAACAACTAGAATTGACATTGAATCATTACATACCCATGCATATCTTGCCCCTAGGATAGCATAATCCCAAGATCCGTTCCTAATTGTTTACACTCTAATCATTCTTAGTCTTGCATTAGGTCTTTAGAAGCCCAAAAATTGTTTTCATAATTGACACCCATTTCAAACCCCCAAACCATTTTGTATCATAGGTTTGAACCTAGTTAGTAGCTCTCATTCAGAACCTACTTAATCGCTATTCACATTGTTCCCCGTGGATTCGATCCCGACTCCTAATTGGGTAAATATATTGACAATGACCGTCTTGCACTTAATTGGACGTGTAAGTTGAGTGTTATCACCAAGCTTGGAGTCTTAGGGGGGGTTACGATATGTGGGCATTCACATAATAATGTTGTCTATCCGAATGGCCCATCTGATAAGAAGACCCGACCCAAATAGTTTAATACGCACTTTATTACTTTTCATTTACTTGTATTTTTGTTGTTGTAAATATAAATACTGAAGAAGACTTTAGAAGAAGTGAAGAAGACTCTAAAAGAAGGGTAAGAAGATATCTTCCACATTTTCAACTTTACTCTTTCTCTCTCTAGTTCAGGTTATCATCTTCTTTAATTACCTAGCTTGATTTCGAATGATTTTATTAGTTAACAGATTTTAGGAGAAAGCAAAGAAAAATTGACATGGATGATAATTTCCAAAAAGAGAGGGAACATTAAAAAATTTTGGAGCTCCGGTTAAAAGAATAATTTTTTGATATAAAAAATTAATTTATTTTGTAAAATAATGTTTTCTGATGACTTGAAATGGCAAATTCGATTAGAGTGACTATGTAAATAAATAAGTTAAGTGACTTTATTAATACTCTCTCAATTTTAATTAATTTGCTTTAATTATTATTTGGACAGTCAAAAAATATTTTTTTAATCATAAATGTTTTAAATATTTTTCAAATATTTGAAATTATTAATTATTATGACTTTAGTATTTTTTTTATTTAATATATAAATATAGAATCATTTAGAAAGTTAAATATTCTATATTCCAATTCACAGCAAACATTAGTTTACTTTGCGCTCATACTCAAAATTAAATCAAATAAATTGAACATATTATAAAGTATAAAACTAACTTAGAAGGCTTTGCTAAACAATTTACGTATTTTGAGAAATTTGACCAAACATTTAAAGAAAAAAGGTGCTTCATTAAATTAAAGTTGAAGAGAATAATAATTATATATGATCGAGTACTTGAAAAAGATTGCACATGTCGAGCTAGTAAAGCATGAGATTTATGATGCTTTGGCAATGAAAGACACTTATCTAACAGAAGTAAATTCAGAATTTGAAATTTTCGGATGTCAAGTAAACTCATCGATCAAATTAACCGGAGATTTATGAGTACTTGAAAAAGATTGCACATGTCAAGCCAGTAAAGCATGAGATTTATGATGCTTTGGCAACGAAAGACACTTGTCTAACAGGAGCAGATGCAGAATTTGGAATCTCCGAGTGTCAAGTAGATTCATCGATCAAATTAATCAGAGACTCTAAATTCTAGATGCGCACCAAATAATGGCCAAGGGTTTAACCTCTTCGGTGAAAAACTATATCATTTATACATCGTTGAAAATATTTATATATATATATATATATATATATATAGTATATATTGACCCTCTTCAATTAGTTCGTGTGTTTAACTCTTTCGATTTTGAACCCCTTAGATTTTGGTTGCTTCAGCTTTTTTTATATTCTTAAAGAGAAAGCAAAAGAACTCTTTCAAAGTTACAAAGGATTGTGGGCATTGAAAAAGCAGCGAAATGATGAGGCTGCAGTGGTGACTGACAAAGAAATTTGGCAAAATAGAGGACGAGAGAAGAAGCAAGAAGTGTGATGGGATTAGAGAGCGGATTTAGAAAGAAGAATGGACAAGGTCTTTTAAATACTAACTAATAAGATTTAAAAAAAAAAAAAAAGTCAAAAAAGGAACATGACTGAACTAATAAAACTTGTCAAAATTAAATTGGCAGTGGGTTTTAGAACCCCCAACCCTTGGACGGAACAAAAGACCCTTGCCATTAAACTATATTACTCAAGAAAAATCTAATTTGTGGTCAACTTCTTAAATTCTAAAATTCCCCAAATCAGTACACACTTTGAACGTGCGTATGCTGGGGGGCCTTAAATCTAAAGCAATCATTCGTTAATTCACCAGGGCGGAGAAAGAAAGATTAAAAGAAGAGTAAATAATTATTCACATAATGTATCTACATCAAATTATTCAATTTATTATAATTAAGTAATTTAATGTAACAATAAAAGTACATATTGATTAACTATTATGAAATTATAAGAATATATAAGCAAAAATATATCTTACATCTATTCAAGATAAATTCTTATAAGAAAAAGAATAGGGGAAGATAATTGTCATTTTTCTTTTTCTTTTTTTAAAAATGTTCCAGCATTTAGATGGAGGAGTTTAGGAATGACTCCTATATGAATATTGACCAAAATTATAATTGCACAAAAGAGAAAATAGATTTTAGCCTCCAAATATTGTGAAAAGTTGATTGTAAATTGTAATCAACATATAATATAAGTTTGTCCAGCTTTAAACAATGTTAGGCTGCACCATTCCAAATATAATTATCTATTGACGTTGAAAACATATTTGTTCTTCTTTTGTCTAAGTCCAAAACTTGCCATTATTTTCGAACTTCATTGAAACTCTAGCATAATGTCATTTAACATTATCTTAGTTTCAATATCATTATTAATTACTGCATTATCCCCAAAATTCAGAAAATGCACATATGAAATTATCATTATGATGTCTAAATATATCACTACCTCTAACAAAGCCAACATTGCCTTTATTGCATCCATCCACACTCAATTAGACTTAACCATAATTAAATAAATGTATGCACCACAACAGTTTGAAAACGAATAGCAGGGATTAAGTTAAACCAACAAGATGAAAGTTTATCTAATCAATTAACTAGATTATTATTAAGTGTAACATTTAAATTCTTGTAGCATTAGCTGAGAGAAAAAGCTGAATATAAACAAACTAATCTTATAACGAACTCTGTCTATTTACAACAAAATATCTAGCAAACCGAACCAAATTAACTCAAAATTGACCAAAATATTGCACACTAGCCAGATGTAAGTCGTACTTATTCAATAGCATTAAAGTAGTACTTCCACCGGTCCAAAATAAGTAAATTTGTGAGTTATTTTTTAATGTGCAAAATAAGTGAATTATTAATTATTCAAGAGACATGTTCGAGATTTCTTCAAATTTTATCCTTTATTTACACTTTCTAGGTTATGATAGTTTCGAAAGATTTAATTGACTTTATTTTAATGTGACTAAAATTTTAAGAATAATTTGTTAATATTTAATAAGTGTGTGTTGAGACAAAAATTCACTTATTTTAAATTAATGGAAGTATATTCTCACAACTAGTTTGTAGGAGAAGCAAAGAAGAGCAATAACCCAATCTCAGTTGGACAAGACAGCTTAACAGATACACATTTAATCTCGTTTTTCTATATTATTTTCTTAATCCATGTAATTTTCATTGTTCTTCGATTTATTACATTTAACTTGCATCAATTTCACTAAGTTGCTGGTCAATGATCTAGTTTAGAAGATTATCAATGGATGATAAAAAAGCATAAAATAGTTATGCACTATTCCTCGGTTTCATTTTACTTAACTCATATACTTAAAGATAGGTGTTCTATTTTAGTTGTCTATTTTAGTAAATCGATAAATTTCTATTATTTTCTCATATTACTCTTATGTAACTATATAAAGTAATAGTAGTCAAATTTCGAGTTCTAAAACATTATTAATAAGATTAATTTAGTAAAGTACACATCTAATTAAAGTTTTCTTAAGAGTCATGTCTCAAATCGACATGATTCAAATAATATAAATGAGAGAGTACATAATTTCAACCACTTTTCTTGAAATGAAAATATAATATGCCCGTCTTAATTTACTTTGTTAGTTCAGCTAGGCTTTATTTCTACAGGCTAGCCAACTACGTTGTCAATTTGAAATTTTGAATAATCTTTATAACACAATGTAGCTAGGGGCTTTGGGCCACAGGTGACAAAAGAGATTTAAAATGAGGTGTAGGTGACATAAATCTTAATAATTGAGTAGAGGTGACAATAACTTAATTATGGATTAAGAAAGTTTGAGAAATTTCAAAATAAACCACAAGTTTTTAAACTTACACTTTGATCCAAATATTAGTTAATATAACGGGGAGCGAAGGAAAAAAAGACGCCTTTTTCTCTCTCCTCATCCGTTGTTATTTTCTCTCTCTTCGCGATATTTGTTGTTCATTGTTGCTGCTGCTTTATTCATCATCTTCTGATTCATTATCATCATCTTATACTTCATTATCATCTTCATATTCTTCTTGTTGACCATTGTTGTTGTTGTTGTTGTTACCCCAACTGCTGCTCTTTGACCAAATTCTTATGTCAAATTTTATTTCGTAAATCACTTTCAACTTTGACATTTACTTGAGAGGAGACTTTGGTAAGTCAAATTATGTTTTTTAGTTGAATTTTTCATCTGGGTAGCTGCTAATGTGTTGTTGTTTCAACAATAGCTAGCACGCGAACATGAATGCAATATAAGAGCAATTTGTTTAAACAAATCCATTATCTGCGGCACCAGATAAATGTTCTGTTATAACAGTAGACTCATGTTGGATTCATGTTTATGGTTCTAGGTGCCCGTAATATGAATTGAATAGATGGGTACTCTGTTGCACCAGATTAGTAATCTGTTTCAAAAGATAAATAATATGTTTCACCATATTACTAATCTGTTTCGAACAATAAAATACAGCTCCTTTCACAAACCTAACAGATAACTCATATGTTCTTGCTATTGATACTGGAATCAAATTATTCCTTAATTGTAGACATGTCATTCGTTAAGAAATAGAAATAGACAACACGAAAATTAAATAAGAAATAAAAAGTCAAGTGCATCAAACATAAATTTTTATAAAACAAACAAAAAAAATACATAGATAAAAGAAAAAAAAGCTTAATTATTATTATCATCATTATTATTTCTATGGCCAGCCGGCCAATCTTCAACCGGCAGCAGCAACGCCCTCCTCAGCCTGCGGATCTCCCGCAACATCCTTACTCTAACGGCGGCCAACTCCCAATGCAGGTCATGAACCTCCTTCTGCAGTTCCCGCATGGCGTCTCGTAAAATAGCGACATCCCACACAGGATCAACCATATCTAGAAAACGCATAAGTTGACAAAACAAACGTAAAAACAAAAGTAAAGAAAAGAAAGAATTCGAATGTAATGTAATATACAACGAATATTTACACAAAAATCAAGAAAAAAAATTATCAGAGACAGAAAAAAGCTATCAAGTCCTTGAAGAGAAAGTAGTTGAAGGTGTAAAAGAGCAAGGAATAAATAGTGTGTAGTAGAGCGAACAATTGAGTAAGGAGGGACCTATTTATAGAGGATTGAACTTGAATGAGTTAGATAAAAAATCGCAACTGTTCACCTCCATTTATTAATGACATTCTTGATTACGGTAAAAAGTTATGACTTAATTAAATTAAGCAATATTATGATAAGTCATGACTTTTCAGCTTTATTATTATTAATAATTAATTCTTTCCAGGAACCGTTTTTACACTGAGTTGGACAACAGATTATATATCTGTTGCATCAGATAACTCATCTATGACAACAGATATTGTAGACACCTAATTTTGTACCTCCCGAAGTCTAATTTTATTCATTTTTAGTTCACCTTATCATGTGTCCAACCCCATGTAATTATATCCCACAAAAATACAAAAATAAACAAAGAAAATACCTCTAACTAATTTATCTTATCCTAACAACCTACCCAATCAAAAGCTTCCACCTACCCTAACTACCCATATGATCCCCCCTCCTTTTTCTTGTCCACAAAGAAAGAATATATGGGGGACCTACCAAAATTCCCACATCATAACAAATCCATGCCCATTATAAAAGAAAAATTCTAAGAGGAAAAGAGGCTCATTCTTTGATCATGATCTTCTCCACAATAACAACAATGACAAAATAATCTTCCTCACAACAACAACAACAACAACAAAAAAAAAAAAAAAAAAAAAAACAACCGGTGAACAGTAACCAGTGAACAGTGTCGGTGAACAGTAGCCGGTGAACAGTGTCGGTGAACAGTAACCGGTGAACAGTACCGGCGTGAAAAGTGACGGTGAACGGGTCTTTATTTGTCGAGTTGGATTGTTGGTGTTAAGGTTCGGCTCGAGGTTTCCGGGTGCGGACTCTCTTTATTCGAATAACATTGAGTTTGAAAGCTTCAAATTTAAGGTCCAACTCTATCTCTTCTAATTTTACTTTACTATACGTGTTTGATTTGCCTGATGTGTGGTTGAATTTTGGTGACATTAATTCGGTGTTCGATTTCATTGAATAGATGGTTGTGGATTGTTGAGATGACTGTCTTGAATCGTTGGAATTTGGTATAAAAAATGGAATGTGGGGTTGGATGGTAGGAATTGATAAAGAATGAATATTGTTTTGATTTATTGTCGTTGGTTATTTTGAAGCAAATACGAGTGTTTGATTGGGTAGTATCATGATATGCCGATTGGTTTAGGCAAACGTAGTTTGGGTAGGCAAAGTTTATAATTTGTGATTTTATTGAACGTTTGAAATATTGTTTAAATGATTGAAATTTGGGTGAATGATTTGGTTTTCTTGTATTGAAAAAATGTATTTATTTAGCCGGGGAATGCCCCAAGATCACTTGTATTTATTCACCGGGGAATCCCCCGACGTATCATGTTGGCGAAAATGATCGTGATGAAGGCCCGCGGCGTCGGGTAAGGCATTGGAGCTTAATCTAGAATTAGTTTAGACTAGGATTTATATTTTTGTATCTTTCTATTTTTGGACTGTATAATTGGACTGGACTTTACATTTTTGGATTGTTTTGTTTTGTTTGATTATTTTTGCGTGCCTCTTGTGTGGTTTATACATTTCGTAATGCCAAAATAGTTGATACACTCTACCAAGCGACCGTGGTTGAACCACGGGATCGAGAGGTGCCTAACACCTTCCCCTCGGTCAACAGAATTCCTTAGCCGGAGTCTCCGTTCGCAAACCAGTTTAAAGAGTCAAATGGTTTTGAAAAGAATTTTCCAATGGTGACTTGGCACACCAGATTATGCCAAGTGACGACTCTGAATAAAAAATATAAATAATCCATTTTTCAAAATAAATTTTCATCTTTGTCACTTTAATAATAAAAACCCTTTCGAAACTTACAATATCTTAATTTTTGGAGTCGAAAAAGGAGTGTGACAGATATATAATCTGTTGCAACAAATAGATAACTTGTTGAATCAGAATGATATCTGTTGCAACATATAATTTATATATATTTTTTTTAAAAAAATTATCTTCATGACATCCAAATTTTCTGACTTTTTAATTATATAAATTAATAAAGCAGATTTGAAGGCGCAACCGTTCACCTCAAATTATTAATGACATTCTTGATTACTGTAAAAAGTTATGAATTAATTAAATTAAGCAATATTGTGATAAGTCATGACTTTTCAACTTTATTATTATTAAAATAATTAGTTCTTTTCAGGAATCATTTTTTTTACACAGAGTTGGATAACAGATTATATATCTGCTGCATCAGATAAATAATCTGTTACAACAGATATATCATCCGTTGCAACAAATAGATAACCTGTTGCATCAGATAATATATCTGTTGCAACATAATATATATATATATATATATATATATATATATATATTTAAAAAATTATATTCATGACACCCAAATTTTCTGAATTTTCAATTATATAAATTAATAAAGCAGATTTAAAGGCACAACTGTTCACCTCCATTTATTAATGACATTCTTGATTACTGTAAAAAGTTATGACTTAATTAAATTAAGCAATATTGTGATAAGTCTTGACTTTTCAGCTTTATTATCATTAAAACAATTAGTTCATTCCAGAAACCATTTTTTTTTACACTGAGTTGGACAACAGATTATATATCTGTTGCATCAGATAAATCATCTGTTACGACAGATATATCATCTGTTGCAACAAATAGATAACTTGTTGCATCAGATAATATATTTGTTCAATTTATAATATATATACTACCTCCGTTTCGCTTTAGTTGACCATCTTTTTAAAAATATTTGTTTCAATTTGGTTGTCCATTTGATGAGATCAAGAGAATTTTATTATGTTCTTTCAATACTATCCTTAACATTAAATGACTAAACAAAGTGTATTTACTCAAACATATATTTTCAAAGCATAATTAATAAGGCTAATTTGGTAAAATAAACCTCTAATTAAGATTTTCTTAATGGGTGTGCCAAGTCATTAGGGGCCAACTAATATAAAACGGAGGAAGTATTTTGTTAAAAAATAAATTATCTTCATGACATCTAAATTTTCTGACTTTTTAATTATATAAATTAATAAAGCAGATTTAAAGGCACAACTGTTCACCTCCATTTATTAATGACATTCTTGATTACTGTAAAAAGTTATAACTTAATTAAATTAAGCAATATTGTGATAAGTCATAACTTTTCAGCTTTATTATTATTAAAATAATTAGTTCTTTCCAGGAACCATTTTTTCACTGAGTTGGACAACAGATTATATATTTGTTGCATCAGATAAATCATCTGTTACAACAGATATATCATCCGTTGCAACAAATAGATAACCTGTAGCATTAGATAATATATCTGTTGCAACATAATATATATATATATATATATATATATATATATATATATATTTAAAAATAAATAAATTATCTTCATGACATCCAAATTTTCTGACTTTTTAATTATATAAATTAATAAAGCAGATTTAAAGGCACAACTATTCACTTCCATTTAATAATGACATTCTTGATTACTGTAAAAAATTATGACTTAATTAAATTAAGCAATATTGTGATAAGTCATGACTTTTCAGTTTTATTATTATTAAAATAATTAGTTCTTTTCAGGAACTATTTTTTTTACACTGAGTTGGACAACAGATTGTATATCTGTTGCATCAGATAAATTATCTGTTACAACAGATATATCATTCGTTGCAACAAATAGATAACCTGTTGCATCAGATAATATAATTGTTGCAACATATAATATATATATATATATATATATTTTAAAAAAATTATCTTCATGACATCCAAATTTTCTGTTTTTTTAATTATATAAATTAATAAAGAAGATTTAAAAACAAGAATATTTCTGGTGAGTTTTTTACGGTTTAAATTGTGTTTATCATTTATTTCCTTATTTTTTTCTGTGAAAAGAAATGACTTAATTAAATCAAGCTGGTGAGTTTTTTTATTATTGTGATAAGTCATGACTTTTCAGCTTATTAAATTTAAATAAATTTTTTCTCAATTTAAAAATCGAATACACCTGGTTTTCAATAACCTTTTCTTTAATAAACATTTTTATTAATTGAGTTTTGGCAACAGATTGTATATCTGTTACATCAGATAACCTATCCTTTTTAACAGATATATCATCTGTTGCTATAAATCGACCATCTATTTAAGGAGCTTTTTTTATTTCTTCTAACTGATTCATCAGTCTCAACAAATTAGGAATTTGATGTATCAGCAACGTTTTTTATTTTTATTTTTTGAATGTGTTTAGACAAAAGTCACAGTCACGACTATTCATTCATTTTTTTCTTAACAATCATATCATCATATATCTTCATTAAATTAATCCAATGTTGTAACTTTTTTTAAATTAAATAATCTTTCTTTTACGATTATAATAACATTTAGTTCCTTATTATTTATTAACAAACCATTTTTAGGAGAATTTCTCATCATGACTTTTCACCACCATCTGTTGCCACAAGTGCTCAATCCCTACCTCCAACCGTTGATATGTTGAGAATAAAGAATAAATAGAATGATAATTAAATATTGAATAAGAATTAAAAATTCAAAGTCGACCAAACCAAACCAAACATATACATAGATTTTTTTGAATCCCTTATAGGTAGATCGAATATAAAAAAGGAAAATACATACGCTAAAAGAAAGAAAAAACATAACCTAATTACTATTACTACTATTATTATTATTACTATTATTATTGTCAACCTGACAATTTTCATCCGGCAGCAGCTGGGCCCTCCTCAGCCTTGCTCCGAAGTCGGTCAAATCCCTCTGGAGTTCATCAAACTGCCTTTGAAGTTCCTGCAAAGACTCAATATGAATCTTCTTGTACGAATCTGGATCAGCCATATTAGTATTGTAAATATAACAGAATGAACAGGTGAATGGGAGGAGGCCGGAGGGACCTATTTATAAAATGATTGAATTGGAAGGGACTGGACTTACTCAAACAAAAAGCCATGACTGTTCATATCCCTTAATTAAATAAAACTGGTGACTTTTCGAATATGTAAATTAAAAAAACGGATCTAAATACAACATTTTTTCTTTTTATTATATTTCGAAAAGAGACAGATTGGTAATCTGCTGCAAAATATATTCCACCAGTCAGATAACTTACAACATATTGACAATCTGTTGCAACAGATGGATATATCAGTTTGTTTTTCCATTAGCTGTGGTGTCTGTTGCACTTGCTAGTCATCTGTTTATTCAATTTCATCGAGAGCAATCGATTTTTCTAAACACTTCTTGGCCAAACTCAATTTTTGCTCTTGGATTGCTTCTTTTTTTTCTTTGCATCCTTCAAGCTGGCCTCCAAATTAAATTTTTGCTCTTGGATTGATGACAAAAATTGAATTTGGAGGCCAGCTTGAAGGATGCAAAGAAAAAAAAAAGCAATCCAAGAGCAAAAATTGAGTTTGGCCAAGAAGTGTTTAGAAAAATCTATTGCTCTCGATGAAATTGAATAAACAGATGACTAGCAAGTTGTAACAGATGCCACAGCTGATGGAAAAACAAACTGATATATCCATCTGTTGCAACAAATTGTCCATATGTTGTAAGTTATCTGACAGGTAGAATATATTTTGCAACAGATTACCAATCTGTCTCTTTCCGAAATACAATAAAAAGATAAAATGTTGTATTTAGATCTTTTTTTTTAATTTACATATTCGAAAAGTCACCAGTTTTATTTAATTAAGGGATATGAACAGTCGTGGCTTTTTGTTTGACTAAGTCAAGTCGCCACTTCCAATTCAATCATTTTGTCATTGTGGTCGTTAAGGTCAATATAGAGCTCTTGATCTTTTGTAAGTTTTTCAACGAGCACCACTTTCTTTCTTGGAAGCTTTCTTATAATACTCCTCTTGGTCCTTCTTAGCTCTACGCAAGGTCAAGGAGAGGTATGGAAGGTTCTCTTTTATTTTTTCCAAGGCAAGCGCTCTCTCGGCTGATAAATCCTGTGTTGCAGCATATATGGATAGTGCAACACTCAATGCAAAACAATTTTCTGGTAGAAGCAAGTCTTGAGAAGACATAATCAGTAATCTATCGATATCAGCTTTCACTCTGTCAAGCAGTTCTGTTGATATCTTGTCTTCTACGGAGAAGATTGATCAGTATAAAAACCAAGTGATTGAGATCGTTTAATCTGTTGACTAACTAGAGCAAAGACGTCTTCTGGATTATCAAACTTCACAGGGCAGTCTGGTGGTTCAATAACATCAGATGTCTTGTTTCTAATATTAGCTAATGATGGGGAGATTCTGCCTTCCTCACCGTCCTGAAAAGAAAAAGCACTCAAAATTAGATGGAGTATCTCTTCATAACGACACAAGATGAACTAAATCTAGCATTCAGTTTTTCCTTTCTATTCCTCCTCTTTTTATCTTCTCACCTTTTTTAGATCCAAATTTTTTCTTTTTTCAGATACTTGATAATGCCTTGGAAATTGCTTTCTTTCTCCTCTTAGCCTTAATCTCTAATGGAGTGAATGAAACTGAAATCCTCTTTGATCGAATGACACTGCTGTTAGATATCAATTCTTTTACATCAGTAGTTAATGCATTAATAGTATTAATCACACCATCATGTTTTTCCTTGCACTCTTCACATTTACATGCACAAGATAAGCAAGGAGGGGCAAGATTGATCATTCTTCTACCAAATAGAGGACAACATATTCGTCATACAAAAGTCTACACCGTCGCCAGAAATGCTTGCCATAGCAAAAGTCTGTAGAAGGAATGACAAATAAACATGAGCAACATCCGACATTAAATCTTAACAAGGTATCAGAACCATATCCATGGTCCCTCAGCCTTATCAGTTCGGACCTACCAAACTTAACTGTAAAATTGCAGATATCTTATTTGAATAATCTATGACTAATCGGTAAAAACAACATTCACAAAATCAGTGTACTCTATGTGTGTTTTCATGATAACATTATCAGTAATACATACCTTCTACATATGAAGTGGTTCCATATGCATGCAGCTTATTCCTCCGAACCTATCTTTACTATAGCCTCTTGTGATGGTCAGGCAAAAGTTGATCAACTTTCAGTTCCTTTTATATCTACAAAGAAGAAGGAGAAAATTTATGTCACAAAAAGAACATTATCCATTTGCTGCAACAGATGTAGAGTCTGTTGCATTAGATGTGGAGTCTGTTGCGTCAGATGTGGAGTCTGTTGCGTCAGATGTATAGTCTGATGCAACAAATATGGAGTCTGTTGGAATACATAGCAGCCTTGATGCTGGTTTGATTTGTTCCAACAATTGCTCCGTCTATTGCAACATAAACAACAGCATAAACTACAAATAACAAATAAAAACATCAACAACAAAGAAAACAACAACATTTGTTCCAACAACATCATCAACAACACAGAAGCTACATCCTATGTTCCAACACCATCAACAACCAGGGACGGACCCACATGGAGTCCTCCGGGTGCGCGAGCACAGACTGAACTCGTATCGAACTTTATATATGTATATGGAAATTAAGAAAAAACGTATATAATCTAATCAGTGAGCACCCATAGTAAGAGTTGTTTGGTTAGCCTAGTTGTTGCTTATTGGTGCTTAAGGCTATTTATTTCATTTGGTCTTGAGTTCAATTCCCACTCAGCACATATTTTTTTAATTTTGGTATCCAACTCTTCTCTCCTTATTCACTTTAAACTTTCTTTTATTTCTTTCTCTCTTACTCCTTGTGTTGATTGTTCGGACTCCACTATTTTTAAGCTAAGAAGCACCGACCGTCTAAAAAACCTGGATCCGCCATTGTCAACAACACCACACCACAAGTTCCAACAATGCCAACCCCACCAACAACATCAATAACAGCATCAACAACAAAGAAACAAACAAAATACATAAAAAAATGATACTGCCAACAAGGTTTTTAAACTTCTCTCAACAGATGACTTTTTATCGCATCTTGTAATAAAAATTCTCGGTTCGTTTATTCAACAATTAAAAGTTCCTTCAAAATTTTTAAATAAATATGATATGGAAAAATGATAATTAAATAAAAAAAGATGTAAATAACTTACAAGAAGAAGACGAGAATGAAAGAGCAATAGTGAATCATACCTTAATGTCAAAAAGGGGTCAAAACAACAATTTCAGTCGAGGAATCTAAGATATGGATATGGATCGGTTTAGATCCGAACAAAAATTTATGAGAAAGAGGAGAGAAAAAAGGTTGTGATAACCCTAAAGAGGATAGAAAGAAAAAAGATGAGAGATAAATAAAATAAATTTAGGGCTGAAGGAGAGATGAGATAATTCTAATTTCTAGATATATTACCCTTAATATTAAATGACTAAACAAAATGTATTTATTCAAATTTATATTTTCAAAGCATAATTAATAAGGCTAATTTGGTAGTAAAATAAACCCCTAATTAATATTTTCTTAATGGGTGTGTCAAGTCAATAGGGGTCAATTGTAATATAATATGAAACGAAAGAAGTATTAGGGGTTTCAATATTCATTAATTAATATTCACTAATAATTTGAGGGGCACGAGGAAGAAAACGGGTGACATTGAAAAGACAGGACAAGACTACTCAATGAGATTTTTGAGTTATCCAAGAAACATTTTTTACCGCCTTAAGTAGTACTACTACTTTATCTACTCGGACAGAAGCTTGCTTTAAAATTAAAATAAAAAAAAAGATTTTCAAACAGATATGTCGTCTGTTGTAACAGATATAAATATCTGTTTGAAAAATCCCAACAGCTCAGTCATCTGTGACAACAGATGAAAATATCCATTTGATAACTAAATCAGAAATGTCATCTGTTACAACAGATATCAATATTTGTTTGAAAATTTCCAACAGCTCAGTCATCCGTCATAACAGATGCAAATATCTATTTGATAATTAAATCAGCTATGTCATCTGTTGCAACAGATATTGTTATCTATTTGAAATTCTCCAACAACTCAGTCGTTTGTTACAACAAATTTCATTGCAATTGATTTAGGTGGAACTACGGATGAAAGAATGAGCTCCTCATTAACTTAATGTTAAGATTAATAGTAGTACCTGTATTGATCTAGGTGGAACGAGGGATGAATGAATGAGCTCACAGGGTCAACTAATAATCCAATTGAGTCATTGCATTTGCATGGTGTTAGTGTTGCGTTCATCCCGATCCGAGTCGTCGATCGATCACTCTGAGTTGAAATGAGTTCTCATTAACTTAATTTTAAGATTAATAATAGAACCTACATCGATTTAGGTGGAACTAGGGATGAATGATCTCAAAGTGTCAACTACAACTTCAATTGAGTCTTTTGGCAAGTGCATGATGAGACAGTACTGTATTTCTTCCGACAAGAGTCATCGATCGATCACTCTAAGCCAAACCGATTCTTACTACCTCATCTGGGACTAGGGGTGATTTCTCATAGGGTCAACTACAACTTTAATTGAGTCTTTTGGCAATTGAATGATGAGACGGTACTGCGTTTCTCCCGACAAGAGTCGTCGATCGATCACTCTGAGCCGAACTGATTCTTATTACCTCATATGTTCAACTAATACCTTAATTGATTAATCTAGGACTAGGGGTGAGTTCTCATAATGTTAACTACAATAGATGACAACGCCTATTTGATAATTTACAACAGATGGGTAATCTATTGTGACATATGACTTAATTCATTTGATAATTTACAACAGATGGGTAATCTGTCATAATAGATGACTTAATCTGTTTGATAGTTTTCAATAGATTTGTGATCTGTCACAACAAATGATGTAATTTATTTGATAGTTTACAATAGATGCGTAATATATTGCAACAGATTACATAATCTATTTGATTTGATCCAACAGAAAAGACATCTATTACAACATGTTGGACATTTGTTTATATATAACTCAATTGAGTTCATATGTTAGACTAATACCTTAATTGAATGTGAGTTCTCATAGGGTCAACTACAAATTCAATTGAGTCTTTTGGCAATTGCATGATGAGATAGTACCGCGTCCCTCCCGATCAGAGTCATCGATCGATCACTCTGAGCCGAACCGATTCTTTCTACCTCATATGTTAGACTAATACCTTAATTGAATAATCTAGGACTAGGGGTAAGTTCTCATAAGGTCAACTTCAACTTCAATTGAGTCTTTTGGCAATTGCATGATGAGACGGTACTGCGTTCCTCCCGACCAGAGTTGTCGATCGATAACTCTGAGCCGAACCGATTCTTACTACCTCATATGTTAGACTAATACCTTAATTGATTAATCTAGGACTAGGATACTAATACCTTAATTGAATAATCTAGTACTGGGGGTGAGTTCTCATAGGGTAAACTATCGATTAATCTAGGACTAGGGGTGAGTTCTCATAGGGTTAGCCACAACAGATGGCAGCGCCTATTTCATAATTTACAACATATGGGTAATCTGTTGCGACATATGACAATCCATTTGATAATTTAAAATAGATGGGTAATCTGTCGCAATAGATGACTTAATCTGTTTGATAATTTACAACAGATTCATAAATAGTTGTTACCTAATCTGATTGATAATTTACAACAGATGAGAAATCTGATGCAACATGTTGAACATTTATTTTTTACAATTTCAATTGAGTTCATATGTTAGACTAATAGTACCTAAATTGATTAATCTAGGACCAGGGGTGAGTTTTCATAGGGTTAACTAGAGTACTCGGTCAACTACAAGTTCAATTATTATTATACAATTTCAATTGAATTACCCTTTTGGCAATAGTATGATGAGAGGGTTAAAAATTACGCATATGTTTTATGATTTTAAAAATAATTAAGATCAATTCGGACCAAATTAACATTTTTAAAATTTGTCATTCTTTTCCAAAATACAAATCAACCCATACAAAACGTTTCATCATTTCAAATCTCGAGGTCTCGCTCTTTCTCTCTCATTCTCACTCAATAATATAGTACAGACAACAACTACTCAATAAATTTGCTCAACCCTCCACAAAAGATCATTTTTCTTCTCATTTTTCACCACATAGGTGTTATTTTCGACTTCATTCTTGCTTGTATCAGTCATTTTCTTTGTCTTCGTAGGCAACAGAGTTTGATAAGAGCTCTATATTTGTTATTTTTTTCTAAAAAATAAGAGCTTTTAAGTTAATGATGAAAAATAAAACTTTTAGTTGTATTATCTTCGAGAATGGGTTTACAATTTTGAGTTATGATGGTAAAATCATAGGAAGAACTCGAGAAATCCTTAGTTTCGGTCGCAGTGTTTCGTTGATTGTCGTGGTATTGTTGGATGGTATTTTTGGTGGTGGTGTGGTGTTTGTGGTCGTCGTGGTGGCACTGGTGGTGGCATTGGTCGGTGGTATTTGTGGTGGCTGTCGGTGGTGTTTGTGGTCGTCGTGGTGGCACTGGTGGTGGCATTGGTCGGTGGTATTTGTGGTGGCTGTCGGTGGTGTCGGTATTCGTAGTGTTTATTTATTGGCATTGGTTGGTGGTGTTTGTGGTGGTGGTTTTTGGTGTATCGGTATTCGTGGTATTTGTAATGTATTTTTTAAATTTTTTGCATACTTCAATTGTAATGTAATTTTTGTTTTTCTTTGTTTTTAGGTAAAACATGTCTCCTAAAAGAAAAGAAAGTGAAAGTGGATCAACGTCTGACCACCCAAAAAAAAGGCTATTGTACAGAGAGATTCGGAGGAGCTTCCTGAACAATCTCAGTCAGGGAAAAATGAAGCTGAGGAGAGATATGAAAACAATGTTAAGGGAGGTGGACAAGGTTCTGTAGATGGTGATGAAGAAAATAAAAGTGAGAAAGAGAAAGAGGATGCTCATCAACATGATGATAATGGATCACCAATGGAGCGTGAATTAATATCGACATCCCAGCATGATCCTGTCAAAACTTTTAGTATTGAATGGTTTCAAGTTGCGATGTCGATAAATGACCCAGAAGCAAAACAACTAACTGGTCAAATTGTACTTAAATGTCAGATGAGGAAATTTTTTGAACATTTTATGAAAATTATGAAGAACGAAAACATAGGCGGACTTTTTAAGAAGAGCTTCTTTGGATACTTTCTTGAGCTGCCTGAGGACCTCTCTGCCCGTATCCATTTCCCTATGACGATGGTATATGGTCTTCTCAAGCACAGGATCAAGTACGTGGGGGATAATAAAGATTCAGAGGAGGGGGGCAAAAAGAAGATGGATGAAATCTGGATCAACTACTGTGGCATGCCTATTTGTTTTGGCTTGCAAGAGTTTGCCATAGTGACGGGCTTGAGATTCCATCGTCCAGAAGGACCACCACCCCGCAAAAGATCCAAGGCAAGAAAATGCAAGGAAAAAATAGATGGGTTGTTTGACATAGCTCGATGTGGCTAGAAAGCATCGAATTTGTTGACAGATCTCGAGGATAAAACCATACCAGAGCAGTACAGGGAACAATTGTGCTTAGTTTGGTTTGCCCATTCAGTTATATTGGCAAGTGACGTCAACAAAGTCATAGAAGATGATTTGTTGGCGCGTGCTGAGGATTTTGATAAATTCAACAATTATCCTTGTGGATATGACAACTTCTACTTGACTGTCCAATATTTAATGACAAAGCTATCCTCAGGAATGACCATATTATACGGCTTTCCTTGGGATTTCATGGTAAAATTAATCACTAATTTTACTCATCCATTAATTTATATTGAATATAGTTATTATGACTTTTTTTTTTGCTTGCTTCCTATTTACATTTTTTAGGCTTGGGCATTTGAAGACATTCCTCCCCTCCGAAAGTAGTTAATGGATTGCCCAGATGAGGTTTCTCATCCAAGGATGTTTAGGTGGTTGACTGCAAAGAGCAACATCAATATTAAGGAGGCTGATCTCTTTAACCCTCCGGATGGTGTAGTATGTCTTCTTCAAGTAAAATAATTTTACTCAAAGAAAGATATTAAACAGATGTTATATCTGGTGCAAAAAATGTTATATCTGATGCACCAGATGGGACATCTGTTGAGACAGGGTATATCTTGTATCAGATTACCCATCTGTGGTTTTGGTTCTCTGAACACGTCTCCTAAAAGATTATCCATCTACTGCAAATTATGCAATAGATGTTTAATCTGATAACATATCATTCATCTGTTGTGATGTACAGATCATCTGTTGCATAACAGATTACCCAACTTGTGCAGCTGTTGCAACAGATGATTGATATTTTGCATCAGATTATCCATGTGTTGCTCTGTTTCTCTGAACCAGACTCAAACGGATTTTAACCATATACTGCAAACTATGCAACAGATGGGTCTTTTTTTCAAAAAATATAGCCCAACTGTGAAAATTATTATATTATATGATTTAAATGCATCTGTCTTTTTTTCCTTTTTTGTAGGTTGTACATCCATGGATCGTGCCTACTGAGGAGGAGTCGGTGATGACTTCTTATATTACTTTAGGTCATGTTGATACTATACAAGACCCAATGGTGGAGTTAATAAAGAAGGAATTGGCTGGAGCAACAACCATAAGAAGAGTAGTTAGGCAAGGTCAACCTAATGTTGAGTCTCTTCATGACCAACCTTTTACTAAGGAAGATCCGGGTGCTTCTTCTGGTGGAGTTGTTGGTGTTGGTGGTAGGCATGTTGATGCTGCTACCACTCGTGATGATGAGCATGTTGATGCTCAAGATAGAATAAATATGTTTAAAAACACCCCTTTTCGCCCTTACACAGGTCCCTCTCACCCCTCTCCACCCTCATGTTCTCGTTGCGAATGCGAAGAGTGCAAGGAAAGACAGGATAAAATCTTTGGAAAAGTAGAGGCTATCTCTAAAACTATCAATGAATTCAAATCCAAGAGGTGTGTCATACCATCTAAGAAGGTGAGGGAGCCACAAACTCCTACAATGTTGGTTAGGAGAAAGAAAAGAGCAATTAGAGGTGTACTCTCCAATCAGAAATCAAAAGAAATTATAATTCCTCCCTCTCCAAAAGCTGTTGAAGTTCAGGGGCCAATCAAGAAGGTGGACTATACGCAGAACTTGGCGCCGAAGATAAGACAGATCTGTGACAAGCCAAGAATGCCAAGCCAGGCGCACCAGATTACCTCAGGCCTCCCTTCCCCCTCCCCCAAGACTTCCATACTATGACTGATATATGTATGTCGTACGAGGACAAGGCAAGTTTACTTTTCCTAACCTAACCCTTCTAATCTACCCCATGAAGAAGAAGCTACGCAACAGATTTCACATCTGTTGCAACAGCTGGGTATACTGATGCAACTGGTAGTAGTTCTGTTACAACTTATTATCCATCTGTTGCATAAGTTGCATTGGATTATTGATTCAGAGAACCCTATGCAATAGATGGACCATCCGTTTCATCTTTACAATTACTAACCTATTTAAAAATTGACTTCTTATATTACAGTATGTTGACATAATTCTCTGCCTCCTGAGGAAAAGGCAATTAACGTATCGTGAAGCTTATGATGTTGTCGATAGGATAATGGACCTCGACTTCTGCAAGAAGCTCAAGGATAGGTACGATCAACTCAATTCGGAGGTGTTAGCCCTTGGCGTGGAACTTGATTTCCTAGTTTCTACATTGGTCTTGGACGAAGAAGAAATGATAAAATATGTTAGAAGGGAGAGGCCAAATCTATACGGCAAGAGCTGGATCGAGGTAAAAAGGATTCTTGCAGTCATTAGCGTGTACGACATGCATTATCGGGCTGTTGAGATACTACTCAAGGAGGAAAAGATCAATGTTTATGACTCCAACATACCTCTCATCGACGATTTTGATCTTTTCCTCCTCGTGAAACCACTGATGGTGTTGTTGCCCATCTTATTGAGGGAGAGTAAACTGATGAATCATTTTCCAAAGGAAGTGTTGATGAAGAAATCATGGGATTTTGAAGGTCAAAACAAGAGAATAATCCTTCCAAAAGATGATGCCGCTAAAGCAAGTGGCTCGCACGCTCTTGCACACATCGAACGTTTGCTGACCGGCACAGAAATGGCTGAGCCAACTACTTTTCTGTGTGATGACGCTATGGAAAACCTGCAAGAGGTCTGAGCTTATGGGGTACTAACTGGACGCTTGAATCCTGTGTATATAGAAAATCCTGTGAAATAGAAATTTTTAATTTCAAGTCACTCTTCACTTTATTACATGTACATATAGTGGCAATAATTTTTTTCTGATGAAAGTTGAGTTTTTTATAATGCAATAGATTGTCAATCTGTTGTAAAATATATTCAATCTGTTCTGGCAGATAGTTTATCTATTGCAATAGGTTGGTTATCTGTTGTATTACGCCGATGTTATTTCCATGAATAATCTAATAATCTAAGTCTAATCTGTTGCTACAGTGGGAAGACCTATTTGATAATTTCCAACAGATGACCTAAATTTTACAACATATGCCTAAATCTTTTTGATATTTTCCAACAGTTACGCTTGAATATCCATGTGCTCGACAACACCAAATCAGTAGCAAATACACACACCACCATAAAAATTTCAGCAATTAGGCTTGAATGTCTATGTGCCCAACAACACCAAACCAGTAGCAATAACGGCAATAATGTAGTATCTTCTTACTTGATTTTGTTTCTCTTCAGAAGCCTTGACTTTGTTCAACAAAATCCAGATTAGACGATTTTCTTGTGAAGGGTGTCGTTCTTCATACTAATCAAAGTAATCGCATCCACCCAATTTCTATAAAAAAGAGAGCACAATTACAAAACAATTACAAGTCAATAATTAATCAACTAATTAAATAAAAAAAATGTTACCTTTGAAATCTTACAAGTAAAAAACCTTATGGCCTGGATTTTGTTGAGTTCAAGAAGTCTTTAGCAGAGCTTCATGACCGCACTTACAATATTGAAAATCTTTATCACAAAAAATATTGAAAGATGCGCTCGACATTGTCAAGCTCAGTTGGAAAAAATGAAAGAAATAATTTGAAAAATTTGGATAGATAAAAGAAGATGATGATGAAGAAAAAGATTTGGAAATTTAGGGTTAAATTTTAGGAGGAAGATGAATATATAAGACAATGGACGGCAAATCAGCAAAATGTGCCAGACTGACACATTTGATGCCTATTTTATTTTACGTGTTTAAAATGAACACTATCTACTTGATCTTTATTTTATTTTAGGTGTTTGAACTGAACACCGTCGATGGATTCCGCCTTTTTTATTTCAATTCAATTCACTTTAACCTTTTTATACCTAGTGATAATTTTTTATGTCCAATAAAAGTTGAATTTTTATAATGCAATAGATTCTCCATCCGTTGTAACAGTTATTCTACCTGTTCTGACATATAGTTTATCTGATCCAATAGGTTGGTAATCTGTTGCATTAGCTTGATGTTTCTATCTAAGTATATCTGTTGCAACAGTGGAAAGACCTATTTGATAAATTCCAACAGATTACCCACCATTTGCAACATATGTCTAAATCTGTTTGATTTTTCCAATAGATGTGTCGTCTGTTGCAACTGATACATTATCTATTGCAATATTTGAATCTAGTATTCCTTTTCAATTAATAAGTTCAAATCTAAGGAATAAATAAAATTCATAGAAAAAATAAAATAAATCGAAGCCTTCATAAATTAGCTGAAATAAGTCAACAAATAAATGAAATGTAAGAAAATTATTATGGGTACAGATCTCAACAAATATATCAACAACAATTTAAGTATACTGCCAAGGATTACTTTGACAGGCTCAAGCTATAAAGATCTACCTAGTATGGACAAGTTGTTCTTCATTCGGTGCTATGTAATTCGGCTTTGCTCGTCGTGGATCTTTATTATCGCTTATGTACGATTTCTGCGATTTCTGTTCTTCGTATTTTCATAAAAAGAGTAGCATATTGTCGATGTTGTTCAGCAGTAGCTTCTTCTACATCCACCTGAAAAGCCAGAATTGGTCAATGTTAATCACGGAGATACAACAAAATGGAAAAGGATAACTCATCTCTTCTAGCAAATCAAACAGGTCTTTCTCTTATTTTAAATTATCCCAAATAGATTATATTTCTATTGCAATAATGAATCAACTATTGAGATAAATTTCTACATGAGAAATGAGAAAGACCCTGTATGATAATTTCCAACGGATGAACTATCCGTTGCAACATATGAATCATCTGTTGCAGCAGATAGGTCGTCTGTTGGTACAAATAAAAGTGGTACGAAGAGCTGTTTGATTTTTTAAAATAGACGAGACATATGTTGCACCAGATACTTTATCTGGTGCAATAAGTTAGTCAACTGTTTCAACAGATGTATATATCTGTTTGATAATTTTCAGCAGATGTGTCATCTGTTGAAACAGATATGTGTCTATTTGTTTTGTCAGTTGGAAGACAATTTATGTACCTTCTTTAGCTTGTGCTGCTCTCTTTTAGACATTGTACATTGCTCAGTGTAACACACAGACAGAGGAGTTGCAATTTTACTTTTTTGGATGCTTGATAATGCCCTGGAAATCACTCTCTTTCTCCTCTTAGCCCTAATCTCTAATAGAGTGGATGAAAATAAAATCCTCTTTGATGGAATGAGACCTCTCTTAGATGTTAATTCCTTTACAGAAGCAGTAAATGAATTAATAGCATTAATCACTACATCATGTTTTGCCCTGCAGTCTTGACATTTGCATTCAGAACATTCATTGGGAGAGGCAAAATCTGTATAACCAGTATGATCATACTCATAATGGTTTGCTTTAAATACTATAAGAGGAGCATCATTAACACCAACAACAGCACCACTACCACCACCAATAGCTCCATCACCACTAAGACCATCAACAACAACAAGTCCACCCTCCAAAATTATTTTTTTTGTAATGGTTGTTGCTCTAAGCAATTCCATTTTTATTCTGTCGATGACTTTAGGGTCCGATAAAGTTTGCACAGATCGTAAAATAAGAAAAAATGGCATCTTCAACTCTCGATTGGTCGGAACTAGCAACGGATGCACAATCTAACATAAATCATTACATATATTAGAATGATGATTAGATCATTCAAAAAAAATCATTAATTAAAAAAAAATAATTATAATTATACTTGCTGCATCCTTCGAGGGGTTGAAGAGATTAAGAAATTTTATATTTTTATCGGTTTTGGCCGACAACTATCTCAAGATTCTTGGATAGAAAACTCATTCCTAGTAGTTCACTTGTTGTCTCAAATAAGGAATGGCTTCAAACGCCCAAGCTGATAAAATAACACCAATAAATCAAAACCATTATTGAGTGAAAAAAATGAATGATATCATAATAGAAGAAAGAAACATTTACCATAAAAGTTCAAGGGAATCCATATAAGTTGACTGTCTTTGGCGCCAACGGAGTCAACAAATATTTGATAGTAATTTTGAAGCTTTCATACCCCCAAGGATAGCTGTTAAACGCCTCAATATCCTCGGAGAGCATTATTAAACCAAGGCTTATGTTGTTGTTAATGTCTCTCGCCCAAAGAATATTTTGTATAAACCAAACCAAGCACAATGACTGTTTGTGCTTCTTTGAAAGTCCTTTACCTTTCAACGATTCTATCAAATTTTTGTTTTTGAAGCTTGGACCAATAATGGACACCAGGTCATCACGATCACACGACTTGCCTTTTCCTTTTTTGGGTATGCGGGGTGCTTTATTTTGGATTAGAATAGGTATAACTTGAGAAGAAGGATAACATTTTAGTCCAGTAACTATGGCAAACTCCTTTAAACCAAAACAAACAGGCATGCCACAGTAATTTATCCATACCTCATCCATCTTATCTTTGTTTTCATACATAAACCTACGCTTGAGAAGTTTATATACCATTTTTATTTGGAAATGAGCATTGTTGTCCTCCGGCAAATCAAGATATTTCCCAAAGCAGCTGTCCCTAAAATAAGAATCCAATTTTTATTCTCGAAGTATTTTTCTGAAGATGTCGAAAGATTTTCCCATGGCTGACTTAACCACGAAATCGCCCATTAAATCTGTGGCAGTATCGCACTGCATTCTTTCAGGATAACGATCAATACTGAAGGCTTTGACCAACTCTTCGGTGAAAGGGCTATTAGCATTTGCATCATCTCTTTTGAAATATTCCTTTTCCCCATGTTCATCATATTCTGCTCCCGATTGAGATAAAGCAAGCTCATAGAGTGGTGGATGTATCCTAGCTGCTTCACTTGTTCCTTTACTTAGACTTGATTCGGTTTTTGTTCTTTTGGGAACCGTATTATCTAAAATTAACAGAAACATAAAAAAATATATTATATTTGATTAATGCATCGTTAAAAAAGGATAATAGTAAATCAAATAAGAAAAATAGTAAAATAACAGTTGCAACAGATCACCGATCTGTTGCCCCAGGTAGTATATCTGTTGCAGCATATAACCAAACTGTTGTAGCGGATGAGTAATCTGTTGCAACAATACAAAACATATCACTCATCTTTTAAGACAGATGAATGGTCTGTGCAACAGATCACACATTGTTGTGATATATGAGTGATTCATTGGGATAGTTAAATAATCTGTTGCAACAGATGAGTAATCTATTGCAACAATACAAAATAAATCACTCATCTATTGAGAAAAATAAATGATCTGTGCAGTAGATCACACATCTGTCGCAACATCATCTGTTGCAATATGTGAGTGATTTGTTGGAACAGTTAAATAACTTGTAGCAACGACTGAGTAATCTATTGCGATACAAAACATATCACTCATCTGTTGAGAAAGATGAATGGTCTGTGCAACAGATCACGCATCTATTGTGACATCATTTGTTGCAACATATGAGTGATTTTTTGGAATAGTTAAATAATTCGTAGCAATGGCTGAGTAATCTATTGCGATAATACAAAATATATGACTCATCTATTGAGAAAGATGAATGGTTTGTGCAACAAATCACGCATCTGTTGCAACATAACATATGAGTGGTCTATCAGAGCAGTTAACTAACCTGCATCAACGACTGAGTAATATGTTACGACAATACAAAACATATCCCTCATCTGTTGAGAAAGATAAATGGTCTGTGCAACAGGTCACACATCTGTTGCAACACACGAGTGATCTATTGGAACAGTTATCAACGGTCAATATTGTTTAGATTTCTTCTAACATAGGGTCGTCTATCACGGCAGATGAATGATCAGTTGGAAAAATCAAGTCTTGGACATTTCCTGGTGGAAGAGTTAATAGGATTTTATCCAACATGAGGTTCATCTATTGCATCGGATCATTAATTTGATGGTTCTTCCATTGCACCAGATGGTTAATTAGTTGTATCAGATTTTTTATTCGATGCTTAATCTGTTGCAATATATGGTAAATCTGTTGCATCAGATAGTTAATTAATTTCATCAGATGATTAATCTTTTGCATTAGAATTGTAATTTGATGGTTCCTCTTGTGCGTCAGACGGTTGATCTGTTGCATCATATGATAAATCTGTTGCATCAGATGGTTAATATGTTGCACCAGATGGGTAATCTGTTGGAGAAAATAAAATACAGTAGCACGATTTCGTTCAACAAAAAATAACAATTTTACCATTTTTACCAAGAACAAGAACAGAATAAATCAACCTAAATTGTCGCTTTATTTTTATAAACACAAACAATAAAAATCAAACTTTAAAAAAATGCAACAAACAACAAAATATCATAATTCACTTCGAAAAGAGAAGAGAAGAAATCTCAAAAATTAGGATTTTATTTAGACCACATTTCAAATTAATACAACAAATATTAAAATTATTTACCAATACTATAAGAGAAGTTGGCTCAAGTTTCTCATTTTCTTCAAAACTAAAAAGGCCATAATTTTTTACCTGTGAAAGAAAAAAAGGAACGATGAAGAATTTGAAGCTGTTGTGGCCAGAGAACAAGGCTGTCACGTCGATTGAAGGTTGAAGTCGAAAAGAAACTCGAAGCTCAACTATTTGTAGTCGGATGTTGAAGTCGCCGAGGATTGAAATGACAAATTTGCAAAACAGTTAGTTGGGAGAGAGTTGAGAGAAGCTGTCGAGAGAGGGATGAGAGACATGTTGATTTGAATTAAAGAGGGGAAATCGAAGCCCAACTATTTATCGCCGGAGGTAGAAGTCGCCGGGGATTGGAGGGAGAAAAGAGGGAAACTCGAAGCCCAACTATTTGTCGCCAGAGGTAGAAGTCGTCGGGGGTTGAAGGGAGAAATTTTGCAGAACTGTTGGTTGGGAGAGAGTTGAAAGAAGCTGTCGAGAGATAGGGGAGAGTGGTTGATTTGGATTGAAGAGGGGTATGGGTTGGGTTGATTTGTATTTTTGAAAAGATTAGAAAGTTTTGAAAATATAATCAAGTCCACAATTAACTTAATCAAGTTTCCTAATGATGTTTGACCCTATCTGTTGGTCAATGTCACCAATCCTTCATTCAAGACTTAAAAGACACCTTTCCTTCAATTTTCAAATGTATCTACCAGGTAGTTTATGTGGTAACCATGAAAATATTATATAGTCTTTTTAGATATTTGCAAGTCTATATACTATAGACATGACAAAAGTATCAAAATTCAAGTCAATACATGCATGTCATGTGTTTTTAGATAGAGTTTTGTTTTATTTAACCATATTGATTAAGAAATTGTACTCTTTTGGTCAATTTCACCTGTCATGTCTTGTTTAATACACCGAATTGAGAAAAACATTAATTAAATGATAATTTGACTAAATTCTTCTTCTTTATTGTTCTTCTCAATTTAATATTTATTTCTTTTGCACTAAATTAATATTTCTTCATATTTAGATTAAAAATAAAAATGAAAATAAATAATTGATTAAATTTTCATTTTTTTTAAATAACGTCTATTTTGAATCATTTAATATTTTTTTAATAAAGACGACAAGTAAAGTAATTCGAAGGAAGTATTGATTTAGTATAGATACTCATCCATATAAATTTGGAAAAATTACATAAACTAGCAACCTTAAGACATTAATTACAAGTAATAACAATAGTTAGGCAAAATTACAATTAATAACAAAACTAGCATTATTTTATCATTATTTTTTAGAAGCACGTAAATTCTCCCCATATTTTTTCTTTTCCCTATATTTACGCTACTCTACCAATTTCACTTCCATCCAACCTTCGTTTTTTTTTTCAAATTCCGCCTATCACTCCCACGATCTTGATAAAGATCCTCTCCACTTTTTAAGGTAAGTTTTTCTTTCAGTTAATGCATGTTATTTATTTCAATTAATTTCTGTTAAGGTGTTTATTGTCGCCATTTTTTTCAATATTAGTCTGCAAAACTCGTCTGTTTGGGTTCAATAATTTTTTTTGGGTGTTGAAATTGTATGAGTTAATGTATAATGGCTCAACATGCAAATCGTAGTAGTTCAATTAGAGGAATTCAACCGAAGAATTTAGTTTTCTATGAACTACCATTATTTAGTCTTGATTTAACACAAGATGAAGATTTTAACTTGGGTTCTACTACTATTTTGTATAAGGAAGGTGTTAGCATTGAAGAGGTGAGATCGAAGCACCGTAACGATCCGAAAAGATTGTGAAAATAATGAAAAGAAAAGCATTGACAAAATCTTCATCCCCCAAACCCACAAATTTTTAAAAATCAGTGAAAAGGAGAAAGTCGGATGAAAAAGAAGAATCTAGTAAAATTGCAAGTCCCGTTGCATCAGATTATGAATCTGAACAGGAGAAAGTGGAAGAGGTATGGTGCTATTCGAAAATTTTATTTTCGATATGAATTGTATATGTTATATACAATATATTTTAAATATATATTTTGATATCTAAGATTTGTGTAAGATATTTGTATTTGTCAATGGCAAGAATTTTGTATATGTATTCTTATATAAGTGTAATATGTATTCTGAAAATACATTTATTGTATTCGATGTTAAGTCGTATTTGATAGTCATTAGGTTTTGAATGTGATATGTAGTTCTTGTTCGTTGAAATGTATTTTTTACATACATAAGATCATTCTAGTGAGCATATGTATTTTTAAAATACATATGCCATTCAATTGCATATGGCAAGTTTTTTGTAAGATACATATGACATTTGTGTAAGATATTTGTATTTATCACTGGCAAGGTTTTTGTATATATATTTTTATATAAGTGTAATATGTATTCTGAAAATACATTTGTTATATATTTTGAATATGTGTTGTTATATTCTTTTCTTGTTAATTAAATTTGTATCATTCATGTATTCACAAAATACATATGTGTTTGTTGAAATATAAGTGTAATATGTATTCTAAAAATACATACAGTTTAGATATGTGTTTTTATGTCTACCGCTAAGAATTGTATTCCATGTTAAGTTATATGTGGTAGTCATTAGATGAGTACATAAGTGGATTCCGCATGCATGCTACAGTGCCATGGCATACGGTTGATCATATGTTCATTCCTGTTTATGTAAAGGCCAAACATCATTGGGTTCTTGCGGTTATATCTTTCAATCATAGGTGCATATATGTAGATAATTCTTTGTCAGCTGCTGGTCATGATGTTGTGGTGCTTGCTGAAATTGAAAAGTTAGTTGAGGTTATATCTATATGTCTCCTTGCATGTAAATTCTACGAGAATAAGGGTATTGACATCGACAATCATCCTAATTACAAATTGAATGATAAGATGGATCCGTTTGGTGTTTCAGTTATGGAGAATATGCCTCAACAACCAAGTGGCAGCTTGTAAGTAATGAGTATACATATTACTTGTATATATATGTATGCATTAAACTTGTAACAAATTCTCACTTATTAATATATGTATTTACAGGGACTGTGGCTTATATATGGTTACATATGTTAAGTGCCTTACTTTTGGTGAAGGTATTCCAGCTACGGATTTTGACCCAGATCTTATTCGCATAAGATACGCTTCACTGTTGTGGGATTATGGTACTAAGAAAGCAGGAGCGAAGGGACAAAGTGATGATGAAGCACCAATGAGGCCTCTTCGTGAGATTGAGTTAATAGAAGGCACTGAAGTGCATGATATTTGATTTGTATTTTATTTTGTTGAAGTTTACAACATTTAAGATTAGGAGGATAAATATTTTTTTTTGAATATTTCATAGGATTCATATGTTACTTTAATGTTCAAAGATGGTATGTTAATGTTCCTTTACTGTTATGTTAATTTTTTTATGTTTAATCATTTAAACTCCAATTTTTTCATGGTTAGTATATGTATTTATAAACTGTTCTATCCAATTTTTCATATGTATTTCTTTAAAATGAATGTATATATTTATAATAATACATATGGTTATTCCAGTGAACATATGTAATTTTAACATTCATATGCACTTTTAGTGAAGAAAGCAATTTTTAACACACATATGCCCATTCCAGTGAATAAATATATTTTTAAAATACATATGATCATTCCAGTGAACAAATGTATTCTTAACATACATATGTCATTCCGGTGAACAAATGTATTTTTAACACACATATGACCATTCCAATGAGCATATGTATTTTTAAAATACATATGCCATTCAATTGAACATTATCGTATATAATACATATGTATTTTTATTAGATTTTCATATGTACGTGTCTAGTTAATAAACATATAGACATATGTATTTTTCAGATTTCCATTTGTAATTTTGAAAGATACACATGGTTAATACTAACGTTCATTCCAGTTTGCATTTGTATTTACGTCTAATGTAAACATAATTTTTTTTTTGAAATATGTATGGTTCCCTTTATTACATATTCAGACATATGTTTAATGCAAAAAATATATGTATATATATAATATAAATTAAATATTTGAACTATAACAAATTAACAAGTTCAAGTTCATAAAATTGCAATATTTGAATACTAACAAATTAACAATATCAATAAAAAGTTCAAAATTTAAAATGACACAATTCTCATTGAAAAAAATAAGCAATTGAATTTTGACTAAAAACATCATCAAACTTATTATTTGTTGTATATCCTACATGAACGTCTATTGTGACCTTTAAATCCCCATGAACTACAATAATTTTTATTTTTCTTTCTGAACATATCTCTTTCTGATTTACCACGATCCTTCTTCACAGGTCTTCCAGGGGGACACTTGTATTTCGAGGGCAAAACTACATCCTTCAAGATTTTTTGAGGTATTAGCCAGTCATCTTTATGTGGTAGAGGATATACAAGAAGATCATATGTTCTCAACACAGTTTTTGACTTGTATAGATTAGAGCAATATGGTCCTTTTTAAAGATTCTTGCTATCAAGTACAGCACAAGTATGCACACATGGTATCTCATCTAATTGAAATGCACGACAAGAACATATTTTTTCTTTAGGCAAACAATAAAATATTTCTCCTTGTCGTGGACTGTATAGACGTACTCTGGTGTTGGTATAACCTGAAAATATTAATACATAAAAAAAAAAAATTGCTGAAATATAATTTACCAACATGGAAAAAAGAAAAATTTAATACATGTGTATATTGTAAATACATATGATGCAATACAATTTACCAACATAAACACAAAAAAATTTAAATACATGACAAACTTACCAGCTTTTACTTGATCTAACAAATCGTGATTGAAACTTCTCCGGAATCGTGTAATCCTTCATCACAAATTTTAACACACTTTTCGAGACATAAACTTATTCAAGAACACTACAAAAAATTAAATATTTCAGCTTTTGCATGTCAAATCTACATCGATGTGCGAAGCTAGTAGTGCGTAGAGTTGGTTATACGAAGCGTTTATGCTCAACAATATCACCTCACTGATGTAATCTTCATATTGTTGTTCAATGTTGTTCATACTACCAGTGTGTTTAATGAGAACAGGTATGCTTCCCACCGTCAATGTCCAGAACACTACAAAACATTAAATACAAATTCAATTATATAATATGTACTACATACAATTAATAATTTGTATATACACAACAGAAAAATAAATTCCAACAAAAACTAATGTTTTAGTCGAATAATATGTATCATCGACTAAATTTTAAATTTAACGTATAAGAATTGTAATTTAGTTTTATAAATACATAACGACAAGAAAAACTTTGAATTAGAAAAAAAAAAAAGGGTCGATAACGAAGTTTTAACCCAGAACTTATAAAATTCAAAATACGATCTAAAAGTTTCAACTTCATGAACGTTAACTCATCTTGTTATTAATTTTCTAAAAAATTTCGCAATTGCATAAATATGATCTCAAAGTTTGTTTATCCATACATGTAATTGTCGCGTTGTTTATTCAATTGTTCTTCGTAAAATACAGACGTTCATCAATGATATTTCAATCACTCAATTTATTTTTAAATCTGCTTTTACGTGATGAATATGGGAAATGATTTTTTAATTTGAATATGTAAATTAACTGTTAACGTAAAATTAAAAGAGTCATAAAAGGTAAAGGAATTTGTTAATTAAATGTTGCATAAAATAAGAAACAGTTTTATCCTTTATTTACCCTCTTTGTATATGTACTTTTATAGCAACCTTTTACTAAAATACAAAAATACATATTGCTAGTTTTCGTAATTTTGAAACTGTTGCTATAAAAGTTATAATTAAGGCTCTACAGTTGCTATTTCTGAAATTTTCCCTATAATAAGTAACATTTTCTCTCTTCTATTTCTCTTTTTTTCGTTTTTTTTTTCATTCTCATATATTTTTCTTTTTCTTTTTCTATTTTTGTTTTCTTCTTCTTTTTTCTATTATATTTTGTTTTTTGTTCTTTTATTTTTACACTTCTATTTCACTTTCTTCCTTTTTTTCCTTTTTCACTTCTGTTTTTTTTTTTTATATATATATTTTTTTGTTTTTTTACTCTTCTATCTCTAACTTTTATTTTGAAAAGACAAATATGTATATTACACACACATATTCAAAAAATATACAAAATACATAGCCATACAGATTTGGATATGTATTTCAGTACAAAACATATATATGTATTTTCGAAATACATATCATATTCATATTAAACAGTAACAAACATAACTATACTATATATCTCCATATATATTTGCGAAATACAAAGGTGACTCATATAAAATAAGAATATACATATGATCAGGTATGTATTCTGTAAATACATATGCAGAGCTATATGTATTTTATACGGTGTTGGATTTGTCTTTGAACTGTACGTACTATGTCATTTTAGAGGGTAACATATGTACTTATTTATTTTCTTTTACTGTTTAAGATATGTATCATGTGGTATTTTTTTTATTACCTATATGTATATGTATATTATTGTCATTTTTGTTATAGAGATTTTGTGTCCTATATGTTTATATATACATGTGAGTCAGATATGTATTTCTGTAAATAAATATGCAAATATATATGTATATTTTTTATCGTAAATACATATGCAGATCTGTATGTCTATTTATTTTGTATATTTTTTTAATATGTATATATGATATAGATATTTTCTTTTTAAAAATAAAAGATAGAGACAGAAGAGTGAAAAAAAAAATAGAAGAAAACAAAAATGAAAATAAAAATTCGAAAAAAAAAAAGTGAAAAAGGAAAAAAAAAAAAAAAGATAAATAGAAACTAGAAATAGAAGTGTAAAAGTAAAAGCGAAATAAAATTAAAAAAAAAAAAAAGAAGAACAAGAAGAAGAAAACGAAAAAAAAAAGAAAAAAAACGAAAAGGGAAAAAAAAAAGAGAAGTAGAAGAGAGAAAATAAAGTGGAAAGAAAAAAATGAAAAAGAAAAAGAAATTAAAATTAAAAAAAAAAAGATAAAAAAAATGAAAAAAACTAACAAGAAAAAATAGTTAGAGACATAAGAGAATGATATTTTGAAATTTTGAAGATCATGAAAATAATAATCTTCATATTTGAGTTTGATTTGGAAAAGGAATCTACTAATTTAAATAAGAGTAATTTATGAGAATTTAATTAGATAAGATAATTATTCCTTATTTAACTCAACTAATTTGAGTAAAACAAGGGCAGTAAATCTTGTTGTATATGTATTGTATAGCAACAATTTAGTTAAATACAAAATACAATTTGCTATTTTTCGTAATTATGAAACTGTTGCTATAAAGTTACAATTAAGGCTCTACAGTTGCTATTTCTGAAATTTTCTCCTTTTACTTCCACTGAAGCTTGAAAGAATGAAGTCTAGTTCTCCCTAATTCATCTAAAGTTTTTTTTGTAGTATAAATAACATAAATACCAACTTTTTAGAAGTAATTACACTCTCTCCCACCTTTTTAATTAGTTTACTCTCTCTCCCTATTAATATACATCCGTCAGCCGACATATACATAGCAACGTATGTATATTCGAATCTATTAATGTCCTTTAAAAAAGAAAATAACGGATATCTAGCAATTATGGACGTAAATAACGCAACTAATTAAATAAGTGGATTAATGCATCCCTTAAATCATGTAAGAGCAACTGAATTTCAAAATTTGAAAACCACAAAATACATAAAACTCAATTCTTACGGAAAAGCATAAGTCAAATACAATTTGAGCTCTGTTTTTGGTTGTTTTCGGGAGAAAAAAAATTATTTAGAATTAAAGAAGATGAATATTGCTATTCTTTTGAGGTACTCTGGTAAATGAAGATCCGAAATAGAATATGTGAATTATAAAAGTGAAGGGATCGTTGTCGCTGAATCAGTAAATTATTTGAGGTTGATTTCGTCAATTGCTGCGGAATAAAACATTGACGAAGCTCGAAAAAATATTGATGTACGTTATGTTTTTTTATGGCAATGATTCACCTTTTCATACTAGTAACGATAATAACGCTCAGTTGTATGTCGAGTTGAAGAGTAATCACTGATTGTTTTGCTATACTCTTGAAGAGTAATCACTGATTTTTTGTTATCAGTTTTCTAGAAATTACTTTATTGATATGTTTTAGTTTCCTATTTTTGCGTTGAAATAAATTTGAGTTTAATTCAGTTTAAAATTTCAGTTTGATGTATTTTTTTCTTATTTGTGTTGTGTATATAGTCGCTGGGTTAATCTGATTTGTTATTGTTGTTTGTACGTGCATTGTTTATTGAGTAATGTTTGAAATCAGTATGTAACAGAGTTATGTATATTAGCTAACATACATAACCTGTAGATATACACTTTAACTCAGCTATGTGTATTATCTAAATTAAATATACAGTTATGTATATTATCTAACATACATAGCTAAGTTATAAACTGTGCTATGTATATGTAAACATATACTAGCATAATAAAAAAATGTAGGTTATTAGTTTTCCATATACTCTTGACAAGCACAAATCGTTGTGGACGATGCAGGCATGAAGGATACAATAGGCGTCCCTGCAAATTTTTTTTCAAAGGAGAACTAGATTATATTTTTCATAAACTCTTGAAGATTAATCACTCGATTATCGTTATCAGATTTTTAGTAATGACTTCATTGAACAATTTTAGTTTGGTATTTAAACGTTGAAATAAATATGAGTTTTTTTCAGTTTGTCATTTATGTTTGATGTATTTTTTTCTCATCTATGTTGTGTATGTGTTTGCTGGGATAATTAGCTATTTGTTTGATGCTTGTACATTCATTATTTATTCATTAATGAATGTAATTATTTGTAGATAAACATAACTTATCTATGACAAACAAATTACTTGTCAACATAGCTTATTAGACTATATTTATTAAAAAATTAATCTAATGTATATGTAATGTTTATATATATACTGAATATATTGTTACAAATTTGAGACTACAATGAATTCTGTGTATATGAGTACATATACACATATTCAAATTCAATATTTAGGAATGTAATAGAATTCTCAAAATATTCTGAAAAAATAAAAGAATTTACATTAAAAAAAAAAATTCTATTTGTTTTGTTTGATTGAATCAAGTTATGTCATAACAATGAATGTGTTTTGTAGACAGAAGTGCTATGTATATGAACACATAACTACGCATTAAAAAGTATCTACAGTGTAGTATTTGTTCTTATACTGTTGAAAATTAGTCATTTATTTAAGTATATCAACTTGTACTCGTATGTATATGTAGACATATACACGCATAGTAATAAATAAATAATAGATATTTGGGATACAATAATACTATGTGTATGTTGACATAGCATTTCTTTATATGGTATATTACACATATAATAATGAATGTGCTTTGTAGGCAGAATGATGTGTATATTAGGACATATATCCGTATTCAAAATACTATCTATATTATGACATATACACACATACAAAAAAGTTGATAATGTATTTTCGGGAGACAGTAGTACTATGTATATGTAGACTACTTCACGCATACAAAAACATCGATAAACCATATACAAAACACAATAATCAAGTTATGTCATAATAATGAATGTGTTTTGTAGACAACAATGCTATGTATATGAAGACATATACACACATTAAAAATGTATATGAAAACTAATTCGCGCATACAAAAAAATCGATAAACCATGTACAAAACACAATAATCTTGCAGAAATATTTTTACCAATAATCCATACATAATAATCAACTATTTGTTATGTTTGATTGAATTTCCTAGAAATTTATGCTATTAGCAATGGATAGAAATTCCTCATGTCTGTCTCTTTTCATGGGTTACTGTAGAGTTGATTTGACCATATTATTCATCATAGCGATAAGAGTGGATTAACTCTTTTCATCTTCATTACTTTGCCTTGTAATGGCATATACCAACAACTTACTCCGAATGTTCTCTTAAAGTTTGAAACCTAACGTCCAGTATTACAATTTGAATGTCTCGTTGACCAAGATCATATACATCAGGAGGCAAAAGAGCTGGTACTTACAGCCAATTAGCTGCAATGCCATTATTTGATAAATATTGAAAAATTTAGAATAAATATTGGAATTTTTTTAATAAAGCTCAGATCTTTAAAAATTGAGAATGATAAAATAGATTAAGTTGAAATTGAATACCATTGAATATGAACTCAAACAAGGTTGATTTCAAAAAATGGTAACTGACCCTTGATTCTAGCCTTTTTTTAGTGAAAAAAACGTGAGAGTAAAAGAAAACTATACCAATTACAACCAATTAGCTGCAGTGCCATTATTTGATAAATATTGAAAAATTTAGAATAAATATTGGGAATGTTTTTTTTTTAATAAAATTCAAATCTTTAAGAATTTAGAATGATAAAAGAGATTAAGTTGAAACAAAATACCTTTGAATATGGACTCAAACAAGGTTGATTTTAAAATATGGTAGCTGGCCTTGATTCTAGCCTTTTTTTAAAGGGAAAAAAGTGAGAGTAGAAGGAAATTTTATGTATATGTATTTTTGGAGAGAGAATGTTAAAAAATGGGATAATTGTAATATGTTTAGGGAGATGAGATTTTTTGTAATAAATGAAACATAAGTTGTGGGTTTGTGCAATTTATATATTTTTTTAATTCAATGTTTATCTAAATTAAAGCCCGATAAACTTGTGTTGTATATAACTCATCTGCGGAAAACACTCTTTATATAGGATTTTTTTTTTATATTCAAGACTCGAAATTGAGATCCTCATCAAAGGAGAAGTAACTTCATCACATCTTTAATTATATCTTAAGTATTTTTAATTATCTCAAAACTTGGTCTATTTCATTAAAATAACTTTTTTTCTTGAGCTACAACATTCTTAAGGGTTTTTTAAGTTCTACTAGTTGTGAAAGATGATATGTTTGTCATGTTTGTCAAGCGACGAATTCTGAATTTTCACAGAAGTGTCAGAATAATAAAGCAGTAAATTCAAGAAGAAGACAAGAGGCATAGTGTAATTTTCTGATGAAAGGGTGTCGATCCACGCCCCTCAGTTACACGTGGCCCCGCCTATTCCAAATCCTAGTCAATATAGGGTTATATACTTGCACTTCTATATAAACTACAACACAATAGAAATACGAACTACATTGTCCTTAAATAAAATTAAAGTTGCTCTTTTCTTTTTCTTTCTTTCAAAACTATGGCAAACTGGCAGAACTCCCTAATGATGTGATTGCCCACATTGCAAAGCATGTTAAAGTGATTGAAGATTTCATTGCTTTTCGTGTTGTTTGTAACTCTTGGCAAATTGCCGCTACCAAGGACAATTTCGATGTGCTTTGGCCTCAACTTCCGTTGCTTATGTTGGGTGCCAAAGATGACATTTATCGAGAGTTTTATTCTCTTTCCAAGAAGAAAGTTTCGCGCTTGTATATCCCAGAAGCTAAATGGCGAACATGTTTTTCATCAAAGGGATGGTTGATCTGCTTCTTGCAATGTGCATTGGAGATTAGCTTGTTGAATCCTTTCTCTCATCACAAAATTCAGTTTCCTCCCAGAAAAAACTTATGGCCTTTACAAGGTTACGAAGCAGGACCAGAAGGGAGGATGTGGCACTTCATAGACAAAGTTATTTTATCTGCCAATCCTTCTGTTACATTCGATTATGTATTGATGGTCAACTATTATATACCTGGTCATAATGGTTTGGGAGGCTACTACTATTTGGCTTTTTGACGACATAGAGACCTCAACTGGACTAAAATTGATTGCAGAAATTGGGTAGAGTAACCTCTATGAATTACTATAAGGGGAAATTTTATCTAAAAATTACCTACACAAGTTAAAGTTACATAATTACATTAAATCTCAAATAGGTAAAGTATTTATACAAATCTCAAAATAATTACAAAAATCTCCTTAATTGATAATTTTTCTCTTCTTAATATTAAACATCCAAAAAAGGCCACCTTTTTCTCCCTCTTTTTCTCTCCCATTACAAATCATTTTATCCTCTATTATTCAATCCTTTTTTTCACTCCTAAAATCAACCAATCATACTTAAAGTTTATCATTGTAAATTTTCAAACATTAATTGAACTTATTGATTTCATTCATTAATTTTTGATTTTTTTTTTGAACTTCACCAAATCAGAAAGTCATGGACTTTTTTGAGAAAACAAAGAAAAAAAAATGGCAACGAATTATCAGAAGCTTCGAAAAATCTCAATTGGGTCATCAGCAAAACACAACGGGGTGGAACATGCCACGGAAAATGAATCCCCTGAACAGAGCACAACGGTGTTTATTCAAACGATTGAATCAACAAAATCACTTACTCAATCTTCTGTAAGAATCTAAATCCTAATTATTTGATTATTTAATGTTTGTTTATATTATTCTATTTCTGAAAAGGAATGATCTTGCTCCATTTTATATTTTTTTAATACTCTTTCAAATATTCTATTTTGTAATATCAAATTCTTCCAATATTCTTGGATCGAACTTTATGTTTCAAAGATTCTATTTTATATGTTTCAGTATTTTGTCTAACTTTATGTTTTTTTTTTGTTGAAACAGACTAGCTTTGAGGTTGCAAAGATAACCGTAATTTGTACACCGAGGCTACTCAAAAGAATAAGTGATTTGCTACGATGAAAAAAAACTACTTGTCATCGCGTCCAAAGATGTAGATTTTATACATTATACATTACTTTATTTAACACACTTATGTATAATGTAAGTTTTTGTAGTATATAGAAGAGGCTGTTTTTGTATTTAGTCGAATTATACAATTATAATCTATGAATTTTGTATAAGGTTACATTATACATTCTGACAAGTTTATAGATAAATAATGTATAATGTTAATATTTTATATGTATGGTGTAACATTATACATTCTTGAAGTTTTTATTTGAAAGCATAAGATATAATATATCAGGCATTATACATTAGTTATTTTAGAAGACTAATGCATAATATAAGTCTAATGATATATATTTTCAATATGTTATACATTAGAAGTTCTTATTACATTACTTGTGTTTTATGTTGTATTTTACAGTTAAAAAGTCATATTTTTGTATAATTTTTCATTATACCTTCTGTCAAACTTATAGGTCATGCATGTTTAAAGTGAAAAATTTAGATGTGTAATATGACATTATACATTACTGCAGTTTATTTTTAAAATGTATAAGTTGCCCTTATACTTATTCTAATATATAATATAAGCCTGAAGATATACATTTTAATATGTTATACATTAAAAGTCCTTATAAGATACATTTTATGCTTTATATGGTATTATACTATTAGAAAATCTTATTTTTGTTATAAATTTTCATTATACCTTCTGTCAAGATATATAGGTCATACATGTTTAAGGTGAAAAATTTAGATGTGTAGTATGACATTATACATTACTGCTGTTTATTTTTTGAATGTATAAGTTGCCCTCATACATGTGAAATTGTTGTGTATTTTACTTTGATTTTTTACGAACTTCGTCAATATTCAATTTCATCGCGATCGTAGCAATCAATTTCAAAAAGTTAATACTTTCCGAAATAATAATTGCATCACTTTTATAGAATTGATAAATGATTTTCAACTTCCAAATTCCGAAATGACGCAACAATATGGGGATGTTCATATTTTTTTTCGAGAACTGAAGAAAGACGAAGACAACTTTTTTTTTTCAAAAACGTCATTAAAAATGAGGAAAACTAACAGTGATGTTTAAAAGTTTTTTTGAATTTAAATTTCAGTTATTTTATTTAATCATACAAAACATAATTATAGGTAATTAATGGCTTTATTTAAGGGAATGAAAGATTTTATATAATTACTCTTTCCATGAATGTAGGAGATTACGTTTTATCATCTTACCTTAAATATAAAATTAATTGTTTTATCATACATTTGAGTTATGTATGATGGACAGCCGAATGTATGAGTATATTTGCAAAATTCGGGAGAGAGAAAACTAGAAGGTATTTTATGTAATTAGTTTCAATAGCTAGGGGATTTATGTTGTTTACACAAATTTTATTTTGTCACAGTGTTGGGCCACGTCTGTTTTTTCGACATTGGGTTTAGTGTTCCTCAATCAATTGTTAAGCCACAATTGCTTATTTCGATGGAGGATTATATATGTCATCAACATCCAAGTCTAGTTGAGTTATCAAGTGCACTATTATTTATTTCTCGATATTTTTATTATGGAGGAAGGTGTAGATGTCAAAACTTTAAATTTAAAGTGCGCGAGTTAGATGTAATCAAGGGTGACTTGAAAAACCTTAACACCTTGAGAAATTCAACAATCTTTTTGGGCCTTAATGGAGCAAGTTTCATTGACTCGTTTAAGTTTACGGGAGACAAGCCTAATCACGTACTATATTTTATCAAGGATGGGTATGGGAAGTGCGAAGAATGTGGTGTTGAAAGATATACGGGAGCTTACAATCTTGAAAATGGAAAAATTGAATCTTTTTGTCCTGAATTGTCACTAAGTAATTGTTTTCCCTCGTCAACTTGGATCACACCATCATTTTTATAACGCGATAATTGCACTCACCTTCATGTCAGCGCCTCAAGTCGCAAGGAAGTTATATTGTCCCTTGTACTTTGATTATTTATTTATTTATTTTCTAAAGTTATGAGCTTAGAGCTAAGTTATTTCTAATATTTTTCTTTAATTTATTGTAATCTTGGGTGGTGGATGATTTATGAATGTTATCGCATTAAATCAATGCTAATTGAGGTTTCTCTAGATGATTAAGGCTTATGAATTATGATAACAATACTTGCATCTGCTACAATTGCAAAGCTGTTTCAATAAGAATTACTGTATGTTATCTGCTTTACTCATTTAGCTTTTGTTGCATTATCTTATCTTGATTGACTTGGTTGCTTTTGTTAGGTTGTGGAGCCTGATTAATATGTGACGTACTGTTATCACGAAATTAATTCTCTCTCTCTCCTAAAGAACTCTCTCTCTAGTTTTCTTCATCTTCTCCACAGATTTAGTGTGTGTGAACTGTTAATCGATCCTAACAGCTTTGACTCTTGATTTAAGATTTAAGGGACACCCAACAGAAATTTTTGGCAAGTAACCTTATTAAAGGTTGAAGGGAAGCCTCGGAGTAGCCGGTAAATTTGTCTCAATATGATCGGAAGGTCCTCACATAAACTAACACAAATTATCTTTATTCTATTACCTGTGTAGTCGTCTCTTAGTTTGCAAATTGTATTTGCTATTTTCGTTGTCATGTGTTTATTATAATTTTGCTACATAATCTTTTATTTTAAACCGAGGGACTTTGAAAACAATATCTCTAACCCGTAAAGATATGCATAAGATCTGCATGCATACGCATCCAATAACACGAATAACGTAGTTTTATTGTCAAAGGGTGATAAACAGTTACATTAATATTGGCATATATATATATATATACATGAAATGTACCCAATATATACAAAGATTTTACACAAGCATGTAATCTATAAAAAAACATTTTATAACAAATTAACTGTGCTAATCACGTAAAAAGATTTAAATTGTCACTATATAGTATAACTTAACTCATATTTAAGTATAGAAATTTTAACCAAAATCATCTCTCTTGTTTTACCCCAACTTTCACTACATCCTTATAATATCTCACTTGACCTAAAACATCCTTTTAACTTTTCTAAAATTGAAAAAAAAAAATCCCTTTATTAATACTAACGTTTATAGTCGACGGATCTTCTTATTCTCACCCTCTCAAATGGTTCCGCCCTTTTCTACTGCAAATACTTTCCATCTAATCACTCTTAATGTGCGGTATATAATTAATAGATTTACCATGATGCATAAATATAAATTCCTAAAAAAAATAGAGGATATATGGTTGTTTTTTCTAATAATAAGGAGGAGAAATTAAGCATCTAGAAAATGTATTGTGAATTATTATCAATATCATTCTTATTCAAAACATAATTCAAGTCAAATGATATATTAATCATGATTGCATAATAATTTCCCCTTTTATATGATTTTGGGCAACAACAACAACAACAAGCCCAGTATATTCCCACACAGTGAAATCTGGGGAGGGTAAAATGTACGCAGTCCATACCGCTACCCTCGAAGAAGTAGAGAGGTTGTTTCCGATAGACCCCCAGCTCAAGATAAATATATATATAAAAAAAAATAGTAAACAAAAGTCGTAATGAAACGTGAAGCAAGATGGGTGGATTAACAGAAGTAAAGAATCAGAAATAGTAAAATAGAACTCAGAGCAATACAGGATAGGGGAACTAAGAGCCATAAGCTATAAGAAATAAGAAAAACGAAATCTGGAATAGGGTACCCGCCTAGTAGTAACCAATACTCACATATCAAAGCCACCCACCACACCCAATCTCTTCTGACTAGCGACTCCTACCTATCGACACAGTCCTACGATTACTACCCAGGCTAAACAGGGACTCTCCTAATTACTTGCTACAACCCATGTACTCACCCTAGCCTTCTACCCTTATCCGCGACCTCCACACCTTCCTATCTAGGGTCATGTCCTCGGTAAGCTAAAGCAGCTCCATGTCATGTCTAATCACTCCCCTCCAGTATTTCTTCGGCCTCCCTCTACTCCTCCTGAATCCATCCAAGGCTAGCCTCTCACACCTGCGAACTGGGGCATCCGCGCCCCTCCTCATCACATGCCCAAACCATCTCAGCCTTCCTTCTCGAATCTTGTACTCCACTGAAGCCACTTCCACCTTCTCCCGAACAATCTCACTCCTAACTTTATCCCCTCTTGTAAGCCCACACAGAGCAACATTCTCATTTCCGCCACCTTCAATTTTTGAATATGGGAGTTCTTGATAGGCCAACACTCCACTCCATACAACATGGCTGGATGGACTGCCACTCTATAGAATTTTTCTTTAATCCTAAGGGGAACCTTCCTATCACACAACACTCCAAAGGCGAGCCTCCACTTCATCCAACCAGCTCCAATACGATTAGAGACATTCTCGTCAATCTCACCATTCCCCTGAATCATAGACCCAAGATACTTAAAATTATACTTATTACATACAACTTGGAAATCCAACCTCACCACCACTTCGTCTTCCTGCCTTAAGTCACTAAACTTGTACTCCAAATACTCCATCTTGGACCTACTCAACCTGAACCCCTTAGATTCTAGGGTTTGCCTCCATACCTTTAATTTGTCATTCGCACTCCCCCCTCCCCCCCCCCCGCATCTCATCAATCAACACTACATCATCTGCAAATAACATACACCAAGGCATTTCACCTTGAATACTCCACGTCAACACGTCCATCACCAGCGCAAATAGGAACGGACTAAGAGTCGAACCCTGATGCAACCCTGTCTCGACCAAAAAGTGCACTGAGTCTCCTCCCGCCGTTCGCACCCGAGTCTTTCCTCCATCGTACATGTCCTTAATAGATCTGGTATACGCCACCGAAACCCTTTTCACCTCCAAGCATCTCCAAAGAACCTCCCTAGGGACTTTGTCATAAGCCTTCTCCAGGTCGATGAACACCATGTGCAAATCCCTCTTTCTTTCCCTATACTGCTCCACTAATTTCCTCATCGGGTGGATTGCCTCTGTCATCGAGCGACCAGGCATAAAACCAAACTAATTCTCCGAAATGGACACGATCCTCCTCAATCTCCGCTCAACCACCCTCTCTCAAATCTTCATAGTATGACTCAATAACTTAATACCTCTATAGTTGTTGCAACTCTGAATGGCTCCCTTTTTTTTATATAACGAAATCATCATACTCCCTCTCCAGGCCTCAGGCATTCTCGCAGTCTTAAAAATATCGTTAAACAAATTAGTCAACCACCTTAAGCCTGCCCCACCCACAAACTTCCAAAAATCCACTGGAATCTCATCGGGCCCTATCGACCTACCCCTCTTTATCCTACGAATAGCCTCTCTGACCTCCTCCACCTTAAAACGTCTACAGTAACTGAAATCACGGCTCTCCTCCGAATGCTCCAGTTTTCCTAACTCAATGCCTCTGTCCCCTTCCTCATTCAAAAGTCTATGAAAATACTCCTGCCATCTCTTCTTAATTTGAACATCCTCCACCAAAACTCTACCATTCTCCCCCTTAATGTACTTCACTTGGTCGAGGTCACGACCCTTCCGCTCCCTAGCCTTAGCAAGCCTATACAACCTCTTTTCCCCGTCTTTCTCCTCTAACCCCGCATACAAGCTCTCAAAAGCTATTATCGTAGCACTCGTAACTGCTAACTTAGCCTCCTTATTAGCTACTTTTTAAACCTCCCTATTCACCCACTTCTTCTCTTCATCTTTACTCTCAATCAACTTAACATACGCCCCCTTCTTAATCTCCACTTTCTTCTTAACTTCTTCATTCCACCACCAGTCCCCTTTATGCCTTCCAGCCCGCCCCCTCGAAACACCCAACACTTCTCTATCAGTATCCGTGATGCAGCTGGTAGCCTTATCCTATTTAACATCCACATCTCCCTTACACTCCTACACCCCCAACCCTGTCACCTTCTCTCCTATCTCCAGCGCGCTAACTGACGTTAAGCCACCCCACTTAATTCTAGGTCGACCCTCCCCGACTCTTCTCTTTTTGCTCTTCTTGATAATCAAGTCCATCACCAGAAGCCTGTGCTAGGTCGAAAGATGCTCACTCAGAATGACTTTACAGTCCTTACATAAAACTCTATCCCCCTTCCTAAGCAGCCTAAAGTCAATCTGAGTCTTGGTTATAGCGCTTCTGAAAGTAATCAGGTGATCTTCCTTCTTCGGAAAGCTCGAATTCACTACCACCAGCCCAAAATCCCTCACAAAATCCAACAAAGCAGCTCCCTCGCCATTTCTATCACCAAAACCAAAACCTCTATGCACATCGTTATAACCTCCCGGAAGAGCCCCAATGTGCCCATTAAAGTCTCCCGTAATGACAATCTTCTCTGAGCTAGGAACGTTTCTCACCACCTCGTCCAACGCCTCCCAGGATCTCACTTTCACCTCCTCTTCCAAACCCACTTGCTGCGCATAAACACTACACACATGCAGCGAAAACCCCCCAATGACCAACTTAATCGTCATCAGCCTATCACTGATCCTCTTAACCTCCACCACCTGCTCTCTAAGATCCTCATCCACTAAAATTCCTACTCCATTCCGACGCCTCTTACTCCTTGAGTACCACAACTTGTACCCATCCACATTCCTAGCCTTAGACCCTACCCACTTAGTCTTCTGAACACACGCAATGTTAATCCTCCTCTTCTTAAGAATATTTACCAAACAGAAGGCACGCACAAAATATTCTATCCGGCCTAATATCTAGAACAATACAACACTATCCACCAATACGCAAAAGCAGCCCGTCAAAACTAAAATCACAAACAACAGAGTAATACAAGGAATCTAAACGGTAAGAAATAACTAAATATCAAAGTTTAGATGTCATCGGGGTACTCATGCATGCTGCTGGTTCCGGAAATTTTGTAGTCGAATCTGGTTGCCGGAATAGAGTCGTCGGCAAGCAGCTGCTAGTGCGTTTCCGGATTTTGTTAGAGCTTTTAGATTCAATATTTATTTTCTTATTCTGCCACCAAGCCAAATCCACCCAATTTTTATTTCACTCGATGTTGAGCTTCTATATTTATCTTTTTTATGCTCGAGTTGCTAAACCTAGATGTATGGGTGGAGGTTTATTGGTACTAGCTAGTAGTCCCATCTCGTGACTGAAATAACCAGTGACGGAGCTAGCTAACAGTGAGGGGTTCATCCGAATTTCTTTTGGTGAAAAGTTATATTATTTATACAAGCTTAAAATTACTTTTCATGTATATATATTGAACGTTGAATCCCCTTCGATTAGTTCTTTTGTTCATATTTTTCGATTTCGAACTCTCTTAGTTAAGATACTGGCCCCATCACTGAATATAACAATTTTTCTTCTTATATGGTTTTGCTTTTCATGAGTTGCTGTAGAATTAACTCTACAGTTATTAATTTAATTAGTGTAATACAAAGATGAATAACTTCTACATTACAAAGGAGATGTGAATACATCTAAATATCCATTCTAATAGAATTAAGTAACATGTGAAGTAATGATTCTTTAATACCATTAAATATAACTCTTTCAACTCCACTTTCAAATACTTTATAAAGGGTGTCTTTGGAGAAGATAAAAATACACCACATAAAGAAAGAAACAATTTTCCTCCTTTCCTCTTCCTTTTGAATTATTTTGGGCAATTGGTTTGGGCAACCTCCAAACTTTCAACCACTAGTGCACGTGTTTTTAAGTAGCTATGGAACCTTGGGGAGCGACCAGCTAGAAGGATTTGCACTGGAGTCGGTCCGAAATCGTTTTCAAGGCAGTGGCTTGCCACGACACAGTGTTTGTGACAACTCTTTTACTATTATTAATTCAGTTTCAATATCAATATTGTAGTACTTTTTCCAATAATTTGAAAGCGATTTCCTTACATACAATATTGATAAATGGCTATTTCTTTGAACAAAATTTTTCCTGATTTGTCAAAGCTAGATCCATTGGACGGAAATAATTTTAAACGTTGGTCACAAAAACTTATGATTTTTTCAAACAATTAGAAGTTGATTATGTTTTGTTTAATGAACCTCCAACTGATGGTTCTAACATTACTGTTGGATCTAACACTGTTGTGGTTGATGACATTGATAAAAAGAAATTCGAATAGGATAACAAAATAGTTAGAGGACATTTGTTGAACCATATGACTAATCATTTGTTTGATTTATTTGTTACCTATAAATCTGCTAAAGAAATATGGGACAATTTAGAAAACAAATATGGTACCGATGATGCAGGAAAGAAAAAATATGTTGTCGGACAATGGATTAAATTTCAAATAGTTGACAATAAATCAATCATGGAACAAGTCCACGAATATGAAAATTTAACTGCTGATGCTCTCAATGAGGGCATGAAGATGTGTTAGATTCTTCAGGCTAATGTTCTTCTTGAAAAATTTCCACCATCCTGGAGTGATTACAGAAATCAATTGAAACATAATAAAAAGAATTGAACTCTCCAAGAACTTATAAGTTACATGAGAACAGAGGAGGCAAATCATCTCAAAGACAAGATGGAAGCTCTGTCTCTTAATTCTTCTAAAGCTAACCTTGTGGAATCTTCTGGTACTATTACAAAAGACAGGTACGAAGGAAAATAAAAGAATGTTCAGAATAAGGAACAAGTGAAAAAGAAAAATTATTTCAACAAGCCAGAGAGTCAAATTAAAAAATCAAAAGGGTCTTGTTTTGTCTGTGGAAAACTTGGCCACAAGGCTGTCCAGTGCTATCTAAGAAAGGAACAAAAGTCAAAACAGGGAGGACAAGGTGATGCCTAATATTATCTTACAAAGGGTGATGAAGTGATTGTTGCAGTAATCGTCGAGGCAAATCTGGTAGCTAACAAGACTGATTGGGTGTTGGACACAAGCGCTTTAAGATATTTCTGTGCTAACAGAGAATTATTCCATGACTTTGAGAAATCCACCGATGGCGAGTGCGTCTACATGGGTAACTCTACTACTGCTGAAGTTATGTGTAACACCCCAACTTAGAAAAAAGTCCCACATCGGCAAAACACAGGAGGGATGTTGGGTATATAAGTAAGAAAAACTTACTCCCTAGTGACGTATTTTAAAACTGTGCGGGCATGGGCCCAAAGTGGACAATATCACTAGTGGGTTTGGAGAGTTAGAGGGGTTTCTCGGGCCTTTGTTGTTCAGGATGCCCGTCGCGGCCAGGGCCCTGGCTCGGGTTGTGACAGAATGGTATCAGAGCCGCTCCTGTACCGTCCCTGTCAATGTGGGCCAGAGTTCAAACTAAGTATAGGCAAATCCCGGTAAGGCGAGGCAAACCTCAGTATTGAGTGTAGGCAAATCCCATTCGGTGGGGCAAACCTCAGCGAGGATGCTGAGTCCATAAGGGGGGTGTATGTAACACCCCAACTTAGGAAGGTGTCCCACATCGGCAAAACACAGGAGGGATGCTAGGTATATAATTAAGAAATCCTTACTCCCTAGTGATGTGTTTTAAAGTCGTCCAGGCCTGGGCCTAAAGCGAACAATATCACTAGTGGGTTTGGGGAGTTAGAGGGGTCTCTCGGGTCTTTGTGGTTTAGGATGCCTGTCGCAGCCAGGGCCTTGGCTCGGGTCGTGACATTATGGGTAAAGGAAAATTTTTACTTAAATTAACTTCTGGAAAAATATTATCCTTGAACAATGTTCTTTATGTTCCCTCGCTCCGTAGAAACTTAGTTTTTGGAGTATTTCTCAATAAAGTAGGCCTTAAACTTGTTTTTGAAGCTGATAAAATAATTATTTCTCGTGGAGAAAACTTTATTGGAAAGGGATACCTTACTGGGGGCTTATTTGTGCTGAACATTGATCAAGAGATTGTCAATAATGCAAATATTTCTAATTTTGCTTATATTGCTGAGTCTAATAATTTATGACATGGTAGGCTAGGTCATGTTAATATTGCTTCTATTAAAACATTTAGAAAAATGAGATTAATTCCTATAGTAAATATTGATGATATTTCTAAATGTCCTCTGTGTGTAGAAGCAAAGCATGCTAAGAAACTTTTTAACTATGTTACTAGTAGAAAGACCGAATTACTTGAACTAGTACATTCAGACTTAACAGATTTTAAGAACTCTATTAGTAAAGGTGGAAAGAAGTATTACATTACTTTTTTTTGATGACTTTTCTAGATACACTAAGGTATACCTCCTTAAGTCTAAAGATGAGGCTGAAAGCATGTTTTTAAAATTCAAAGCAGCAGTAGAAAATTAATTAGACAGAAAAATCAAGAGATTTAGATCTGACAGGGGCGGTGAATATACTACTAAAACTCTAGAAGATTTTTATGAGAAAAATGATATTATCTATGAGTTTAGTGCTCCTTATACTCCCCCAACAAAATGGTGTAGCTGAACGAAAGAATAGAACTCTTGAGAAAATGATGAATTCTATGTTTTTAAGCTCAGGTCTACCAGACTATATGTGGGGAAAAGCTTTCTTATTTGCATGTTATATTCTTAATGGAGTCCCTCATAAAAAGTTAGATAGGACCTCATATGAATTGTGTAAAGGATTTGCTCCTAACTTAAAAATTTTGAAAGTGTGAGGGTGTTTGGCTAAGGTTGGTCTACCTGATTTTAAACGAGTAAATATAGGTTCTAAGACCTTTAATACTGTCTTTGTTAGTTATGCTCAAAATAGTGTTGCATATAGATTTATGTCATTAAATGATTATTTTATTTGTGAGTCTATAGATGCAGAATTTTTTTAGCATGTTTTTCCTTTGAAAAATGATGTGCCTAGTGATGTGCAAAATAATACTTTTGTATTTGTGTCTGTTAACTCTCATGTTATGCCTGTTTCTGATGTTAATGCTAATGAGCATGAAAATGAACTTAGAAGAAGTAAAAGACGTAGAACTGGGACTAGATTTGGTCCTGATTTTATCACCACCTTCTTAAGTGAGGATTTTGATATCGATACTTTAAATGATGAATTAGTGTGTATCTACTTAATAGAAGAAGACCCTAAGACATATGATGAAGTAATGAGTTCAATAGATGCGATATTTTGGAAAGAAGCTATTAAAAGTGAATTAAACTCTATAGTTTCTAATCACACATGAGACTTGTATGATTTTCCTAAAGGTTGTAAACCCATAAGTAGCAAGTGGATATTCAAGAAGAAATTGAGGTCTGATGGTACAATTAATAAATATAAGGCTAGACTTGTGATTAGGGGCTTTAACCAAAAGAAAGGTGTTGATTATTTTGATACTTATTCTCCTATGACTAAAATAGCGATCATTAGAACTCTTATTGCTCTAGCTGTTATTCACAATTTAGTGGTACACCAAATGGATGCCAAACTGCATTTTTAAATGGTGATTTAGAGGAAGAGATCTATATGACTCAACCTGAGGGTTTTGTGGTCACAGGATAAGAAGATAAAGTATGCAAATTAAGAAAGTCCTTATATGGACTTAAGCAGGCACCTAAGCAGTGGTATGAAAAATTTGACTTCACATTAATAGATAATGGTTTTGTTGTTAATTCATCTGATATTTGTGTTTATTCTAAAATAATAGGATCAGACTGTGTGATTATATGTTTATATGTGGATGACATGTTAATCTTTGGCCCTAATGTGAATGTTGTAAATGAGACTAAGAAATTTTTATTTTCTAAATTTGAAATGAAAGACCTTGGAGAAGCTGATGTGATTTTAGGAATAAAATAAAAAGAAATGTTAATGGTTTCTCCTTGTGTCAGTCTCATTATATTGAAAAAATGTTGAAAAGGTTTAATTGTTTTGATGTAGTTTCAGTGAGAACTCTTTATGATCCTAGCATACACTTGAAAAAGAATAAGCATTTCAGTGTTTCTCAAACTGAATATGCTAAAATAATTGGGAGTGTAATGTTTCTCATGAACTATACTCGGCCTAATATAGCTTATGTTGTTAGTAGATTGAGTAGATATACTCATAATCTCAATAATGAACACTGGCATGCTCTTCATCGCTTGTTAAGGTACTTGAGAGATACTATGGATTGGTGTTTGTATTTTAATAAATTTCCTGCTGTTTTAAGGTTTTTGTTATGCAAACTAGGTGAGTGACAATGATGAAGTTAGCTCTACCAGTGGCTATGTGTTTACTTTGGGTGCAGGTGATATTTCATGAAAGTCTTTAAAGCAGACTTGTATAGCACGTTCTACCATGGAATCTGAATTCATTGCTCTCGAGTTGGCAGGGCAAGAAGCTGAGTGGCTAAGAAATCTTTTGATAGATGTTCCTTTATGGGGAAGACAAATGTCACCAGTCTCTTTACATTGTGACTCACAGGTGGCAATTGAAATTGCTAAAAATAGTTTATACAATGGTAAAAAGAGACATATTCGCATCAGACATAGTGCAGTTAAACAATTGTTGAAACATGGTGTTATTTTCTTGGAATATGTAAGATCCGAAAGAAATGTGGCGGATCCTATTACCAAGGGTTTGACAAGGAAAATGATCCTTGAATCGTCGAGGAGGATGGGGCTAAAGCCCATGGATTGAGGTAATATGGTAGATACTCATTTGGGGTCAAACGAAGCCATATAGGCCTTCAATAAACACTACATATCCTATCCCTATGACGTGAGGTAGTGCATTATACGGTTGAGCTTATTTTTTCTCTTAATGATCCATAGCCTTAAGGTGGTCTATGAGATAGACTTGATGGATCACCTACGTGAGTGTAAAAGGTTAGTCACCTTTTTATGAAAGACTTGGGTTATCTTTGTAGAGCACTCATGAGACCTAAGGTTTGTGTGCATGACCATAAACGCACTTTGTAGTATCGCAGAGGTTGCTTAAAATCAAGGATATGGTATGTGTTGTGGGGGTCTCAACTTATGTCCAATCTAGTTCAAGAGTACTTCACTTTTTTTATATTTGTTGTTGCCTCATATCACTACGTGTCAATTCAAATCGAAAGATATTGACACTTAAGTACGTGTTCCTTTCTTTTGCCAAAAATTTTCTTATTCTTTATGTTTGCATTAGTGGGAGACTGTGGAATTAACTCTACAGTTATTAATTTAATTAGTGGTTATTAATTTAATTAGTGTAATGCAAAGATGAATAACTTCTATGTTACAAAGGAGATGTGAATGCATCTAAACATCAGTTCTAATAGAATTATGAAACATGTGAAGTAATGGTTCTTTAATACCATTAAATATAACTCTTGCAACTCCACTTTCAAATATTATATAAAGGGTGTCTTTGGAGAAGATAAAAATACACCACATAAAGAAAGAAACAATCTTCATCCTTTCCTCTTCCTCTTGAATTGTTTTGGGCAATTGGTTTGGGCAACCTTCAAACTTTCAGTCACGAATGCACGTGTTTGGAAGTAGTTGTGAAACCTTGGGAGTGACCGGCTAGAAGGATTTGCACCGGAGTCGGATCGAAATCACTTTCAAGGCAGTGGCTTGCCACGACACAATGTTTGTGACAACTCTTTTACTATTATTAATTCAATTCCAATATCGATATTGTAGTACTTTTCCCAACAGTTGTAACCTGGGGTGTAACGTGCTCCAACTTACTCAAAACAGTATATATGTACAGATTAAATTTTAGTACTTGTTTTCACATACCAATTACCTATTGGAGTAGTTTATTGCTTTACAATACAATATAACTATGCCAGGTTTACTAGTAGTCTCTCATCATGTCATAATCATTTGTCCAGAAACTTCACTGTCCGTTTCCCCACTTGGTAAAATCTCATAAACAGGTTTAAACTTCATTTAAAAAATTGTTTTACTTTCGTCGTAATCGATTCGGCCACTTTTGTGGATTAGTTTGGTCAGATACATCTTCAAGAAGTTGGGTAAGATTTTTTCCTGTTTCAATCTGCATCGTTAGCTACAACAGTAGTGTAGGCTGGGGACTGTTTCCATATATCCTCGGCTAAAAAAAATTATCTAAAATGATTTAAAAAAAAAGTAACGAAGGTATAAAAAATAATAAGTAAATCACAAGAATAGTATTACATCGATTTAATATGGACAAAACACAATGATCCGTGAGATCCACACACTTTTACGTCTAAGTTCGTGTCCTCGTAAGATTGTTCTGTTTTCCGTATCCACTTACATCCTGAGCTCACAAATTTTGACCAACACTTGCCAAAGTGTCAGTTATCACTTTATGATCTTATTTTACTCCAGACATGAATCAGGAGCTTGTCAATTATTAGTACAGAATAACATCAATAATGTAATTAACAATTCTTAGTGGCGCTAATAATTGAGTTTAAAATTTTATGTGGGTATTAATCTTCATCTGAGATTGCGGAGGATAATATTATTGCCTACTTTAAGATGTGATATTAATTAGGTCATTATTAAGATACAGCCAATTTCTTTTGTGGCAACAAACTCATATAATATGTGACTCAGGAGTCAGGTCATCCCAATCATTAAAGAATGAAAATTTAAATTCCAATTGAATTACTTAAACTGAAATAGGACAAAAAAAGTACCATCATGTAAGTTGAAGACTTTAGTTCTCTTGTTTTGGAAGAAAGTGAAATGAAGTTATCTGTAGACCACATGCTTTTAGTTTTAGCTAAGGTTATATACAACCTTAGCAATTGCTAATTAGACACTGTGTAAATCAAAACCACAACATCTTCTCCACTATCCAAAAATAAGCTCATCATGGATTACTTTTGCTGGTTCTACTGCCTGTTTGCTATACTTGTTAGTAGTAATTTGGGGTCGTCCTCGGACGATAAAGGTCCAATAGGACCTGTAATTAACGTGACGAAGCATATCTCTTTTCATGATTTCAGTTCTAATAATCCCAGATTGAACCAAGATCTTACACTTCTTGGCAGTGTTATCGTCTCGGATGGAAAAAAATCCATTCAAATTCCTGACCCTGAGAGAGAAGGTGATGATCTTAAGCATCTAGCAGGACGAGCTATATATTCTTCACCTATCCGTTTCTTGGATCCTCGGACACAAACATCGGCTTCTTTTGAAACAACTTTCTCGTTTCAATTCGAAGTGAAGTCCAATTCGAGCAATGAGAGTACATCAGATCTTGGCAAATCTGTTGGTGGTAGTGGCCTTACTTTTATTATTGTCCCGGATGAATTAACTGTTGGCCGTGCTGGTCCTTGGCTTGGGATGCTGAACGATTTGTGTGACGATGATTATAAAACAGTAGCTATTGAGTTTGATACTCGCCAGAACCCTGAGTTTGGTGACCCGAATGACAACCACTTAGGCATCAATTTGGGAAGTATAGTTTCAACTGCAGCGATTAATGCTTCAGATGTTGGGGTTCAATTGAATGACGGATCAATACACAGAGTTTGGATATCTTACGATGGGCGAAAGCGTTTTATGGACATTCGGCTTGCACCTGAAGAAAAAGGATATCCTTCTAAATCAGTCTACTCAGGTTTACTTGATCTTTCACCTTACTTGAATGAATACATGTTTGTTGGATTTTCAGCTGCTACTGGTAACCATACACAAATTCACAACATCCTGTCATGGAATTTCACTTCAATTAGTCAAGCTTCGCTTCGGGTTCCTTCAACAGAGACATGCCAGAACAGAATCATGCTTCAAAATGACACACAATCTGAAATTGCGCATCGTAAAACGCCTAATAGTTTCTTCATTTTCCTTGCTGTGGTCATTCTTCTGGTAGTTGTTCTTATTAACCTCTATTTCAGTAGATACAAGAAAGATGACGATTTCGACGAAGCAAGGACCACTCTGCCCGAGAAAAAGCAGAGACCGCGGCCACCAAACAAGGCGCGTCGCTTCACAATAGCTGAGGTCTCCATCGCAACACGGAATTTCAGTGAGTTGCAAATATTAGGCAGTGATGAAAAGAGCGTTACGTATAAGGCTACGATGCTGAATGGGTGCAACGTTGTTGTAAAACGATTTTTAACTCAGTTTTTCAACACCCACGGGTTTGAAAAGCGTCAATTTCACAAAGAGATCAAGGCCATCAGCAAAATTCGTCACCCGAATTTGGTCCCTATTAGAGGATGGTGCTATGACAACCAAGAAACTATAGTTGTCTACGATTTCATCCCAAATGGAAGCCTCGATAAATGGCTGTTTGGTGTTGGTGTCTTGCCTTGGACGAGGCGTTTTAAGGTGGTTAAAGATTTAGCAGATTCTCTTGCATACCTTCATTCAAAACAACTTGCTCACAAGAATGTTAAAAGTAGCAGTGTTTTTCTTGACGTGAGCTTCAGAGCAGTAGTGGGTGATTTCGGGTTTGTGCTCACTTCAACCGGGTCGACCCGGTTTGAGTCCATGGTGAGTCAAACAGCTGACGTGTTCGAGTTCGGAGTAGCCGTGTTAGAGGTCATTGCGGGTCGGAGCAGGAAGTCCAACCCGGGTGAACGAGACTTGTTAGATCTTGCATGGGCAATGCATGAGGTACAACAGAAGGAAAATCTAGTGGATCGAAGAATGGGCGCGGTCGTGAACCTGGAGCAGGCTATTAGGGCTTTGGATATCGGGTTACTTTGTACACTAAACGAGAACAAAGGAAGGCCTACGATGGAAGAAGTAGTTGAGTTCCTGAATATGGAGAAACCAATACCCGAATTACCACCAGGTCGACCCGTTTGTTTGTTCCCGTACAGCAGTACCACAGGCTTGTGCAGTGGGTACGCTTGTACAGCATTCAAATGATGCAACGTGGTTTGGTCGATCAACATAAAGTAGCCAATTGGTGCTTCGTACTCCACGTAAGGGGATATTATTCTGTCAGTTTGGGTACGAAATTATGACAGGATAAGCACATGTATATGCTATGTGACGTTATTTTCGTGATATAGACACCTATTGTCGGGTCTGTTGTAGGAGTTAAATATTACAAGAACTCCTAAGAAGATTTAAAATTATTCTGGATTCACATGTGCTATATATTCGTATGTAATCTCTATTCCTGCATAATTTTGCATAAGATAAAAATGAAATTATGTAACTTTTTTATTACTTTTGTCGTGTATTGTTATATTAATATTTAAGTTAAGGAGTTGCATAAATTAAAACGGATGGAATACCATATAACATCGGCCAAATCAGAGTAGGATTTTTACCGTCTGGTTATAAAAAAAAAAACATTTCTATACACTTTGTACACGCACTGGTGAATGAACAAAAATAAACCTAGTTATCTTGTATATTTTTTTAATATATAAATATATCTACTAAGTAACATTTTAAAAAATGATATCTTCTCATTATTGATTGAGAAGATAAGAGAGGTGCGGTGCAATTTTTGGCGGTTGAATTTGGATATGGATGTAAAAACTAGGCGCATATTTGATTTTAGTTGTGTGAATCAGCTGCGTTGTTTTGGTCCTCTCAGACCTTGGCTTTGATGAGACTGCATGAGACAAACAAATTCAAGATCTAAATCTTTCGAATTTCACTTTTAATATGTTTGTGTGGAAATTTATTATATTTTTAGAGTTACGAATTTATATTTATTAGTTTATTGTAATTTTTAAATTTTTACATAATTAATGTTCAAATGAATCTATCCCGTAATGGTCATGATTTAGTTGAGTAGTCCTTCATGTATGCTAATTAGCAGCCGGTGCACATGAGAGTTGTCTTTTACGTGTGCTTGATTTGAGATTATCTTTTTAAGTATTAAAAGCCAATTAAAGTTTGTTCATGTTCTAGTGCAGTAAACGGCAAATTCATTTTGAGCTTTGTATTGTAAAGAGAGCAAAGATTGTTGCTGAAATATAATCGCAATTTTTTTCTAGTTTGAGACATGTCGTTGATAATACTGTCCTTAATAATATTTTATCTAATATTAAAACCCACTCTCTTTATAAACTTACTAAAGACATTTTTTTTATATCCTTCATTTTATTAAAATATTATTAAAAGCATCTCTTATATAATCAATCATTAAGCACGGTGGATTAAAAATTAATTCGGGTTATGTTAAGAGTCCTACATACACAAACTCACAACTTAAGTTTCACTTATTACAGAAAATCTCATCTCTCCAAACATATTACATAAATCCCATTTTTCTCTAAAAATGCATATACATAGCTTTCTATGTATATGTCGCTCTGTTATGTATATGTCGGCCTTGTCATACTTGTTATGCATATGAATCGGCCTTGTTATGTATATGTCGGTCTTGCCATATACAAAGGTTTCTATGTATACGTCCGCTTTGTTATGTATATGAATCGGGAGAATGTAAATAATTCTAATAAGGTTGGGATTTATGTTATTTTTACTTAAAAAATGGGATAGGGTACTTGGTCCAAGAAGGAATTTCTCTATTTTTTAAAATTTTTTTTTTACATAGTATCAAAGCTAGGCTCATCCAAATTCTTTGTTCATCAATATTGGAACCCCATAAAATTTTGTTCATGCTCCAGTTAATAAGATTTGGACGTGCGCGAGGAGTGTTAAGAGTCTCACATCGAAAAAAGAATATGTATTTGGTCTCCTTATATGACCTTGGACAATTCTCCCCTCGTGAGCTAATTTTTAAGATTGAATTAGGCTCAAGATTCATTCTCTGTAAGCCTAATAATGGCATGTGTGACGTCTACAACGTTTACAATCAAGATTAATGGTGAAGGGCATGGCTATTTTGAAGGGAAGAGGGGGTTGAGACAAGGTGATCCAATGTCACCACTTTTATTTGTACTAGTGATGAAGTATTTAAGTAGGAGCCTTAGATGCATGAGTGAAGTACCTGACTTCACTTGAGTGAAGTAACTGATTTCACTTTTCATCCTATGTGTAAGAGGGGTTTTATTTGTACTAGTGATGAAGTATTTAAGTAGGAGCCTTAGATGCATGAGTGAAGTACCTGACTTCACTTGAGTGAAGTAACTGATTTCACTTTTCATCCTATGTGTAAGAGGGGGTTGAGACAAGGCGATCCAATGTCACCACTTCTATTGTACTAGTGATGAAGTATTTAAGTAGAAGCCTTAGATGCATGAGTGAAGTACCTGACTTCACTTTTCATCCTATGCGTAAGGCTATAAAATTAACCCACCTGGTGTTTGCTGATGATTTGATGTTATTCTGTAAAGAAGATATAGCCTCTATTAATAGAATTATGGAAGTACTTGCACATTTTGGTGAAGTGCCTGGACTGATGACAAACTGGTACAACAGAGGAACTTATAAGTTGACTAAAGGAGGCAATTACTCAGTGTCCTGTAGTTACATTGAATTATTAGGTGCCCTTCCTAGATTAAGGAAATCAGATTTACTGTGGAGTTCAGTCATGCTTCCAAAGCAAAGAGTAATCATGTGGCTAGCATACAAAAATAGATTGCTTACTAAAGAGAGAATGAAAAAGTTGAACTTCTATGAAGAAAATGAGAACTGCAGCCTCTGTTATGCAGATGTACCTGAAACCGCCGAGCATCTTTTTGTTGAGTGTCAATGGGTGTCTGAGGTGGGGTATACACTGGCGTCTTGGGCTGGGATTGCGTTTTCAAAACAAGCTGCCAGGCAAAGTCTATAATAGATAAAGGGTCGAAGATGGAAGCAACTCAAGAAGGAGATAGCGGCTGCAATTTGTGGAGCTCTAACATATTACACTTGGCAGGCAAGGAACTGGAAACTTTTCAGGCAAATAAATATAAATAGGGAGTTTATAATTACACAAATTCAAAAAGAGTTGAAGGAGAGAGTACAGATGACTACCAATTCAAAGAAAGCTAGGAAATGTCAGAGTTTACTTCAAAAATTTTGCATTTAAGTTGTAGAGGAACAGTGAGATTTGTGTTTTGTTCCTTGAGGTCTGGATACATTCACAGTTTATAACAAAAAAAAAAAGGATTCATTCTTTACAGGTTAAAATAATTCAAATAATTTTAATTTTTAAAATATTTTTTTAATTAAAAATTTACAACTGCCATGTCATTAAATATGTATCAAAAATTGTATACCCGGCTAAAATGATCTTGAAAACTAGCTAGGCAAAATTGAGCGTCTTTTGATAGACAAAATGAAATTGAGTGACTATTACCACTGAGACTTGAGTGACCATCCAAGCTACAAACTCTAATTAGAAGTATATGAAGAAAGTTTTTGGAGTATAACAACAGCACTGACTATAGCAAGCAATTCTAATTGTTTCATGTTTAGTGTTCCTATCATAAGTTGTTTATGCTCAAATTGTACCTGTAGGAACAGCTACTTCATTGACTAGAGCTACAATAGTTTAGAATAAATGATGTGCTCCAAAATCAAAATATATTTCAGACAACATGTAATTGGTTTTCAGTCCAAACTTAATGGTTTTGGTAAGTAGAAAACTTAGAACTTGTACAAATAAATTAACGCAAGCCCTTCTAATATTATTGTTCTCCATTATCTTTGAACTTCTTGAAGATCACTAGTCTTTTTCCAACTGCTTATATGATAAATTTTCATTAAGTGTTTGCTCCCATTTGCTCAATTTGTTGTTATACCCATAGACAGAGAGAGACATTTATTCTTTCTTGGACATATCTCCTTCTACGTGTCTATTTTAAGGTTAATGTTCATGAGATATACTGTGAATAATATATGTTGGAGTCCCACATCGGTGGGTTAAAGGGTTCTTGGTCTCCTTTTATGGTCTTGGGTAATCTTCCCCTCATGAGCTAGCTTTTGAAGTTGAGGTAGGCCCAAGGTCCATTTCTTTATCATGGTATCAGAGTCAGGCCCACCCAGTTCATTATTTCCAATGTTGGGCCCTCCGTCTTATATTGTCCACGCTCTAGATGTCCAGCCCTGGGTGTGCGGGAGTCCCACATCGATTTTCGATATTGGGTTAAAGGGTCTTTGGTCTCCTTATATGGTCTATTAGTGATACGGAACAAACAAGGGAACACGAAATCACACCCCAAAACAGTCCACAAATCACAACAAATCGTGGACCAAATGGGGACCTCACTCGGATTCGACAAGTATAACAAAAATACAAGAAAAACAAGGGTGTATTTGACAGCCAACAACGCAACAAATAACGAGATGAACAAGATGACAACAAGAATAACCAGATTCGGATTCCACAACAACAAGATATAACGTTACAAGATTACAAAAGACAAAGGGATAGATAGTGAGACATAAACTACTATAATGACTAAGAACCTAAGTGTAGATGACACACAAAGACCCTTAATGATGATAGTAGGAACACCTACACTCTTCAAAGAGACACAAGAGAGGACCTCAATCCTTCAAGCACCCCAAGTTCCAAGCAAACAAACAACAAAAGAGATTCCACCCTAATGTTGTAACCTAGTTTCGGCTAAGCCTCACAAGAGAGAGAACTTGAGGGTTTCAAGTGTGTTCTACCATTTTCAACATTCAAAAACTAAGTGAATAAACCCTAACATGTTCCTTATATATTACAAAACAAATATAAGTTAAAATGACCAAAAAGGCCCTTCAAGAATGGGTTGGACCTCAATCCTTCAAGCACCCCAAGTTCCAAGCAAACAAACAACAAAAGAGATTCCACCCTAATGTTGTAACCTAGTTTCGGCTAAGCCTCACAAGAGAGAGAACTTGAGGGTTTCAAGTGTGTTCTACCATTTTCAACATTCAAAAACTAAGTGAATAAACCCTAACATGTTCCTTATATATTACAAAACAAATATAAGTTAAAATGACCAAAAAGGCCCTTCAAGAATGGGTTGGACCTCAATCCTTCAAGCACCCCAAGTTCCAAGCAAACAAACAACAAAAGAGATTCCACCCTAATGTTGTAACCTAGTTTCGGCTAAGCCTCACAAGAGAGAGAACTTGAGGGTTTCAAGTGTGTTCTACCATTTTCAACATTCAAAAACTAAGTGAATAAACCCTAACATGTTCCTTATATATTACAAAACAAATATAAGTTAAAATGGCCAAAAAGGCCCTTCAAGAATGGGTTGCCCCTCTAGTGTATGGAGTGGGCTGTTTTGGTGTGTATTTTGGCCTTTAATTACACTTCTCTTGCACATACACTTGGTAGATTTCAATGCACACCCACATAAGTCTATTTCCGTGATTATTCTCGTATCATCCTCTCCATCTTGAAAAGAATTTGCCCACAAATTCACGGCTTCACTTCGTTCAATTGGCCACTTCAAAAAAAACACTCAAAATAGTCCGCAAAACATGAAGAACCCGAGAGCTCAATATGAACTAGTATCGGTCAACATCTTCATTTTGAACCTCGGCTTTCTCTCCATCTTGAGACTTGGCTTCAATCTTATCCGACTCAAGTCTCCTTCCATCATATAAGCATCATCGTAGACTCCATATACTTCGTGTCCCTTTCTTTCATACTCCTCTATATGGACATATCGGATTTGTGGAAGTGGAGTTTCAGTTGAGGAGGCTATTTTGGTAATGTGAAGCTTCGGTTGTGGAGATTGGATGGGAGGGAATAGGCCTCCAAGTCTTTCTTGTGGGACTTGATCAACTTGTGGGAGAAGTGATCTACCTTGTTCTCGATTTTGAGGGTAATTAGTAACTTGGCTCATGGCATTTTGTGGTGAACTTGGAGGGTTGAATTTTGTAGGCAAAGTCTCGGGGGTAATGGTGATGGAAGGGTTTTGGTCATGACCACTTAAGAAAACATGGAGTCGAGGAGTAGAAGCACGAGAGTTCCTTCGACTCTCCATTCTAGCCAACCTCTCATTCATAGTAGACATCTCTCCTCGGATTGAGGACATAGTCGTGAACATACTTTCCATTCCTCGGTTGATAGTTTCAAGTCTTTATGAGATAGCACCAAGAGCATTGTTGTCCATTGTAGCCAAGAAGTTACCTACAAAACAATAAACAAGTTAGTTGTTCAAGGAATGATCCTCGCACTCTGTCTTTAATCCTTTATCCCTTGGATTTTCTCACTTTTGATCTCACAATTGTTGTAAGTTTGCTTGTAATTCATGAGATGTTGAGAGATGAACCGAGTGTGTACAATGACTCAAAAGAATAAAAACACACAAAGGAACGTAAACACGGAAAAAATGGTTTCAAAACCAACTCACAATCTAGTAAATTGTCACTAGTTTGTAAGTTAGTATTGGAATCAACAAACGAAACTAATGAGATAACAAAATGAAACTAAAAGATCACAATTTGAGCTTAAAATTTTCGTTTGAACAGTAACTTGGGTGACGTGACAGTACACCATTGGTCACGGCCCCACAATTAGTCACTAGTTGAAGTTTACAAACTTTAGTTACTATGTAATGAAAACAATTGGTTTTGGAGGGAAAGTATATGTCTTGAATCTCCTTTAAGTCTAATATTCAAAAGGCAAGACTTGACTTTGTACAATTCTCACAAAACAAGGTCCCTTGAAACAAGGAAAAGTGGTTGAAAAGTAGATGTCAAGTCAAGTGATGGCTCAAGTCTTCTCACAAATAACTTTACAACTTGTAGGTTCACCTTTTTGAATCTATATTACACTTTTGGTTGTCTTAAGTTGTAAGATGAGATGAAGAACAAGATGAACACCACAACAATCCTTAAAGAACAACAACAATATTCACGAATTTAAGACCCAACCGGCCACAACAAGTCACAAATTCTCGCCCTAGGTCCTTGTTCACAACACAACTTTAACAAGTTCAAGCTCAAATATAGATCTAGACACCTTTTAGTGTTAGTGAATCACGAAACTAACACAAGAAACAACAATACACACCAAAGGACTACTAGATCTAGACACTACAAGCAACCTCGGCCAAGATGAACAACAAGAACAACACTTTCAAGGCCGAGAACAACAAGAACACCAAATTTTATTTTTTTGATTTTCTTAGCAAGATTGGTATTGTAAGAACAACACCAAAGATGGTTTTGATACCAAATGATACGGAACAAACAAGGGAACACAAAATCACACCCCAAAACAGTCCACAAATCACAACAAATTGTGAACCAAATGAGGACCTCACTCGGATTCGACAAGTATAACAAAAATACAAAAAACAAGAGTGTATTTGACACCCAAAAACAACCAACAACGCAACAATAACGAGATGAACAAGATGACAACAAGAATAACCAGATTCGGATTCCACAACAACAAGATATAACATTACAAGATTACAAAAGACAAAGGGATAGATAGTGAGACATAAACTACTATAATGACTAAGAACCTAAGTGTAGATGACACAAAAGACCCTTAATAATGATAGTAGGAACACCTACACTCTTCAAAGAGACACAAAAGAGGACCTCAATCCTTCAAGCACCCCAAGTTCCAAGCAAACAAACAACAAAAGAGATTCCACCCTAATGTTGTAACCTAGTTTCGGCCAAGCCTCACAAGAGAGAGAACTTGAGGGTTTAAAGTGTGTTCTACCATTTTCAACATTCAAAAACTAAGTGAATAAACCCTAACATGTTCCTTATATATTACAAAACAAATATAAGTTAAAATGACCAAAAAGTCCCTTCAAGAATGGGTTGCCCCTCTAGCGTATGGAGTGGGCTGTTTTGGTGTGTATTTTGGCCTTTAATTACACTTCTCTTGCACATACACTTGGTAGTTTTCAATGCACACCCACATAAGTCTATTTCCGTGATTATTCTCGTATCAATTAGAATTCGAGTAAAAAAAGACAACTTCATATTCGAACTCTGGTTGAGTCTTGTCGGCTTGCTTCTAGTTCTATGGTTACTAAAACTTTGTTTTTTAAACTTATCTAATGAGAAGTAACACTCCTTTTTCACTTATTATGATAGGCTAGAGTGTAAGGACTGTCTTGTAATGAAGAGACCATGAAGAAGTTATATTGTGAATTAGAGACTCAATTACTTGTGCATGTTTTTACCATGTGATGGATGAACATGTAACTGATTTTTTAGGTGTCAGGTTACAAAAGTTCCCTATGTTAATCGTAATGCGCACTGCAACTTGCAGTTTGTTGGCAAATCCATTAATTCATACTTTTGTGAAAGAGCTAATTCTTCGAACTCTTATCTGCTTTCTAAAATAATGTCACTAAAATTATGTACGGAACATAAAATAAAAATTAAATTTTAAATGACATACATTGACCATGATAAAAAAGTATACAAATAAGATCAACTAAAAGGTAACTGGTAGTATTTTTATTTAATACCATTAACTGTAGAAAACCTAAAATAAATGATGATATCTTATAACCGGTTAAATTTCATCATATGTAACTTCAACAACAACAACAACAAATGATAAGAAAATAAACTACTAAACATGAAATTACTCCTAAGAAACCAAAAATCAGCAACTAGAGAAGAGTAGATGAAGAAGAGAACACACGGATTCAAACCAAAAGAAGAGAAAATTGCATAAATGTAAAGGATATATAGTGAGACATACACCTACACCAATGAATAGCACCAAGGTGTGTATCAAACACCAAGACACACAACACCAATGGAGGATAACATCACACTCTTAGGTGGACACAAAGGGATCAACTCCTCAAGCAACCCACCTTTCTTGTCAAAATGTCAACTCAAGTGAATCCACACTCAAGCTAATCCTAGTTTCAATGTCTTTTTCAAGACCTACACTACAATGGCTTTTCCAAGTCCTACACTAAGGAAAGATAATACAATTTGAGTTTCACTCAATCAATTCTTCAAAACTATAGAAAATAGAAGCCTAATTGTCTATTTATACTTATTACAAACAAGGACTAAAATACCCTTAATGAAGGGTGTTCCTTTGGAATGTAAAAAAGGCGTCTTAAAAAACCATAATAACCCTAAGTTGAGGTGCCTTTGGAGTGTATCCAAGGCTTCCTTGGAGTATATTCATGGTCCCTCTTCACATATTAGCACACTCTCTTGGATGAATGTCACATACTCTCACGAGCCTCCATCTTCATTAATGGCGCCTTGTGTGTTTGGACTTGATGAATAGCGCCTCTTTCATGCTCTCAAAACCAAGTATGGTTCATTCTTCAAGGCTTATGGTCCTCGGGTTAGCATCAAGGCAAGCATCCAAGCAACTTCCACGCACGGGATTGCTTTATGTCTTGCTCAAAACGGGCCTTCCTTGCATATTCTTGTGCCCTCAGGCTGACCAAGTCTTGAGCCTTTAGGTGTTGGCCTCCAAAGAAGTCATCAAAAGCTAAGGTGGTCATTTGATTTGTATTATCCTCCCCTTCTTGAAAAGGATTCGACCTCGAATCCAAACCTTGCAAAACCGAAGAGAGGACAAAAAAATACAAACTCCTCATGGCATGAGGGTTAGGGTTAGCACAACAAATCATCTCAACATGCCAAGGTTGCACATATTTGCAATATAACCAAGAATCCTTTGAATTAAATATTAAAATTTTAATGAAAGATGAACGAAGGATTTGGTTATGGGATTTACCAAAAGTTATACTTTGCTTGTCATGTAGACCAAGAAACAAGTTGGGTGCATCAACATCATCAATTCTATATTTGGTACCGGGGTCAAACGGGAAGAGTGGTCATAGACACGGGTCTAGGCAACACTCTCCTTTCCCGTAGGCTTCACCCAAACTACACGACATACTCTCTACAATAGCATGCATATCATCAAAAACAAGTAGAGAGTAGAGAAAGGTATGATACAAGCCCGACGAGAAAGACACTAACACACACCAAAATAGTCCATGATTTGAAGAACCGAGAACCCCTTTAGGTGACCCCTCTCAGATTCACTACATAATACCAATACAAGCACCATAACAACAAGATTCTAAGGTGTTCAACACCTATAATCAGCAAGCCACAAACTAAGATTACAACACAATAACAAGAACAAAAGTGACATAACAAGGTCTCGGGTTTGGACACCCAAAACCGAGAATGAACACAACAACAATAATAAGATAGAATGATAGATAACTTAACACACAATGCACAAACACTATGATCCAAAGTTTATATTGAACACTAAACCCAAGAATTCATACAAATAACATCAAGTTCTTACGGTGACCTCAAGGGAACGGAATCCCCAAGCAACCAACGTTTCAAAACAAGCAACCAACATAAGTGATTCCACACTTATCACAAGTGATATCCACACTTGTATGAACACTCTCAAAGAGCTCTCAAAATATCATCTAAGTTATGAGAAAATGACCTAATATGTTCTATTTATAGCCTAGGTTATAACTTATTACAAAATGACTAAAATGCCCTTAATGAGCCAACACTCGAAAGCTTGTTCCATTAGTTGGACAGTCACCTGAGCACGAGTTCTTTACATATTGATCCACAATCACGATCGTACTCATATCATCCTCCCCTTCTTGAAAAAGGGATTCGACCTCGAATCCAAACCTTCAAAATAATAGAGGAGACAACAACAACAAAAAAACACATATTCCTCATGACATGAGGGTTAAAGTTAGCATAATCAACAAAAAAATATCAAACCACGAGTGTACATTCTACACATGCCGTGGGAACTTAGGGAATAAGATACCCTTCCAAGCACCAAAAGAAATACTTGTCTATCCACCTAAGCGTGACAAGAAATAAGACAAAAAGAAAAGTGTACTTCCTTGGAGCAAGGACCATAGTGTACTCTCGGGTTCTTCATCATCAAGAGGTCAAAATGGAATCAAGACCTCACCTTTTTCGAGCCAAGCATTATCATGAGGTGTTTTCCTCATCAATCCGCAAGGCACATTAACTTCCCCTTCTTCCACCACCCTCTCGGGTTCACCATCATCTCCATCATCTTCTTGAGAGGTTCCTTCACTAACATCATTTTTGGTCACTTTATCCCCAACAAAATAAGGATCACCCTCCACTAGTACAATGTTCCTTCGGTTTGGGCACTCGCTAGCTTTGTGACCCCAGCCTTGACATTTAATACAAATGATGCCCTTAGGATTAGGAGTGGAAGAATTAGTACCTTCAATCCATGGATACCTTTGGATTATTTTATCAAATGGCTTTTTCTCTAAGGGTAGGACTTGTCCCACCCGAAGGTCTTCTTAGCATGATTGTTCCTTTCAAATTCAATGGTCGCTTTTACAAGGTCCTCAATTAGGTCAAACTTGTGGACAACTAATTGAGAAACAACTTCATAGCACAAGCCACCTTGAACCGAGCTAGGCAATGATTTGGAGGTTCGACTATGTCAAGACGTAGGATCAAGTTTTGAAACTCATCATAATACTCCTCCACATTTCTATCTCTTTGCCTCAAGTTGTAGAGTTTTGTTAGTTGCTCTTGTTTGTACCTTTTCGTGACATATCTCTCTCTTATAAGAGCTTTCAATTCATCCCAATCCAGAAGGTCAAGATTGTCATTCCTTACCCGTTGCAACCGCTTTGTCTCCCACCAAGTAGATCCATAACCTTCAAATTAAGCAATGGCATGTGCGGCTTTATTTGGGGAAGTTAACTCATTGAGTTGGAAAATCCAATTACATTGTAACTCCCAATCAAGATAGAGAGATGGATCACTAGTCCCTTTGAAAGAAGAAAGAGTGATCTTAATGGAATTTAGGCTCGTGTCTCTACCCACATTGACTCCTTGGTCCACTAGACCTTCTTGAACATGACGTTGGTGTCCCAAGTTGCCCCTACTATGAGGAGCCGGTCCAACTCTTCCCTTTCGGCCTCTATGTCCCCCGCCATAAGCTCTTCTTCTATTGCGCATAAATTTTGCAGAGAGTTGCTTCATCTAACCCCTCACCTCCATAAAGACCCTCACCTTTCACATCATCAATTTGGATTGGTTGGTTTTGGTTTAGTGGTGCTCTCGACATATCAAGGGGGTCTCAAATTTGGGAAGCTTCTTGATGGACTTGACTTTGGTTTTTTGGATAAGTAGGGACTTGGTGGATGGGTTCATGGGTTGGTCTAGGTGGATTGAGCAATTGGGGAAATGTATCCGGGGTGGTAGCATGTCCACTAGTCGAGGCGTGGTAGTGTTTCGGACTTGAATGGTTGGAATCTAAACGAACTTCCAATGTATCCATTCTCCGTGAAAAGGAACCCCCCATCCCGTCCATCCTCTCCATTCGACCACTAAGATCATGTTTCACGCTTGTTGACACCCAATTTTTGCTCTTTGTGCTTAAAAATAACGTATTCAGGATTCCTGACCGTTAAAGGGCACAAAATACAACATTCACATAATTTTTACAATTGATAACAAATTATTGATTTTCATCCTTACTTTAGGATTTTTTACTCTTTATAATTTATTAATATTTTTTCTTATTCTTATCAATTTATTATTTTACAAATATTTGCGCACGTGCACGACATGGTGTTATATATATATATATATAGTATTTTTAAATTAATTATACTTTAATGATTTTAATATTCTTTACATTTTTCATTCAACATCTATATTTTACAGTCTGCAAACGCTGAGTCGGATCAATTATTTTTGTGCAATATAATAATTCGATGTGTTATCACATCCGACAACGACTACACAATAATGTCTTGTCACGTCCGACAATGACCACTCAGTGTTGTCTCATCACATCTGACAACGACCACTCAATGACACTACCCTTTGGATAATTACTTTGTCCGTTGGTCAAAAGGATGAAAATCCTTTGGCCAATAACTTAAGGACCTAAGGGTGTTTTATTATAAAAAGAGAGGACACCCTTTTATCCATTGGATAAAAGGGGTGCTCAATTTTTTGTATAAATAGGTGGTGGGAGGACACATTTTGGACACACATTTTTTGTTCATTTTTTCCTCTCTTTCAAAATACACATATTTTTATTTTTTACAACTCATAAATATTTTTTCTTTGCAACCCACACACATATTCATAAATACACAAGCATATTTTATTTATACTATTTTTTTATTTTTCTCTTCAAAACATACCACAGATATAGGACACAACACAACAATACACACATACACTACACATATCCACATACATATACACACGCAAGTACACTACAGAGAAAATCATCATTTTCATCTCCTTCTCCCTCACAATTCTCTCCCTTTATCCTTCACTGTCCCAGATCTGCCGCAACCACCACACGTGCCGCCACTGCCACATTAAAAATGGCACGATCTGGTCGGAATCTGGGTTCTGGCGTTGCTCCGGCATACGCCGTTGAAGTAACGCCAACCTTTATTTGTTATTACACGATCCGCTAATAATTCGCTTATTTTATGGATTTGCGTCGCTCAGGGTGCTCTGACATTTTCTTTTTTTTTTCTCTTTACTTTTGGATCCTTGATATTTTTTGTTGATTTTGAATTATCTGGGGAGGTCTTGATTCTTGGAACATGCTTTCTTTGGGATGATTTTTGATTGCTAGCTATATTTTTTCGGCTGATTGTGTTTCCTTTATGCAATACTGATTGGGATATTTGGGGTGATTCAAGTTTAGTTCACTTTTTTTTATGTCTTTGACATTTCTTTATCTTTATGGTCAAAAGTTGTTGCTATACTCCTTTACTTTTTATGGGTTGTTATGATTAATTTATGCAGATGATTTGGACATTTGCCCTTTCGTTTTGCCTTACAATTTATTACATCGATAATGAATGGATACTATATATTTGTGGCCAATGAAAAAATTATTATTAATTCTGAGGCCTCTGTAAACAAAAGACGGATTTTTTACGTATACATACGTAATAAATAAATATTTTTTGGGCGATGATGAAACTTTATAACAACACAAGATTTTATAATTCATATCCTTGCAAGACAATTTAGGACGGCCAATTAATTGAGCAACCACTTCGTTGCAAGACGATTTAGGACGGCCAATTAATTGAGCAACCATTTCTCAGTCATGACATTATCTGAGCCCACTTTTTAACAAAAAATATAATTTTAAATATTTATACGCATACATACTTGTTCAATTTATTTTGATTATTTTTATTTTTTACTAATATTCTTTTTTTAAGTGTTTATACAGGTTATTTTGAAATATTCGTCGGGAGTTGCAGTCAAAGGGGCCCTTAAATTTTATATTGTATTTTATATTCTCACACTTGTACAAATAACAAAAAAAATAGTGAAAATTTTACTTTTTGGGTGTCGGGCGGGGATATTCTTTATTTACATAATTTCATCAATTTTAGGCAAAACTTAGGCCGTTAAAACTAATTCACATTCACATATTACATAGCTCTCTTTTAAAAAATAAATTTATATTTTCCTTTGTGATTTTGATTAAAAAATATTTTTCCTTTTTAGTATATAAAAGATACTTTTCTTTTTTTTTATACGTTACAAAAAATGTTTTTTCCTTTTACATGAAATTTTTATATTTTTATACATACTTTTGTACATATTTTCATAACAATAAATTTATTTATATATTTAATACACATACAACTTTATATTATTTAAATATTTATACCTCCTCCCTCTTTGATAAATTTAGTCTAGTCGGGTACCACACTTGTGGATTTTGAAGGATGCCTAACCCCTTTCCTTCGGAATAACTTGAACCCTTACCTAGAAACTATACTGGTTTCGTAGACTAAAACACAAGTCATGCATTTTAATAAATAAAAAAGGGTTTTCCTCATTTCCTTTAAAATAAGGTGGCGACTCTGTACAATTTTCATTCTTTTAGAATCCATAAAGTCGTGCTCGTTTTGACCTCAGGTAAAAATAGGGCGCGAAAGAATGGCGACTCTGCTCGGGATGACAACAGTTTCTAACCGTGATCGACTCGATTTTCAATCGAGGGAGGTATTTTTACATTTTTTGTAAATGATTAAATTCTTTACCTATTACACTGCAAATTATATGAATTTGCTTATAAATTCTTTACATTTTTTTTATTATGCTTAGTTTAGGATTTTTATGCTTTATCATGTTATTTGTTTTACATATTTTTATATCATGCTATGTGTGAAAGAACGCAGGCCAAATCCAAACTTGTGTTCCTTAATTGTTTGAATAACACTACTTGTTACTGCTTTATCACTTACATTTTTCTATCGAGTCTTTGGCAGTACACAATTCACACACTGTGGTACACGCGAGGGGTGTACTGCACTCCTCTGAACCTTATTTTGATTCCTTAGTTTTAGAGTCGGTGCAGTTAGGTTAGTGCACCTTCTCGCAAATATTAAGTCCCACTCTTGAACATTTAGGGAAAAATCCTACTCTAGTAATAGGTCATATTGCATATACCTTAGGCGGGACGGTCCAAGGTATCGTCTTCGCAACTAGGAAGCTACCCTTTCGTCAGAAGGTTATGAAACCTTTATGACATAATCCAGAAATCGAACATTAATGGATTCAGAACAATCAAATTGGCCTTCTTTTACTCTTCCTTCATTCGACATAATTTTCACGTCAATAGACATAAAGTATTACCCAAACTAGCCAACATTTGACACCATTTTCACGAATACAAAGTGTTGTTAAAAATCCTCTTCACAAATATCTTTCTCAAAGTCCTTGCTGAGTGTTCTAAAAATGCTTTGCTTTCGTTCGACTTTCTCTTCAAGTCCACAGATAGGGAATGTCACTAAAAACTCCACCTACGTCTAACTTTTTTTTTTATCCAAACTAGAGTGGAATGTCGTCAAGCATTCTTCCAATGTTTGATTCCTTTTCTAGTCAACAGACGTAGAATATTATTCAAAACTCTACAACTATTCATCACCCTTCTTCAAAATAATGAATGTGGAATATTATTCATCTTCACCCACTTCTAACTCTTTCCAGCCAATGAGCATGAGGCATTGTCGATACTTCTCCTCCGTTCGATATCTCTACCACAAGATCCTCATTCATCAATAACGAGACTTGAGATACTCACTCTTTTTAAGTCATCATTTTAGCCTGCTTCTATCAATTTTTATCGACTATATAGGCCTCTTTTAGCCGCCCTTGTTGGATACATTCCCTCTTCAAGAAAACTTAAAATTGTTCTGAATCCAAAATGTGTCAAAATCTAGATTCATCTATATCAGTTTGTTTGGACGAATGCCTACCTCTGGCAAAATGAGGCTCCACAATATAAGATACGCTTACTCGACGTTGTCTGAATGTGTTTGTCCATCGACATGAACTAACTCTTGAACTTTCATTTGTGTTTGCATTATTCCCCGATAGAGGTTGATTGTGTTGATCGATTGAACTAGCCGACTTAAGCTATATAATGAACACCAATACCGTTGATCCGACCAGAAGTGTTCCAACATTGACAAACATATCAGGGATTTTCAAAAGACAAGATAATACAGATAAGGATGAACGTATTCTTCTTTTGGAGCAACAACTCGAGACGTTAAGAGGAGAACTACACCAAGGAAGGGACCCCGCACATCCATCCGCGGCTACTCTACCACGCCCACCTTTTTCTTTTGTCACTAGGAACTCCAATACCTGAATATTATCTGTTAGTGCAACCTCCCACAACAATTGTTGGCTTAACAAATCCATCATCCCCGTTCACACCCATCAACTCCCATAAGTTTCCTTATTGCACCCCACATCCCAATGTTGTCACATCTTCTCGTGATATTCAACAAACAAATTATGCTACCTTTCGAGAACCATATATTTCTCCAATATGTGTGAATGAGACACCCATTTTCACCATACCTCCTAAAAGTAGGTTTTTGATGAATTTAAGGACGAAAGAAGAAGACGACATGATCGTAAACGAGCTCCGTGGTCTAAAGCAGGCGATGAAACACCTCCAAGAAACTCAAGTCAGCAAGCATTTAGACTATGAAGATTTATGTATCCATCCAGATATTGATTTGCCAGTCGGGTTCAAGCCACCTAAGTTCGACTTGTTTGATAGAACCGGCGATCCTCATACTCATTTAAGAACATATTGTGATAAATTGGTCGGGATTGACAAAAATAAGAAGCTCATAATGAAGTTGTTTATTAGAAATCTGTCTGGCGAGGCGCTCGCTTGGTACACCAAACAAGACCCTCGTCATTGGCACAAATGGAGTGACTTGGCTAAAGACTTTATGAATCGTTTCAAGTTTAATACAGAAATTGCACCTGATTGACTTTCCCTTATTAGTATACAGAAGAAGCCCTCTAAATCATTCCAGGAATATGCTCGACGATGGAGGTCCAAAGCAGGAAAAGTTCAACCACTGATGGATGAAAGTGAATTGACAAAGTATTTTATCCGCAGTCAAAAGGGTGTCTATTTCGAAAGGATAATATCCACATTGGGCAGAAGTTTGCAGACTGTGTCAAAATGGGGAATTTTATTAAAGAGGCGATTAACTCTGGAAAGATTAAGTCGGAAAATAATTCGAGCGAGTCTACTCGATTAGAGTTCATCGAAGGAACCAAGATGGAGAATGAAGAAGAAGTATCTATTGTGATACCATACCACTCAATACCTGAATCATCCCAATCATTTCAAAATCCTGATAACGAACTGATGTAAATATCGAGTCACAAACTACATCATGCCTACAATAACCAAAAAAATTACCTTCAACCCCAAGCTTCCACATACCAAAATCCACCACAACCATGCGTACCAATCCAATTTTCAGTTTATCAAAATCCGACACCTTTTACGCTTAGACAAAATTCGAAAGGTAAGCACAGTCGAAGCCACACACAATTTGTTGAACCATTGACACATTTGTTTGAAAGATTGAGAGGTGAAAATTTGCTGCAACCCGACTTGGGAAGATTCCTAACCCATTATCTAAATGGTTTGATGAAAGAAAGCGATGTGTTTTTCACTCTGGAGTTCAGGGGCACGGCACTGAAGATTGTCATAGGTTAAGGCATAGAATTGAGTGCTTGACCAAGGCTGGGGTAATCCAATGTGTTGAAGTGCAACCAAATGCAAATATTGATCTAATGCCCAATCGTGAAAATGGAAGAGTGTATATGACATGAGGGACACCATCCTTCACGCCGAGCCGGCAAGGCTTTCATTTAAGCCATCCTACAGAGAAGTGATTAACTTTAGTGGGAATGCAATAGTGATAAATCCAAGTTGATTGACTCAAAAGTAGGCAATATAGTCCTATATTTGAAGACATATGATTTCCTCTAATTATTATGTATCAGAACTACGTTCTAACCTGATTTCTCATGGTGAGATACGTAGGCAACCCTCATTGGGTTCGGTCGTACTTAAGTAGAATCATTTTTATTTTTGTAGTTGGAACTTCGCGTGACCTGATTTCCCTCGGTGGGATACGTAGGCAGCCTATATAAGGCTCGGTCCCTTTATAATACAAAATTCCATTTTCCCCTAACGACGAGCGAAATTTGAACGCGACGGTATCCAGAAAACCTGACACGATCCATCAAGACTATCCCAAGAAACGCAGTGAAGAATCATCGAGAAAGTCTCTCCAAGAGACTGGGGCAAAATTTTGAAGAACATTTCGAAAATCAACGAAGGCTAGGACGTTCAACTTAGAAATGTTACAATCAAGGTTGATTTGTACCAGATAATGCAAGACATCATTAAAGCTATAAGACATCAACGGGGGATGAATTGACTACAATATCGAGAGAAATGCACCAAGGGTCAATACAGAAGATACTTCCACCACTTAAACAAAGATCTTCTCTACAAATATTGTTAAAAGATACTATTAATACAAATGCTCCAAAATCACATCGACGACCAGCGCAGGATCAAACACTCGTTACTTCAGTCATAAGGAGGTCAACCAAATCTTTAGGAGGATTTTCAAAATATGCTTAAAAGCGTTCAAGCTTGGATTATGACTAATACATCAATCGAGGCTATCAACATTCAATATCTGTTGACATGTGAGATAGCATACGTTGGCATCGAGGATATCTCATCATCCTATGAATCAGCATCTGAATTCATCAAAAGCACATGATTCATCTTTAAGTCGCTATTTGAAAGCGAACGCCATATGAGATTTCCTTGAAATTGATAATTTGAGGATCATCTATAAGTAATATTATTTGAAATAAGATAGTGTGCAAGATTACCTCTGAGTTGATAGTCCATAGGTCATTCGTAAGCTGCAATAACATCCTAACCGGATAGTATGCAAGGTTACCCAAAAATTGATAGTTCGAAGGTTATCCATAAGTCGCAACTAAATCCTTACCGGAGAATATGCGAGATCATCAAATTGGTATGTTCAAGGGTTCTCTATAAGCCGCGTCATATCCAAGATCGATTATGTGCAGGATTACCCAAGGACTAATAATTTGAGAGATATCTATAAGTCATATTGTGTCCAAGGTTGGATGATGTGCAGGAACACCTGAAAGCTAGCAATTGGAGGGATATCTGTAAGTCATTTCTTATCCAAAGTCAGATAATGTGCAGGATTACCTAAAGGCTAGCAATTCAAAGGATATCTATAAGTCGCCTCGTATCCAACATCAAATAATGCGTAAGATGATCCAAAGATTGACGATTCAAGAGGAATCTATAAGTCGTATTGATACAAAAGATGTGCAAGACTTATCCGAGATCATATGCAAAGAATTATTGACAATAACCAGAGAGGTCATCATTCCACAAGCATTATGGGTGACTCAAAAGGGTTACCGCATCAACACAAGATTACACGGTCGCAGGGACCCTTCTGCATAAAGTATCATCGGTATCCAAAAGGGGCACCTCACTTTGAAGACATATTCAACTGATAAATAATTATGCAACAACCAAAAGGGTTGTTATGTCTGTTGTTGCAAGTTATTTCTTTTCAAATAGGTACACGAAAGGACGACTGTAGTGGACCCAAAAAGAGTTCATATACGAAGACGCCCACAAGATAAGGAGACTATCAATGAGGCACCCAAGAAATATTCAGAGTTTACGAAGAGAAGACTCGTGCATGTACCCAAGCCTCTTTCTTTCATCAAAACATAAGTCAGCGAGACGACATATGAAGATAGCTTATACAACGCGTTCACTACTCTTCCGCTCAAAATCCTGACACGAAAAACATTGAGATGCAAATCTCAACGCTTGATCGACTCCAACAACTTACAAAAGCATTGCTCAAATTAAGAAATTCTTTAATGTTAATCGTTAGCACAAGAAAAAGCCATAAGATGTTGAAGACTCATACATAAGAGGCACCGCTTCAGCAAATGACCAAATGAACTTTCCAAAGTAAGCTCATGATTATCAACCTTACCATTCTCCACATACCCACCCTTGTGGCCAAATTTTTCTTGATTCCCCTCACACGAAACTACGTTTTGACTTGATTCCTATTCTAGGATATGTAGGCATCTTAAGTCAGGCTCGGTCATATCAACAACATAATCTTTTACATCTTTTCAAATTTCATTTATCATCTCAAGCCACAATAACCATGTCACTTTGATGGAAGTCCGAAAGTGAAGATCAAGATGAAGAAATTCTCACCAGAAGACATACTAGTATAAGCACATTATGTGGAGTTAGAAAGTGTCACTACTCCTAATCCCGAATAGATTACCGATTGTCAAAAGATTGAAGGACGAGATAGCTGCTAGGCCGATTTCTCGATCAACACAAAATCAACATCCCCTCCCCAAACTAAGAAACTTTCTTTGAGCGCAGGTACAACATCGCTAAAACAAAGGTTCAAACATCTTGGAAGCCTAAATACTGCCTCACTATCACAAGCTGAGAATCTAGGTATCATCAATTTATCCATAATTATTCCAAGGCACTAAAGAATCTTCTCGAATCTTGCAGGTCATAATAATGCTCAAGGAGGCACGTGTCAAGTATCTTACAACATTCCATCAGAAACTCAACAGCCAGGTTTATCAATTCATTCGCTAATACTTTCTAACTCTAAAATAAATTTCTTGATTTTTTTTGCAGGTCGCATTAAAGGGATATCCCCATTAAGACTCGGTCATCAAGTACTAACAGATGTTCACAAAACTCTAACATAACATAGGGCAACAGGGAAGTCCGCCCCGAACAATAGGACAGGACAGTCCACCCCGAACAATAGGACAGGGCAAGTCCGCTCCGAACAATAGGGCATATAATGCAACTTTCACTTCCTCAACAAGCATTTCAGCCGACGGAGGCTATTTACATTTCAGCCGGCGGAGGCTATTTACATTTCAGTCGGCGGAGGCTATTTACATTTCAGCCGGCGGAGGCTATTTATATTTCATGCAACTGCTCAGCCGACGGAGTCTATTTATATTTCAGCCGACGGAGGCTATTTACATCTCAGTTACTGCTCAGCCGATGGAGACTTTTACTTTCAAGCAACTGCTCAGCCGACGGAGGCTATTTACATTTCATTTATCACCCCGCCAGGCGGATTGCCTTCAAAATAGAGACAATACTAGAACATGCAGTATAACGTGGAACTATCCTCTTAGCAGTAAACTGGGGCAAGCTAGCGGAATGTCAGGGATCTCTAGTTATGTCAGGAATTTCGGCGAAGAAACTCAACTCAACTCGACCCAAAACTCTTATTTTTATAATCCTTATTATCATTACTCAATGTTGTCTTAATCCGATATTGGGGCAATCTTTGAAAATTAGCAATCTCTTTTTCCTTCAAAGTCCCCAGCAAATATTGTTATCCGACATCTACTTATTTCCAGCTACCCAAACAGTCAATTTTGGAACAAGCACCCGTATTCATCCCATTTGTGTTAAAATCTTTGTTGTTATCCTTGAAGGAACCTAGTGTCACCATAATTCTACACTAGGGCAAATTTTGTATTTATAAAATTTTTGATATGATTTGAACTACACCTGACCTGATCCTCACACAACTCGAGGTATGTAGGCAACTCTAAATTGGAGTTCGGTCAAATTTTCATCAAATTATTTTATCGAGAAAAATTGGTTGTACGTCAACGTTTTCGTTTGAAGACTTCTACATCGCCTTCAAACGAAAAGGGGCAACTGTTGACACCCAATTTTTGTTGTCCGTGCTTAAAAATAACGTATTTAGGCTTCCTGACCGTTAAAGGGCACAAAATACAACTTTCACATATTTTTTACAATTGATAACAAATTATTGATTTTCATCCTTACTTTAGAATTTTTTACTCTTTATAATTTATTAATAATTTTTCTTATTCTTATCAATTTATTATTTTACAAATATTTGCGCACGTGCACGACATGACGTTATATATATATATATATATATATATATATATATATATATATATATATATATATATATTTACAGTATTTTTAAATTAATTATACTTTAATAATTTTAATATTCTTTACATTTTTTCATTCAACATCTATATTTTACAGTCTGTAAACGCTGAGTCGGATCAATTATTTTTGTGCAATATAATAATTCGATGTGTTATCACATCCGACAACGACTACACATAATGTCTTTTCACGTCCGACAATGACCACTCAGTGTTGTCTCGTCACATCTGACAACGACCACTCAATGACACTACCCTTTGGATAATTACTTTGTCCGTTGGTCAAAAGGATGAAAATCCTTTGGCCAATAACTTAAGGACCTAAGGGTGTTCTATTATAAAAAGAGAGGACACCCCTTTATCCATTGGATAAAAGGGGTGCTCAATTTTTTGTATAAATAGGTGGTGGGAGGACACATTTTGGACACACATTTTTTATTCATTTTTTCCTCTCTTTCAAAATACACATATTTATTTTTTACAACTCATAAACATTTTTTCTTTGCAAACCCACACACATATTGATAAATACACAAGAATATTTTATTTATTCTATTTTTTTATTTTTCTCTTCAAAACACACCACAGATATAGGACACAACACAACAATACACACATACACTACACATATCCACATACATTTACACACGTAAGTAAACTACAGAGAAAATCATCATTTTCATCTCCTTCTCCCTCACAATTCTCTCCCTTTCTTCTTCACTGTCCCAGATCCGCCACAACCACCACACGTGCCGCCACTGCCACATTAAAAATGGCCAGATCTGGTCGGAATCTGGGTTTCGGTGTTGCTCTGGCATACTCCGTTGAAGTAACGCCAACCTTTATTTGTTATTACACGATCCGCTAATAATTTGCTTATTTTATGGATTTGGGTCGCTCAGGGTGCTCTGACATTTTCTTTTTTTTTTCTCTTTACTTTTGGATGCTTGATATTTTTTGTTGATTTTGAATTATCTGGGGAGGTCTTGATTCTTGGAACATGCTTGCTTTGGGATGATTTTTGATTGCTAGCTATGTTTTTTCGGTTGCTTGTGTTTCCTCTATGCAATACTGATTGAGATATTTGGGGTGATTCTTGTTTAGTTCACTTTTTTTGATGTCTTTGACATTTCTTTATCTTTATGGTCAAAAGTTGTTGCTATACTCCTTTACTTTTTATGGGTTGTTATGATTAATTTATGCAGATGATTTGGACATTTGCCCTTTCGTTTTGCCTTACAATTTATTACATCGATGATGAATGGATACTATATATTTTTGGCCAATGAAAAAATTATTATTAATTTTGAGGCCTCTGTAAACAAAAGAAGAACTTTTTACGTATGCATACGTAATAAATAAATATTTTTTGGGCGATGATGAAACTTTATAACAACACAAGATTTTACAATTCATATCTTGGCAAGACGATTTAGGACGGCCAATTAATTGAGCAACCACTTCGTTGCAAGACGATTTAGGACGGCCAATTAATTGAGCAACCATTTTGCAGTCATGACATTATCTGAGCCCACTTTTTAATAAAAAATATATTTTTAAATATTTATACGCATAAATACTTGTTCAATTTATTTTGATTATTTTTATTTGTTACTAATATTCTTTTTTTAAGAGTTTATACAGGTTATTTTGAAATATTCGTCGGGAGTTGCAGTCAAAGGGCCCCTTAAATTTTATATTGTATTTTATATTCTCACACTTGTACAAATAATAAAAAAAATAGTGAAAATTTTACTTTTTGGGTGCCGAACGGGGATATTCTTTATTTACATAATTTCATCAATTTTAGGCAAAACTTAGGCCGTTAATATTTACATAAAATAATTAAGTTAATCAACTAATTCACATTCACATATTACATAGATCTCTTTTAAAAAATAAATTTATATTTTTCTTTGTGATTTTTGATTAAAAAATACTTTTCCTTTTTAGTATATAAAAGATACTTTTCTTTTTTTTATACGTTACAAAAAATATTTTTTCCTTTTACATGAAATCTTTATATTTTGATACATACTTTTGTACATATTTTCATAACAATAAATTTATTTATATATTTAATACACATACAACTTTATATTATTTAAATATTTATACCTCCTCCCTCTTTGATAAATTTAGTCTAGCCGGGTACCACACTTGTGGATTCTGAAGGATGCCTAACCCCTTCCCTTTGGAATAACTTGAATCCTTACCTAGAATCTAAACTGGTTTCGTAGATTAAAAAATAAGTCATGCATTTTAATAAATAAAAAAGGAATTTCCTCACTTCCTTTAAAATAAGGTGGCGACTCTGCACAATTTTCATTCTTTTAGAATCCATAACGTCGTGCTCGTTTTGACCTCAGGTAAAAATAGGGCGCGACAACGCTCATTATGGCCGCCAACAAAGCATCCATGGTTACTTCTCTCGAGGCTCTTGGACTACCTTAATCCGAAGCCATCATACCTAATAAGAAATACTAAACAAAACACAAACAATAACAAGTTAAGGTTAGCAAAAATCACCCTCACTAACTCTCAAGCTCACACTTTTTCAAGTATCACTCAATTGGTCTCACAAGTGTTGGTACAGCGTTTTTACTCCAATGAAGTTACTTGGTCCCACTTGCGGCTTAAGGTCGGAATGGATTTTTGTTTGCAACGACTCAAAATAAATTTGTACGTACTTGAATCAAAAGGCTACAACAAGTTTTCGAAAAGATAAAAGCACACAAAGAAACGTAGACACGAATAAACGGACCCAAAACTAATTTACAACCTAGTAGACAATTACTAGTTTGTTAATTAGCAATAGAATCAACAAAATGCAACTAAGAAACAAATATTAGAAACTAAGAAATCAAAAAATTCGAGCTTACTTATGTTGTGTGAACAGTAAAACGTGATGACATGGCAGCCACGTAATTGGTCGCGGTCCCACACAATTTTTTTTTTAATCACCAATTTGAATCTTTTGTCTTGATACAATTTGGAATGGATGAGTTTGTCTTTTGGTGGAAAAATTCAAGTCTTAGAAACTTTTTCAAATTCCAACTCAAAAAGTGAGACTTGACTTTACTATACCCACAAAACAAGGTCTTTGAAATATGAAAAAATGGTTGACAAGTATTTGAAGTGATGTGTTCAAGTCTCTTCACCAACAACTTTTCAACTTTATCTTACACCTTTTTTGGATCTATGTTATACTTTATATTGATTAAGAGATGTCAAGATGTGAAGAACAACAAGATCTCAACAACAATTTCTCAAGAACACCACCAACATTCACCTCCAAGTCCACAACAATTGCAACACACGGCCAAGATCAGCAATATCAACACACGACCAACTTCCAATTTACATCAACAAGGTCAACAACATAAGCTCAAACCTTTAGATCTAGACACTTTAGTGTTGGTGAGAAAGAAACCAACAATAGAAACAATCTAAACAAACAAAAGACTCAAGATCTAACCACAAAGAAACATGTCTCGGCCAAGAACAAGAACAACTTCTACACTTTTCTTTTTTTTTGTGTTTTTAAGCTAGCTAGCCCAAGATTGATCTTGTGAAAACAAAATCAAGCCATGCTTTGATACCAAATGATACAACATAGACAAGGAAGACACTAACACACACCAAAATAGTCCATGATTTGAAGAACCCAGGACCCCTTTTGGTGACCCCTCTCGGATTCACTACACAATAACAATACAAGCACGATAACAACAATATTCTAAGGTGTTCAACACCTATAATCAGCAAGCCACAAACTAAGATTACAACACAATAACAAGAACAAAAATGACACAACAAGGTCTCGGGTTTGGACACCCAAAACCGAGAATGAACACAACAATAATAATAAGATAGAATGATAGATAACTTGACACACAATGCACAAACACTATGAACCAAAGTGTATATTGAACACTAAAACCCAAGAATTCATACAAATAACATCAAGTTCTTACGGTGACCTCAAGGGAACGGAATCCCCAAGCAACTAACATTTCAAAACAAGCAACCAACACAAGTGATTCCACACTTGTCACAAGTGATATCCACACTTGTATGAACACTCTCAAAGAGCTCTCAAAATATCATCTAAGTTATAAAAAATGACCTAATATGTTCTATTTATAGCCTAGGTTACAACTTATTACAAAATGACTAAAATGACCTTAATGAGCCAACACTCCAAAGCTTGTTCCATTAGTTGTCCAGTCACCCGAGCATGAGTTCTTTACGTATTGATCCACAATCACGATCGTACTCGTATCATGGTATCACTCAAGTCAACTTCTACTAAGGTGTCTTCATGTATGTACTCACCACTAGTTTCAACATCATCGCCATAAGTACTCTCAACAATAAGGTCACAAATACTAGAAGAAGAAGTAATTTCTAAGCAATGGACACTTTCTCCTTTTATGAAAGATTCCTCAAGTAGACCCATACCACCATAAAATCAAAGGGATTATTGCCTAAGTCTTTACAAGAAACAAACAATTCACCCTCATAATTATCAAACAAAGGTGGGGTGTCATATAAAGGATCACATCTGCAATCATTTTTCAAGGAAAAACTGCCTATTGGGCTTCTTAAATATTCAAGCAAATCAAAGCATTCATCACCCAATTGGTTATTCCTTTCCAAGATGACATATAGGCTATAGCCTCCAAAGTAAGCTATACCATCCTTTTCACCACTAGGCTCATTAGGAGTGTTTATATCATCTTCAAACAAGACATTATTCCTAAAAAGAGCATGATCTAATCCACGAGCAGATTCGGAACACGTGAGTTCTTCACTCTCCAAAAGATCAATATCAAGTTTCAAAGCGGTTTCAAGCACAAGATTGTTCCGAGAATAGCTCTCAGGTTCACTCCCATTTTGTTGACCAACATTATCAAATTCTTCACTCACTTGAGTTCTATTAATTACAACACACATAACCTCAAGTGGTGGGAAATTTTCACGCACGAGTTGATCAACACAAGTTTCACAAGACGATGTACATTTATTTAACATAATGGCTTCTACACTAGGTGGACACAAATCAATCTTACAAGAAGATTCAATTCGATCATCAATAGGATCAAATAGTGTATCCACTCTCACAATATATACATCATCAACAATAGGCAGAGAATCAATAGACGATGTACTTTCATTCATCACATTGGCTTCAACACTAGGTGGACTTAAATTGATCTTACAAAAAGAGTCAATTCGGTCATCAATAGGATCAACTAGTGTATCCACAGTCACAACATGTACATCACCATCAAGAGGCAAAGAAATAATAGACTCACAAATAGATAAGCTACCACTCACGCTCAATGGGCTACTAGCCACACAATCATCGTTCACATGCACAAAAGTGTAAGAGTTAGCTATTTTACCTTTAAGTTCTTGAGCACATTCTTCTTTGCCTTGGTTAGGATCATGGCAGCCCAATTTCTCCTTTGAGAAGCTCGCATCACAAGGGAGTTTTTCAAGTCTTCTCCCTTGTTTCACCTCTTCATCTCTTTTCCCAAAATTAGGATTTAGTGCACTAAGCATTTGACGTATCTCTTCAATAGTTTGTATGCAATTTTCAGCATGAGCAGTGAAGCTATCACAATGGTCATTGATGCGATCAAACGTGGCATTAAAATTATTGGCAGCCTTGGTACCTAAAAGAAAGAAACAAACCTACAAAATGAACAAACAAGTTAGTTCAAATATCCTCACCAACTCTCTCACTCTTGGATTCTTACTTCACACTTGGTCTCACAAGTGTTGAAACTTTGGCATGTACTTGGCAAGTGAGTGAGGGATGATTCTACTTTGGCCCGAAATGGATTTTCGTTTGATATGACTCAAAGAAAATTACTTACGGACTTGGACCAATAAGTTACAACAAATTACAAATGATAAAAGCACAAAAGAAATGTAGACACGAAACAAAGAACTCTAGACTAATTATCAACCTAGTAGGTAGTTACTAGTTTGGTAATTAGTGGTAGAATCAACACAAAAGCAACTAGAAACAACAAATGGAAACTTAGAAATCTAATTTAGGACTCAATTTGGTTGTTTATATAAGCGATGATGTGGCAGCTTGTGATTGGACATCACTTTTAAAAAATTTCAAATCCCAATTCACTTATTTTGGCCAAACACACTTAGGAGAAGAAGAAATTTTAATTTTAGGGGGGAAATTGGAGGCTTGAAGCCTTTTGGGATCTTTAAATGAATTCAAAATGGATTGGTACCCTCAAGTGTACATTCAATTGTACTTGTTTGTCCCCTTGTCCCCTCTTTCTTTTTGGAAGACTTAGAATATGCTAGGGAATATTCTTGTGCAAACACTTAGTACACTCTCTTTCTTCTCCCTTTTTAGATCAAACAAGCTACTTGAATATTCTTCTTCAACAAGATTTAAAGACGATGGATGAACAAGATGAATATTCAAGAGTTGACCAAGGTTTGACCACTACGCAAATGAATCCCAAATTCAAATTTTCTTTTAGATCTAGGTTTCTTTAGCCAAAACAAGTTAAAATATCAACAAATCAGTCACAACACGCCACAAACAAGGTATTCACCACAAAATCTCACCTCAAAAAGCTTCAAACAAGGCACAACAATGGTGGATCTAGTCCAAAAACAACCAAAATTTGTTCTAAACGTAGATCTAGACCCTTTAAGTTCAAGAGAACAAGAATCTAACACTAGAAACTATCAAAACAAGCTAAAAATAGTAGATCTAAGTTGAGAAATTTGGATCTACTATCAAACACATAAGATTCAATACTTATTTTGTATTTTTTTGACTCTAGACTCTTTTTTTGTTGAGATTTTCTTAGATCCAAGGCTTAGAGTTGTGGGAACAACTCTAATACATGGTTTTGATACCAAATGATAAGAAAATAAACTACTAAACATGAAATTACTCCTAAGAAACCAAAAATTAGCAACTAGAGAAGAGTAGATGAAGAAGAGAACACACAGATTCAAACCAAAAGAAGAGAAAATTGCATAAATGTAAATGATAGATAGTGAGACATACACCTACACCAATGAATAGCACCAAAGTGTGTATCAAACACCAAGACACACAACACCAATGGAGTATAACAACACACTCTTAGATGGATTCACTTGAGTTGACATTTTGGCAAGAAAGATGGGTGCTTGAGGAGTTGATCCCTTTCGTGTGTATCAAACACCAAGACACACAACACCAATGGAGGATAACACCATACTCTTAGGTGGACACAAAGGGATCAACTCCTCAAGCACCCACCTTTCTTGCCAAAATGTCAACTCAAGTGAATCCACACTCAAGCTAACCCTAGTTTCAATGTCTTTTCCAAGACCTACACTACAATGGGTTTTCCAAGCCCCACACTAAGGAAAGAAAATACAATTTGAGTTCCACTCAATCAATTCTTCAAAACTATGGAAAATCGAAGCCTAATTGTCTATTTATACTTATTACAAACATAGACTAAAATACCCGTAATGAAGGGTGCTCCTTTGAAGTGTAAAAGAGGAGTCTTAAAAGACCATAATACCCCTAAGTCAGTGGCAGATCTATATACAATTCAAGGGGTTCATTCGAACCCCCTTCGTAGAAAAATTATGCTATTTTTACATGGTCAAAAATATTTTTATTTATATATAGTAGATGTTGAATCCCCTTCGATTAGTCCGTATATATACTTCTGAACCCCCTCAGTGAAAATTCTGGCTCCTCCACTGCCCTAAGTTAAGGTGCCTTTGGAGTGTATCCAAGGCTGCCTTGGAGTATATTCATGGTCCCTCTTCACATATTAGCACACTCCCTTGGATGAATGCCACATACTCTCACTAGCCTTCATCTTCATAAATAGTGCCTTGTGTGTTTGGACGTAATGAATGGCGCCTCTTTCATGCTCTCAAAACCGAGTATGGTTCATTCTTCAAGGCTTATGTTCCTCGGTTTGCATCAAGGCAAACATCCAAGCAACCTTTCATGCACGGGATTGCTTTATGTCTTGCTCAAAATGGGTCTTCCTTGCATATTCTTGTGCCCTCGGGGTGACCAAGTCTTGAGCCTTTAGGTGTTGGCCTCCAGAGAAGTCATCAAAAGCTAAGGGAGGCATTTGATTTGTATCATCATACTAAGTATATTCCCACCAAGTGGGGTCCGTGGAGAGTTAGTAGACGCAGTCCATACCACTACCTCAAATGTGAGATAGAGAGACTGTTTTCGATAGACCTTCCGCTCAAATTCCATCATATGTAACTTAAATCCATTAAATTATACTGGCGAGAAAAAAATGGATAAAATGATGTCAAAGAATAGAAAAAGAGCTGAACTTTTAAGGATCCATCTTTAAGTTTATCAGATAGGCAATGACGGGGACTAAGATAGAGTATAGACCCCGACCAACATGAAGAGACAACTAGAACAAGGCAAAATAAGGATGAGATGGCATAAACGTGGAAACACTTGAGCAATATTTTACAAGTACCGTACTTCTTTTTACACTTGTTAGCATGCGGCTAAACGTAGTAAGCTTTTGATCATAAAAATCACAATTTTTTGGAGTTAGAGATGAAGTTGGAGTTGTATTTTCATTTTTTTAAAATACAATTTCAAGTTAGTTAAACACTAATTTGGAGCTGTATTTAAAATAAATTTTAAAAAAATTGAAAAAAGTAAATGGGCACTTAATTACTCAGTGCAATTTCCATTCAAAAATCCAAATACAAATATTACTTGCCAGTAATTTAATCCTGAATCTAACATCCAAGCCTGACTGTCACTTGATTAGATTGACCAAATTTATTTTTATTTTATGAAACTATATAGTTTAATCTATTTCTCATTAAAAAATGTGCAAATAACGAACCCAACCTTTTGACTAGAGGTTTCCAAAATTCCTTTGATGAAAAATTATCTACTCAGCTATGATTAAAATTATTTTTTATATATTCATAATCAGTAATATTAAACTGCCTTCCCGCTAATTATTCTTCAAATTTTCAATAGTATAAATACCACGTCTCTGCTAATGACACAGTTTTATTTATTTTGCTAAAGTAAAATAAGCAACATCTCTGCAAAATACAAATCAACTAACCCGTTCGATGCAAGACAAATTGTGTGACTTGTACAATGGGTTTTACTAGGGCTTTGCAAACTCGAGCAGCTCAACCTCCCTTCGTCGGACTATCACTTGATTAGATTGACAAAATTTATTTTTATTTTATGAAACCACAGGTTAATCCGCTTCTCATGAAAAAATATGCCAACGAATAGCACAGAGTCGGGAGTTCCAAAATTCTGATCGAAAATTATCTAATCACGCATGATTAAAATTATATTTTATACATTTATAATCAATATTAAACTCTCTTGAACTAATTATGCTTTAAATTTTCAACCTAAACAACATAAATCCCCTAGCTTAAAAAAGTAATTACACAAAATTCCCTTTTAATTTCTCTCTCCCGAATTTTGACAAATATACTAGCTCATACATTCGGACAAATATTATACATTGATCGAATGTATAATGAAACAGTTATTCCTAAATTTAAGGTAATTGAAATTAGTAATTATATTACTGTTCCTTAATTAAAGGCAATAATTAGCTAACATTAACTCATTTATGGATAAAACTAGTAACTAAAATTTGAATTTCAAAAAAAAAAATCTACGAAGTCAAAAAAAAAAAATTGTAATATTTGATTCAAGATCTAGAAAGCAAAAAAGCTCTATTACTGCAACAAATTTCTTCTAAAAAATCTAAAAAAGCAACAAAATTCTTCTACACACGTTAAATAATTCAAAAAGCAACATGAATAACCCAATATTGCTGCGGCATTCTGGAATTTGGGAGTCAGAAACTAGTTTTAAGTCATACAAAAGTGACACAATAATTATTTCGGAAAGTATTACTTTCTTGAAATTAGTTTCTACGATCGCCATGGAGTTGGATATAGACGAAGTGCGTAAAAAAATTGAAGTGAAATATGTGGTTGAAGGAAACTCTTCTCCAATTGTAATAAGAAACGACAATAGAGTGAGGGTTAACGTTGAGTTAAAGAAACAATTTGCAGGTTTGGTTAATTTTTCGCTTTGTATTTCAATTGCGACAAAGCCAATAGTGAAATAGAGTTTGATAAAGCAACTGGTGCTGTAATGTGTATCGAGGGTAGTGAATATGATTCGGTTGCGTTAACAGTTGTTGAAATGGATAATCAGTATGCTCTATATGTGCCTGAAATGGAAGTAAAAAACTTCATTACTGATTGCAAGAACACTGAAATAATCGTGAGTCAGATATACAAGGATAAGGAAACTCTTATTTCAGTAATGGAAAAACATGCAATAGCGAATGGATTCAACACAAAAGCGAAACGATCGGACAAAAAAAGGTATGATATAAGACTATCAATTGTATGTCCTGATCTTATAACATATGTAAATTTTATTTTTTTAAGAAGTTTATGTTGTGTAGTTTTGTGAACTGTTGATGTTTAATGTTAATATACAAATATATAATGTGATATTATATGTGTTTGGTAATGTATAATTAAATCGTGTTAGTCAAAGAAATGTATGATACATTGGTTTAAGAGATTGTGAAGTTGTTTGTGTATTATTACTGGTTTGTTAAGTTAAATATTTGAATGTATAATTTTAATTATACATTCAGAGACATGTATAATATAACTGAAGCAGTGAAAGTATCTTTTTTTTGTTATTGCTATTTTAATTTTTAATAATTCTGTTTTATACATTTATTAAGTTTTTATTTGGTGATGCAGATATGTACTGATAACATAAATACAGACTTTCTGAAATTTAATGTGTTTTATGAATTATTTTTATAAGTTTAAAAACGTATGTATAATGTAGATTATACATTCAGATATATGTATAATATAATTGGGGCAGTTGCTGGAATAAATATTTTTTGTTTCTATTTTCAAGTTTAATACTTTTATTTCATACAATGACTAAGTTTTTATATTTTGATGCAGTTATGTACTGATTTATCATAACGAAAATTGCAAGTGGGTCAAGAAGGCATCTAGTATGAATGAATCAGAATTGTTTGTGATTAAAACATTTGTTTCAAAACATAGTTGCAGTGACCGAGGGCTGAATAATGTGGTTGCGACAACTAATTTTGTGAGTGAATTTACTGCTCTAAAATTAATCAATCACAAAAGAATACACACACCCATGGACATTATCGAAGAGATGAAGGCTGTTTACGGAGTCGACATTAACTACATGAAAGTATGGCGCACAAAAGAGAAGGCGATTACAATGCTTAGAGGTGAACCAGTAGATGGATATAGAAAAATGCCCCGTTATATCTATATGTTGAACCAAGTGTATCCACAATCGCACATTCGGATGCATAAAATAGTAGATAACGAGTTTAAATACTTGTTTATTGCATTGCGCCCAATGATAAGTGATTTTGAATTTTGTAGACCTGTTGTAGTTGTTGAAAAGGCACATTTAAGCGGTCCATATGAAGGAACATTTGTATCGGCAAGCACATTAGATGGTGCAGGTACTGTGCGTTCATTTTTTTTGTACTCTTTTTTTATTTTGTTATTTACTATATATTATATTAGCTTATACATTGATGTTTTATTTATAATGATTCATAAAGATGCTAAAATTAGCACCTTTATAGTTGACTAATTATTGTTTTACAATGATTGCCTTGTTTAATTTGTATGTAGGTTGTATTCTGCCATTAGCTTACGGTGTTGTTGATTCAGAGAATGACAACGCGTGGATTTATTTTTTTCAACAGTTTAGAGAGGCATTTGGTGAAAGAGACAACATGTGTGTTGTTTCAGACAGAAATAAAAGTATCATAAAAGGTGTAAGCATTGTTTATCCTAATGTCCCTCATCTAGCTTGTATATGGCATTTATGAAAAAATGTTTACACCCATTTTAGGAAAAGCAAAGATAGACTTAGTGACCTATATTATTCCATGGCTAAATCTTATAAAAAAAAAAAATTGAATATATTATGTCAAAGGTTGCTAAGGTTGATCAAAGAGTTAAGGAATATCTGGAGGAAGCTGGGTATGAAAAATGGGCTCGGTGTCACTCTCATGTGAATAGAGGTAGAATTATGACTTCAAATATAGCCGAATGTATTAATGGATGTTTGGTTAAGGCTAGAAAACTTCCTATTCTAGGTTTCCTAGAAGAAGTTAGAATCTTATTTGATGCATGAAATTGTAAGAACAACGAAATTGCATCGTACACCAATACAACTCTTGGCAGAAGATTTGAAGATATTCTAACTCATAATGGTGTTAAAGCTTTGCGGATAACGGTATGTATTAGAATAATTATGGAACAGAAACTTTGTTTTACATTGACTGTATATTAATATTTTTACATCTGAAATATATTATGCTTTTTGGTAACAGGTTAAGCCAGCAGAGAGTTATCTTTATTGAGTTTATAATTCGGGATGAAGGTACATTGTAGATATTGAGCGTGGCACGTGCAATTATGGCCGGTATCAAATTGATGAAATACCTTGTCCACATGGAATTGCCGTATTAAAAAAAAATATGGATGTAAAGGATTATGGTCGTTATTGCTCTGAATTGTACAGGCCACAAATCATAGTGAAGACATATGAACTCCCGATAGTTCCAATGCCTGACAAGAAGGATTGGAATGTTTCAGGTTTTGTTGATGATGAAGAAGTTTTGCCGCCCAAATATCGAAGACCTCCTGGTAGGCCAAAAAAAGGAAGGCATCTGAAATCAAGTGAATCACTGTCTTCAAATTCGAACTGCTGCGGTAAATGTGGACGATCCGGTCACAATCGTAGGACTTGTGGTTTCTTTCCAAAGGAACTATGATGAAAATAATATGTTTTTCTACATGCTGCTGGTTTGATTGGTTTTAGTAGTATAATCATTTTAATTAGATTTTTTTGGAATGCTGGAACAATTAATATTAAGATTTTTGGTTGCTATTTGAGTTTCACTTGTTCAATTAATATTTAATAGTATAAGAAAAGTTTGTGTAATTTTTCGTTTATCATATTTCATAACCATATTAATGTAGGTTACAACTGATTGTTATATGTATTATGTAACTTGGGAAATATATCATTCACTTAAAAAAATGTTGAAAGAAATGTATGACGTAGCGTTATACTTTTTGTTGGTGAATTATGTTATACAGGAAAAAATGTCATTTTAATGACTCTTACTGATTACACGTTATACGTTCATCTAAAGTATATTTTGTTCAGTTACGAATGTATAAATTAGATTATACATTTGTATCATTGTATGAAATAGTGTAATACTTTATAAAAGTGATTGTGGTGAACTATGTTTGTAAATTTTATTAAGAAAAAAAAAGTGTGACAACATGTATTATGTTGTGTGTTACATATATTTAACTTATTAATATTAGTGCAATGTAGTTTTAACTTATAAGAAAATGTACGTTACAGTAAAAATATAATGTGTTCAAATGCAATGTTAGTATATTTTTATTTTTGTTTATACACGTCGTAAAAAATAAATAAAAGGCAAACTCAATATCGACCAAGAAATAGTTTGTATAATTACAGTATTGTGTTAGAAACTGCAAATAAATTATTTCAAAAAAGAAGACATCCATAAAATGTTCATTAACATTAAGAAAGTAATCCTGGAAATGTGTAACATTAACCACGAAAATAAGAAATAGTTCATTCATTGCCAACAATTAGAAACCATTGCTACTCTAAAGTAACAATTGCACTTGCATCAATTTCTTCGATAACACTTTTCCTTGGTCGAGGCGGATCTCCATTATCACTTGTGTACCCTTCGTTTGTCTTTTCCACTCCATAATGCCACGGTAAGGAAGCATAGTGTGCCCGTTGACTTGCAGCATCAAACCCACATGAATGAACTTGCAGTCATTCACTTAATATTTCTGCATAGGCACACACAAAGACGCCACAGTCTCTAATTTCCAAAAAAAAAAATGAACTAATAATCAGTACATCAATTATAACATTATTATAAATGAAAAATAAACTATAATTTACTTACAAACTATCAGACGCTTGTTGTGGAATATTTTGCACATAGTCAACATCAAATGGAATTTCATTTACAAGACCAGTTTGCTGAGTAATCTTCCCTTTGTACGCTTCAAGTGATGGCCAGTCAGTTCGTTCGGTCTTATCATAAAAGTCATTTTCTGACAAGTAAGTAGGAAGCATAACTGCAAGCTTCTGTATTTCAATTGGAGGTTCTTTTTTCCTTTTACTTGACAGTGAGTCATACACACGTATCAATCTTTCCTTCAAGACAATCACAACCAATACCCAATAAAATTCTTTACCGCAGTTAATTGGAACATATACCTCATCAACCATATACCATGGTAATCCAGCAGGCATACAGAATCCATGAATTATATTAGCAATAGCATCTTCATTCTTAGCCACCACAATTGATTCTGCATAGTCTTGTTGCGTCGATAGCTCAACTGCCAGTTCCGCTAGATAATAGCGAGTATGTATCTTCTCAACATATGTTTTAAAGAAGCATCTTGTCGTCGTATATCTATAATTATCACCCAGCTGAATCTTTGATTTCTTTCTCAAGTGGCAGAAGATCACATCTAAATGCTACAAGTGAAAACAGGGTTAAATAGTAAAAACGATTGAAAGAAATTAGTAGTTTCAACCTTACTTGTTGATTAGATGTATGATATATAGCTATGCTGGAGTTACATGTTATTATATATGACATATTGATTAAAGTTGAACAAATGATAATGAAAAATACTGCATGTATGATATCTTATTATACATTGGCTAACATGTATGATATGTTATTATACATTGGTTTACATGTATGATGTGTTATGGTGTTGTAGTATATTAAGTATCAGCAAAAGAAATTATGATATGGATAATATTTAGAATAAGTTACCTCATCGTTCCAGCATGTCTTGCGTTCGGACATCAAGTAAAACTAATTCTTGGACTGTGGGTATGCAACGACAAAGTTCAATTGTCTGTAACCTAACCCAGAAGCATTTACTCGATAGTGGTTGTCTGTTTTTTTTCTGGAAAAACATCATTGATTACACATGACAATAACCGTTTAGTTTAAGATGGAATAGTATTGTTAGGCAAAAAGATAATACCAAATTTCTTGGCAGAATGAGTTTTCAGTAATCCTACGGCAATCCACTGGGAGTAATCAATCATCAATTCGTTCGTCAAATATTGATTAATGGTGTACCCATCAAAAGCATACTTCAGTTTCTCCTCTTTATCGAAATCAACCGCATCCTTAGAGCTAGAACCATACTTTGAAATGTATGGTGACCTTAAAATCCTGGACTTCTTTCTTTCTCGTTTGGAAGGTGCTTTTGAGACTTGAAGCTCTCAAACCTGAGCATCAGGGAAGTCAAGTGGAATTAACTGTCTGGAAGGTCCCAGTGTCTTTCGGTCATTTTATTTGAAGAACCAACATCCAATGACTTTGTAGTCGAAGGTGTTGACAGACCAAATAAAATTATATCTACAGCTGCTTGTATTGAATCAGTTATTGTCTCATCAACTTCATCCTACATGAACACAGAAGGATTTGTAATTTATACATACAATATCTGAATGTGTAACTATATTAATGCTTACGACATTTATGTTAGAAATTATGACAGCATCAATATCAGTAAAATTTGATATGCAGCAGAGAAAAAAATCAATACATTCCAGTTGGTTCAAATCCACAAAAAAAAATTGATATGCAACAGAGAAATAACATTAAGTCCCAATACGTACTTTTACAAGGTCGAATGCGTAGATAGATATATTTTTGAAAAAAAAAGTATTAGGGACAAAAAAATACCTGCACATCTGTCACATCAGTAGATTTCTGATTTTTTAAATTCACTTCATTAACATCTTCTTTAGCGGTTAGATTCACATCCTATAGTAAATAACAATTATCGTGTATTAACATTTATCAAAGTATAATATAAAAGATTGAGATGAAGTTTTACACCCGTGATAAGAAATTTCTATCTGCAGTGGGTGCATATGAATATATAAATATATCAGTAATAACAAACAATGTCATATGTTATCCACAAACAATTTTATAGCATTAATAACATAAATATGATTGATGGTAATCATAAACTACAAGCTTTATGTTTATTAAAATGTTTGTATGTTGTATGTATGACTATTCTTGATACATTCGATTGAATGTTTTATGTACATTTAACTGCCCTAATATGAAGAAGTTAGAAGAAACTACATGTGTATAGAAACTTATAGTAGTAATCAAACAATATTAGGGACATAAAAATACCGGCAAATCTTCTACATCTGGATGTTCTTTTTTCCCAATTCTTCATCGCTAGATTCTTCTTCATATGTCATAATCTCATCCTATTATTTATGTGATAATTATCATCATCCAGTTGCATGAAGACAAAAATTTGTATTTATTAAGACAACTGTTAAACAATGTGCAAAATATTGAAAGCGTCAAGATCGATACAACTTTATATTCAGCCAATAAGGTTAATATCCTTTTTTCAACCAATAACAGAAGCTACATTTATATACACATATATTTTAGGAAAAAAATAAATTTGATGTACAGAAAGATACCTCCAAAGCTTGCAAATCAAAACAGTCCTCATTTTCAAAATCATCCTCACGACCTGCCTGTTTATCGGCCGCATTCACATCCTAAATTAAATAACAAGTCGCTTTAATGAACAGTTATTCATAAACTTGTTTTAGGTGATTCTAGAATGATGTTGTTTAAGTAATTGTAAATGACATGCATATTTATGAAGAGATTCATAAATAACATGTATTTTGCTGAAGGAAAAAGTAGTAAGTTTAATGTATAACTGATCATTATACATTCAAGTTAATGTATGATGAAAAATTAAACTGCCCAAATTTAGTACGTAATAAGTATTAAGGGAAAAAAATACCAGCAACTGTTGCTCTTCAAGAATGTGTTGCTTATTATATTCTTCATCACGAGACACTTTCATATCGTTGAGTGATCCCTTATCATAATCTTCATGCTGTATTAAAAAGAAACAACATTTATTTTTGATAAGGTAATTATGTAAATTTATAGTAAATGAACAACATAATTGACAAAAAGTACCTGGATATCCTCCTTATGTGGTCTCTTCTGTTTGTTGGATCCGTCTTCTTGACTTTGTTGTTGTTCATCAATTTTGTCCTCCTATATAACACGAACAATCTGAATGTATGAACATTTCATCAACGTAATAGAAATATAATGAAATTAAATTGTTATACCTGTGATTACTTATTTTCTTCATTCTTCAATGCTTTGACGACCTCAGCAGGTATTTTTGATATTAGTGTAACCAGTTCGGCCATCTTTTCAGCAAACTTATCACGTAACGAAAAAAAAAGTCAGTAGAAACACATCATGCTATTCAGAAAAAATGTATGATAAAGAAACTAAACTTACACATTTGTTGATGTAATTCTTTATTTCATCACCATCTAAACTTGATTTAGAAGTCCCTTCAGGCTGTGTGGAAGATGAAGGAACAGACTTGTGATGGTGACTCTGAGGATACACCCCAATTTCTCCATGATGATGATGTTGAATTTCAGACACACTAATTTCTCCCTTGTCTGTTGCATCCTTATGCGTTTCACGATACAAACCAGACCCATGATGTACTGCATGACCACGTCTAGATGTATCATCATCCATCACCGTTTGATTATCTTGCTCAAACATGACAGTCTTTCTTTTCTTCAAAGGTTGGTCAGGTGATACAGGCGATGCAAAACCAGCCTTTATGAGGATTTTCCGCGGCGGTATAGTGCTGAAATCACCAAATTCTTCAGCAATGGTACCAACACGTTGTTCAAGTTCAGCTGTTGTCCTTTTCAACATTCCGGAATCGGATGTTGAAGCATAAGTTGTTGGATAACATGTCTCAAAATCTTTTGAAAAGGACAAATCCAATCTACTAACTTCATCGGTTGTAGGTTGTATATTCTTGTAAGAATGCTGGAAAGAATAATTTCAAAATAAAATATTTGCACATAAATAAAATGACTTGAATAAACAAAATAAGTACAAAGTTAAACAATTACCTTACTGAAGATGCCAGACATAAAAGATTCGTACTTAGGCCTTATACACTCCACCGACCAGTTTAGTATTCTGGGAATAGCGTTTCTCTGACGGACAACAGTTTTTTATTCGACCCCGGAGCAGCACTCAAACATCCAAACATTTAGAACGTGCGACATTCCACCCAATGAATATAACTGCTTCGCAGTATTGAAATCCTACTGCCAGGAACTCATTAACTTTTCAAATGTAACCTTCCCCCATGAAAAGTGAATATACCGACCGTCCTCAATAATCTGAAAGTGTGCAACACTGATTGGTGCTTCCTTATGCTGGAAAAACATGAATGTATGAACAAAGAACAATATCGCCAGGTTCAGAGCATCTTCAGCGTTATCAAAGTTTCTCATCTGCACCCGTGTTATCAGTTTTGACCGAGTTATTGCTCCTTTATTGTCAGGAAAATACCTCGACATCAACGTTGATTTAGATGAAGAAGTATACATATAATCATCAATATTACCGGTACACTTCAGATCAGTAATAATGGCGAATTCAAGCATTGTGAATTTGAGGATTTTCCCTTGTACCCAAACATGAAGCTCGTCCTTGTTATCCTGTTGAATTTCAAGCATGAGTAGGCATTTTGAAATCTGTCCTATCCAGTTGCACCGTGGAAAATCCAGAAATATGCCAAAAATCGTATTTCTAAATGCTCCTAGTACATCCTTTCCAAAATATTCCTTTATCTCTTCCCCGAAAGCAAAGTTACATAAGCTCCCCATATGCAATGGGTGTGGTGGGACTTTATCAATTCGGTATTTCATGCCCTAGAAAAAAACATAACATAATTAGCTAACAATTATTGATTGTATGATGGTTATTTATACTTTCATAACATAAATCAGTCCAACATTAAACCATTGTTAGTCATGTATGAGGGTAACTTATAACTGTACAATTAAACTGTTTAAATGTATAATAATTTCAGTCCAACATATATACTATAGTAACACATGTATGAGGTTAACTTATACATCTAAAATTAATAGAAGTTGTTAGACATGTATGATGGTTACTTATTCATTAACTAAATCAGACCCACATTAAACAACAGTTAGTCATGTATGAGGGTTATTTATACATTGACAATTAAACTGTTTAAATGTATAATAATTTCAGTCCAACATATACACTACAGTAACACATGTATGATGTTAACTTATACATCTAAAATTAATATAAGCTGTTAGACATGTATGATGGTTACTTAATCATTAACAAATCACTTGCATTAATGTATAATAAAGTACAACCCTAATCATTCTATCGATACACATGTATGATGGTTACTTATCCATCTAATAAATGCTTATTATACTCAAAAAGAAACTACATCTAAACATATATGAGGGTAACTTATATACATAAAATTTTCAAAAAGTACCATAATTAAACAACATATACAAATATATGATGGTTATGTATATATCTAACAATTTATGTCAGACCAAAATAAAAACAAAAACTACACATGTATGAGAGTAACTTATACATTTCAAAAATTAATATCAGCTTTATTAGAATGTATAACCTTTAGAATAATATTTCAGAACCACTATATTATACATTCCTGTGATGAAACACTAATGTATCGTGTCTTATTATACATGTGTCAAATTATACATACACTCATAATAAATATTTTCGGCAGACGTGGTCGGCCGAAATCATCAAAAAAAAAATTACTTGCTTTTGAAGTAGACTTCTTCGATTTAGAAGCAACGTTATCCCTCAATTTCTTCATTGTAATGGGGTCGTTTCTGTGCTTTGAGCGATTCTCTGCCCAATCAGGATCTTGTTCATCAAATGTAGCAGGAACAAATCCAAGTGGAATATCTTCTACAGTTGCATCTAAACTGAGTAATTCCTAAACTAAAACTTGGAGGATTATCCATTACCAATTAACACTATTTTAACTTAACAATATTGTTAAATCGAACTACAAAACAAGAAAATCAAAGATCTAACTTGTACCATATGAAAAATAACGAAAAAAATGAACTACTTAACTTGAATAAGATTGAACAATACTATAATTTGAACATGCAAAAAAATCAAAAACGGAAAACCCCTGAATTGGTAAAGTTGAACAAAAAGAAAGTCAAAAAAATTAATGTAGTACAGTATTAAAAACAATTAACTGTTGAATAACTTATGGTAACTACAAGTAGAGGTTACTTCAACTATGCCGTAAAAGAGGGGTTTCAAAAATGGAGTAAAAATCGACTTGATAATGAGAGCATTAGGGAGTAAAAGACGGAAGCCAAAAACCGGTTGTTACATGTATAATATTGATGAGAGAGAAACTAGGGGTGTCAAACGGGTCGGGCCGACCCGGGCCGACCCGACCCGGCCCGGTTTGACCCGGCCCGGTAAGCCCTAGGGCTTTAGGGTTCCGGGTCCCGGGCCGGTTATTTTGTTAAAATGAGCCCGATTAACCCGGCCCGGCCCGGAAAATTAAAAAAAATGGATTTTGGGCCAAACTAGCCGTTGGCCCAACGGCTATATAGCCATTTTTGGGTCCAAACGGCTAGTTTGGGCCCATTTAGTAAAAAAAATAAAAAAATAAACTTTAAAAAATATTTTTTAATCCCCAAAAAAAATCTATAAATACCCTACAACTTCAAATCATTTTTCACACAATTTTTCACTCTCTTAAATCTCATTCTCTCTCAAATCTCAATTCTCAATTCTCAAATATTTAATTTCTTAAAGTGTTCACTTTAATTTTTTAATTTTTCGTTTACAAAGTACGAGCGGAAGTTTCCAAAGTCGCAATCTTCGGATACTTCCAAAATTTGGTATTGTCGTTCCATCTCTTACGTTTAATTTTTATTTATTGTATTAATTATTTAATATTTAATTTTATTATATTTGTGTATTTTGAATATTTTTAGTTTAATTTAATTTATATTATGGATAAATTAAAAAACCTCGCTACTAAAGGTGTTAAAAAAATTTGTCCCGGAAGCGGTAGTGGTAGTAAAAAGCGAATTACTAGCGGTAGAGGTAGTTCAAGTAGTAGATATACCTGTGTGCCTTCGCCTCCGGTACCGCTTGGTACACCTTTTGAGGAAGAAATAGATGTAGGTGCTCACGATATGGATTATGTAGAAGCTCAGGAAAATTACGGTATAGAAGAAGAAAATGAAGTAGATGCGGTTAATTTAGACGAAGATAATGAAAATATTGCTGAAACACCCGCAGTAGGAGATGCTAACGTTAGATCTGAATCAGTTAATCTCCCTTCCCGTCCTCCCAGTGCCCCAAAACCTCGTAAAAGAACTAGTATTGCATGACAATTTTTTGAACGTATATCAGATATTGAGGTGCAGTGCAATATTTGTCAACAAATATATAAGCATAGAAGTGGAGGCAAGCAAGGGGGTACGGGTACGTTAATGAGACATATAGCTGAAGATCACAAAAGAGAGTTAAATATTGCAAAAGGTGGTGGGATGTTGGTGGGTCAACGCAAACTAGAATGGACCCAGCAACCGGTCAAGTAGCGAAAAAGCATAATAAATTGAGGGACAGGGAAGAAATAGCTAAAATGGTAGCTCTGGGTTGTTTGCCTTTTAGTTTTCCTTCTTCTAATGCCTTTATTCGTTATATACAAACAATTTATAATCCTATGTTTAATGGTATTCCTAGAACTACTTGTCGGTCTGATATTTTTAGACTCCATTCACAATATTGTTTTTATTTATCAACATTGTTAAAAAATATTCAATATAGATTGTCCCTAACTTCTGATCTTGGTCGTGCTGTAAATAAAAATGATTATTTAACCGTTACTTGTCATTGGATGGATAGTAATTTCGTGATGCAAAAACGTATTTTTGCTTTTTTATATGATGAAGATCGTAAACATACTGGACAATTTATTGCTGATTCTATTGTTAAAATTGCCGGATATTATGATATAGAAAATAATTTTTTATGTATTGCTTTTCATAATGCTTCTAACAACAAGACTGCTATAACAAAAATAAAATCTACGCTATCTCCGCCCTTGCCTGAAATTTTTCATATTAAGTGTGCATGTCATATATATAATTTAATTGTAAAAGATGGTCTTGAGTTTTTTGAGCTTTATATTGAAAAAAATCGTCTTGCCGTTGGTTTTATTCAAGGAAATAATCGTAGATCAAGAATTAGAGAATTTAAAGTTAAATGTCAAGAAAATGGACTTACACCGATTTTGATGCCTGAGAAAATTGATACTAGATGGAATTCTACGTATGAATTTTTAAAAACTTGTTATAAATATAGAATTCCTATTACACTAGCTTTTAACCAACATTGCGGTTCATTTGCTAATTCTGCTGATTGCATGCTTCATAATTCTGATTGGATTGTAATTAATGATCTTGTTAAGTTTTTAGAAAAAATTTATGTAGCTACGGTTGAATTTTCCGGTGCTTACTATCCTACTGTTTGTAATATTTTGGCATATATAGCCGATATTTCTGGTTTGCTCCAACAATATAAAAATAAAGAAGGTTATAAAGAAGCTGTTGGCGCCATGTTTACGAAATTTAAAAAATATTTTTTTCCGATTCCCCCTATTTACTTGGTTGGTGCTATGCTAAATCCGTGCATGAAATATAATCATATGTGTCACTTTAGTACTCTTATTTATACTAACTTAGAAATAAATATTAACCATGATTCTGAACAAGTACAACCTGATTTGTGGACGGCTACGACTGATGCAAATGATTACATAGAAAAATTATATAATCACTATGCTGATTTATTTGATTCAGCCGTACCTACAAATATCACTCCAACTGCCGCTCCTCATCCTTCCGAGGAGCCATCATCTTCTAAAAGGCCGGCACATAGTGGTTTTTCTGATTCGTTTTATGATTTAAATTGTTGGAACAGTGTTGATGAGAGAACTTACACATCAACTTATCGGGAAGAGCTGAAATATTATTTTCGGACGGCACCAGAGGATCGCAGACGACGGATCAACACGTTGGATTGGTGGAGGAATAATGAATCACAATATCCTGTGCTTTCAAGATTAGCTAGAGATATCTTGAATGTTTCAATGTCAACCGTTGCATCAGAGAGCGCCTTCAGTCAGGGACGACAGCAGCTTGGAGACAACCGACACTCATTGGGAAGCAATGCAATGAATGTTCTAGTTTGCCTCAGAGATTGGATTAGAGCGGAAAGAAGAAACCAAGGAATGGAACCGGAGCCGAGCGACGAGCTGAAACTTGAAGAAATTATGACTTCACGGGAGAACTCAGCAGAATCAAGTCCAATGCATGGTTTTGCCCCCGTTGACTTCGACTATCCTATGCAAGTTCCCATTAATATTAACATGAATGAGTTGGAAAAAATGATGCATAATTTATAGATTTTTCATTCATGTAAATTATAAATTTTGGATCATTTTGCAATCAATAAAATTCCCCAAATTCATTCAGTCCTTAGTCGTTGTTTTTTATTTTTTTTTATTTAACGATTTAAAATTTTAAATTGAATTTCTAGTTTTCTACTTTAAATTAAAAACTTACTTCTAATATATTATTAATTTACTACCAAATATTATTAATTTATTATATTAAGTAGCATATGTTTTGTATATTTGTGCATATATCTTCTATAGAAGTGTATATTTAACGTATACATGTGTATATATTTTATAAATTAGTATATAAGTATATCTATACATATTGTAATGTATATATAATGTAGTATATTTTATAAGTAGTAGTATATATACATTGAATGGTGCGTATACACGTGTATATATCTTCTATAGAAGTGTATATTTAATGTATACATGTGTATATGTTTTATAAATTAGTATATAACTATACAAATATATATTGTAATGTATATACATTATAGTATATTTCATTTAAAGTATTACATAAACATAGAATAGAGTGAATGGATCTTCTATAGACGTGTATATTTAACGTATACATGTGTATATATTTTATAAATTAGTATATAACTATACAAATATATATTGTAATGTATATATATTGTATATATCTCATTTAAAGTATTACATATACATAGAAGAGAGTGTATATATGTGAATAGATCTTCTATAGACGTGTATATTTAACGTATACATTACTTTATGTTTTATAAATTAGTATATATATTGTAGTATATACTTTTTTTAAAGTAGTACATATATATTGAATGGTGCGTATATATGTGTATATATCTTCTATAGATGTATATCTTTAAAGTATACAAGTGTATATGTTTTATAAATTAGTATGTAACTATATATATATACATATTGTTGTATATATATATATGTATATCACTATATTGTAGTATATATTTTATTTAAAGTAGTACATATATATTGAATGGTGCATATATATGTGTATATATCTTCTAAAGTAGTATATATTTAACGTATACATGTGTATATGTTTTATAAATTAGTATATATATATATTGTAGTGTATATATATATATATTATACTATTATAGCATATGTTTTATTTAAAGTAGTACGTATAGTCATATATAATTATATATTGAATGGTACGTATATATGTGTAATTGTTTATACTTTATATATATTTTTTAAAATATATATTGTATATTGGAGTGTATATAGTGTATATTGGAGTGTATATAGTGTATATTGGATTTTTTATTTATTTTTTAAACGGATTTGACCGGTTTTTAACCGGATTTGACCGGGTTTTGGTGGGTTTGACCGGATTGGATTAAGTGGGCCGGGTTCGGATGGATTTTAAAATTTTTTACTGTTTGACCCGGCCCGGCCCGGCCCGGTTAACGCCAAACCCGGCCCGTAACCAGCCCGAAACCCGAGTAAAATGGGAGGGCCGGTTCCGGGTTGGCCCGGCCCGCCCCGTTTGACACTCTTAAGAGAAACTACCAAATAAAAGAATTTTGTAATTATTATGGGATTTGTGTAATTACTTTACCAATTAGGAATTTTTTTGTAATTATATAACTTAAATTTGTGTATATATTAAATTTTTAGTTTATTTATTTTGCTAGAGTAAAAATAAGCAACATCTCTGCAACATACGTACAAATCAACGAACCCGTTTGGTTGCAAGACAAATTGTGTGACTTGTACAATGGGTTTTACTAGGGCTTTGTAAACTCGTGAAGCTCAACCTCCCTTCGCCGGACTGTCAGTCACTTCCACTTCTCCACCGCTCATTTCCCTTTTTCCGATTCATCTAACGCCAATGAACGCCGCGAGATCGAACTCTCTCGGCAAGCTCCGGCTGATGAACCACCTCATAGTCACCGGCAGAGCCATCTCCACCGTATCTTCTCCGATTCTAAAACAATCCTCACTTCTCTCCGGTCAACTCCCGCCACGTCAGCTCTCTCCTTTCTTCAACTCCGTCCGTCATTTTCGCAACGCTCGTGACCCTAGCGTGAGGTAAAAAATCTTCGATCCTGTAAGATAAATTGTAATTTAGTTTTGCTTTTTTTGTGAGTAAGTTGTTGATTTTTTATGAAGATATGAAATACCGCCGCCGGTAAATTGGGGAGTACGAATTGTGCCGGAGAAAAAGGCGTATGTTGTTGAGAGGTTTGGGAAATATGCGAAGACTTTGACTCCTGGAATTCATGTGTTGATTCCATTTGTCGATAAAATTGCTTATGTGCATTCTCTTAAGGAGGAGGCGATTCCTATACCTGATCAATCTGCTATTACTAAGGATAATGTTAGCATTTTGATTGATGGTGTTCTCTATGTCAAGGTTAGATAACCAATTTTGGATTGAGGCATTATTGTTGGAAATGTGATGATAATGTTTTCTGTTTGCTGTTTAACTGTAGATTGTGGACCCTAAATTGGCGTCTTATGGGGTTGAGAATCCATTGTATGCTGTAATTCAGCTAGCACAAACAACGATGCGCAGTGAGCTTGGTAAGATCACACTGGACAAAACCTTTGAGGAAAGGGATACTCTGAATGAAAAGATAGTGGTGAGCCTTTACTAGATTGTGGTCTGTAAAAGTCTAGCTCCATTCCTTCTGTTTCTCATCATTTATAGCTTGTGTCGGGTATCTATCTATCCTTTGCCAAGTAGGATAACTTGAGGATTGTTTGATCAGTTCCTTTCACGTATGGATTATTGTTATTTGAAACTGAAAATAAAGTGAATTGCCCATGTAATCTTATTGGATGTGATTCTTCACGCTTGAGATGCAAGCAGTACGTAATTATTCACTTTTAGTTTGAGCTAGTTATTTATAGAATTGATGATTTACTTATCTTGAATATTGCAAGTTCCTTGATCTTATCAAAATAGTTTCACATATAAGGTTGATAGATTTAGCTGCTAGAACTTTGTTTCATATGTTAAACAACTCATTTACTCAAGAAATGCCAAACTTGGTGGGTAGAATAGACTCTAGCCAACCATGCAGTTTGCCCTTAAATTTTTAAAAAACAGAAAGAGCACGTTGTAAAAGCATGAGCACTAGTTCAACTAGAAAAATAATGTTAATGGTCCACTATAGATGGTTTTGCAACTTTACAATGCACTAATAAATGGTTCACATCGTGTCACAACTATTTGCACATGAAGCACCTGTTGACAGATGTTATATTTCTTTCCTTATATTTTTAGGAGTTAGTATCACCACCTTTACTTGTACGGTGCTTGCAATGTGAACAAGCAAACCTTTCTCTTGCTCTAGATATCCGAACAGAGAAATATTGGCAGTCCTATCCTCTCATTTCTGTAGCTTGAGTTTGAAGAACTTCCCTAGGAAAAGCCATTTTCCCTGCCTATAGACTTATTAGGGCTCAGCTTTGATCGAGTGATATTTGGTTTGTAAAGTAATTTATCAAATTTGAAGTTCTTCTATTTTTCGATCTTGTATGTTTTTTTTCTAAAAAATCATAAGCTCTATAATTATCCACTATCTTTTTCTCTGTGTATGTGTTCAAATGTGGTCTTTTCTGGCGTGTTATGCGGAAAACTACTAGAGTATTTTGACACTTAAGATGTTACACGCACACCATTGATGCTTCTATAAAAGTTGTTCTTGATCCTATTAAATGTGATTTATGACTGCAACTCTTTCCATCCTTTCATGATATTCCACTATAGTTTGCATTCACAAGGTAAAGTGGTGTTTCTGGTTCTGTGTTCCTCCTTTATCATGCTTTTTTGCATTCACCATCTTCCATAGCGAGTGTTTCTCGTTACACAACCTTTGAAGACACTTTCTTAGGAGTATGTTACTGTATATTCTTCAAGTCTTCAACGTGATTACTCCATAGTCCATACCTTAAAAGGAGATGTGGCCAACTTTTCAATTCATTTGATGAAACTTCTTTTATCCCATTGCACGTGTTCCGCTAGAAATTTCGTTGTAGCATCTTCAACTTTTCTGTCACTCTTGCCGATTCATGCATAGTTGGGGGCTTGGGGCACTTGAAATTGTCCCTATCACCTTTAGCTCCTTTTGACGGATTCCATTTCTGCCGCTCTGTCAACTTTGTATCAACTGTATATTTTAGGATTCCAAACGGCAAGTAATTGGTAATCCTAACTCTTACTGATGTGTTTAATACATTTATCCTTTTGGTGTAAACTGCAAATGTAATCTTGCCTCTCTTTTAGACTTCATTACTCTTCAATGTGTTGAAGGAGAAGATTGTAGTTATATGAAGATTGTAGTTACATGTAATTCAACATCTGCTTGCTGCTGTTTTACTTTAGCAACACATTGTTACTTTTCACAAAATATCATTGCACTAATCAATACTAGATTTGAATGTCAAATAAATGTGCCTTGTTAACATATACAACAGATATGAATCTTCACTCTTCATGTAGATCCAGTTAAGCCCGTCTCGGTCTTGTTGACATAGAGGTTGTATGTGAATTATGACCTTTTTGTAAGTATTAAAGTCCTTAATCATGGTTTACGTATCATATTTATCTCTCTGTGTCTCATTTTTTGGCTGTAAGATGTTCCCAAGCTTATAGAAAGTCATTTTTGGGGAGGTGAAGAAAGTTTATTAAAGATTGTTATATTTATCTATTCGTTGTTTTTCCATTCAATCATTTATGGTTTTCCTTGTAGTGTTTCTATTTTCTCTGTATTTTGTGTGGATTCTGTATTGTTTTTCTGTTTTGCCCCTTTCTTTTGTGCGAGTTTGGTTATTTTTATGAATCACCTAGTTTAAGTGAATTGCCTCTCAAATAAATTGATCAATTTAGCCGTTAGAGTCAAACTAAAGGCTATGATCAATTTAGCCGTTAGAGTCAAACTAAAGGCTATCATACCACAGGAGGTGAACGATGTTAAGATGTAAATCCACGATAACTACAACAACAACAACAACAACAAACCCAATTTATTCCCACATAGTGAGGTCTGGGGAGGGTAAGATGTACGCAGTCCATACCTCTACCTCTAAAGAAGTAGAAAGGCTGTTTCCGATAGATCCTCGGCTCGAGACACGGAAAATCCACGATAACTGAATACTAATATAAGATAAATAGGTAAGAGCAGGTTCTATCCAGGATAGGAATGCAATATTCACGTATACTGATTCTTTTCTGTGGATTGCATGCTATATGAATTTGAGTCTACTTTTCTAGTTGAATTGATAATATTGAAAGCATTTTTGTCCGGCACGTTTGCGAAGGATGAATAACTGCAACTTTTAAGAGCAAGAATCTCGTGATACTACTAGATGGAAATTTCATCCAAAAGAATGAAGAATTTATATGTTTGATAAATCTCATAGTATGAGATATGATAATTAGTCTAAAGGAAAGGAAGGTAAAAAACAGAACATCAGTTGGAACTAGTTGGAACTGTTCTCTGGCCATAAGGCCATTGAAATTGGAGAAGTTATTTGTTGTATCATTTAGGTGTGCATCGTGAAATCAAGTAGAATCTCTAGAATGGAACTAAAAATTAAATGAGAAACTACTACTGGTCCAAGGTGTTATGCTGATTCTGGTGAAATTAATCATGCACGTGAAAACATAACTTAGTTATGTCCTTGTGTTGTTTTAATGTTTTGTCCTTATCATCAAAATACAGCTTTCTTCATCTTCATCTTCACTTCTCTGTCAATCTGCACATGAATCTGGAGTCTCTTGTTGAATGGTCATCATCAACATCGGGTTGTGTACTTGTTGCATATGCTTTATTTAGGTGGTGTTTCTACTAATAACCATAAAAAAAATTCTGCTTCTTATATGGCCATATATTCGTTAGTGATTGATCAGTATTAGTACCTTTGCTCATTTAGGTGTCAGGCAACGAGATGCTCATCTTATTTAGGTGCGGCCAAACATATGCTCATCTTATTTAGGTGTGGCCAAACATATGCTCATCTTTCTTATCCCTACACTATCAAATTTATCACCCACAGTAGTGTGCAATATATTGAGTGTTGATTTAGGAAACACCCCATGAATGGTTTCCTTTTATTTCTGCACCTTCGATGCTTGAGTCTGATCCCTCTGATGCACGCTTTATTGCAGATGGCTATTAACGAGGCTGCAAAAGATTGGGGCTTGAAATGTCTTCGATATGAAATAAGTATGTTGGCTAGTCCGCCCATTCTATCATCATTACAGAAATTGGTTGTTCCTTTACATTTCTGAATGTGTGTTATCCTTTTTTTTCAGGGGATATATCTCCGCCTCGTGGGGTTAGAGCTGCTATGGAGATGCAGGCTGAAGCGGAACGCAAAAAAAGGGCTCAAGTTCTGGAGTCAGAAGGTAATTGATCCTCGTCCTGATGGTTAGTTTGCAATGCAGTAGTTGTGTTAGAATTATGAGTGGTTGCCATTGAGGGAAGGGCAGTTCGTGTTATAATATCAGGGACAGACCAGCGTAATGTATATTTGCAAGTAGATTTATTGAAAAGCTATTCCATCTATAACATAAACAGTCAATCTATTCTTACTATATATATAGTCTACTTAGGCTGATAACTTAGTGTAAGGCCTTATATGAACAAAATTGATTACCATGCCAATGTAAAATCACAGCTTACTTTATTTTTAGAAGTTTTAGTACTTCAATTTGAGGAAGGATTTTTCTGTTTCCTTTTATGATGTGGATGTTTTTGACATCTGTAACAGGAGAAAGGCAGGCACATATTAATATTGCTGACGGAAGGAAGAGTTCGGTGATCCTTGCTTCAGAAGCTGCAAAAATGGACCAAGTCAACAGAGCGCAAGGTTTGTTACTTGACACTTCACTTTTTCGCTGCACTCTGGTGAGATTCAACTTTCCTTGATTGTGATTTAGAAAAATTGGAGTTGTTTAGCCAGTGAAATATTCGAAAGAAGTGCTTGAAGTTTTGTTCGGACAGATTTTCCACCTACCATTGTGGTTTAGTGGATTGATTAGTGTATGTGCATGTGTGTTCTTTTGGTATTAAAGGTGACAAATGGTGTTCATTATTGTCCATTACCATATGTGGTGCCTTAATGTGGGGTCGAGTTGCCTGATAAAAAGAATGTGGTGTCAAGGTGTTTCAAGTTACAGAAAACATTTGACTAGTCCATTTGTAGTGACCTTTATTTATGGGACTGACAATCTCAGCTTCACTGGTTCTCCTTGTTGAATGAATCAGGTGAAGCAGAAGCAATACTCGCTAGGGCACAAGCTACAGCAAAAGGGATTGCAATGGTGTCACAAACACTAAAAGAGCATGGCGGTGCAGAGGTGAGGTTCTTGAAACGCCAGTAGTGCTAGTCCTGATCTGGCTATGCATTTTTCTTTTCTTCCTTCTTCCTCCCTGCCCCTTCTTCTGACACTTATGGAAGTGGAATAGCAGATTACTTTTCATAATTGTAATGCACCAGCGTACATCAATTTTTTTTTCCATTGGATTGTCAATACTACATTTGATTGTACCTTCACCAATCTTCACGCTTACAGCTTTCAATACTCGGTTTGTAGGCAGCAAGTTTGAGGATTGCAGAGCAGTATATCCAAGCCTTCTCTAATATCGCAAAGGAGGTGATGCACAATAGTGACATTGTATTTGTTGTCAACTGTCATGTGTAAGTTATTTGCTAACTTTGTTTTCTTTGTTTCCCTGTATCAACTTTGAAGGGCACAACGCTGTTGCTTCCTACAAGTGCTGCTGATCCTGCTAGCATGATGGCTCAAGCTCTTGGCATATATAAAAACGTAGTGGGAAAGAATCCTGTCACCGAGGTTCCTTCGACCTCTCCATCTAAGTTGACTAGAAACACAAGGCAGAGTGATTCCTCTGCACTAAGCGGCGATGACAGCTCTCTTACTGCAAAATCTGCTGATGAGGATCATCTGGGTGAACCCGTTTTCTCCTTGCAAAGCCACAAGAAGGATGATTGAGTGTCTATGGAGGTCTCATTTCTTTTTTCTTAGCTTTGTGGAGTATCTAGGGCTACGTGCATCTGATTCCTGAGTAGATAATCTGGCAGTGATAAGAGTGCTTATTCTTTCTTTTGGCATAGAGCTCCGACTTACCTGCATTATTTTGGTGATAACTATTTTTTGAGAATGGCGGCTTAGTCCCAGGGTGAGACTTAGTTGGAAAGTAGAAAGATGGTTAAAACAAAATAGTGAACAAAAACTTAAAAAGTTACGGACTTCGAGTAGTAGTTAAGGGCATTATACTGAGAGACTCTCCTTCAAAGTTTCCCAAAGGTTTATTGTTTTGGATAACTTCAAAAGATGTGCTCTTCAAGCGCCACTTTTTCATCATGTTTTTACTGCTTTCTTATGGGTATAAGAATCTGTATCTGATTTCCACTTCTTTGAACTGTAGTTTCCTCGTATACAAAATAAGTGGAACTTGTTCTTTGTTTCCGCACAGTACCAGTTCTGTTAACAATAATTTTGCCTTGATTGCTAAAACTATCATTTGTATTTAATCATGAATTTTGCCGTTTGCTCTTGCGACGTCCAATTTTGCTATACATTAACAGCAATCGTGTCCTAAACTCAAACTCAGCAAATTAGTAGTTTGTTGAACTGTACTTTTTAAGTCTCAATTCCACAAGTATTGTGAGGAATAGGGGTGTTCATGGTTTGGTTAAAAACCAAACCAAACCGCGAACCAAACCAAACTGATTAAAAAAATCGATATTTGGTTAGGTTTGGTTTGGTTTTAAATTTTTAAAACTGATACTTATGCTGATACTTATGTGGTTTGGGTTTAGTTTTACTCTAAAATAACCAAATCGAACTGATAAAAATTATATATATATGTATACACACACATACATATGCATATATAAATTATTTATATATTATTCATAAATAAAATATAAATATTTTTTATATTTTAAATGTTAATCATGAATTTAACTTTAGCCATAGCATTTTTAGTCATATGTCTCCATCTAGTTGATGTACGTTATGAGATTCTATATAATTTTCGCACTTTGAATGACAAATGATACTAATTGTGAAAATTATCTTGTTGTCTATGGGATTTTATAGGTGAGTTTTATTAGACTATTGATAATCACTAGTTTTGAACTTTCTTTTTGGTCCATATTGGGCAAAAAAAATTTTGTGTTTACCTTTTGGGGGTTTTATTATATCACTCTCTTATATGTAGTTTGTAAATACTTTTGTAAAAGCGTTCATATGGTGTTGTTCATGGCTTTGCCTAAGTATAACACTAAATTGACATCTTAATTTCAAGGTTGAAGAACAACACTCGATTGACACCTCATATGTTGGATTGGAATTTCAACTTTTATCATTAACTAAAGTTATAAATCGAAAAATCGAACCGAACTAAACCAACAAGAACCAAACCAATGGTTATTTTTTTATGTTGGTTTGGTTTGGTTTTATAAATTTAAAAACCGATTAAGCTGGTTATGGTTTTGATCAATAACCGACTCAAACCGACCCATGAACACCCTCAATGAGGAAGACTAGCAGCTTGCTCTGATTTTGTGGAATATATTATAAATCAAGTTGAATATGCAATACTATTTGGAGATGCAAGATTTCATTGTTCAATGGTTTGTTTCAAGTGGAGATTCTCAACTACAAAGCCGCCTGCTCCACAAAATGACCTTTTTTCTTGTGTCTTCGTAGTTTCAATATTGATCTTTGGAGCTGGTCCAGTGAATTATGAATATAAGCTCTATAAGTTTCAATATTGATACAGATAAAGTTATTAAAGCCTGGGTTTATAAATTGACTTCCTGTTTTTCCCCATCAGAAACATCTGATATGGCTGAAGAGGAAAATATTGCTCACAAGCCTTTTTTACATACTTGCTCGTAATTCAAAAAACAAAATTTTCTCAATGCTTAGGGATGATCCCGGGCATGTTCTCCAATGCACCAAAAAATTAAGGAACTGAAAACATCCCCAAAATTATAGCCCTTGCTGATAATTAAATAAGGGAAAAACAGCTTTTCTTAGTTCCCTCGTGGAGAAAGGAAATATAATCAAATATCTATGCGGCGCCAATAATCACTTTTAGTTTTTAACTTTCTCCAATGCTCCAAAGTAGATATTCTTAGATGAGCTAGAGATTAGAGTAGAAAAGAACTCAAAGAAATTGAGCTCTTTCTATGAATTGGGGGTAGGGGACGAAGAAATAGAGAAGGGATTATAAGGTGGTAATTGAACCCTCACCAATAAGGTGAAAGTTCATTAAATTGACCTTCTTAATCAATCTGTAAGTAAAAATGAATCATGAATATAATCCCATGAGTCGAACAGCTTATCCAGCAAATTACCTCAGGAGTCAGCTTAACTAGCAAATATCTGCATTCTTTCAATAAGGTGAAACGACATCATGTTGTGTCATTTAGAACTGCAACCAAAAGTAGTAATCACTGCTCTTCCAAAAGGAAAAGAGAAAATAGTCAGTGGAAATACCAATCTTAACCCTACCCCCCCCCCCCCTCTCTCGCTCCAATAACTATAAACACAGGCATAGTGAGTTTGTTGTCAATAAACCTTCATTCAGATGGCATGACTTACCTATATTGGGTATACTAATCATATAAACTGATTTTTATAGCTTAGAAAAGGCTGGAGGCAAAGTGAGATAACAGTCAGAGGAATTATAATTTTGGCTTCATCCAGAGACTAGTATCCACCAGAATGATTGTCAAAACTGTAGCGCAATCATTGATCAAATGGAGATGAAGTGGATGCTGCTACAAGGCCAGAAGGAGCACTGAGATAAGGGTCAAAGGTGTTGCCAGATGAGTGAAGGGAAGGGTCGGAGATGGAACGAAGGTTAGTAAAGGGGAATGCTAGTACCTCAATTATGCTAAGCAGCAGCAGCTGGAGGTTGAGGACGGGCTGGAGAGAGAAAAAGGACCAATGAAACAGGAAGAAGAGGAGACTGGAGAAGCCTAGAGGGTAAGGAGAACCGGGCTCGTAAAAATGGTCACATTGTCCTTTGTTCCCAACTACTCCCTACAAGGAATGGAAAGTCCACCTAATTAGTGACAGACCGAAAATGGCATCAACGGCAGAGTAAAACATGAATAGAAGACATGAGTGTAATGACTAACGAAACAGCAAAATACCTCCCACTTGGGATAGATTGGTTGTATCAACAGGGAATCCAGAATCTGGATAAAATAAATACTCTGCTAAATGCCACCAAAGTATTTGGATGTTCATTCCCTAGCTAGACACCAGTTAAAGTCCCACACAGACATCTTAGATTAAGCAGATCCAACACGACAGAAATTTCTGGTGCATAAAGGCAAGCAGGTAGGTAGGTTCTTTAGAAGCCTAGCAAGCCAACATCTTGCCTTTCCTCAGAGGTTAAAGTCCAAAATCCAAACTAAACTATCAGCCATAAGAACTTAAGCGGAGATGTAAAGCTACAAAGACATGTCCACGATGATCTTAACCTCAAAAATTGATCATCTATCTCCTCATCAAATTCGTCACATATTGAATATATCTTCCTCAAGCACCTAAGGGTGTGGCCTAGTGGTTCAATGAAATTGGGTTGAGCACCATGAGGTCTCAGGTTCAATTCCAAAAGAGAAAAACACATTAGGTGATTTCTTCCCATCTATTCTAGCCTTGGTGGACAGAGTGTACCAGAGTGTACCTGGTACCTGTTGCTGGTGAGAGGTGGCACATGGAATTAGTTGAGGTGTGGGCAAGCTGAACAAGTCGGGCTCAATTATATAAATCCTCTATACCTTTCCGCTCTGTTATGACCAATTTCATTCCAGCATATACTCTTACACATCACACATTCAATTCAGGCTTTATATAATAATCATCTCAGGACTATAAACGCAATTAAGTCACAAATTTCAATGACGAAGCAAGAACAAGAAATAGCTAAATCTCCTAAATTGTATTAATCCAACAAAAAAGAAAAGCAAGAATAAAGTTTTTTTGAAAAACAACTATCCGTAAATTCCCCTCATACATACAGAAAATACAGGTATAGTAGTATACAAAAATGTTAAACTATCAATTCTAACCCTAAATCAGAGCAATCAACGAAACCTGATCGATCATAGAAGCCCAAACAGTCCAACGAAACCAAGCAACACAAGCCAAACAATGTGAACCAACAGCAGCGCCTGACCCGTAACCGGAGCAGAACCTCCGTTACCCACTTCACAAATCCCCAATTTCACAACACGAACACCAGCACATTGTGCATCAGGGCAACCACACCAATACGTAACACCGTTAACGCCGCAAACCGGGTCGGGTCGGAAGCAGTTAACGGTGCAAGACGACTCCGTTTGAGACGGCTTTGCAGGGCAAATGTCGTTAACTTGGTCGGACGGCAAAAGCAATGGAATGACTTCATCTGAACGGACGGTTAACGGAAAGTAAACGACGGTGAAGAGAAGGAAAACGACGATGGACTGAAACGGTAAAATTCTAAGAAATTCCATGGTTGAGTTGCTATGCAATTTTTTTTCGTTTGTTTTGGGCGAGCCTTTCTTAGAATAATGAAGAAAAGCTCGCCGTTTTAGAGAAAACCTAAGTTGAAGAAATTGGAAAATAGTACGAGAATTGAGTTATTTTGGGGAGTTCCGATGAACAAAGGAAAGTATTTTTTTTAGAAAAGAGAAAGGCTGGTGAATTTTTTGCATTTATTATTTTTGACTCCGTTAAATTCGAAGTTTCTAGTGGTTGAAATTATGTAGACTTACGGTTGGTTGGAATCCTATATGTATTATTGACGGTTGACCTACCAATACAAGTTGTGGTGAAATAGTAAAATACTCTCTCGCCATTTTTTTTTTTATCCGTTTAAAAAAAGAATGATTTTTTTTTTTTTTGATAATATTTTAATTTCAACTTTAATTATAACATGTTTATGATCACTTGATATTACTTTAATTTTAAGACCACAAGATTCAAAAATCTTTTTTATTTTCTTAAATTTTGTGTCAAGTCAAATAAGTCATTTTTTTTAAAACGGAGGGAGTAATTATTTTTAATTACCCCATATTTCTTTTTAACTTGTCTTAAATTTAATAATTTTTAAAATTAAATTAATTTAAATTAATATAATATTTTATTTAGAATATAGCTATTCAAAACTATATAAAAATATAATAAATTACAATCATTATCATTTTAATATAATGAAAAAATTCAATTAAAAATATTAATTAAAATTTATATTGTTTGATTTTTAAGAAGCAAAATGTAATAAATAAAAATGAATAAAAAAAATTAAAATATCTGTTATTTTGAGAATGAAATCGTTCTGAATAATAACTTCAATAATATAAATTAATCAAGCCACATAATAAAATATCTAGCAAATAAAAAGAAGATCATTAAGAAGGTGGACCTAACCCACCTAAAGTTAATACTTACTACTATCTAATTCTTTTTGGTTTTATTTTCTGACGGCCAATTTTGCCACCTTAGCTTTCATTTCATTTGAGACATGAGACAATTATTTGTGGGCTGTGGCCATTGACAGGGTTGCCCTGGCTGGATACTTTAGGCCGTGTATGATTCTTTTCTGGATTTTTATTCTCTAATATTCCTAACTGAGAATTTTTAAGCAAAAATAATAAAAATCTCAATTTTATTAAAATTATTTTCACTCTCTCCTACTTTCTTAATTACTTTACTCTCTCTCTCGATTCATATACATAACAAAATCAACATATATATAGAAACTTTTGTATATGACAAGACTGACATATACATAACAAGATCGATTCATATACATAACAAGTATGACAAGGCCGACATATAGATAACAAGACCGATATATACATAACAAAGCCGATTCATATACATAACAGGGCCGACATATACATAGAAAGTTATATATATATATATATGTATATATGTATTTTTAGAGAAAAATGAGATTTTTGTAATATGTCTGGAGAGATAATTTTTTGTAATGAGTAAAATTTAAGTTGTGGATTTGTGTAATTTTTAGAATTTTAATCCTCTTAGCAGAGGAACATAGCCCAAGTCTATTGATAATATATCGCTAATGTAGAAATGAGCATTTTTTAAGTGCAAAAAAGAGATAAATATATTTCCGAATTATGTTAAATCATATGGATATATTCTTTATCATATTTTGTGTATAATAAATCATATCATTAATGAAATGGTACTTATATGACCCGCACACTAACAGTAGGGGCATATATGTACCCAAAAAAATGACGTAGAGTATAGACGTATCATTTATTATACTTCGGGATATATTTGTTCCTTTTTCATTTTAATTTTTTATCTCAAATAAATAACTCAAACCTACTATCCGATCGATAAATCCACTATCCGACTCGATCTCAATTAAAACTCGAGAGACACCTATCTAACAAATGCGTTTTTTCTACCTTTATAACGATATACACACAATAACATAGTAACACCCACTACTATCAGTTTTTTTTTTTTTAAATCATTGACCCGTAACACCCCAAAACAACACCAAATAAATTGAACCCCTCCCGTTTCAATTTCCAGTGAAATATTGTCGGAAAAACACCATGTAGTCCCTGTCTCCATCGCGTGCAAAACCATCGCCGCACCCCTAGCTCCCGCCACCTCCGACCTAATCTCCACTCCCTCCAACCAGTAAACACGAACTAGCAACAACGATCAATCACTGTAATTTGATTAGGGTTCACGTTTAAGGGAAAAACAGAGGGAGTATCAGGTCGGAACAAAAAAATAGAGGTCGGGTCGAGTTGGTTTGAAATTGGTTAGATGGGTTTATTGTGTCGGGTAGTGGATTTGAATTTAATTATTTGAGATAAAATATTAAAACAAAAAGGGGATAAATATATCTCTGAACTATAATAAATTGTGCGTATATATTCTCTATTATACTTTCAGTACACATATGTCCCTATAGTTAGTGCAATGATATATATGTATCATTTTATTAATGATAAGAGCGTATGAGTACTCAAAATAAAATATAACGAAATATAGATACGCACCATTTTCATAATTAAAGGTATATTTGTCCTTTTTGTGTTTTAAGTGCCGTTTAGAATGGTAAACGTCTACGTTGGTTTAATGTTGTTATGTGCTTAATGGCCTTAATCGGGACTTGAGTGTAGGGGAAATATATTAAACTTAAAGGATGGTAAAAACTACTAGTATTATTTTTCAAATTAAAATACATTTTGAATCATTTGAACACGTATTATATGATTTCATTAATCATAGAAGTTCAAGCAATATGTGAAGATGCCTCTTTTTTGGGGGGTTGCATTGAAAATTTAATTACAAAAATTAAAAAATAAGATAATAATATCTTGTTAGCCATCTGTTTTGGATTTGTTAAAAGAAGAAAACACCATATCCTTAATGTTCTCTTCCAGATTTTTAAATTTCCTTCATGTTTGAATCTTTCTTGTGTTGGGAAATCAGTACTTTGGTTTGCATCCCAATATTCTTGATAGTCCTAACTCCTAAGTGGGTGACACTTGCATATCCTCCTCTCTAGACTCAAGTGAGGTTGACAGTAAGTAGACAGTCTCTTTTTACTTTCAGTATCGAATATCCCACTTAACATAGTCAATATCTTTTTGTAAATATAGTCGTCCTTGATAGTTGTTTGATAATCTTTATAATGAGACTCGAGGTAGGTTAGTCTTATCTAGTTATTCTTGCATTTTTCTTAATCGTCTTTTAAAATGTCCTTCCCAAAACATCTCGCCTTTGAATCTTGAAATTGTCATCAATATTCAATTGTATCTTTTCTGCACAAGGGAAAAATTAAAATTTTAGTTTGGCTTGTTCAGATGTAAAAGTCTGCCTAGGAAATTGATGATATCATCAAGCAGAGGCGGAACGAAGATTTCAATTTGGGGGGCTCAATATTCAAAGAAAACTTAGTCGAAGAGAGTTCAACACCTATTATAACCACATAAAAAATATTTTAATCATATATAAATAGTATATTTTTTCGTCAAAGGGGTTCGTCCGAACCCCTAAAGAAGGCTGGCTCCGCCCCTGTCATCAAGTTATTGTCATTCAAGTAATATAGCTCAGAATTTATAGCACCTAGTTCAGTCAGTTAGATGAATTGATTTCGAATCAGTTTAGGCTTTTGGAAAATTTCTGATAATATGAGAAGCATTTTCCATATCACTGCTACATGATATGAATTATTTCATTCCCCATCCAATAACACGTCAGATTTTTTAACAGAAGTGTCTCAATTAATATCGATAATAATTTTGCCGATGAGTGACGAACCAAAAACAATCTAAATAGCTTTCACAATACTTCTCCAGATGTGCAGAGCATTGTGCTTAGGTAGTTAATTCGAGAAACTTTAATTTGGTAGATACTTACTTCTAATCACAATTTTCTTAAACATAAAAGTAGATTTCGTAACCAGCTTAGAGTTATATTTGGGTGGGCATAAAAATCAGAGAATCGAACCGAACCGAATTAGTTTAGTTCTTCGGTTCTTTGGTTCAAATGGTTTTTTAGTTAGTTCGATTCTTTGATTTGGTGTTCGATTTAAGGGTAGCGATTCTTCGGAACATCAAAGAATCGGATTTTTATTAATTAATTGTATTTTGTATTTTTGCAAATTGTTGCTACAAAAATACAAAAATACAAAATGTAATTTGATAAAAGTGTTATTATTTTTTGTAATTTAATACTTAAGTATGCTACTTTATTGTATTTTTTCCATATTTACATTACATTAGTATATCTGCATTATGTTGGCCCAATAAAGTCCCAAGTCCGATGATCTACTGGAAAGTGGACAACAAATTTGTTCTCACCAGTGATATCCATCTACCTAAGAATGGTAGAATTTAATAACAAAACGTAACATATATTGGTAAACATGTGAAGATGTATCGAATACAGTCAATATGTCTCAAATTCTATCCCTGCCCTTAAAACGACCTTTTATTTTGGTTTTCCCCTCGCTCGCCGTTCGATGTCTGTAGTGGAATCTGATTAATTTGAAGAACTTCAGCTTCGAAACCTCTAGTTAAAAGTGAAGGAATTTCAATCATCTCATCACAACTCATGTTGGTAAAATGACTTTTAAACACCTGTAGCCTATGTTTAGCTTGCTTTTTATACTTCTCTTTTGTTCAAGAGGTCTCATGGAAGGAGAGTTTTCTACATTGGTTGTAAATTGAGATGTGTAGCTCATTTGGACAGTTCACTCAATCTTTATACTCCATTAATATATGAATATATGAATCAAATAAAATCCTAATATGTTTCTATAAGTCTTGAAGGAATTTCCATATTTACACCTCATTCTTCTTTAGGAACGTTTTATTTCACATTTCTGAATAAAAGAGCATGATTAAATTGTTTTTCAAGTGTTTGGAGGTGTTGCAATTCTATCTTCTTGTTTTCATTTTGCACGGTAAATAGTTCTAATCATTCATGCCGTAGGGATGGTGGTTGTAATGTGCACAATCACCTCAACTCATTGTGTAACTTTTGCTGAAAGATAAATAAAAATGCTCTATTGATATTAAGAAAATGATATTACGTCATATATAGGGTTAATGTGGTCTGAAATTGTCCAACATAGATCACTTGTATATGTCAAAAGTCTAGTCTTATTAGACCGTTGCTTAATTGGTAGAGAGATTAACACAAATCTCACAACTTTGAAGTGGACATCATCTGAATTGAGATTGTGACATGACATCCATTAGCAACTGAGAATTGTCTATTCTGCTACCACTAAATTCCCCCCTCCATTTCAGTTTATGTGGCAAAATTTATTGAGTTTGTTTAAGCTATAAATTTTAAAATAACTTAATTTAACCTTTTAGTTACATTTTTAATGTACTTTCAATGAAAACTTTTTAGTCATACAAATACTACGCAGTGTTAAAGATAATAAGTTTCAACAATCTTATACTTCATCCGTCTCATTTTACTCGTCTTAATTTAACATTGCACGTTGATTAAGAAAGATAATTAATAACATGGACACTTTATCATAGTATTCCTATTGAATGATGTTTATATTTTAATTTGGAGAAAAAATAACTAATACTAAGGTTTTTAAAAAGGAAAAAAAAATGTTTTGTCTTGATTAATAAAAAATGACAAGTAAAATGAAAAATCAAATTAAGAAATTAGGGACAAATAAAATGGGATGGAGGGGAGTATTTACGCAAATATTAATACATGTTTCAAAGTCTTTATTTCTCTGTGTGTGAACTTAGCTACATCAATTAGTCGAGGGAGGATATTAAGAAGATAGACCAATATCCCATAAAGATACGGCCACCGCCCATGTCAAAACAGAAAATGAAATGGCTATTATTTTTTGTCTAAAAAAAGATAAGATATGGACATCGTATTTCTATCATATAATATAATATAAGATGAAACAAGAAAGTTGTCCTAACTTATAACTAAGATGTTTGCCAGTTATTACCAATCTCAGCTTTCTCCGTCATGACAAATATATAATGAATATTCAACGCATGTTTGTAACGAACTATACAACAACGTCGAGGCCTCCCACTTTCAATTCTTTGCAAATTGTCCACAAACAAGGTGCGCATGTTTCGACGATACACCAACAATTTAGCCTATATATCCTTCTAACTTTTCTATAAAAACCTGTTCATTTCTTCAACTTCAAACGTAAAAAATAAAAATAAACAAAGTGTTTTCTTTGATTCCTAATATTTTCTTGTCCATCTCCTCTTAAATAGTAGCTCGCAAAAGCTCAGACGGTAAGTCATGGGAGCCTGTGCGAGCAAACCTAAGGATTTGGATAAGGAGTTGGCCCCTGCCCCTGCCCCTGCCCCTGAGCCTGCCACCCCCAAAAAGACCGAGCAGGAGACGCCTGCCCCTGCTTCTCAGGTATGTATATAGTCGAGTTTAAGTTATATCTACCATACATATAAGGAACTTTCACATTATCACACTGCGTTACTTATTATAGCAGGATAATTATCATCATTTAATTGCATTTCACCCAAACAAAAATGAAACATCCAATGAGAATGTTTTTAATTGCATTATTTTGCTCCTAATTGTATTGAAATGAAATTGACACGAATAAAGCATAATGGATAGAGAAATTAATTGACCTGCCGTACTCTAAAAATAGAGTACCGCTTATTCTAAAACTTAAAATTTGTTGGTTCTTAAGCTAAATTTGATGCTACTTTAACGCAAGGATCAGTGTCCATCATTGAAAGTATCGTAATATAGTGTGTAAATAAGCAATGTATACATATCTAGTTACTTTTTATTTGGAACCATTACTCTACATATAGGCTCCGAATTCATATATCTAATCCAACTTATTTAAGATTGAAGCGTATTGAAATAATATTATCCTAATTGTCTCAGGAGAAGAAAGATGAGGAGGAGGCTAAAAAGGAAGAGCCTTCAGTAGATGTGTCTGCACCAGCATCAGAGGCTCCCAAGATTGAGGAAGTAACCACTGCTACCGCCCCCGCGGCCGCCGAGGAGGTGAAGCCTGCAAAGGAGGAGGAGAAGAAGGCCGAGGAAGTCAAACCAGAGGAGAAGAAGGTAGCTGAAGAGGCCCCAAAACCTGCTGCTCAGTAAATAATAACAAAACAAAAATACAATCCTTAAACCCTCCTTTGTTAATTTTCATTTGCATCTAATTTTTGTTCTGTCACATATTGGAATGTTTTGCTAGTTTTTTCATTTGTTGTGGTAAAAGAAAAACAAAAAATAAATAAAGAAAAGTTTCCAAACATGTTGCTCCTGTACTTCTTTTTTGTCTGTCCCTCTAATTTAATGCTATGGATTTATAAATCCTGTTTAGTTCTTGGTGGATGATCGGTGCAAGGCCAGAAATTGGAACGCATTAATTCTGCTCGTTCCCTTCCTTTGTATTGGTCCTTTCCCTCAGTGTGGTCAGTACTACACACTGTCGCGCAGCAAAGCTTACACTTATTCACTAATTAAGACAGTTCACCATGACCTTTGACGGGTTAATTATATTAAGTAGTCACAGAGATCACCCATTGAACTTTCTGATCACAAAATGATAATCTAACTGCACGTTGTCCTATTTTCAATACCCAAGTTAAAACTTGTTCCATTACTTATATGTTCAATAATATTGACTGTTTTCCCATGGAAATAATTAGAGAAAGTCAGCATAACATGTTTAATGCAATATATACATTGCAACATAGTTCTAGCTGTAATAAAATTAGTAGAAAAGCAGATTCTCCGTGCAATCAAACTAGATTCCGAGGCGTGACCAATAATTTAAATGAAATGAATAAAGCACTTTACGCTTTTTGTTTTTATTTTGTAATTGACCTGAGATAAAATTAATTAACTAAAGAATATAGTTATTGGGAATTCATATAGCTGATCCCATTATTGTTATGAAAGAACACGAGAAAATTAAATCAGCACTAGCAAATTATGCTCGGACAACCTTTTCCATCACATGTCAGCAGGATCGAGATAAATTCTTGAGGGGTTAGGGAAGAAATTAAGATTCTATCAATGTCAAACAATGGTGGAGCAGAATTTTTATTAAGAGATTTCAAAATATAAAGATGTATACGCAAAGAAATTAAGAAGATTCAATATTGACTAAAGTCATATACATAACAAATAATTTCAATCTTACATGTATATACAAATTAATTTTTGATAAATAGGATCCGATGAGCCCCTATCACATGTTGTGAAAGTGTACATTGTGAAGAAATTCCAAAGCCCAGTATCACACGTCGAGAAAGTGTACATTCTTCAGCAAATTATAGCACCCAACAATATGGATACTGAAATCAGATTGCTGCATCTTTTTTTTTCCTACAAAATGTAGTGCTTGGGGTTTGGTATTGGAAACTCAAGGATCAGATTGCTGCATCATTTAGATACATACCACCTAATTATTCTCCTCAATCTTTAGAGGAACTGCTAACAAGATGATCGGTCAGCCATAAGTTTGGCTCTGGGCCTCGTACACTGTACACAACGCAGTCCCACTATGGGAGCAAGTCATGCCTAAAGTTGTCGGTAAAGAGAAAAATCTTTATCCTATAAGAAAAAATGGTTATCCGATTGGTCGAGGTCCGAGTCACCTTGAAGGAGGGTAAGTGGAGACACTATAATCCTTAGAGAAAAATGGTCTATTACCCCAATCTTTAGTCGAAATCTCCTTCTCCTCCCTCTTCTCCTCCTCCTTCTCCTCCTCCTCCTCCTTCTCCTCCTTCTTCTTCTCCTCCTCCTTCTTCTCCTTCCTCCTTCTCCTCCTCCTTCCCCTCTCCTTCTTATCCTCCTCCTTCTTCTTCTTCTTCTCCTTCCTCCTTCTCCTCCTCCTTCTCCCCCTCCTTCTTCTCCTCCTCCTTCTTCTTCTTCTTCTTCTTCTTCTTCCCCTCCTTCTCCTCCTCCTCCTCCTCCTCCTTCTTCTTCTTCTTCTTCTTCTTCTTCTTCTTCTTCTTCTTCTTCTTCTTCTTCTTCTTCTTCTCCTTCTTCTCCTCCTCCTCCTCCTCCTCCTCCTTCCTCTTCTTCTCATCCTTCTTCTCCTTTCTCTTCTCCTTCTTCATCCTTCTTCTTCTCCTCCTTCTTCTCCTTCTCCTCTTCCTCCTCCTTCTCCCCCTCCTCCTCCTCCTCCTCCTCCTCCTCCTTCTTCTTCTTCTTCTTCTTCTCCTTCTTCTTCAATGGCATCCAAGAACTCATCAATGACATTTCTTCTTCTTCAATTTTTCTTATTTTTCTTCAATGACATCCAAGAACTTATCAATGACATTTCTTCTTCTTCAATTTTTCTTATTTTTCTTCAATGGCATCCAAGAACTCATCAATGACATTTCTTCTTCAATGGCATCCAAGAACTCGAATTACGTGAGATTGTTGAATCAATTTAGATTGGGAAATTCGAATTAATTTCTGTGTTAGAATCATTCCTTAGCTCCTCAAAAATTGATTGACGTTGAGAATGTTGAAATTCATCAAAAAAAATAAAGTTGCCGGAATTTTGAATTTTTCGGCGCTGTCACTGTCCAACGGCGTTTCACCATTGAAAGCGGCGACATTTTGTAAAAATCAAATATTTTTTCGGATATGCCAATGAAGAAGAAGAAGGAGGAGGAGGAGGAGGCATATGACGTGGAATTAAATTTTTATAGTAAAAAAAAGTAATATGACGTGGAATTGCGTGGCAGCGCGTGCATCACACCCACATTCCAAATGACTGGTTGTCAGTTTTCGGAGGGTAATAATTCCACTTTAAAATAGTTCGGGGGGGGGGGGGGGGGGGGGGTAATAATTTCATTTTAAAATAGTTCAGGGGGGTAATAGGTCACCTTTAAAGGTTGAGTGTGTAGTTGAAATTTCGACTAAAGGTTGGGGGGTAATAGACCATTTTCTCTAATCCTTATAAAAAGGCGCACGGGAGAAAGAAAAAAACCATTACATTGGGCTAAAATTGGTCCTAGCGGCTCTTAGGGCAGACTAGTGAATTCAGAAAAGCCGGGATACATGAAAAAGTATGGTTTGTTCAAGAAATTTCAATTTGTCTATTTTATCTTTGAGATATTTAGATTTTTCGAAACCTCATGGCCATGGCCCATGGGCATGAAACAGAGAAATGATATCTCTCTCGAAAAAAGACATCAAAATTCAAAATCATCCTAAATTACATTTGAAAAATTGAAGTTATGCCAAATTATTAAAGTGACTCAATATACACCTAAACTATATAAAAGTGAATTTATGTTCACCCTTATGCATACCAGTCACATGATGAAAAGTGATTCACACTCGCACCACTTCATTGTCACATCACTGCCACAACAGATGTTATGTCAGATTTTTTTTTTTTAAATAATTCATGTCACCTAATTGTTTCTTCTTTATTATAACACCACCAAATCTCCATTAAACCACTGTCACCGTCATCACCAAACTCTCATCGTTATCACCATAAATTTCACCATCCACAATCAAATTCATCATAACAACCATCGCACAACATTGTCACCAATAAACTACTACAATTGCAACTATTACCACTAAACCCACATCTCTCCGGAAAAAATTTCACCACCCACCATGAAACTCACTACGGGAACCACACCATTATATTGTCACCACAAAAATGCAACAAACACTAGCTCCACCACCAATAGTGCTAAATAAAAGATTAAATCATTGCAAGAAAATTTTTAAGATACCCGCAGAAAGTTGAGAAAATAAAAGGAAAGGTATATTTTAAGTCTTGAATGAAGGATTGGTGACATTGACTAACTTAAAGGGTCAAACATCACTAGAAAACTTGATTAAGTTAATTATGAACTTGATTAATATTTTTAAACTTTCTAATCTTTTCAAAAATACAAATCAGCCCACACCCCTCTTTAATCCAAATCAACCAGTCTCTCCCCCCTCTCTCTCGACAGCTTCTCTCAACTCTCTCCTAACCAACAGTTCTGCAAAATTCTCCCTTCAATCTCCGGCGACTTCATCCTTCGACTTTCAACTATTAATCGACATGAAGACTTCTCCGGTGACAACAACTTTGAGTTCTTCGTCGTCCCATTTCCTTTTTCATAGGTAAAAAATTATGAAGAAACAAAGAATCTTGAGCCAACTACTCTTCTAATATAGAAATGTGGACTAAATAAAACCCTAATTTCTGGCATTTCTTCTTCTTGTTGTCGTACTATTAATTCAAATTTATTGGTATTTTTGTTCACAATTGATGTTCTTAGTGTGTGTGTGATGTATTGGTGTTGTTGGGTTGATTTGTTGTTGGTTTTGGTAAAAATGGTGTTGCAACGGATGAAACATCTGATGCAACAGATGAAGACATCTGATGCAACAAATGAAAACATCTGATGCAACAGATTAAAATTTGATGCAACTACGAAAATATGATGTAACAAATGAACAATCTAACAGATCATTCATCTATTGCGACAGGAAACTCTTCTGTTTGAAAGAAATCTAAATAATATTGATCCAACAGATAACTCATTTTGCAACATATGAGTGATACGTTTCAACAGTTCAGTGATCTATTTTTATTATCTCCAACAGTTTACTCATCCGTTGCAACAGGTCAATTATATGTCGCAACAGATAACATACCTGATGAAACAGATTGGTGATCTATTTTTATGATTTCTAACGGATTAATCATCCGTTACAACAGGTCAGTTATATGTTGCAACAGATAACATACCTGGTGCAACAGATTAGTAATCTATTTTTATGGTTTCCAACAAATTACTCATCCGTTACAACAGGTCAGTTATATGTTACAACAGATAACATACCTGGTGCAATAGATTAGTAATATGTTTTTATGGTTTCCAACAGATTACTCATCCATTGCAACAGGTTAGTTATATGTTGCAACAGATAAACTACCTGGTGCAATAGATTAGTGATCTATTTTATTGTTTCCAACGAATTACTCATCCATTGCAACAAGTTGGTAATATGTTGCAACAAATAAACTACCTGGTGCAACAGATTAGTGATCTATTTTTATGATTTCCAATGGTTTACTTATCCTTTCAACAGATTGGTTATATATTACAACAGGTAAACTACCTGGTGCAACAGATTAGTGATCTATTTTTATGGTTTCCAACGGTTTACTCATCCATTGCAACAGGTCGGTTATATGTTCCATCAGATAAAATATCTGGTGTAACAGATTAGTGATCTATTTTAATGGTTTCCAACGGTTTACTTATCCGTTGCAATGGGTCGGTTATATGTTTCATCAGATAAAATACCTGGTGCTAGTGATCTATTTTTATTGTTTCCAATGATTTACTCATCCGTTGCAACAGGTCGGTTATATGTTGCAATAGATAACATACCTGGTGCAACAGATGTGTGGTCTGTTGGAACTATTATTTTACCATTGTGCATGTTAGATTTACTGTTATTCCTTTTTAATGATGCATTAATCAATTATAATCTATTTTATGTTCCTGTTAATTTAAGATAATATGTCTCCCAAAAGAAAAGAAACTGAATCAAAGCCAAGTAAAGGAACAAGTGCAGCAGCTCAGCTACATCCACCACTCTACGAGCTTGCTTTACAAGCGTTATCTCAATCAGGAGTAGAAGATAATGATCACGGGGAGGAGAAATATCTCAAAAGAGATGATCCAAATGTTAATAGCCCTTCCACCGAGAGTTAGTCAAAACCTTCAGCATTGATCTTTATCCTGTGAGAATGCAGTGCGATGGTGCCACAGATTTAACGGATGATTTCGTGGTTAAGTCAGCCATGGAAAAATCTTTCGACGCCTTCAGAAAAATACTTTGACCACAAAAATTGGATGCTTATTTCAGGGAAAGATGCTTTGGGCAATATCTTTACTTGTCGGAGGACAACAATGCTCGTTTCCAGATGAAAATGGTATATGATCTTCTCAAGCGTAGGTTTATGTATGAAAACAAAGACAACATAGATGAGGTGTGGATAAATTACTGTGGCATGCCTGTTTTTTTTTGTTGGAAGGAGTTTGCCATAGTTATTGGACTAAAATGTTATCTTCCTTCTCCTTCTCAAGTTATACCTACTCTAACCCAAAAAAAACACTCCGCACACCTAAAAAGACAAAGGCAATTCGAGTGATCGTGAGGACCTGATGTCCATTGTTGGTCCAAGCTTCAAAAACAAAAATTTGATAGAAGCATTGAAAGGTAAAGGACTCTCAAAGAAGCACAAGCAATCATTATGCTTGGTTTGGTTTGTACATAATATTCTTTGGGCGAGAGACGTTAACAACAACATAAGCCCCAGTTTAATAAATCTCTCTGAGGATCTTGCGGTATTTAACAACTATCCTTGGGGTTATGAAAGTTTTAAAATGACTGTCCAATATTTGTTGACTCCGTTAACGCCAAAGACAGTCAACTTATATGGCTTTCCATGGGCCTTCATGATAAATATTTCTTTTATCATGATATGATTCATCATTTTATATTCAATAATGCTTTTGATTTATTGGCGTTATGTTATAGGCTTGGGCATTTGAAGTCATTCCATATTTGAGACAACAAGTGAACTACTAGAAAGAAGTTTCCTATTCAAGAATCTTGAGATGGTTGTCGGCCAAAACCGATAAAAATGTAAAATTTCTTGATCTTTTCAATCCCCCCAAGAAGGCAGTAAGTCCAATTCTAATCAAGTTTTTGTTTTAATTAATGATTATTTTAAATAATTTCATCATCATTTAATATATGTACCGATTTATTTTAGTTTGTCCATCCGTGGATTGTTCCGACCAACCAAGAGTTGAAAATGCTATTTTTTCTTACTTTACGGTCTGTGCAAACTTTACCAGACCCTAAGGTCATTGATGGAATAAAAATGGAATTGTTTGGAGCAACAACCATCACAAAAAAAATAATTTTGGAGGGGGGCTTGTTGCTGTTGACGATGGTAGTCGTAGTGGTAGTGGTAGTGGTGCTGTTGTTGGGGCTAATGATGCCCCTCTTACCATTTTCGAAACAATAAGTCATTATGATTATGATCATACTGGTTGTACAGATTTTTCCACATCTAGCAAATGTCAAGACTGCAAGGAGAAAGACGATGGAGTGATTAATGTTATTAATACACTAACTGCTTCTATAAAGAAAATGACATCTAAGAGAGGTGTCATTCCATCAAAGAGGATTTCATATTCATACACTCCACTAGAGATCAAGACGGCTAAAAGGAGAAGGAAAGATACTTCCAAGGCATCATCAAGCATCAAAAAAAGTAAAATTGCAATGCCTCCATCTTTGTCTTGTACCGATGTTCAATGTGCAAGGATCACAAGAGAGCAACATGAGCCAAAGAAGGTGAATGTACATCACCTGTTCCAACAAACAAACAGGCATATGTCTGTTTCAATAGATGATACATCTGCTGAAAATTATCAAAAAGCTATATACATCTGTTGCAACTGTTGTCTAACCTATTGCATAAGATGCGTTATCTATTGTAACAGATGAGTCTTATGTTGCAACAGATGGATCATCTGTTCAAAATTATCGTACTGCTCTAATTTACCCATTTGAATTCATCCCAACAGATGGTCCATCTGTTGCAACATAAGGCTTATCTGTTACAATAGATGGATAATATGTTGTATATCTATAATTATCATTGACAATTTTGGCTTTACAGGTAGATGTCATAGTAGAAGCCACTGCTGAAGAGCATAATATCACAGTTGATAATCCATCAACTGTTTTCAAAGAATAAGAAAAAGTGGAGCCTGTCAGTTTGGGAGAACAGAAGAATTATCCATTTGAAGGGTTCAACATCTCGGATTAGGCTCCAAAAAAACTAACACAGTTGATCAACGACTATTCAGAATAGATTGTCGATGGGTTGTTAAAGCACTATGCCGGCAGGTACATAAATCAATTTTTAAAGTTATTGGTTTATACTATTCTTGTTGTAAGAACGTGACATTAACACATATAAATCATCATGTAGAAAATAAAATAACGAACTCTATAAAGTGAACGAATCGAGTCTGGGTTTTGATATGTTCGACTTTGTTGTTGTATATTCTAGAACGAAGAATTGGTTCTATTTGATGTCACAACCCCAAACTTGCTGGAATGATGAGGTTTAAATGACATACATATTACTATTAATTAATATTTTATTTAGTTGCATCTGCGTATTAATTTTTTCATTACGTAATCCAAAATATTTGATAATACACGCAGCACATCGATGTCATTTTTACTACCTCCGGAATAAGGCCAAGTTGCAAACACAAGAATAATATGGATACACGACAGGCAATTATTTGTACAAAGTTTACATAAATAATGCTTACGATAGGTATTGTCAACAACAACCAAAAGTTTCCCGAAATGAGGAATGCTTAATCAACATCATCAAAGGTTTTAGCATTCCGACTGGCTTACTTTGGCATTTGGTCGACAAAGTGTACATCCCAATCAATTATAGTGATGAATTTAATTGGGTGTTGGCTATCGTCGTTCTAACAGAGAGGCGTATCCGAGCCATCATCTGAGATACAAAAGTTGGCCAAAATATTGCCTACTTACCTTGATATGAGTGGCTTTTTAGACCAAAAAGTTCGTACTGATTGGTCGACAATTGAAGCATACCGGGATAAAATAGGTAATCCATTTGATGTACAATATGTTGAAGGAATTGCTCAACAAATCATTGGTAGCCTGTAAGTTTAAGTGTCATGATTTAGTTTGATTTCACAACGCTTACATGAACTGCAAGATATGAATTATCTATTTTTTTAAAACGCGGGGATTGCAGTCTTTTTGTTGCCACGTACGCTGAGTATTTGAGAGATGGATTATAAGTACCAAATGATGGACTTGATCCCGGATTACTCCGCAAAATATATGCTTCTCTTTTATAAAAATATGGAGAAGCGAAAGCTCAGAAGCCGTACGCAAGCGACATTAAAGATCCACGAAGACCAAAGCTGAATTTCGCACCACCGGATGAAAAACAACTTGTCCATATTGAGTAGATTTTTATAGCTTGAGTTCGTCTATGTAATAACCTATCCTCCTTGATTTAACTTGTTGATTTATTTATAGAGTAGATCATTTGTACCCATAATGATTTTTTTACATTTCATTTATTTGTTAAGTTATTTCATGTAATTTCTGAAGGCTTCAACTTATTTTATGCTATCTATGAATATAATTTAATCCTTAGTTTTGAACATGTTAATTGAAATGGAATACTAGATTCAAATATCGCAACAGATAATACATCTGCTGCAACAGACGACATACCTTATCAACTAGATTTTGACATATGTTGCAACATGAGATGCAACACATCGGTCATCTGCTAGAAATTATATAACAGGTCTTCCTACTTTCTTGATTTGTTCCAACGGATTACCTATCAGTTGCATCAGATAGATTATATGTTGTAACAGATTAGATATCTGTTACGACAGACAGACGGGGAAATATCTTCATAATACAACAGATGACCAACCTATTCCAACAGATAATTAATCTGTCACAACAGGTACTATATCTGTTACAACAGATGTACTATCTGTTGCATTATAAAAATTCAACTATCCACAGACATAAAAATTATTACCATTACATGTAAAGTGAGGTGGCTTGAAATAAAAAATTATTATCATGTTCGTTTCCGTCTTTGTACATATTCTTCTTTATACACGGGCTCCAACCATTTAGTTAGGTCACCAGCTGGAAATTATATAACAGGTCTTCCTACTTTCTTATTTTTTCCAACAGGATACCTATCAATTGCAACAGATAGATTATATGTTGCAACATATTAGATATCTGTTGCGGCAGAAAGGCTGGAAAATATCTATTAATGCAACAGATGACCAACCTATTCCAACAGATAATCAAGTTGTCACAACAGGTATCTGTTACAACAGGTATCTGTTACAACAGATATACTATCTATTGTATTATAAAATTCAACTATTCACAGAGATAAAAATTATTGCCACTACATGTAAAGTAAAGTGAAGTGTCTTGAAATGAAAAATTATTATCGTGTTCGTTTCTGTCTTTGTACATATTCTTTTTTATACACGGGCTCCTACCATTTAGTTAGTACCCCATAAGCCTAGACCCATTGCATCTTTCCCACAATGGCATCGCACATACCGGTCATTTCTGTGTCGGTCAGTAAACACTCGATGTAGCAAGCGAGAACGGCTCACACGCTGCACTGATTTTATTTTTTGGGAGCTCGATGTTCTTATTTCGACCTTCAAAATCCCATGATTCCTTCGTCAAGACTTCAGCCGGCAAATGATCCATCAACTTACTCTGCGTCAATAACTTGGGCAACAACTTCAAAAGTGGCTGCATGTGGGCTAAAAATATGTCCTTGCTGAAGACAGGTAAGTTGCAGTCATAAACCTTAATATTTCCCTCATAGAATAGTATCTCAACAACGAGAAAATGTTTCACTTCCACGTTCATGACTGCAAGGATTCTCTTTGCCTTGGTCCAACTCTTGCCGTATGGATATGGCCTCTCTCCTATAACATATTTAATCGCTTCTTCATCCTATTGGAATGTAGAAACTAACTTATCAAATCCCAGGCCACCAGAATCAGCTAGCTTACGGAGATCAGTGTATCTATCCTTGAAATTATTGTAGAAGTTGAGGTCCATTATCCTATCGGCAGCATCATAAGCATCCGGGTACGCTAATTGTCTGCCCCTCATGAGGCAGAGAATTTCATCAACACACTATGGTATAAGAAGATAATTTTTAAATAGGTTAGTAATTGTAAAGATAAAAACACAGTGGAAAGAATCTGATGCAGAGGGTTCTCTGAATCAGTTCACAGATTACCCAACCAACGCAACTTATGCAACATATGTGTCTTATGTTTCAACAGAATACCAAGTTGTTGCAATAGAATACCAAGTTGTTGCAACAGATTACACATCTGCTGCTTATATTCTTCTTCGTGGAGTAGATTGGAAGGCTAGGTTAGCAAAAGTAAACTTATATTATCCTCGTACCACACGCGCATATTTGTCATATTCGTGAAGTCTTTGGGAGCAAATGAATGCATGGTGTCTTCTTTTTGAACCTTCGTCCTGACATTCATGATTTCATACAGTTCCTTTTTCTTCTCCTTGCTAAGAGCTGCGAATATGTCCACCTTGTTCAGCGGCCCCTGAACTTCAACAACTCTTGGAGCGGGAAGAGTTGTAGTTTTTGCTATTTTGGGAACGGAGAGAATTTGTTTAATTTTTCTTCTCTTCCTCCTAACTGCCACTGTAGGAGTGCATGGCTCCCTCACCTCGTTAGATGGTTAGATGGTATGACACCCCTCCTGGATTTCAACTCCTCGGCAGCTTCAGCAATAGCCTCTAGATTTTTAAGAAGTTTATCCTCTCTGTCCTTGCACTCTTTGCATTTGCAATGAGAATATAAGGGTGAGGAGGGGTGAGAGGGACCACTGTAAAGGTGGGAGGGACCGGTTTAGGGGTGAGAGGGACCTGTGCAAGGGGTGTTTTCAAAAGTATTTATTTTTTGTTGAGCACCAACATGCTTATAATCACGACTGGCAGCAGCAGCAACAGGATGGATGCCACCATCATAAACAATTCCACCAGCAACACCCCCAGAAGAAGCACCCGGATCTGTTACAGTTTGAGGTTGGTTGTGAAGAGCTTCAACATTAGGCTGACCTTGCCTAACTGTTGTTCTTATGGATGTTGTTCCAGCCAATTCCTTCTTTATTAACTCTACCGTTGGGTCTTCTTTTGTATCAACAAGACCCAGAGTAAGAAAATAAGTCATCCCCATCTCATCAACGGAAGGCACGATCAAAGGATGCACAACCTATCAAAAAAGGCAGGAGGCATTTAAATTATATAATAATAATTTACAGTCAGTTGGGTTACATGGATGTTAACACAGCCAACTTATGAAACAAACGATCTAACTGCCGCAACAACTGATTTGTATGTCACCATTGATTAATAATATGTTGCATTAGATTACACATTTATTGCATAATTTGCATCAGATGGATAATCTGTTGAGTCGGGTTCAGGGAATCAGAGCAACAGATGGTTAATCTGAAGTGATATATGGATCTTCTGTCATAACAAATTACCCATCTGTTACACCAGTTGCAGTTGACGGATAATCTATTGCAACAGACAACCCATCTGTCGTAACAGATAGAACATTTATTTCAATATCTTTCTTTGAGGTAAATTATTTTAGTTGAAAGAAGACATACTGTATCATCCGGAGGGTTAAATAGATCAGCCTCCTAATCCTTAATATTTTTTTGCTGCCCTTTGCAGCCTCCAACCACTTAAGGATCCTTTGATGAGAAACCTCATCCGGGTAATCCTTGAACTTCTTTCGAAGGGAGGAATGGCTTCACATGCCCAAACCTAAAAAATGTAAACAGGAAGCAAGCAAAAAAAGGTCATAATAAGTATATTCATTATAAATTAATAGATGAGTAAAAATAGTGATCAATTTTACCATGAAAGCCTAGGGAAAACCATATAATGTGATCGTATTTGGGGATAGCTTTATCAGTAAATATTCGACAGTCAAGTAGTAGTTGTCATATCCCCAGGGATAGTCGTTAAATTTGTCAAAATCATCAGCAAGCGCAAACAAATCATCTTCTATGCCTTTCCTGACGTCTCTTTCTAATAAAACGGAATGGACAAACCAAATTAAGTATAATTTTTCCCTGCAGTGCTTTTGTATGTCTTTATCCTCGAGATCTGCCGACAAATCCTCTGCTTTATAGCTACTACGTCCAACAATGCCTAACAACCCATCTTTTTTTCGCTTGCATTTGTTGGACCCTTTGTAGGGTGTTTCATTGATGAGAGGTTCTTCTGGAGTTGTTGTTGACCCTGTGAGCTCAGTCATTCATCCCTAGTTCCACCTAAATCAATTTAGGTACTATTAATCCTAACATTAAGTTAATGAGAGCTTATTTCAACTCAGAGTGATCGATCGACGACCCAAATCGAGATGAACGCAATATCAATGCCATGCAATTGCAAAAACTCAATTGAAGTTGTAGTTGACCCTATGAGATCATTCATTCATCCCTAGTTCAACCTAAATCAATTTAGGTACTATTAATCCTAACATTAAGTTAATGGGAGCTCATTTCAACTCAGATAAGACTGTCATATGGGTCGGGCCGGGCCAACCCAAAATCGGCCTGTGTCATTTAACCGATTTGTGGGCCGGGTACGGGTTGGGGTCTAAGTGGGTCAGGCCGGTCCGGGCTCAACAGTAAAAAAATTCAAAACAACCCTAACCCGGCCCACTTAACCCAACCCGATCAAACCCGGTCAAATTCGGTTAAAAAAATGATCAAACCCGGTCAAAAATATTTTTTAAAAAAACTTTTCTCAATATACATTATATATACTCACCTATATACATTATATACACAATTACACATATATACGCATTATCCAATATATATGTACTACTTTAAAGTTTAAATAAAATATAGTACAATATATATACATTACAATATATATAAATATATATAGTTATATACTAATTTATAAAATATATACACATGTATACGTTAAGCATACACATCTATACTAATTTATAAAACATATATACTACTACTAATAAAATATACTGCAACATATATACATTACAATATACTAATTTATAAAACATATACACATGTATACGTTAAATATATACATCTATAGAAGATATATACACATGTATACACACCATTCAATGTATATATACTATAGATATAGTTATATACTAATTTATAAGACATATACACATGTATACGTTAAATATACACGTCTATAGAAGATATATTCACATATATACACTCTATTCTATGTATATGTAATACTTTAAATTAAATATACTACAATATATATACATTACAATATATATATATAGTTATATACTAATTTATAAAATATATACACATGTATACGTTAAATATACACATCTATAGAAGATATATACACATGTATACGCACCATTCAATGTATATATACTAATACTAATAAAATATACTACAATATATATACATTAAAATATATATATAGATATAGTTATATACTAATTTATAAAACATATACACATGTATACGTTAAATATACACGTCTATAGAAGATATATACACATGTATACGCACCATTCAATGTATATATACTAATACTAATAAAATATACTACAATATATATACATTACAATATATATATATATATATATATATAGTTATATACTAATTTATAAAACATATACATATGTATACGTTAAATATACACATCTATAGAAGATATATACACAAATATATAAAACATATGCTACTTAATATAATAAATTAATAATACTTGGTAGTAAATTAATAATATATTAGAAGTAAGTTTTTAATTTAAAGTAGAAGACTAGAAATTCAATTTTAAATTTTAAATCATTAAATGAAAAAATATAAAAAGTAAGGACTAAGGAGTGAATGAATTTGGGGAATTTTATTGATTGCAAAATGATCCAAAATTTATAATTTACATGAATGAAAAATCTACAAATTATGCATCATTTTTTCCAACTCATACATGTTAATATTAACGGGAACTTGCATAGGATAGTCGAAGTCAACGGGGGCAAAATCATGCATTGGACTTGATTCTACTGAGTTCTCCCGTGAAGACATAATTTCTTCAAGTTTCAGCTCGTCACTCGACTCCGATTTCATTCCTTGATTTCTTATTTCCGCTCTAATACAATCTCTGAGGCAAACTAGAACATTCATTGCATTGCTTTCCAATGAGTGTCGGTTGTCTCCAAGCTGTTGTCGTCTCTGCCTAAAGGCGCTCTCTGATGCAACGGTTGACATTGGAACATTAAAGATATCTCTAGCTAATCTTGAAAGCACTGGATATTGTGTTTCATTACTCCTCCACCAATCCAACGTGTTGATCCGTCGTCTGCGATCCTCTGGCGCCGACCGAAGATAATATTTCAGCTCTTCCCAATAAGTTGTTGTGTAAGCTCTCTCATCAACACTGTTCCAACAAGTTAAATCTTAAAGGGAATCAGTAAAACCACTATGTGCCGGCCTTTTAAAAGATGGTGGCTCCTCGGGAGGATGAGGAGCGACAGTTGGAGTGATATTTGTAGGTACGGCTAAATCAAATAAATCAGTATAGTGATTATATAATTTTTCTATGTAATCCTTTGCATCATTCATAGCCGTCCACAAATCAGGTTGTACTTGTTCAGAATCATGGTTAATATTTATTTCTAAGTTAGTATAAATAATAGTACTAAAGTGGCATATATTATTATATTTCATGCACGGATTTAACATAACACCAACCAAGTAAATATGAGAAATCGGGAAAAAATATTTTTTAAATTTAGTAAACATGGCGCCAACAGCTTCTTTATAACCTTCTTTATTTTAATATTCTTTGAGCAAACCAGAAATATTGGCTATATATGCCAAAATATTACAAACAGTAGGATAATAAGCACCGAAAATTCAACCGTAGCAACATAAAATTTTTCTAAAAACTTAACAAGATCCTTAATCACAACCCAATCAGAATCATGTAGCATGCAATAAACAGAATCAACAAATGAACCGCAGTGTTGGTTAAAAGCTAGTGTAATAGGAATTCTATATTTATAACAAGTTTTTAAAAAATCATACGTAGAATTTCATCTAATATCAATTTCCTCAGGCATCAATATTGGTGCCAGTCCATTTTCTTGACATTTAACTTTAAATTCTCTAATTCTCGATCTACGATTATTTCCTTGAATAAAACCAACATCAAGAAGAATTTTTTCAATATAAAGCTCAAAAAACTCAAGACCATATTTTACAATTAAATTATATATATAACATGCACACTTAATATGAAAAATTTCAGGCAACGGCGGAGATAGCGTAGATTTTAATTTTTTTATAGCAGTATTGTTGTTAGAAGCATTATCAAAAGCAATACATAAAATTTTATTTTTGATACCATAATATCCGACAACTTTAACAATAGAATCAACAATAAAATCTCCAGTATGTTTACGATCTTCATCATATAAAAAAGCAAGAATACGTTTTTGCATCACAAAATTACTATCCATCCAGTGACAAGTAACGGTTAAATAATCATTTTTATTTACATAACGACCGAGATCAGAAGTTAAGGTCAATCTACATTGAATATTTTTTAACAATATTGATAAATAAAAACAATATTGTGAATGAAGTCTAAAAATATCAGACCGACAAGTACTTCTAGGAATACTGTTAAGCATAGGATTATAAATTGCTTGTATATGATGAATAAAAGCATCAGAAGAAGGAAAACTAAAAGTCAAACAACCCACAGCTACAATTTTAGCTATTTCTTCCCGCTTCCTCAATTTATTTTACTTCTTCGTTACCTGACTGGTTGCTGGGTCCATTCTAGTTTGCGTTGTCCCACCAACATCCCCACCACCTCGTGCAATATTTAACTCTCTTTCGTGAGCTTCACCTATATGTCTCATCAACGTACCCGTACCCCCTTGCTTGCCTCCGCTTCTATGCTTATATATTTGTTGACAAATATTGCATTGCACCTCAGTATCTGATATACATTCAAAAATTGTCATGCAACACTAGTTGTTTTACGAGGTCTTGCAGCACGGGGAGGACGGGGATGGAGATTAACCGATTCAGATCTAATGTTAGCATTTCCTACTGCGGGTGTCTCACCAATATTTTCATTATCTCGTCTAAATTAACCGCATCTACTTCATTTTCTTCTTCTATACCGTAATTTTCCTGAGCTTCTACATAATCCATATCGTGAGCACCCATACCTATTTCTTCCTCAAAAGGTGTACCAAGTGGTACCGGAGGCGAAGGCACACGAGTATATCTACTACTTGAACTATCTCTACCGCTAGTAATTCATTTTTTACTACCACTACCGCTTTCGGGACAAAAAATTTTAATACCTTTAGTAGTGAGGTTTCTTAATTTATCCATAGTATAAATTAAATTAAACTAAAAAAATTCAAAATACACAAATATAATAAAATTAAATATTAAACAATTAATACAATAAATAAAAATTAAACGTAAGAGATGGAACGACAATACAAAATTTTAAAAGTATCCGAAGGTTGCGACTTTAGAAACTTCTGCTCGTACTTTGTAAACGCAAAATTAAAAAATTAAAGTGAACACTTTAAGAAATTACATATATTGAATATTTGAGAATTGAGAATTGAGATTTGAGAGAGAATGAGATTTGAGAGAGTGAAAAATTGTGTGAAAAATGATTTGAAGGTGTAGGGTATTTATAAAAAAAAATTGGGATTAAAAAATAATTTTTAAAGTAAAAAAAAAAAATCTTTTTAAGAAATGGGCCCAAACTAGCCATTTGGACCCAAAAACGGCTATATAGCCGTTGGGCCAACGGCTAGTTTGGCCCAAAACCCAATTTTTTTTAATTTTTTTTAAAATAGATTCCAGGCCGGATCGGGCCGGTTAACCGGCGGGCCTGGACCGGGCTTGGTCCGGGCCAGGTTAACCGGACCCAAATTAAAAAATAATCGACTCGGGGCCCAGAACCCTAAAGCCCTAGGTCTTATCGGGCCGGGTCAAACCGGGTCGGGTCCTTTAAGTGGGCCGGGTAGGGCCGGGTCAGCCCGACCCACTTGACAGGCTTAAACTCAAAGTGATCGATCGACGATTCGGGTCGGGATGAACGCAATACCAATGTCATGCAATTGCAAAGACTCAATTGAAGTTGTTGTTGACCCTATGAGCTCATTCATTCACCCCTAGTTCCACCTAAATCAATTTAGGTAATATTAATCCTAACACTAAGTTAATGAGAGCTCATTTTAACTCAGAGTGATCTATCGATGATCCGGGTCGGGATGAACTCAATACCAACGCCATATAATTGAAGTTGTAGTTGACCCTATGAGCTCATTCATTCATCCCTAGTTCCACCTAAATCAATTGCAATGAAATCTGTTGGAACAAACGACTGAGCTGGTGGAAATTTCTAATAGATATTCACATCTGTTGCAAAAGATGGTATAATTGATTTAATTATCAAATAGACATTTAAATTTGTTGTGACAGATGACTGAGCTGTTGGAAATTTTCAAACAGATATTGGTATTTGTTGTAATAGATGATATATCTGATTAATTATCAAATGAACATTTGCATCTGTTGTCACAGATGACTGAGCTGTAGGGATATTTAAACAGATATTGATATCTGTTGTAACAGTTGACATATTTAATTATCAAATGGAAAGAGATTTTTAAACAAATATTTGTATCTGTTGTAACAGGTGACTGTGCTGTTGGGATTTTTAAACAGATATTTCTATCAGTTGCAACAGATGACATATCTGTTTGAAAATCTTTTTTTTCTTTCAATTTTAAAGCAAACTTCTGTCCGAGTAGATAAAGTAATAAGTAAGTACTACAAAATGCGGTAAAAAATGAAGAGTTTCTTTTTCTTGGATAACTCAAAAACGTGTTCATTGAGTAGTCTTATCTAGTCTTTTCAATGTCACAAGTCTTCCTCGTGCCCCTCAAATTATTAATGAATATTAATTATATTAATTAATGAATATTGAAACTCACGTCTACATACACGATACATCTAGAATTATCTCATCTCTCCACAGCTCAGCCCTAAATTTATTTTATTTATCTCTCATTTTTTTCCCCTCATCTTTAGCTTAGGGTTATCACAACCTTTTTTCTCTTTTCTCTTCTCTTTCTCAATAAAATCCTTTCGGATTTAAATCGATTCATATCTTTCCTCGACTGAAATTGTTGTTTTAATCTCCTTTTGACGTTAAGGTATGATTCACTATTGCTCTTTCATTCTCGTCTTCTTCTTTGCAAGTTATTTACTGTAACACCCCGTATTCAAGTACGTGTATTGGCGTATTCAAGTACGTGTATTGGTCTTATTTATATGAAATTAATTTTTTTATTTTATTTATACCGGAATTTGCCCGTCGATGGTTCCATACAAAGTTTATTGAATAAGCTTTCCAACAATATAAAGATTTCCAAAAACGGATAGGTTTCGGATATAATCGAGCACGTTTGAAACTATAAAACGGTGGCCGGGATATTTGGAATAGTAAATGTGCAGGAAAATTTCCTGCACACAAACTACTGAGGCCAGCCAATTTTTTTAGGTCAACTTTTAGCAATCATAACTCCCTTAATATAATGAACTGGGAGAGATGCGACCTATGAGAAGAAAGATCTTTGCGTCTTCTTTCCAATGCAATTGGTTTCATCCAAATCCAACGTCTGAGTAAGGAGTTATTCTCGTTTTACTTCAGCCTATCAAAACAGATTTTTAGGGTCAACTTTAAACGACCATAACTCCTTGTACAGGACGAACTGGGTGTCCTACTTTATATGAAATGAAACCCTTTGAGTTATCTTTCCAACGATACCAATTTAACCCAAATCAGATATCGGATCAAAGAGTTATGGTCGATCTACTTTAGCTTATCAAAACAGTCCATCAAAGGACAGATTTGACATTATTTAAATTTTAAAGGCACTTTGGTCATTCTCTATGATATTATGGACGGGAATATGTGTATATACACATGTATATGAGTTCAAAAACTCATTTTCATCATCAATCATTGAGAAAGAACAAACCCTAGCCAAATTTGACCTTTAAATTACTTTTGATTCAACTGTAGAAATTCCAAAGTAATCCGATAACTGCGTTTGTCATCTCGAGAGCTTCGAACGGCACCTATTATTTGTGCAAACAGGATTGCGTAATCAAGAGGTGAATTCTAAGGTATGAATATTTTTTGCCTTTGTTCTCTTCCATATGTATATGTGTGATAGAGGATTATATGTATTGGTTGTTATTGAAAGGTGATGAAAATAGGGTTATGGACTATTTTGCATGGTTTGGTTGTATTGAATTGTGGAAGGTGGATATGGTAATTGAGTTATGGAAGGTGGATATGGTAATTGAGTTATGGAAGGTGGATATGGTAATTGAGTTATGGAAGGTGGATATGGTGATATACTATTGAATTGATGATTATTTATGTCTATGGCTCAATTTGGTTTAATGGATTGGTTGGAAGGATAAATGAATCCAAACTTGATATTGGAGGATGTTGTATGAATATGCATGGCATGTGAATGTAATTGGAGTATAAGAGGGTTAAGTGACGCCCTTTATGGTGTAATTAAGGCTTACTACTTAACCACTAGTTTGGTGAATTCAAATAATTGAATTGTGACGTTTGGTCGCTAATACTAGATTGCTATATATGTTCATTGTAGATAAGTAATCCGAAAAGTCGAGAAGTCCATTTGGGACTAGTATTGAAGGTTGACAGTCAGGTATGTAAAGCATACTATATACCATATCTTTGGCATAAAAGTGAACAATTGTTCTATTTAGAAAGTTTCCAAAGTTATTCAGTAACATGTGACCCATAATGATTTTGTATGATGTCCTACGTTACCAATGAACTTGTTTCCACCCTACAAGATGTCAAGACATTCCAATACTTACTTGTTTTCCAAGTCTTACATATTTATTGCACTAATGAATGTCAGAAGGTATCCGGTTACTCGAACAAGATCCATGTGCTATTAATGACTCCAAAACGTTTCATTGATATACCAATAAGTTCCTATTTCATTGTTATGGCATTGATGACTCCAAAACACTTTATTGATGTGCCAATGAGTTCTTACTTCATTGTTATTGCATTGATGGTCTATTTATATGTCTCTTATTGATGTATCATTATTTCAAAGTATCAAAAATGTGGTGGCGACCGAAATAACAATCTCAAAGATTAATTGAACTAAGTGATGGAAGTTCTCTCTTATCGGGTGGTATCCCAGGGGCATAAGCCTATCATGGGTCGATCCCTATTTATGTGTTTATGGGTGGTATCCCAGGGGCATAAGACTAGCATGGGTCGATCCCAGTTGATATGTACTGGGGGCAGCCTAATGGTCACAGTACAGTACAGTAATGATTACAAAGATGATAAGAACGAAGGTAAAGTGATTGAATAAATACAATATACAGGTTGTCACAAGTTCTAGTAAGTGTGGTCCACTCCTATTACGATTTATTCACTTGTTTCTGATTTCTATTGAGCTCCTATATCATATGTGATTATCTACAGCTTTACATACTCAGTACATATTTCGTACTGACGTCCCCCACGGGGGACCTGCATTTCATGTTGCAGGCACAGGTACCTCAGGTTATACACCGCACAAGTAGGAGCCAGGATATCCAGCTGCTTTTGCTGAGCTCCAGTTTGCTTCGGGACTTTCCGTGTCATATCCAGTCACTTTTGGTATTGTATAGAAGTTAGTTATATGGCGGAGTGTGTCCCGACCTTAGTTAAACTCTGTGTATTATTTAGAGGCTTTGTAGACCTAATGTACAGTCAAGGTGGTATTTTGTTAATAGACGTGATGGCTCCAACGGCCAAGTATTGTATATACATATATATGTGTGCTCGAGCTTATACAGGTGATTATTTCCTTTTATATGCGACATGATGTTATTCGAATTTCGGGTTGTCATAGAGGTATGCATGGGAAGTATAAGGTTATGAGCTGGTTCTCCCGGGCCTCCTCGGTTACGGGTGCCAGTCCGCCCCAATAGGATTTGAGGTGTGACATTTACATCTGTTTTTTATTTAATTACCATTTACCCATATGATATTTATTTAAAAAATTTGAAGGAACTTTTAAGTGTTGAATAAACGAACCAAGAATTTTTATTACAATATGCAAAAAAGGTGTTATGTTGGGAGAAGTTTAAAAGCCTTGTTGGAAGTCTCAATTTTTTGTATGTATTTTGTTTGTTTCTTTGTTGTTTATGTTGTTATTGATGTTGTTAGTGGGGTTGGCGTTGGTTGAAGTTGTGGTGTGGTGTTGTTGATGATGTTGAAACAAAGGATGTTGCTTCTTTGATGTTGATGATGTTGGAACAAATGTTGTTGTTGTTTTGTTGTAGATGTTTTTTATTTGTTGTCTCTTTGTAGTTTTTGTTGTTGTTGATGTTGCAACAGATGGAGCAACTGTTGGAACAGATCAAACCACCAGCAAGGCTGGTTTAATGTATTCCAACAGACTCCAAATCTGTTGCAACAGACTCCACATATGTTGCAACTGACTCCACATCTGATGCAACAAACTCTACATCTATTGAACAGATGAATAATGTTCTTTCTATGAATTTAATTTTTTCCTCTTCTTTTTAGATATAAGGAACTGCCAGTTGATCAACTTTTGCCCGACCATCACAAGAAGTTGCAGTAAAGATGAGTTCGGAGGAATAAGTTGCATGCAGATGGAAACACTTCATATGTGGGAGGTATGTATTACTGATAATGTTATCGTGGAAACACACATAGAGTACACTGATTTTGTGAATGTTGTTTTTACTGATTAGTCATAGATCATTCAAACAAGATATCTGTAATTTTACAGTTAAGTTTGGTAGGCCCGAACTGATAAGGCTGAGGGACCATAAATATGGTTCTGATACCCTGTTAAGATTTAATGTCGGTTGTTGCTCATGTTTATTTGTCAAGCATTGTGAAGGGATCTAGTTTTGGTGTCATTGTAAAGAGATTCAATAGCGATTGGACTAACTTTTAGGGTGCATTGGACTCTGAGAAGGCCTTTGAATCTTAGCAATGCATCTAACAAGAACGAAAGACCAATATAGTCATTGCCCTAGCCAAAATTTATATGGTTGGGTTGCTCGGGGTGATGATTATACGTCAGTAGGTGCGGTAGGAGAATGCCTTCTAGGGAAAATGGGTGGTTGATGAAAGACTATATCATCTGAGAGCTAATTGAAGAGGATACATAAGGTAGAAAATTAACTTCTAGCGAATCTGGCCGATGAAATTATCTTAAAACATGAGAAATTTGTATCAAGTGCAAATATGAAAGTGTATCCGATAATGAAAAATCTGTCTGTTGTCTCTCTGAAAGAAAAATAATGCAGATGATCACTTTGCTAGGGAGTTGCGACTAGGTAGCGTGGTCAGGATTATCACCTAGATAGAAAATAGCAAAATACCAAGAAAGGCGCCTTGAGAGCATCGAGGGTTGAAATGTTGTATAGTAAGTCTAGAAAACTTCCACCAACAGCAACTGCAGTTAAAGTAAGGAGTCTAAGCGAAGGTGGCAATTTCTGAATTTTAAATTGCATCTCATGCCTTCTTGTTTATGGTTCCGATTAGGTCCACTATTGTTGACCTGATCGGAACCACAAACGTGATTGAAGGGCAAATTGAGTATCATCACTTTGATAGCAATAAGGTTATAATTGATTGTGTTTTATAGCCTTAGTATACTTTCAACATTTCTTGGAGAAGATCAGTGGCTTGCTCTAGTTTGTTAATATCGATAATTTTTAAGCTTGCCTATAGCTTGCTGATTCTATATTCAAGATGGTTGTTGTCTTCTTCAAAGTTGGTCAAAAGTTTCTGATCTCTTGTGAGCTCGATCAGGAACACCACCTTCAAAGTTGTGGCATTTTAGAAGGCTTTCAGAACACTTTCTTCAAAAGCCTTAAAGGATTCATGGAGGGTCGTTGTGTTTATTTTAGGTCAAAATGTGTTGATGCACACTGAAGATGTGGTCCCAGTAGTTGAACAACGCACTTTTATCAAGCATTGCTCAATGCAGCTTTCTCAACCAGTTTGATAAATTAATAAGCAAGGAGTTACGTAGCGTGTGATCTAAATCGACTCTACCAAGCCTATCAAACATTACGTAACTCCTGGCTCATTACCCTATCAAAAAAATTGGCTTAAGTTAGTGCACAAATCAAACGAGCTAAATCTCTTGGAATTTTTGCTAATCGCTCTTCTTCAATATAGATGACAAGATATCCTCTATGCAAAAGTCTACACCGTCGCTAGAAATATTTGCCAGGGTGCAAGTATTCAGATGGCATCATCAGTAATCACTCAATATCAAATGATATTGAGAGATTCCTAGTCATGCCTTCCAAAGACTTTTGCTACGACAAGAATTTCTGTTGATGACAAGATATCCGCCATGCAAAAGTCTACACCGTCAGCAAAAATTCTTGACAGAGCGAAATTCTTCAAAAGGCATTATTAATAATCTTTCAATAACAAGGAAGTCTTGTACGAAAGTCTTCAGAAGACATTCAAAAGTAAGGAAGTGTTCAGCAATAACTATATGCTGATTATCATCAACAACCTCACCAGATTCAGTCTTCGTACAAAAGAAAAGGCAAAAATATTTTCATTTGCATTCGCATGTTATTTATTTAACAAACCAAACAAAGATGAATTAAATGCTAGATTTAGTTCATCTTTGTTTGGTTTGTTAAATAAATAACATGCGAATGCAAATGAAAATATTTTTGTCTTTTATTTTGTACGAGGAGTGAATCTGGTAAGGTTGTTGATGCCGTAATTATGTGTAGTCATTTCTTAAAACTTTTTATTTTCGATTGTCTTCTGAAGACTTTCATACAAGACTTCCTTGATGTTGAGATATTACTAATGTCTTCTGAAGACTTTCGCTCTGGCAATAATTCCGCTGACGGTGTAGACTTTCACATGGCAGATATCTTGTCATCAGCAAAAATTCTTTCTGTAGCGAACGTCTTGAGAAGGCATGACTAGGAATCTCATAATATCACTTGATATTGAGAGATTATTGATGATGCCATTTGAAAACTTGCCAAGGGCAAGCATTTCTGGCGACGGTGTAGACTTTTGCATAGCAGATATCTTGTCATCTATAATTGGAAAAGAGCGATCAACAGAAAGGCTGAGAGATTTAGCTCGTTTAATTTGTACACTAACTCTGTCAAATTTTTTTGATTGGGTAATGAGCATGTAGTTACATATCATTTGATAGGCTTGGTAGAGTCGGTTTAGATCACACGCTACGTAACTCCTTGTTCATTAATTTATCAAATTGGTTGAGCAAACTGCATTGAGAAATGCTCGATAAAAGTGTGTCATTCAACTGTTGGGACCACATCTTCAGTGTGCATCAACACATTTTGACCTAAAACAAACACAACGACCCTCTGTGTATCCTTTACGGCTTCAAAAAAAGTGTTCTGAAGGTCTTCTTCAATGCCACAACTTTGAAGGTAGTGTTCCTGATCGAGCTCACAAGAGATCAGGAACTCTATACCAACTTCGAAGACGGCAACGACCAGCTTGAATACATAATCAGTAAGCTGGAGGCAAGCTTAAAAATTATCAAAATTCACAAACTAGAGCAAGCCTCTAATCTTCTCCAAGAAATGTTGAAAGCATGCTAAGGCTATAAAACACAATCAATTATAACCATATTGTTATCGAAGTGATGATACTCAATTTGCCTTTCAATCACGTTTGTGGTTTCGATCAGGTCAACAACGGTGGAATCGAAACCACAAATAAGAAGGCATGGGATGCAATTTAAAATTCAAAAATTGCCGCCTTCACTTAGATTCCTTACTTTAACTGCAGTTGCTATTGGCGGAAGTTTTCTAGACTTACTGTAACCTTCGATGCCCTCAAAGCTATTTTCTTCGTCTTCTGCTATTTTCTATCTAGGTGATAATTCCGACCACGCTACCTAGTTGCAACTCCTAAGAAAAGTGTCTATCTGCATTATTTTTCTTTCAGGGAGACAACAAACGAATTTACATTACCGGATACACTTTCATATTTGCACTTGATTCAAATTTCTCATATTTTAAGATAATTCTATCGGCCAGAAACGTTAGAAGTTTCTTTCTACCCTGTGTCTCATCTTCAATTAACTCTCAGATGATATAGTCTTTCATCAACTCCCTTTTCCCTCACAGGCATTCTCCTTCGTCTCCTTCTGGCATATAATCATCTTCTCGATCAACCCTTTCATATAAATTTGGGTTAGAGAAATTTCTATTGGTTTTTCGTTCTTGTTTGATGCAGTGCGAGGCTTCAAAGATCTTCTCAGAGTCCAATGCACACTTAAAGTTAAGTCCAATCACTATTGGTTCTCTGCAATGACACCAACTATTGATCTCTTCTCAAAACTTGACACGCATAAACACGAGCAATAACCATCAGTAATTCCTAATAGGGTATTTGTACCATCTTCATGAGGCCCTCAGACTTATCAATTCGAACCCATCAAACTTAACTGTACAATGCAGGATTTTGTTTGAATGATCAGTGCCTAATGGGTTAAAAACTACATTCACAAAAACATTATACTTTGTGTGTGTTGTCCCGGTGACCTTATCAATAATACTTCTTAACTCACACACATATGATAGTGGATCCATCTGCACGCACCTTATTCTTCCTAGCCCATCTATGACTTAAATTGAATAAACAGATGTCTAGTAAGTTGCAACAGATGCCACATCTGCTGGAAAAGCAAACTGATATATCCATCTGTTGTAATAGATTGTCAATATGTTGTAAGTTATCTGACAAATGGAATATATTTTGCAACAGATTACCCATCTGTTAGATTTATTTTAAAGTAATTTTCTTTTCTTTTCGAAATATAATAAAAAGATAAAATGTTGTATTTAGATCCATTTTTTTTTTAATTTACATATTCGAAAAGTCACCAGTTTTATTTAATTAATGGATATGAACAGTCGTGGCTTTTTGTTTGACTAACCATTTCCAATTCAATCATTTATAAATAGGTCCCTCCTTACTCGTTCATTCTACTACACTTACAAATATGGTTGATCCAGATTCGTACAAAAAGATTCATATCGAGTCCTTGCAGGAACTTCAAAGGCAGCTTGATGAACTCCAGAGAGATTTGGCCGACTTCAGAGCAAGGCTGAGGAGGGCCCTGCTGCTGCCGGATGAAAATTGTCTGGTTGACAATACTAATGGTAATAATAATAATAGTAATGATAATAATAAGTAGTAATAATAATTAGGTTATGTTTTTTTTTAGCGTATATATGTATTTTCCTCCTTTTGTAAATTAGATCAACCCAAGGGATTCAAAAATCTATGGTTGGTTGTCGACTTTGAATTTTTAATTCTTATTTAGTATTTAATTATGATTCTTGCTTATTCCTTATTCGCAACATGTCGACAGAGGTTAATCTGATGCGACAGATCGATCATATATTGTAACAGACGGTTATTAATAAAAAGGATTATTGTTATTGAGAGGGTGAAAAGACATGTCATGACTTTCCGATTATTTAATATGAAGAACGGTTCGTAAATAAATAATAAAGAAATAAACGATAAACAAAATTTTATAACCGTAACAAAACGGTTATTTAATTTTAATAACTAACCGTGACTCTTCGACATATTTATTTTCAAATCTATTTTTAAATTTATATAATAAAAGTCACCAAATTTGGATTAAAGATATGTTGATTATTAGAAAAGAGAGCTTACATGTGCAACAGATATATTATCTGATGCAACAGATTATAGATTTGTTGCAACAAATGGTATATCTATTGTAATTCAAAAAAAATGGTTACTGAAAAGAACTTATCAAGTCACAACTTTTCACAGTAATCAAAAAGCCACCAATATTAACAAATAGAGGTGAACAGTCGCGCCTTTTTGTTTTTGAATCTATTTTTTTAATTTATATAATAAAAAAGTCACCAAATTTGGATTAAAGATAAAGATATGATGATTATTAAAAAGATATATGTTGCAACAGATAGTAAATTTGTTGCAACAAATTTTATATCTGTGGTCACTGATGGGTTATCTGATGCAACAGATATATAATCTGTTGCCACAACTCATAAAAATGGTTACTGAAAAGAATTTTATCAAGTCACAACTTTTCAAAGTAATCAAAAAGTCACCAGTATTAATAAATGGAGGTAAACAGTCGCGCCTTTTTGCCTAACTTATTAAAATTCAATCCTCTATAAATAGGTCCCTCCTTACTCGTTCATTCTACTACACATATCCATTTATTTCTTGCTCTTGTCTTTCATATTACACCTTCAACTACTTTCTCTTCAAGAACTTGATTGTTTTTTCCTGTCTCTGGTAAGTTTTTTTTCTTATTTTTTGTGTAAATATACGTTGTATTACTTTCAGATTCTTTTTTTTACTTTTGTTTTTGCCCTTTTTAATCAATTTATGCGTATTCTAGATATGCGCGATCCAGTGTCGATGTCGCTATTTTACGAGATGACCTACGGGAACTGCAGAGTGGGAGTTGGTTGTTGTCAGAGTAAGGATATTGCGGGAGATCCGCAGTATAAGAAGGACGTTGTTGCTGCCTGTCGAAGATGCGGCTGGCGATAATAATAATAATAATAATAATAATAATAATAATAATAATAATAATAATAATAATAATAATAATAATGAAGAATCTATTAATGATAATTAGATTATTTTGTTTCTTCTTTCTTTCTAAGTTTGTATATGTATTTTTATTTATTTTAGTTTAGTAAACAAATTATGTTTGATCAACTTTAACCGTTTTAATTCATATTTAATTTTCATTTCGTCTATTATCTTCACAACAAACATGTTGATGATTGGACGTAAGGAGTAATTTTGAATCCAGTAGCAATGGCAAGATTTAAGATTTATCTGTTGGATTTGTGGCAGGGGCTGATTTAGGTTGTTCCAAACAGACTACTCATATGTTGCAACAGATAACTAGTCTGTTTCAACATATAACTTCCTCCGTCTCAAATTACCCTACCCGTCATGTCACATTGATTAAGAAAAATAATTAATAACATGCCTAGTTTACCATAATAACCTTATTAAATGATGTTTACATTTTAATTTGAAGAAAAAGTGACTAATGCAAAGGATAAAACATGGAATTTTTTTTATCTCTTCTTGATTAATAAAAAAAGACAAGTAAAATGAGAAATCAAATTAAGAAATTTGGGACGGGTAATTTGAGACGGAGGGAGTATTTAATTTTCATTCTGTCTATTATATTCTCAACAAACATGTCGACGATTGGACGTAAGAAATACTTTTGAATCCAGTAACAATAGCAAAACATATTGGTTATCTGTTGGGTTTGTGCAGGGGCTGATTTGTGTTGTTCCAAATAGATTAATCAGTATGATGCAACATATAATCAGTTTGATGCAACAGATAATCAGTCTGATGCAATAGATAGCTAGTCTGTTGCAACAGATTACTCATCTGATGCACCAGATGAGTGATCTGTTTAAATTATGGGCACTTATGTTGGATTCATGATCGGCTTCTATCTATTGTTAGAAAAAACAACAGTAACTTTGTAACCTAGATGATAAATTCAACTAAAAATCATAATTTAACTTACCAAGGTCTCTTATGAAGTAATGTCAAAGTGAAAAGTGGTGATGTTCGAAACAAAATTTGACCTAAGAAATTGGTAAAATAGCAACAGTAGCGGTAACAACAACAATGGTCGACAAGAAGAAGATGAAGATGATGATGATAATGAAGCAGAAGATGATGATAATGAAGCAGAAGATGATGAATAAAGCAGCAGCAACAACAATGAACAACAATAATCGTGAAGAGAGAGAAAACAACAACGGATGAGAAGAGAGAAAAACGCATTTGTTTTCCCTCAATTTTCTGTTATATTAACTAACATTTGAATCAAAGTGTAAATTTAAAAACTTTTGGGTTATTTTCAAACTTCTCCAACTTTCTTAATCCATAATAAAGTAATTATCACCTCCACCTAATAATTAAGACTTGTGTCACCTACACCTCATTTTAAAACTCTTTTGTCACCTACAGCCCAAAGCCCCCAGAAAGTTGGGACAAAGTCACAAATTAGTACTCTCCATCAAATTCACCGTAAAAAAATATTCATTATTGTTTTTATCGTAATTTACTACAATAATCATCACAAGTTTTTACATTCACCTCAAAATCATATCCTTGCCATTGTCACTCATCAAAAAATAAAAACTCGAAAAAATCCTTTTGGTCACAAAAATTTGGCCACAATTTGACCACAATAATAAAAAACCTTATTCACATTATAAACTAGTTAGGTTTTAGACATTTTTGCCCTTTTCATCCTAAATTTGAATTTCTAACATTACTTTATTTAAGAACCATTTTCCAATACATTGAAAACTATGCCAATACATAGGAATGAACAATTTATATATTCTATTTTAATTGCCAATTATATAATTAAATAATTATCAAATACATAATTAATGGATGATTATTCGAGCTAATAATCAGTGATTAGTTAAGGTCCATTTAATGAACAAGGGGCAACTCCTATCTTAAGTTTTAGAATTGAACAATTTTTTAATTGGCAATTACATAATTAAATAATTATCAAATGTAGTAGTATGTAATTAAGAAAACAAAAATTAGTTAGTACAAATTTATTTATTAATTGCTAGGTATATTTTTTTTTTTACGTTTGAAGTTGTTTGATTTTAGTTTAATTTTTAATTATGTATAGTTTATATTTTGTACATATTTTGAGAAATTTAATTAAGTTGTTTTATTTGTTTTTTTATCTAGTTTGATTTTATATATTTTTTTAATGAATATGAAAATAGAGTTTTAAAAGTGAATTCCTTAAATAGTCACCCAAGTTTTAAAAAATTTCTTCAAATATCACTTATGTTTCATTTAGGATCACAATATCACTCAACTATCACTTTTTTCCTCAAAAAATACTAAACACCTCAAAAGTCTTCTTCTCTATTAGTTGGCATGTCATGTCATTAAAATTTTCTTACAAAAAAAATACTAAACCTATTTAACTCATCAAACTCATGTAATCAAACTATAATTCTATTTTATTTTTATTTTTTGAAAAAGTGCATTAGTTTATTAAAAAGAAATGTTTATACTTAAATTTTTTTTATTGATACTAAAACTTGACACATATTTTTTCAAAGGTTATTTTTCTGAATGGTCACTCACATTTTTTGAATTCCCTACAAAAATTATTTTTATCTTTTTAGAGAAAATAATATGACTCAACTATCATTATTATCCTTGAAAAAAAAATATTCCATACGTCCCTTTCTCTTCTGGTAGGCCATGTTATTAAATTATTTTTTGAATAATAGAACTATTTAAATCATCAAACTTATTTAGCCAAAATTATATTCACATTCTTTTCTTTTTAAAAAATATATTAATTTATTAAAAAGAAATTTTCATGCTTAGAAATCTTTTATCATTAATCTTTCAGATTTTTCTAAAGTTATTTTCTTGGATTGTTATCAATGTTTCTGGAGTTGCTTATAAAAATCACTTTTTGTTTTTGGCTAAGACAATAATGTCACTCAGTTATTAATATTTTTCTCGAAAAAAATACTAATATCTCAAAAGTTTCCTCCTCTTCTAATTAGCATGTCATATTTGTAAAACATTATATATATATATATATATATATATATATATATTAATTCAGCACACTCATTTAACCAAAATAAATAATTTTATTTTTTAAAGAAAATATATTAATTTATTAAGAAGAAATTCTCATGCTATTTTGCTAGATGAACATTCAGATTTTTATATAATTGCCTACAAAGATCGGTTGTTTTCTAAAGAAAATAATATCACTAAAGTAAATAAGTTATATAGAGATTTTAATTTGCATGTAAAAGTGTGTTGAGTTGTCATTAATGAAATATTTACCAGTTCTAAAGTGTGTTGAGTTATCGTTATAGAAATATTTCACAAATTATATTTAAATATTATTTAATTATATAGTTTAATTCTATATAAATATAATAATTTAAAAATAATTAATTGAAGGTTAGTTTAGTACGTAATATATATAGGTAATGATTTGTAATTTATCAAATTGGCGTAACATAAAGGCGAAAGACTTATATGATGAACACTTATATCTCACACTCTTTGGTTCGACATATGTGAACTATATGTATGATTTCTATAATGTGACGGTGTTTATCAGGTCTAAAGTATGTTGAATTTTCGTCATTGCAATATCTTACAAATTATGTCTGAGAATTATTTAAATATATATTTTAATTTTATTTAAACATAATACTTAAAAAATAACTAATAGTGGTAAAAATAATTAATTGAGTTGTTGTTATTACAATATCTTACAAATATAAGTAATGATACCCTGGGTATGGAGAAAACTCTGTTGGGAGCGCCACCCCCCGAATGGGGCCCTGCCCGGTGTGAATCCGGATTAGTCGGGCTCCAATGCGAGTACCGAACACCGGATGGGAAACCAAAAAAAAAATGATTCACAATTTATCAAATCAGCATAACATAAAGGCGAAAGACTTGTAGATCAACACTTATTTCTAATTCTTTTTGGTTCGACATATATGAACTATATGCATGATTTTATAATGTGTTGACATTTACCAGTCTAAAGTGTGACGAGCTATCGTTATTAAAATATTTCACAAATTATGTTTAAAAATTATTTTAATATACAGTTTAATTTTCTTTAAATATAAAAAATGTAAAATAATTAATTAAAGGTTAATTTGATAACATTATAAGTCATGATCTATGATTTATCAAATCGACATAACATAAAGATGAAAGACTTATACAGTCAGTCAAATTTAATTGTCATATGAAACTTTGGTTCTTGAATAATTTAGCACAATTCATTAGATATTTTATAAATAAGATTATTATTAAAAGATTAAATAAAAAATAACATTTAATTGCCCTATGAATCTTTGGTTCTTGAATAATTTAGCACAATTCATTAGATATTTTATAAATAAAATTATTATTAAAAGATTAAATAAAAATAACATTTAATTTCCATACGAAACTTGGGTTCTCGAATAATTTAGCACAATTCATTAGATATTTTATAAATAAAATCATTATTAAAAGATTAGAGAAAAAATAATAGGTTTTCGTATATGTATGTATTATGTTTTTCGAAGAAATATAGGGAATAAAAAAGCTTTAATTACTTGACTTGAAAAAAAAAAGAAAAGAAAAAACTTTAGTTTATTTGAAGGATCTTCGAAAAATGGTTTGAATTTTTTATACTTTATTAAAAATCCCGCAATAGATAAAATTATTTAATTTTAAATAAGCAAATGTTACACGTGCAAGGCACGTGCGGTTACACTAGTGTAACTAATTTGTTTTGAACTTTTGTTATATTTTCGATATGATTTAGCAAAATTCAGATGAAATTTAATTTTTAATTAACTTGATATCATCCATTTCCTTTCTTTTTATTTCTCAATATTTACTTCTTGTAATTTTATATAATTGCTTATATTTTTATTTTTTATATCTTTTTTTTTTCATTTAGCAAAACTGATTAACTGTATTATTATTATTTTAATTTTGAATTAAAGTAGAATTACATTGTTGAATGAGGTTATAGACTCATGTTTTCTTGTATTTTAAATTATATTTAATTAAGTTACATGAAAAGTTATTAATACATAATATACGTACCTTAAATTCATTAATTACTAGGAAAACTGGCCGTGCCTCGCGCGGTGATAAAAATTTTATTATTTTTTTTGATCAATTTTATATTTACTTTAGATTTATTTATGTTGTGGTCGTCCTAACTCTTCATTCGTTTATGCAGTATAAGAAAGTAAGTTTTTTTTTTCAATTGTTGATAGGAAGAATGATGAATTCAAAGGTTAGTGGTGATTCAATGTCATCATGAGCAGTACATGTCCATAATCAGGCTTGAAGTTAGACCTGTTGTCCTTTTCTAATCCCAGTTTGTCTGCTATCGTCTGAATAAAATTCAAACACAGCGACAACCAGTCAATATCAATACAATTTTATCAGAGCACCGGGTAAAAAGAGGCAATAATTGGAATCTTCCACTTGCATATTTCTCCCACTGTACACGTATCACCTCCAATACATTCACATTTCCATTTTCATCTCCAATGAACCGCTTGGTCAAAACCTCGTAGGATCTTGGGTCCTTACCAAACTTTGCAGCAGCTTCCTGATGCCCATAATCTACACGGAAGATACGAGGCCACTACCAACAACAAAAAGCAAAGGACGGGTCACAATGACATTCAGAAATTTGATGAAAAACTCATCAACAGAAGTTCCATGACCACTTTATGACATATCCCAACTTGGACAATAAAGCCAATTCTAGCAACTACCACAGAAAATAAAAAAGAGCAGTTTCTTCAAGATTTAAACTGTCAAAAACCTTGTGTTGCCACTAAAACTATAATGCACATAATAATCATAAAGCAAGAGTCTAATTGATTAAGGAGGTTAAAATCAACTAAAACATTATCAAACCTGTGGCCAAGGATTTCCAGGAGCCCTAGTATTTGGTGGCTGAGGGAGAAGCTCTAGATTAACTATACTGCTGCAGCCATGACGAAAAGATGTTCCTATATAATCTATCCCAGTATCACCTCTACTGATAACAACCACCTTCTTGCCCTTGGCGGAAATGTATTTTTCATCCTGCAGATTGCTATCAAGCAAACTTTTTGTGTTTACGTGTAGAAACTCCATTGCGAAATAGACTCCTGAGAGGTCTCTTCCAGGAACGGGAAGGTCCCTACCATTAAGTCAAGAGTAGTTTGAGTGAGAAATTACAAATTCAGAAAAGATACTAAACCAAAAAGTGATACAACACCATCCATGGTACTCACCTTGGTTTTGTGGCTCCAACATCCAAAACAATTGCGTCGTGATCTTCACAGAGGCAATCAAAGGCGAACGCAGGATCATTTTCGATATTTGCATTGACTATAAATTTCACCCCTTCCTTCTCCATAAGGTCAACCCTCCTCTGAACTACATCAATTTTGTTCGTCTTCATGTTGGGCACACCATACATCATCAGACCACAAATCCTATTAGCACGTTCAAGCGCTGTGACACTATGACCCAATCTATTTAACTGATCAGCAGCAACAAGGCCAGAGGGTCCACTTCTAATAATTGCGACTCTTTTCCTGTTAGAATTAGAACAATTAAAATGTGAGCTATCAAAGTTATGTATGGTAGAGTCTAAATGTCTAACCAACAATGGTATCTACTATAAGGATCAATCAGTACAAGCACGTTTTTTCTGAAAAAGTATGGTACTACTATAAGGATCAATCAGTACTTACGTGCATTATTAACCACTCAGATTGAAGAGACGGTACTAATATTTCAGATTGGTGTATTTCAGTTAAAATACCTGAAGTAGAAAATCCTTGGATAAAACTAGCACTTGGCCCCGGTATTTTACTTATAATTAAAAAAAAAAAAAATTGAAATACGGAATTATATGAATAAGGGAGAAGCTCCATGAAAGGAAAATTAATGATTCATATAAATCGCTTAGTGGGAAATGTCCCGAAGAACATCAATAAACACAATTAAGAAGGAAAAAATTACGAATCCATCAAAGCCTAGCCCAGCCTTGGTAGGGCAGATAAACTCACACTAAATGTTTGAAATTAACCCATATTGACCCGACCCCTTTTAAAACTCATCTTTAAGATCCAATCTTGACCATCTACAAACAACTAAAGTTGCACTTAAATCAAAGCTTAAGAGCTAATCTTTATACCTCTCACACTAAAAGGGCAGGCTGATACATTAAGGCGCCTCATTATGTGTGGGTCAGGGGAAGGGCCAGACCACAAGGGTCTACATTGTGCACTGTATTTCTCACACTTGAATGTCTGAAATTAATTTATATTGGCCAAACCCCTTCTAAAACTCAACTAAAAAAAAACTAATTTTGAGCATCTTACAAACCAATAAACATGAAATTAACCATATTAGCCAAGCCCTTTGTAAAACTCAACTCAAAATTCCAATCTTTAACCATCGAACAAACCATTAAAGTATAAGAGAAAAGACAAGAACCCACCAATATTAAGAGCTGATCACTATACCTCTCACACTAAATGTTTGAAATTAACCCATATTAGCCAAACCCCTTCAAAAACTCAGCTAAATAATCCAATGTTTAATCATCTATCAGACCACTAAAGTTGAAATTAACATCAATAAACACAATTAAGAAGAATAAAAAAGAACCCATAAAATCCTGAGAACTAACTTTATACCTGAGAAGTTTTTCCATGAGCATAGTGAAGAAGCTATGCAGGATGGGTTTTCTCATACTGAAATTAATATATTAGTAAAAACCCTTCAAAATCTCTGCTCAAATATCCAATCTTGACCATCTTACAAACCACTAAAGTTGAAATTACCATCATTAAATACAACATCCAAAGATAATCTTTATACCTGAGTTACAGTCTTGCCATGAGCATAACGAAGAAGCTCTGCAGGATGAGTCTTCTCATACTAAATCTTGTATCTTCCTTCTGGAATCTTGAAATAGGGAACGACTACTATCTAACCTTCTATCCTAATCCCCAAACTCATACTAAATGTTTAAATTAACCCATATTAGCCTAACCCCTTCTAAAATTCAGCTCAAAATCCAATTTTGAGCATCTTACAAACCACAAAACTTGAAATTAACCATATTAGCCAAACTCATTCTACATCTCAACTCAAATCTAATTTTTAGCATCTCACAAACCACTAAAGCTGAATCCAAACCCCTTTTAAAACTCAACTCAAAAATCTAATTTTGGGCATCTTACAAACCACTAAAGTTGAAATTAACCATATTAACCAAGTCCCTTGTAAAACTCAGCTCAAAAATTCAATATTTAACCATCTAACAAAACTGTAAAGTTGAATTTAACATCATAACCACAATTAAGAAGAAAAAATACAAGAACACACAAAAGCTTAAAAACTAACCTTTATACCGGAGTAGCAGTTTTTCCATAAGCATAATGAAGAAGCCCAGCAGAAGAACCTTTCTCATATTGAACCTTGTATCTTCCATCTGGAATGACTACTAACTACCTTCGACCTTATCGTTGAACTCCCACTAAATGCTTGAAATTAACCAATATAAGCCAAACCTCCTCTAAAAACCAGCTCAAAAATCCAATTTTGAACATCTTTCAAACCACTAAAGTTGAAATTAACCATATTAGCCAAACGTCTTCTAAAATTCAACTTAAAAATTCAATCTTTAAACATCTTACAAACCACTAAAGTTGAAATTAACATCAACCAACATAATTAATAAGAAAAAAGACATACTTAAACCCTGCGAAAAAGGGCATGACTACTAACTAACTTTCAATCCTAATCCTCGAACTCACACTAAATATTTGAAATTAACCATCTAACAAACCACTAAAGTTGAATTTAACATCAATAAACACAATTAAGAAGAAAAAATAGAAGAACCCACAAAAGCTTAAAAACTAACCTTTATACCAGAGTAGCGGTTTTTCCATAAGCATAATGAAGAAGCCCAGCAGAAGAACCTTTCTCATACTGAACCTTGTATCTTCCTTCTGGAATAAATACTAACTACCTTTGACCTTATCGTTGAACTCCCACCAAATGCTTGAAATTAACCAATATAAGCCAAACCTCCTCTAAAAATCAGCTCAAAAATTCAATTTTGAACATCTTTCAAACCACTAAAGTTGAAATTAACCATATTAGCCAAATGCCTTCTAAAATCCAGCTTAAAAATCCAATCTTTAAACATCTTACAAACCACTAAAGTTGAAATTAACATCAACCAACACAATTAAGAAGAAAAAAGACATACTAAACCTTGCGAAAAAGGGCACGACTACTAACTAACTTTCTATTCTAATCCTCGAACTCACGCTAAATATTTGAAATTATCCATATTCAGAAGAGAAATGACAGTTGATAGCAAATAGCTTACTCAAATACCCCATGACAGACAGGAAATAAAAACAATTATATTCCTTTCAGAAGAGACGATCTTTCTTTGTCAAATTAGTCGCAGGAGAGGAATAGATTAACATATGATATATCATCAACCGGAGTAGCAATAATTACCACCGATATGCTCTATGCATATATCCTATCAAACAAGGACTTTACCTGCAGGGCGCAACCTATGAAAGCATAAATACAGTTATCAGAAAGGCTGCATGAGTCCACCAGATGGTTGAATATTGGATTATGTCCCTTGGGAGCATCGAAAATGAATGATATTTGGTGATTTCCTGTTTATACAGAAAGTATAAGAGTTGCCGAAGAAACACAAGTACTCAACCATAGTCCTCAAAGGAATGTAGCGGAGAGAATCAGTTACCTCACATATTTTACGAATGCATAACTAAAGGAGGGACGGACAGCTACTTCGGTGAAATTGACAACACGTGGTTGGCAGAAAAAGGGAGGAGTCGAGCCATTTTGAGCTCCCAAATTTGAAGTATCTACTGGAGAAGCCTCTTCTAGTTATGTTCTCATCAGCATAGTGGTCTCTTTTACATGAACAAACACCCTCCATCAAGGAATTCTTTTGAGAAGACTCTCTCTCCTTAAATGCTCCAAATAAAAATAGATAACTCAGTTATGAAATAGACTAAGCTCATATGTCTAAGTAGCAATTTTGCATAGGCATTTAAAAGCAGTCCTGCAACACAAGACACATATTTTACACATCAAAATTTCACATATTGGTACCAGTTATGGAAGGATTTTCACTGAGAGAAGTTAAAATATTAAAAAAACAGATAAATGATGGTCAGAAAACAATGGCAACAATGAGTACATTCTGAGCAGCAATAGTAAGCTCAACAACCATTGTAGGCACAGGCAAAAAATCTTTCCAGAAAATAACAAAAGTTAAGTACATTAATGGATTGAACTCATTTGGAGGCTAAAGGAAAACAACCATGTTGCCTCATTAGGCCTCCCTATGTCTACTGAACTATATTTTGCAAAGATGTTAGGTCATTGATAACCTCATCATCACAAGCCAAAGGCGGAGGAGCTTTTCTAGAGAAGTCACCAAGTATTTTATGTTGCAGCAACCACCCCTGAATCGAGGACGATCTATGAAAGTGTAATCTTAACCGGTTGCCATCCGGATTGAGGTTGTATAAGTTATTTCTCCATGTTAAAAACCATGTGCAAGATCTGAAGTATTTCTCTTAAAGCAAACTCCTTTAGCCACAATTTAGAGGACCCAATAAAGATAAAGATATGCTTAGATACAATGTTAAATTAAATATCGAATTACAAGCTCTTTGCCTATATAAGAACTTTACAAAGTTCCCCAAACATCTACCATAATCCAACAAAACTCATTAATCATCATTATTCACCTGGTTAATTGTGCTTCCAACATATTGACATATGCCAACAGTTCTTGCTTCTCCTCTGCAGTAGCTTCTTGAATTACTGAATCTCTCTGCTTAGAAGCTCTTCACCTATATAAGAACTTTAGAAAGTACCCCAAACATCAACCATAATCCAACAAGACCCATTTTATCAAATAAATCAAAATCAATTTTAAAAAAAATCACCTGGTTAATTGTGGTTGCAACATATTCACATACGCCAACAGTTCTTGATTCTCCTCTGGTTTATCAGATAAATCAAACAGAGCCCATATAAATGAAAGTCAATTTTAAAAAAATCACCTGATTAATTGTGCTTGCAACAAAATGCCAACGCTAAAATGGTGAAATGAGGAAAAGCCGACAGGGAAAAAGGAGAAAGACCGATGATTTTGGTGGATTAATGGCTTTGCTTGATTAATGATGATTAATGCTTGGTAATGACAAAATGATAATTAATGAGTTTTATTAATTAAAAAATAGATGATAACGTATAAAAAAACTCAAAAAAATCAGGAAAAGGATAAATAGACTTCCTGATCATTGGGGCATGCCACATCAGCAGCCTCCAATGATCCTTCTATATATATAGAGAGAGAGAGAGAGATTCTTGTATAAATCAATTTTAGTTGTTCAATAAGTTTAGGGAATAGAAAAAAGTTACTGCATTTACTAAGAAATTTGGAGGAAATTTATTTGAGAAAATGATGTACAAGTCTATGTAAGTCTTTTCACAATTGTGGTCAAATTTGGGCCAAAAAATTGTGGTCATTTAACACTTCCCTAAAAACTCATCCTCTATTAATTTTTCACCCATCATCAATTCCATCATTAAATGATGGAGAATAAGTAAGGAAAAAATACATAAAGTGGCATACTTAAGTATTAAATTACAAAAAATAACAATATTTTTATCAAATTGCATTGTGTAGCATATGTATTTGTATGTATTTGTATTTTTGTAGCAACAGTTTGCAAAAATACAAAATACATATCTATCATAAGGGCAGTAAAAATCATATGTATTTGTATTTTTGTAGCAACAATTTGCAAAAATACAAAATACAACTTGCTATATTATGTAATTATGAAATTGTTGCTATAAAACTCATAATTAAGGAGATAAGTATGTTATTTCTGAATTTTGCCCAATAAGTAATCAATTGATAAAAGATGATAAATTTAATAAAGTAAAGTAATTGTAATAAGAAAAATGGAGAAAAGAGAAGGGATGAAATCAAGAAAAAAGTAGAGAAGTGGGAGTTAATAACTCAAATGGTCACTCCAACTTATGACTTTTCTCTCAGAAAGTCACTCAACTTGGGATTCTTCTTTCAGAAAATCACCTAACTTTGATTTTACTTCAAAAGTCACTTAACTATGAATATTTTACTTACAAAGTCACTTAACCTATTTAATTAATTAACTATTAATTAAAATTTGCTTACATGAGATTTTATTTAAAATCAAAATTCTAAAAAAACTAAAAAATCATTTAAAACATATTATTACATATTCTCATGTTTACTTTATAACCAGCTAAAACTTTAAAATATCATAAATAGTTTATATCAATTCACTTATAATGTTAATACAAATTTTTAAGATTTTCAGAATCATATTAATTTAGCTGATTAGATTTAATTAACTTTCAACGTTTTACTTATTTATGGAATAGATTTTTCAATCATAATGTAATTTTTGTAATACCACTTGTATAATATACCGATGCATCAAATAAATACAATGAGTTTTATTCTTAATAAGTTGACAAAAGGGAACATTATAGATTTTAAACTAAAATGATATGATATAAAACATTAGAAAATGTTATTAAACATTAGTAATATTATAATATATACACTACAACGAGGTAAAATTAGCAGCAAAAATTGTGCAATCAAATGATTGTGATTCTGGGATATTAATTGATGATTTGTATGATTATATATACTTTAGAGTATAGATTAATTATTGGACAAGAAAATTGCAAAAAATAATAGTAAAATCAAAATTCTAAGAAATACAGAGATATAAATCATTTAAATGAATTTTGGACGGGCGGGGTCATTAAATTGATTGCTTAAATGATTTTTTTTATTTCTTAAAATTTTTATTTTAAATAAAAATTACATGTTAGCAAATTTTAATGGAAAAAAATAATTAAATAACTTGAGTGACTTTTTAAGTAAGACACTCATAGTTGAGTGATTTTTGAGTTAAAAGTAAAGTTGAGTGACTTTCTGAGAAAAGAACTCATAGTTGAGTATTTTTTTTAGTAAGAATCAAAGTTGAGTGACTTTTGGAGTAAGAATCAAAGTTGAGTGATTTTCTGACAAAAAAATCATAAGTTGAGTGACCATTTAGGTTATTAACTCAAGAAATGACTGTCAATGGAGAAGAAATGGAATTATTAATTTTTCTTCTTTTTCCCTTAATAGAGTAAGAGAAATCAATAATGTAGTATTTTTGACTTAAACACATAGTTTTTATTTTAATTAATCATTTTTGTCACATCATTTTTAGGGGTAAAAAATTTCATTTTTATATAATTCAGCTGTGTATTAGTTTTAGGGGTAAAAAATTCATTTTTATATAATTCAGTTGTATATTAAGTCACTCTAATAGTTTAGGTTATCTGTATCTCACTCGTAAAGCCAACTACTCAAATTATTGCATCAGTGTGCTTGGATCAGATGCGCAGTCTACTCTCTTTTTTTTTGGTGGAAAAGATGATTCATAACATAATAAGCATAATTGTTTACAAAATAACATGTCCAGAATCCATCAATCTGGGACAAAATCAGCAGAAGTAATTACATATTGGCACTGATTGTTTTGTGCTACATCAATATTCCTAATAACTTTGGTATGTAGTTCCCAGCATGTCTGCCTGTAGTTTCTGCCTGGCATACATTGGAGGAACTACCAAAGTTCGACTCGCTCAAAATTTGTTGCCTGTGAACCATGCTTTGCAAGTGCATCTGCGACTCCATTTTGTTCTCAATAAACATGGCTAACCGCTGGACATCCCAGCTTCCTTAACCTGGACCTTCACTCATGGACAATTCCATTATACAGCATGTTCCCATTTTGAAGGATATTTGCTGTTTGGCCATGAAATTTATCATTTTTATCTTTTATCCACGTCAAGCCATTAATATAACAATCACATTGTACTCCTCATCAGCATCCAAGAAATTCATAGAAATTGGTATAGGCCAGCAGAATGTTGAATTTACCAATGAGTATCCATTCTTGCATCTACTTATAATACTCATTCTGTCCTAAGTTATCCGTCCCAAATTGAGATAGTATATTGATTAAGAAAAATAATTAATAATATGACTAGTTTACCATAGTGTCCCTATTAAATGATATTTACATTTTAATTTGAAGAAAAAGTAATTAATGCAAAGGGTAAAACATATATTTATTTTTTTTGTCTCTTATTGATTAATGAAAAAAGACAAGTAAAATAAAAAATTAAATTAAAAAACTTGGGACGTATAATTTGAGACGGAGGGAGTATTGGGAAGTCAATCTTTCCAGATAGCCACCCAAGGTATTAGACTCTAGGGAAAGGAAATTAAGCAAACAGTATAAAGTCTACATCATTTGGACTTTGGAGGTACTAGATAGAAAGCAACCTCATCATTTCCTTGTGCAAAATAAAAGACAAAAGATACAAACTAAGGCAGGAGCATGAAGTCAACTTTTCTGGAGCATGTAACAATATTAAAAATAATACTCTAATAATTACTGGAGATTTTTAAGATAATTAAACATACATTAACAAAGCAATTTCACACGACGCCTGGACTAAATTATACTGTGGTTAATCGTCCACAATTTACAGTTCAGTAAACTATTCCTTACCGGGGTTGTCTACTGTAGTACTAATGTCACGGTTTGAAGGAATGGCAACTTCCTTAGTTGCACCCTTTTCATCTTTGTTGTCATCCTTCACAGCTAATACTACAAGAGCTACCAGTAATGGAAAACTAATGGTGGTTAATGCCCAATTCGCGATAAGCTGGTTCATGAATGGCACATTATGTGAATCGACTTGCCAAGCAACGGCTCCCCCTGCACTTTGTATTCCTTTATAGAAGCCAGTGTACCTGTGAATACAGATGAGCAATCCAATTTTAACCAATTCTATTCCTCGTAAGCACGAATCAAGTGAAATTATTGTATGCGAATTTACCTGCTGAGAATCTCAGAATCATCTGCCAAGGCTCCTATGACCCAATAGACCATGCTTTGAAACATGGCATCGAGTAATCCATAACTAAAATACAAGACGAAAGGACCTGCAAATTTAGAACCATCCTTGAAATCCAGTAACACTATGTGATCAGGTACGTCATCACGGGAATATTGAAGCTGTTTCGCGAGTCCTCCACCCCAAATTGCTGTAGAAAGCACGCCAACAACAGCAATACCAACCAGTCCCCTAGTCCTCCTGCTCTTAAAGCTGTAGTCCATCATGGCCCCAATGAACACTGACCCAATCATCTGTGCACCCCAATAGAACACATTGTTCAAACCCCTTGTCCTCAAATTGAACAACACCCCGTTAACATTATTGAACTGGTAAGTATAAAAGAAGTTACTAGCCCACGAAGCTGGAACCATCAACAACATCTTCCAGTTCCCAAACAACTTAAGAATCTGCACTAGTTCCACGGACACACTCGAGTACTTAATATTAGTACAAGTCGAACCATCATTCCTAACAACCTTACTAGGATGCAAAATCCCTAAAGAAAGAAACGTACCAATCGCCATAAAAACCATAAATCCAATATATGTACCATCATTAACCGAGGCCGCTGTAGTTCTATTATAATTAGACGCAAAAGGAATAAGACCACCAATAACACCACCCATGTTAAAGATACTCCAAAACATCGATATATAAGTACCTTTCCTATCATGTGGCGGGTACGATGTCATTATAGCTCCCTGTGCAGCCCAGAGAAGGCCAGCACCAACACCAAGAAGACCGCCCGCCACTACAACAAATGCCTGATGCTTTATATGATTGTAATAAAGAAACGACCCAGCATACAATATATAAGTTGAACACCCAACAAACAGTGTCTTTTGTGGACCTAAAATGTTGTAAATTCCACCACCTAATATTCCAAAAATTGTGAAAGCTGTGTAGAGTGCTGTGTTGGCGTTGTTAGCCGCTGTGTGATCAACTTGTCCACCACCACCCATACCAGAAAGGGCATTGAACATACCAGGACAACAAAAACATACCAATCCAATTAAACCAACCTGAACAAGTGGTGAATTGTACCTGAATTTTGAATTATTGGGAGGTGATTTAGGTGATTCTTTTCCATTTTCTTCATCTACGTAAGAACCCATAACGATGATTTGGTCTCGAATTAAACGGGTCAAAAAATGATTAAGAAAAAATGGGTTATGTAATTTGGGAATTTATAGGAATTAAAATGGAAACTTCAATGCGAGGGGGTGTTTTGGTGAGGACAAGATTAATTAATATTCCTTTTATAGTGTGTCACACTCATAATATATAAGTTATTGCGGGTGCATTTTAAAATCAACAAGAGGACCTCGGGAAGATTGAATTGGATGACAATTGGTGCCTCGCTGGGTACATAGGTAATGACAAATAGTTTAAGTTAGTCGTTTCAATTATTAAGAAATGTAGGGACAGGTAGTATTACAGAGACAATTGCTCTCCATTATTTCGGGTTAATTTGATTTCATGTTTTACAATGGTCTTAATTAACCCAGAAAATGAATATTCATTAATGACTTATTTGTGTTTTGTCGATGAGTACCATGTTTGTCTCTGAATATACTTCCTCCGTCTTATTTTACTCGTCACAAATTTTCTAATTTGGTGTTCCATTTTATTTGTCCTTTTTTATTTATCAAGACAAGATATTTTTTTTTTCATATTTATCCTTTGCATTAATTACTTTTTCTTTAAATTAAAATATAAATATCATTTAATAGGAATAATATGGTAAGCTAGTCATGTTATTTATTATTTTTCTTAATAGGTGTGTCATCCCAATTTGGAACGAGTAAAATGGGACGGAGGGAGTAATAACTAACGTTTAAATACGTCACTTTCTTCGTCGTTATCCTCCGAAGTTGTAGGTAATGTTGAGATTCCGCTGATATTTATCTTTGTTACTCTATTTTCTGTATACTTTCCCTTTTAATATGTTTTAGAAAAAAAATGTCATTCTTTCTATAATTAAAAATAATTTTTTTTATATATTTTACTTTTGATAAAATGATATATATATTCTATGTGGTCAAATTTAATTTTTCCTAAAAATAATTACTTCCTCCGTCTCAAATTACTTATCCCAAATTTCTTAATTTGATTTCTCATTTTACTTGTCTTTTTCCATTAATCAAGAAGAAACAATTTTTTTTTTCATATTTTATCCTTTGCATTAATTATTTTTTCTTCAAATTAAAATGTAAATATCATTTAATAGGGATACAATGGTAAACTAGGCATGTTATTAATTATTTTTCTTAATCAATGTATCATTTCAATTTGGGACGGGTAGTTTGAGACGATGGGAGTATTTTTAAAAAAATAAGTTGTTTGGCCATTTTTTGAAAGAAAATATGTGTGTGTGTGTGTTTTTAAAAAAAAAAAAACATTTTTTATAGGAACATCTTAGAGGAAAAAGTTCAAAAAAATATATATATATATGAAATTCCTTGAAGACAGAACTTTTGAATTTTAATATAAAATGAGTAGCGAGAGAAATAGCATATTATACGATTAACAAATGAGTAGATTAAAAAGGAATCCTAAACTTCTTTAATCAAATACTCCACATTTTTTCAACTATATTACACAGTAGCCGGCTTGATAAAATGAGGGGAAGGACCGAAGGACAGCACGTATTAGTTTAGACGCAATAGTTACCTTGTCAGATCATTACAAATATCTTTTCTTATCCATTGATTTAGAACCTAAGAATTAGGACCAACTTTAACTTTTTCCCTCTTTTGGCTCCTTTTGTCTTTATAGTCTTTTTCTTTTCCATTTGACCCATCTTTTCTGATATTTTGGTAAATTTGTTACTCCCTCCATTCCAAATTCCAAATTCGTTTCAAATTAGATGATACAGTTATTAAGAAAATAATAATTGTTAATATAATTTTATTATTTTGTCTTTATTAATTGTGTCATATTGTTAATTCTAATATTGATGGAATTATTATCTGACTGATACCAAAATACTTTTTGCATGAATAATTAGAATTATAAGATTATTAAAGTCTTTGTAATATTTTTCAAGATTTGATAATTCAATACTCGTGCCTAGTAACAAGGAGTAATCAATTACTAAGGGTATGATGAAGAAAAAAATTGTTTTGCCTTGATTAATGAAAAAAACAAGTAAAATGATAAATCATATTAGAAAATTTGAGACAGATAATTTGAAACGGAGGGAGTACTATGTTGTTTATCTAATCCTTCAAATATTTTTTGAGAGTTATGGCCAACTAGTTTATTTTCCCTTGTTTGGGACTTTGGATACGAGTATGAATTAATTTCCGCTCCTACTCTTTTTGTGCCAGCATTTGTGATGTTTTTGGTATAATGGTTCCTTCTTTTAATGCTCTTTTACTTATTTTGTTCCTTCTTTTAATGCTCTTTTTACTTATTTTATTTTTGACAGTTAACACCTACTACCACTTGATTATTTCCCCCTTTCTCAGACATCAGTCTTCATAAATCTGTTGTTTAGATAACTGCATAATGCCATCAATTGTTTTAATTTTCTCAATTAAACTACGTATATAAGATTGATAAAATGAATTAAGAAAATATAATGCTTATTTTTTCATCATTTCACACATTTCTATGTATGCTTTGAGCGGTAAATAATACTCTAGTACCTTGGACATTTTATAAGAAGTGTTAGATAAATGGAGCAAAAGGGAAAAAACAACAATGTACACTAGTGTTGACTTGACTCGTAGGTAAAATTTTGAGCTCCAAAGTCGTTCACGTTATTCTTTTTTCTTCTTTCTAGTCGTTAAAATTAATATTCCAAAAGCTAAATGAGCAAAGGGACCACTGAGATAATGAGACGTATAAATTAGTGTTTTGTCAAACCAATAAAATTGAGGATCAGATACTTTTATAAGAAAAATTGAGGTAAGTGATCGGACGGCTACGGTAAGCTTGTTTGCCTTAAATTTAGAACTATTCATTTTTCAGTAGAACCTGTTAAACGTCGTAATCATTTTGCCATACTGGCAAAATTTGCTATACACAAGGGAAGAGTTATGTCTGTTTTATTGGTAAGGTGAAAAATCTGGTAACCAATCACGATTATGGTGAATTGAATAAGATTTCTTGATTCTTATTTAGCAGTCTCAAGTTTAAGTCGGGATATAGAAATCTCCTATTAAAGAGTCTTTTTTTTTAAATAGGCATTACACGAGTGATACAACGTGAATTTAAATTAGTTGCGATTTCAACACAAATATTAATGTCTGAGAGAACAAAAAAAAGGTTTTTTAACATTTTGCTAGTGGCTGTATTAGGCCGAAACTAAAAGGGCAGCCGGCAAGCCGGCTGGCCGCTAAGAATCTTTTTGCCTTGGCCTTGAAACATAAATTTTCTGAAAGGAAAAAAATAGTGACTAATGTAATTTAACAACTAAACATGACCTAGCAATTAGCATCACATGAATGCCAGACCTTGTGCTAATTAATTTCTATAGCTAAGTTTTACCTGGTTATTATTATAAAATAAAAAAGATAGATTATAGAGTTTGTTTATATGAGTACTCAATTGCAGATATTCCTCATGTAAATTAAATAAACGCCAATACCATTTGTAATTTCGAAATTCTATACTAATATTAGTACAGAATTTGCAGATTATAAATGGTTTAATAGTGTTAAACATATTAAATAAATATTTAGTTACAAATATGAGTCTTGTTTATTTTTATGAAATATGAGTTGTCTAGGTAAAGCGCTAAATATAAATTTTAGACTAACATTAAGAATTATGAGACTTAGAGAAATTAATTAGTATTAAAATATTCTTATTGGCGAAAAGTCGAGAAATTCACCCACAAAAGAAATAGATCTAATCAAGTTAATGTAAGGGTAGAGAATTTGTGCCCATGCACCCACCTAAACCACAAGTATTTATAGATGCTATAGTAAAATTTCGCAAACATCTTAAGAACTCTATGAAAAACAAATTAGGTCTCAACGAGCAAATCAATGTTTTACTACTAATCACATATTTTATGTTCAATAAAAGATTTTTTGTTTTAGCATGACCAAACAAACCAGTCCGATATTATCATGTTAATAAAAAGTATAAATAACATAAATCCCAACCTCAGTAAATATATTTACCTTCTCTCCCATCTTCTTAATTAATTTCTTCTCTCTCCTGATTAATATACATAATTCAGCCGTTATATACATAAGACCCTGTGTATATGAAAATCTAATGATGACGTTTTAATAGGAAATTAACTGATCTTCCTTCTATTTAGCATGCAATTAACGCAACAACATTAATGTTGGATTACTACATCTCTTAATTTGTGTAACAACTATACTATTTCAAATTTTGAAAACAACAATACATAAATAAAAAATCAATCAAAAAATAAAAATCACAAGCAATCTAATCACTGATTTATCATCTCTTGCAAAAAAAATGATTTTTTTGTATTCAAGAAGATGAATACTACAATTCTTTTGGAAGCATTTAGGTGTCTGACAATCCGAAAATACAATAAGAACGATACAAAAAGTGTCGAAATTATTGTTGAAAGTATTTCGTGTTTGAGGTTACAATTGCGGTTGAATTAACGATCGAGGAATTTCATATAAATAACATAAATCCCAAGATATGCATAACCTAATGGGTGTAAATTTTTGTGTTAATGAAGAAATTCCTCCATTTTGTTACTACTGCTATCCATGGCAAATCTTTTTGTTCATTGTTTTTTTTTTTTTTTTTTTTTTTTTTGATGTATGAATTTTTTTGTGTGTATAGTTTCTTTGTGTTGTAGTTTCTTCTTTATTAATGATTGCTCACTCTCTCTATTATTATTGTTACTTGAATTTTGAAGGAAGAAAAAGTGATGTTCTATTATTTTTAATGGAGGAAGAAAAAATTGTGTTAATCCTTAATTCTCCTTTGTTTTTTTATCTATTTTCTAGTTTATCTCTCATTCATTACTGGGTATATTCTCTCCTTAATGACTGCTTTCTTTTTCTTGATTTTATTTCTGTATATTTATATCTCTTGTTTTTTTTGTTCTCGTTTTGTAAAAGGTGAAAAAAATTTATAGTCAGAGATGCGTATTTGCAAAATTTAGCTATGTATATATTTGTCTGATTTTTTTTCAACACACCATATACATAATTATTCAGGAACAATCTTTATTGTTGAACAATTTTTATTCAGAAACAACATATACATATCATCAGTATATGTTGATATACAAAACATACGACAACGTTAAAAATATTGAGTTATTATGTATATGAAAACACATAGAAAACATCTTGTTATGTATTGTAAATATTTATACCAATATATATATATAATCGAACACTACAAAAAATGAATTTAATTGCAGAAGTTTATTTTCGGGGGTTATTTTAACCCCCGTAAAATTATATAAATTGCTAAGATTAAAAATCTGTCACTAAAAATTATAAATTTGCGGGGGTTTTAACCTCTGCTATAAATTACGGCGATTTTAAACTCCCGCTATCTACCAAAAAAATAAACGCCATAAAAATATAAATTTACGAATATAAATTTGTGAGGGGTTAGACCCCGCTATAATAAAAAAAAATAGCGCCTAACATTTTCCCTCTTTTTTTTTTTTTGATTGGGCGAAGTATTTTCCCTCACTTTCCCAAATCATAGGCAGCTCCAAATTATCATCGACCCTCTCTCATTTCCCAAATCGGCTGGCCATTTCAGTTGATTTTCACTTTCCCTCTCTTGAGCTTGGATCTGGCTATGGCTTAGGTGGATTGATCGTTCCAATGACCACAAAAGCACGGGAAGATGAAAATCCCCAAGCTCTGTAGTTTGTTCCACTGATTGTACCACGGTACGACAATGCACTCAAGTTTTAATGTTAAGGAACTCTTTCATTCTGTGGTTTAATCAAGAATTTGTTACGTAAACGTTTGTTATGTACCACTGATTGTTTTCTGATTTAATTAGTGATGTTTAATCAAGAATTTGTTTTAGGATTGAAATTGGGTTACTGATGTTATGTAAACGTTTGGCTTATTTGCATATTTAGAGCTTCTGTCTCCAACTATGTTGCTCAGACTCTTCAAAAATGTCGATAGATGTGTGTCGGGTCCTCCAAAAATCTTGGTTTTAGATTTTTTTATTTTTTTTGTAATTTTTGCTATGTTAAGATTTTTTTTCCTGAAAAGGAATTATGGGTGTTTGTGATTTTTTGACTATGTTGTTTTGGATAATGTTCAGATAAGAGGCGTGCTGAGGCCACTAGGATTAGGAAAAAAATACCCAGATAGGATTCCGATGAGATTAAAGTTTTATGTAAATGGATTTTTTTTTCGTGGTAGCTACTAGTTTCACTGTGAATAATGTGATTAACTGATTTCATTGATGAGATCGTTGTGAAATTTGAATTATTGCCTTGTAGTATAAAGTATAAACTACATGTGTTGTTCTTCCTTTGGGTGTTTTTCTGAATTGGCTTTGAGTCATTGGCATCGGTACAATGCCAAGTTCTCTGTGGTGAGATTATATTTAAACAAATTTGGAGTCAACTGGTATAAAGTTGGAATGCTTTCCTTGAAGCCGAGTATTTATTGGAAATAGCCTCTCTACGTCCATGAGGTAGGGGTAAGGTCAGCGTACACCCTACCCTCGTCAGAAACCACCTATGGGATTACATTGGGTATATAATGTGGTTTAACAATGATCTTGAACGTTATATGATACTTGAATATACATGTCAAATCTGGTGCTAATTCAACCTTTTTGAACTGTTTGGAACATAGGTTTCTTTCTTTTGGTGGTGCTGTCCCCTACAGACCTGTGGAAGACATTGCTTTTGCTGTGGCTCAATTTTTCCAGCGAGGCGGAACCTTCCAAAACTATTACATGGTACTATATGAGTATCTTAATTTATAGTACCCTGCCTGCAACGAACGTTGACAGCTGAACTAAGTCTTTAAATGATATTTTACTGTTTCTGAACAGTACCACGGGGGAACTAACTTTGGTCGAACCAGTGGCGGACCGTTTATTGCAATTAGCTATGACTATGATACCCCTTTAGATGAGTACGGTATGGTTTTATCACTTCACTTTTATATGTTCAAGCTTATTCTCCATCGCCTTATATCACAACATCGAACTATTCCATTCTGTGATATTGAATCCTAAGCTTATTCGGTTAAATAATGCAGGACTTATAATACAACCGAAGTGAGTTCACTTGAAAGATCTCCATAAAGCCATAAAGCTTGGTGAGCTTGCAATGGTGGCAACTGATCCAAACATCACTTCTCTGGGCTCTACCATAGAGGTATATTTATCATTGTCTAGCACGAAGCAGTCCCAATCACCGGTCAAGAAACTTTTAGTTGCTTCTTTTAAAATAATTCAGTTCGACTATGGTTAACAAGTTTGGAATTTGTAGTGGCGTCTTGTATTGTATTGTAAGACTTCTAATCTACTAGACAGTTATTGTCAACTGTTTCAGCCAACCCCCGAGAAAACTGCTATTGCAAGTATAATCTAGAATCTTGATCATAAGTTGCCGCCCAAATGATCCTAAACTTATATCCTTCTTTGTTATTTAGGATATTTCGCTTAAAAACAACCCCGTAGTAAAACAGAAGAATGAATTGTACAGGTGACATTAGTTTTTTAAGGAGAGCTTCACATTATAAACTACAAATTTCTTTTCTTCGTTCAGGCCAGTGTTTATAAATCTGGATCACAGTGTGCTGCATTTCTCGCCAATATTTCTAGGGAATCTGATGCGACCGTGAGCTTCATGGTAAATACATATCGTTTACCTCCTTGGCCTTGAGCATTATACCTGACTGCAAGAATGTGGCCTTTAATACTGCAAAGGTTTGGCTCCTAATCTTGTCTAGTTCAAATTGTAGCTCTGTGCTTGTTGCATCTCAAGCTGATGGTTTTACATTTCTTGGTGACAGATTAACTCTGTATCAAACGTCTTAACATTTGGTACTCAGTCTATGAAAGTCGATGCATCTAGCGCATCCATGTTAGGTTGAACTTCGGTAAATGAGCCTGTAGGCATCTCAAGTGATAATACATTAAAAAAAGTGGGGCTGGTGGAACAGATAAACACTACAGCTGATAAAAGTGATTATCTCTGGTACTCTCTGAGGTAAAAACCAAAAAATAGTTTTAATAGTTTCTAATCAGCAGCTTTTTGTGAAAACGACTAGTGTTCTTTGTTAGCGTGCATGATTTTTATCTGCTCCAAAGTTTGCTTTCATGAACAATTCTATTTTTTTTTTCCAGTGTCAATTTAAAAAATGATGATCCTTTGTTTCAAGATGGATCTGCAACGGTACTTCATGTGGAATCCCTAGGTCATGTTCTCCACGCTTTTATTAACGGAAAGCTATTAGGTAACGAAAATGAAATGATATTTGACAATTACCTACTAGTTACCCAAAACAATGAGATTTAAGATACTGGCATGAGATATTGTTTGGACTAATACATGGAGTGTCATATATCTAATGTGGTCTAACAATAATCTTGAACGTTCAAGTATCATATATTCTAGTTTGATACTTCGATTCAGCTATGCAAGGGTGCTCAGCATCCAAACTTTCATCATATTGGAAACAGGGTAGAGTATTGATCACTAGGGAAACTTAAACATACCATTACCACATATTTAATGAGAAACCATGACCATACTAATACAATAACTAAAGAAACCTTATAAAGTGGAATCTTGCAGGTATGTACAAAAATAACTGCATATCAATCCCATGCTAGTTGTGTTCCGCATCTATAGATATTCAGTCTATTAAAGTCCATTTCACTACAATAGTCGTCAATTTTTCTTTTAAGCATATTAGAAGCTCTCTAAACTCGCACTTACCTACCCAGATCTAAGTGTAAGAACAACTCAACCCTCTTCCCAACTGGTTGGGATCCTTTTCTCCCAGGCATAGGTTCTGTTGCTCAGTCAGTATCCACAGATTTGAAGGGCCATAACTCCTAGTTAAACTAGAAATTTAGTCTTCCACTATTCGTGATTGTACATTGATTCTCACATAGTTCTCGTGCTCAGTAAGTACCAGCATACAAATTTTTGAAGACCATATATATTAGGTAATCTTAAAAGTTTACTCTTACCCTATTTGTGATTGTACAGGTTACAGTTTACAGTTTACTCATCAAACAGAATAGTAAGATTCTACATAATCACTTGTGGGATTTCACTGGGTGTGTTATTGTTGTTGTTTGAATATGGTTGGTGTTGTGATTCATATAAGAACACTGAAGCTTTATGTAACCTATATTTCCTTCAACTCCAGTAATGAAAGTCATAAGTTCACTGAAGAGAACCTGACTATTCTCTTGTGGTGGTTGATGCATTTGACTTTTGCAATCGGGAAATTGCAATTGAATTTAAGAAAAGAAGTCTTAATTTTTGGTGAATTAAAAAATTATAAGAACATACATACCTGTTGTGAATGGCATTTGGTCCAGTAGGTACTCTTCTTTTGGTCTCGTAATTGACATTTGGATTTCTTTGAAGATATTGCTTCTTAGCTTCTATTATCTTCCAAACATCTACATGTTTGATTGCTCTAGTAGTTACATCTTTGGTGGCAACCCTAGCTCCCTTCCTCACTTTCCTGGATAACCAAATATATACATAAAGGATTTAACTTCTATATACACTCATGTGACACTTCAAGTCATTTAAATGTAACTGTACATAACAAGTGGAATTAGGAATCTAAGTAGAAAATAAGGTAGTTAATCTGTTACTACATGTTAAAGTACATTGATAGTATGTAACTCTTTCACAAAGTCACTGTATGTAAGTTATAAATCCATAAAGTCATTGTTATCTGTTCTGTCATTATCATCTTTCTGATACATAAAGGAAAAACAAGGAACTAGAATTCAAATCAAATATTTGGTTGTCTACTATCTGCACGTACTGCTAAAAGTACTCCATTTTGCAACTATGTTGACATAGAATTGTTTTGTAAGCAATTTCTTTTATGCTTGATTGTGTTGTTGTATGTTAAATGGTATTACCTGTATGTTGAATGGTACTCAGATTCCTAGTTTGATATTACCTGTATGGTACTCAGATTTTTAGTTTGATATTACCTGTATGTTGAATGGTACTTAGGTTCCTAGTTTGATCAACTGATTGAGTAGTTTGAAACTGTAGCGTGAAGTAGTTGTTGATTGATTTATTTATATTTATCATGATGTTTTTAGTTGTACGCAGATATAAATGTAATAAGGACTCAAAGTTTATCTGATTGGTTTTTATACTTTACATTTTTTATGTAGTCAAGTGATGCAGCTAGTGGACTCATTTCGCTCATGAATGCAAGGAGACCACGTGATGATAGTGATCCTAATGATAGTCGTTGATTTCGTTGCAAATTGTCTTGGATATTCAATTATGATGATGTAATTGTGTGGTTGGAGTGAATCTTAGAATATAAAAGGTTTTGTGTTTAAATTTGATTTTGGAGTTTGAAGATACTAGTTAGTGTTCAAAATTTGGAGTTTGAAGATGTTAATGTTGAAAATTTAATTTTGAAATTTAATATTTAATGTATTTTTTATATGCTTGTCAATTACAATGTTTAATTACTCTGTTATATTAATGATATATGAATTGAATAAATATTGGATTGTAGGTTATGCCTAAAGGAACAATTAAATTTGAGCTAAAATTAGAATCTATAATTAGTTATTGAAAATTGATGGGTCCTACTAAATTTAAAAATAAAAAATAAAAAAATTGCGGAGGTTTTAACCCCCGCAATTTTTAAATAAAAATTTATTTTAAAAAATTAAATTTAAAATAACGAGGGTCAATAACCGTCGCAAATTAATTACGGGGGTTGCAACCGCCGCAAAATAATCGCCGCAAATTAATTATGGGGGTCGGAAAAAACCCGCAACAAATTGTATGCGACGGCTCATATTGTGGGGGTTTTGGAAACCGCTGGAATTACATTTTGTGGGGGTTTAAAACCCCCGCAAATCATAAAATTAACCCCCACAATTTAAACTATTTTTTGTAGTGAACTATGTATATACAAACATATATGTGTAGTAAAAAGGTTCTAAAATATTAGATATACTAATTATATTTAGTTTGTCTATTTTAGATATGTCCTTCAATGATACACCGATATATAAAAGACAATCAGAAAGCCTACGAAAGGAAGGAAGAAAAAATTAAGCGAAAATCTTTCATCAAGCACAAATAGTTGTGTACTATGCGGGTATGAGGGTCACAATAGCCTGGAACTTTTTTACAAAGGAGTAGTAACTTGAATTTTCCTCTACTTATGTTAATTAATCACTTGATTATCATTTTCTACTTTTATATAATGTTTTGTTGAACAATTTAAGTTGGATATTATTGTGAATGCATAAATATCAGTTTCTTCATTTTACCATCTTTGTTTGATGTATTTTCAATTTTATTTTGTTGTATATATTGTTGTTAACAAAACCAACACAAATTCAATATACGAGGATATCACAGGACAACGTTAACGACCAGATTTATTATGTATAAGAAAATATATATAAAACAGTTTGTTATGTATTGTAATTTTTTATACCAATATATACATAACAAAACAATGTATATATAAACATATACATCACTACCCACAACTATGTATATAATAACATATGTAAGTATTATACGTTAGTCATCATTTAACAAAAAGTCTCGTACCACATACATACATATTATTTTTAAGTTTTTGTTAAATATCATTACAATTTTTTGATCTGTTTTCAACAAAGTTAGGTTCCTCGTAATCAAATACTCCGGGAACGAACTCAACTACCGAATTTGTTGGTTCATTATACTCTAAATGAGTTAATCATAAACTAAAAGAAGGAGAATCATCCATTTGTTGACACCTAATTTTTGCCCTCCATAACTAAGTTTAATTCGGACTTTCTTCGATTTTCAAATAAAATTACAACATTTATCCTATCCGAATAAAGGATTTTCAAAATATTTCCTGTACGTAATTTTGTCATTTTTAAGTAAGCAATTGTATATTGTCGTATTCAATTATACGAAATTATACAATTTTGATACTTGAATATTGGTTTTACAAAAAATCGGATCATAATCAAGGTTTATCCTGAAATAAATTTATAATGATTTAAATCTTAATTTAAATATAATTTACTCTCAGAAATAATTTATTCGGATAAACACATGTTTGATTTTATCGAATCAAAAAGCTCAGAATTAAACGAGGTGTTAATTCATATCGAATTTCGATTCAATTTGGTCAATTTATTAAATTAGGACCTTAATTGAAAACAATTCGGCCATAATTGCTATGCAATTGGTCGATTGAGTTTTAATTAGGCCAACTTTTAATGCAATTGTCTAAATTTTTTCCTTTGGCTATTTATTAAATAGCCAAAATAGCATATTCGGTCCCAACCCAAAAATAAGTCATTTTAGGCCTAATTGATTGATCAAAGCAACCCATTTCTCCCTTTTAATTACCGGCCCAACATACCCCTTACTTAGCCCATTCCATTCTCCAAATACCCAACGGCCCCATCCCAAAATCCTCCGACCCGTGCCCAATCCCTTTACCCCTCTTCGCTCCTCACTCACACTACACAAACAGACCTCAAAAACCTAGCATACATCGACCGTCAACGTCCAACAAACAAACAGTCAAGTCTAGATCGAAATCCATCAAACCACGCCGACCCGAGTTCCAACCCGCCTGTCTTCCTCGTCACGTGCCTTTCCACGCGAGCAGGTACGAAAGAGACACGAGAACCCTCTAGAAACATGCTTAGGCGTCATCCTCCAACGTCCAACTCCGCGAATCTCGGGACAATAGTACAACGTTGGTACATAGTTGGACGATTTTGATTGTTTTTTTTAGTACAATTCGTTTTGCTCAAATGGTATTGGTCCACCCACCTAGAATTCTCCCCAAAAAATCTGAATTTGGTACAAATTCCTATCTGTGAATTAGCTCCTAATTAGGGCAGAAGGCTAGGGTCAGTTTGGGTCGCTAGTGTAGGGCATTACTTGGTAGGGGCATTATTCTTGTTATGATACCTTGTTTCATGCTTTATTACGAATCTGTTTACTTTTCTTTGTTTACTATTACTTGTGGGTGTCGTATTTATGTTATGTCATCTTGTTCCATGCTTTACTAGGAATTTGTTTATTATTCTGTGTCTCGAGCCGGGGGTCTATCGGAAACAACCTTTCTACTTTTTTAGAGGTAGAGGTATGGACTGTGTACATCTTATCCTCCCCAGACCTCACTATGTGGGAATACATTGGGTTTGTTGTTGTTGTTGTTGTTGAATTGGCTCCTAAGTTGGAATTTCGAAAAAGGTTCCTTCTTTCAAATCCCAAAATGACCCCAGCTCAGTCGAATATAAATAGACCTCTTGGGTCACTGATTGGGGAGGATTTTTTTTTATCTCTAAGGTTCTAAGATGGGGAAAAAATTTGGTCACTATTTAGAGGGATTTTTGGCTCTTCTTTCCGTTCTTGATTTGAATTTTTAGGAGTGAAAAGAAATTTCTGGGGGGGGGGGGAGGGCTGAGAATTCTGAAAGCAAAAGAATTATTTTGTGAAAATCTTCTTGTACATTTCTTTCTGGGAAGCTGGTCGATTGATTGGGAGTCACCGAATCGACAACATCAACTCCCGATGTTGGCAATTTTGCTGATAGCTCGTCATCCCATTTGCTACCCTTAAAGAGGTTCTTAAAGATTTTTGCACCAGAAATCGTCGAAGCTGCTGCGAGGTTTCCACTTTTAGGTGGGGGGTGAAAGCCTGTCGCCAGTTCGACAACCTGTCTTGCTGCCCTGAAGAAGGATTATCTATCTGTGTAGTATTAATCATGAATGAGGCTGGGACTTGCTTATTGTAGACGGCCGCGATGGCATTAGGATTGCCTGGTAATCATTTGTGTAGCATAAATCAATAATTTGAATATTGTTTAGTTTTCGATTTGTTTTTTAATAAAGAAAATTTGTTTTGCCTGAAGAGATATATTGGGGTATGTTGTTGTATTCGGTATGATTCAGGCTCTAATATTCATGGTCCTATTTGGAATAAATGCGGGTAGCTCTTCAACTTGCTTTATGTATGAAAATTCAGGTGGCCGTGTTCTGCGATTTATAGGTTGTTCTAATACCTGAGCATTTACTTCTTTCTGTATCCGAGCTAGCCTAAATGTTCTCTTTAGTTCCTAGACGATCCTGCATATTTTAGTCGCTTGTATTATATTCTAGATGATTAAAGATGGTTACTCCTCGCTGACAAATACCTCTAAACCTTATTCAAGTGTTCCTATATCTGAAGGATGAGAGTAAATCTTTATGTTAGCTTGAACATCATACTGGATATATTACGTAAAACCATGCTATTAGTCTCTTTATATGAACTTATGCGATGATATGCTAATTTGTTGTTTTAAGCGTTTTACCCTCGAGTTGTGCATCATGTAGAATTATTCGAGAATGAGAAGGATAATACGTCCTTAGTATGGCTGTATACAGTGACAACTCTAGGACATCTAAATTGGATATGATTATATTCGTAACTTTGATCACGTGCTACTCAGTTATGGTTTTTTTCTCTTAATCACTCTGTGACTGGTAGTACAAGTTGTAAGAGGTGAATGCTTGATTGCTTCCACTTAAAGTTGTCAACTTGGGTGCTATGATGGTTTCTTTATCACATGATTTCTTATTTATAGCTACTGTGTAATAAAGTTATCAACTTTGATGCTTTATAATATTTTTTTTAATCACACGCTTTCTTATTTATAGCTACAGTGTAATAAAGTTTGATGCTTTATGATGTTTTTTTTGAGTCACATACTTTCTTGTTTACAATTACAGTGTAATCGTTTGATACCATAAACAATGAATGGATTGAAGTATTCTTGTTGTTGATTGTCTAATTAAGTTGCTAAATGTAGTCAGCATGTCATTTGTTTTCTCGAGACACTTGGTCAATGGTGGGGTACCTTGTTTAGGCCATGACTAATAAAGTCTAAGTTATCGTTTGTTCTACTATAATCATTTCTGTCATATGGAATGCTAGTTGTGCATCTTCGACAATTATTTATTGGCCTTATGCTACATTATGAACCTTTGATGGTCAAATATGCGCTTTATGACTCACGAATTACTTGTTTTGTGTATATTATTGGCTCTTGTTCAGTTATTTTACATTATTCTCATATGTTCTCTCCATTTACCGTTTTATCTTGTGCCAAGGTGTACTAGTTTCTGTTAGGATTGCTATGGCTAACTGAGATTACTTAAACACTTTGAATCATGTAATACTTTAGCACATTTTGTTTGAATGCTAACGTTAGAACATTTATTAATTACTCTCTTTTTTTCGCATATGGACGCTCCCGAGTCCTACTTGGACTCCATTTTCCTTTGCATGCCTATTGTGAGTCATTGAGACCCATTTAATCCCAAGTCAAATCCTAGAGAAAATTCAAATGTTAATCGCATAGCACATTGATACGAGGAGATTAAAGAGGGAAAAAGGATTAAAATCCCACATTCGAAGCGGCTACAAGAAATCCAAAAATCTCATTTGTTATTTTGTTTATTTACTTATTGTCGTTTTTATTTATTTATTTTCTTATTTATTCATTCGGACCTCGAAGCAAAAGTTGTATTTAATACAGGTGGGGCAAGACTAGAGCCAAAGGCTCAAAAAATAGTTTAGGACAGGTGAGATGGGTCGGAAGCCCAACTAGACTAAGACATGTCTCGTTGATTTGGGCCCAATGACCTAAATTCTTTACTTTCTCCTCCCTTCCCCTTCTAGGTATTTTTTTTTTTTTAGTTTTGTTTAGACTTAGTTAAAATCCCTACTAAGTCGCCTAAATCTATTTTACACAAGTCTTCTTTAAAAAATAAATAAATCAAATCACTATTTCAACAAATTAATCTTTTCAGAAGTTAATCTAAAGATGTTTTTGAACAGTTCGGATAACCGCAAGTTAGCGGACGTTTTAGGTGCCTAACACCTTTCTAAAACGTTAATAAGAATCGCTTACTCAGAATCTCAAAACTTAAAATGATTTTTCTATTTTGAATCGTTTGAAGTAACTCTCTAAAGGTTTCTTAATTCCTTTTCAAAATTAAGTGATGACTCTCAAAAAGTTAAAATTTCCGCAAAACAGAAATGACGACTCTGCTGGGGACTTTAACTAGGTTCTAACCAAATGTTTGATTTCGTTCTTGATTAGCTTTTTATGTGTTTATATGTTTTGATTTTGTAAAGTTTAACTATCACATCTCATGGCATATTACTACATTATTTAAACTGTTTTAGGGTTTCGTGGATGTCCCAGCCCCTATTGTTCAATTCCAATAATGTGTTGGAAATACGAACGATCTATTAGCACGTGAGTCGTCTGATGCTGTTCGTATTTTCAAACTCAAGTTTTTCGCTTGAGAACCAGTGTTCAAACCCACTCTAGACACCAAGGATAGAACGAAACCAAAACCCTATTTTAGGTATGAGCCTAGGAAGACCCAATACCTGAGCGGGGTATTGGGCCCATTAGAAAACCTGCCCTGCGTCTATTGACCTCGAGTCAATTACAGACGAATCATATTTATGTGTTGAAAACATACATGCTTGTCTAATTCAATCCATTATCCTTTGGGGTCGGGGGAAGGCTTATCTTTGTCTGCTTTCATGTAGGATATGGCTCAACTACATTCCCACGAAAAATTCAAGATGGTTACTAAATCTGACGATTTCTTGAAACTATGGTGGCACCACATGAGTGCAGAAGAGAGAAAGATTGCTAGAACACACATTGGGCATCTCCCTTCTTTGATCGAGATTGACGCTTGGCCCGAAATGATCCATGTACTAACAACTTTTTGGGATGATCAAAATATGGTATTTTGCTTCGGGGATGTTGAATTGACTCCTACCATTAAAGAGGTATTGATTTGTTACAAGAGTACGAAAATGTGTTTTAAGAGAAAGGAGACACCTGATAAGAATATTTTAGTCTCGGTTGTGTGGGATCGTCAAAAGATCAAGGAGGTATTTTTAACTGACGACGACACCTGGCTAGGAGAATGAGATAGAGCAAATATCACTTTTCGTGAGTTGTATCGTCGGTTCGGAAGATTCAATGCCTTTCACAAATTTGGGCGTAAATTTGAATCAGAAGCAAAATGGAAGGAGATGAGAGCTTTTGCATTTGCGGTAGGCCTACTTAGAACCATGGTGTTCCCACAGAGGGAAAATGGCACAATTCATCCGAGGGTTGTCTCAATGACCCATGCACTCTTCTTTAGAATGGAGTACAATTCTAAAAAGCTATTCCACAACTTAACTCCCATGATTGTCGCCGACATATATCGAGCTTTGGGAAGATGTCAAGTCGAGAATCAATTCTTTCAAGGCTGCAACCTTATATTACAATGGTGGATGATGATACATTTGGTGAAAAATTCTAGAACGGCACAACCTGACCACAAAACAAGGAGGAATCTGCTAGAATCGCACGACATATGGTTGTTCTTACACAAGTTCAAAAAGGAAGTATCTCATGAATTTTGGTTTAAGACTCTTGGAGAATTAAGAGATGACGATGTCCAATGGTCCATTAACTATCTTCGTTCAGGGAAATACATTATTCGAGGGGGCGAGTGGCCTTTTCTAGTGCTTTCGGGTCTCAGGGGAACCCCTCCCTACAATCCTGGCAGAGTTCTTAGGCAATTCGAGATCAAGCAGAAGACGCCTCAAATCAATTCTATGCTTAGATTCTTTACCGAATATGATGAAAACGAGCCCCCTCTTAGAGACTACATGATAAACGGAAGAAAAAAGTGGACGGAAGTCTCTTTTCGTATAGGGTATGAACCCAAAGTCAGCGACACTTACAAGGAGTGGTTAAAAAAGAGCCTCGTCGGAGCATTGATTCCGGGGTCAAATGTGCCCACTCGGGTCGTGGATGAAGAATCCGAGCATCAGATCCCACTCACAGGCTTCAGGATGAGTTTCAGAAAAGTGAAATTGCTCACCGACAGATGCATGTAGAAGATGCTTTAACAATACGTATGTTGAGGGAAGAGTTGAAAAGATCTAGGCAAGAGGCTGATGATGCTAGGTAGTGTTTAATAGATTTGGATGATAGCATGGCCTCTCAACTCGATAGTATAGGAAAAATGACTTACGACAGCAAGGCATAGTTATGTAGGAGTCATCTGATCATCAATAGGTATCAAATAACACAGGAGGTGAACAAGGCAAAGAAAGCAAAGGCAGACGAAGGTGCCTCCTATAGCTAGTTTTACTATTTCCCCTGCGCGGGAACTTATTTTCTTTCATGTTATTTCCCTTTTTCCCTAAAGATTGTATCCCTCTTTTGTTTTCTTTTGTAGGAATTTATGCCCTTTTTCGTGTCTATATAAGTTGGGGGAGAATGTATTGACTTTAAGGAGGCATATATTTTCTTCAAAATCGTTAGGCTTGAACCCTTGGCTCAAAAAGGGTCACCCCAGTTAGGATACGCATTATTATGATGTTTTGTGTAATATAATTATCTTATGTGCTTATGTGTGTTTGTTTGGATCAAAGGCAAGTTTATCCTCTATACTCCTATGGATGAATTTGGCTATGACTCAAACAACTCTACGTGGTTATTTCTTGTCAAATATTTTGCATTACTTATCACATACGAAAACTAGCACTTCTGCCTTTAAGTTGTTTTACTTTACAGATAATAGAAACTACTCCGTATTGATATAAGCTGGCAGAACATCCCTACTTCACCCGATCAAAAGCGCACAAAATCCCATCCTCTGACCATCATTCAATAATGACTGGAAATGATGAAGAAAATGCATTGACCATCAGGGACAATCTAATTACGGAACAGAGTGAGATGATTGTGGAATTCGCAAGAAAGCTTGAAATACTTCAGGAGGAAATAAACCGTACTCGAGATTTGGCTCACCTGGCCATCACTGTTAGTGCTCCCGCTCCAGGAGAACACGAGACTCTACTCCAAATCCCTTTCCTCAGTACGCCTATTCTCGAGGATCAGCCAAATAACATATTGTCCGTCTTTGCCCCTCCACTTGTCCAAAATACGAATCATGAAAATAACCCAAATGCTTACCATCCACAAAATCCATCTCTAACATCACAAAACCCATCTATGAATCCATTCCCAAATCCCCAGAACCCATTTGCAAATCAATAAAATTTGTTTCCAAATCCAAAAGATTAACTCCCAAATCCACAAAATCCATCCCCGAATCTTCCATCGAATCTATCCCTGAATCTACCAAATTCATTTCCAAATTTGCAAAATCCTTCTCAGATACCACCAAACTACTTGCAAATTCCACAAAACCTTTCTAAATTTCAAAACGTCCTCCCCACCTACCAACCAACTTCCTTTCATCCATAAAATCAAGTAGCCTTTCCAAATCCCCCTCATGTCATCATATCCCCCGACATCTATAATCCCCTTACTAATCCCGAGATAGACCATTACGAAGAGTAGGAGAAAGAGTGGAGGACCGAGCATGAAATAAAGTTGATAGCTATGAATGAAGAGATCATAAGGATCAAAGAATCTCATGGAGCGAGGGACCACGACGATTTAGGGTACGATGACTTATGTGTTCACCCCGGAGTAGATCTACCAGAAGGGTACAAGGTCCCCAAGTTTGAAGTATTTGATGGTACCAAAAATCCAATGGCCCATCTGAGGAGGTACTGCGAGCAACTGGTGGGGATCGGGAAAAACAAGGTGTTATTGATGCGCCTATTCAGCCAAAGTTTAAGCGGTGAAGCCTTAGAGTGGTTCATGTCTCAGCAGCCAAAAAGATGGACAGGTTGCAAAGTGTTGGCCAAGGGTTTCCTCGACAGGTTCGCATTCAACATTGAAATAGTCTCGGACCGGTATTCACTAGATCGAATCAAACAGAAGAGTGATGAGAGTTTTTGAGACTATGTTTTTCGTTGGAGGAAAAAAACTGTCAAAGTGCAACCCCCCATGTCCGAGGAAGAAATGGTATTTGTGTTCTCTTGCGCTCAAGAAGAAGAATATTATACCAGGATGGTGTCCGCTATCAGGGTAACTTTTTCAGATTTGGTAAAAATAGGAGAATCATTGGAAGAAGGTACTCGGACAGGAAAAATTTCCAAAACCCCGACATCATCCGGGACTGCCATGTTCTCGAAGAAGAAAAAGAAGGATGTAGGCACAATTTCTGTTGTTTCTGTTGCGAAACAAAAAAGAGGTTCAACTCTACGAATGCTTTCTCTTCTTCATTGTCACCAAACCTTCAGCATGTGTTCTACGCCCAACCCCAATACCAAGCTCCACTTTCAAATGGCCAACCTCAGTACCAAACTCCACTCCAAAACATCCAATCCCAATACCAAGGTCCACAACCAAATATTTTTCCCCAATACCAAGTTCCACCTCCCAATTATCAGTCTCATGTCCAATCCACTCTTTCAAACAACCGAACAAATATCTAAGCACCTCCAAATTATCATATAGTACCTCCTCCTGCAAACCAAAGCCACTATAACCCCCCACGTTCAAACTACGAAAAGAAACCTCCCTGAAACTTTACACCACTAGCTGAAAGTCACACTCAATTGTTTGAAAGATTGAAGAATGTCGGTTATTTGCAATCGATACAGTCAAAGCCTGTTTATCCCAACTCCCGATTTTATCATTCTGATCAAAATTGTGCCTATCATTCAGGAGTAGCAGGGCACAGTATCGAGGACTGTATTACCTTGAAACATAAGATCCAAGATCTGATTGATCAAAAGGTCATCACACTTCAGTCACCGACGCCAAATGTCAACAGTAACCCATTGCCTAATCATGGGGGACCTACAGTTAACATGATTGAGATAAAAGGAGAATGGGCGTCTGGCAAGACTATTACTAAGGTGAATTCAAAAAAGTGCAAAAGGACGGAAGAGGTAGAAAAGATAGAGAGAGTTGTGGCTGCCTTAAGTGTCAATGAGGAAGCCTCATTTATAGTGATGACGGCCCCGATACAAGTGTACACTCCCCTTCCAAGAAAGGAATTTATTGTACAGACCGCTGCTGTCCAAGGGATAACACGATCGGGATGATGCTACATCCCTAAAGAATTGATCAACAAAAAAATTCACAGAAAAGGCTGATCATTGAAGGGGAGGCTGAGGAATTTTGGAGGCGTATGCAACCAAAAGACTATTCAATTGTCAAACATTTAGAGAAAAGACCAGACTAAATTTCCGTTTTGGCATTATTAATGAGTTCGCAATACTACCGACAAGCTCTATCGAAGGTCTTGGATGAAGCGTATGTTCCCGCAGGAACGAGTGTTGAGAACCTGGCTGCGATGATAGGAAATATTGTGGGGAGTCATCGCATATCATTCAGTGATGAAGAGTTGCCATTTGAGGGAGAGATGCACAACAAAGCCTTGCACGTCACTATCATTTGCCGAGACTATGCGATTAATCAGGTATTGATAGATGACAGATCTGGTATGAATATTTGTCCTCTCTCCACGTTAGTTCAAATGGGCTATGATTTGGGAAAAATTTGCCAAAGCCACGTAAATGTGAGAGCATTTGATGGAGGGCAGAGAGATACCATAGGAGAAATTGATTTGTACATCCAAATGGGACCTGCTGAGTTCAAAACTAAGTTTCATGTTATGGATATTTCTCCTAGCTAAAACCTACTCTTGGGAAGACCATGGATACATGGTGCAAAGGCCGTTTCATCACCCCTTCATCAACTATTGAAGTTCATTTGGGAGGATCATGAAGTAGTCATCCAAGGGAAAGGAAGCCGAGCGGATCATCCCAATGGTTATGTGCCGGTAACTGAAGATGTTCCAAAGGGTAGTAATTTTTATACGGTGGAAATTGTAAATGTTGTGGAGAAAGATCTGACGCTCAAAGCGCCAATGTCTTCTGTCTACAAAATGATTGTGACGGTGATGTTAAGAAATGGATTCGATCCTGGCCAAGGTCTGGGTAAGAGTCTGCAAAGAATTATTGAGCCTATCATGATCCTAGAGAAAGCCTCTAAGTATGGGTTAGGATATCATCCTACCAAGGAGGATAGGGTTGAGGATAAATCAGAGAAGAGTCTGTTTAGGCCCTTGCCACTCCTGTACCAATCGTTTCCTGTACGTGAGTTATCGAATGATGATGGTCTTGGGGATGGGATAGGAGATCTGTTCAAGGGGTGCAATGCTGTACCAGAAGATTTCCCAAAGTTCAGCGGGGTGAAGCAAATTGCGCCAGGGGAGGCCTTGCAAAACTGGACCTCCACTTCACTCATAACCCATCGCCCGTCGTGATAGATGAAAGGACAATTACTAATAGTTTTAAAATTGGTGATGATCCGGATGAGGCCCCGCGATCCACCCTTTACATCTCAAATTTCCTTTTCGTATTTTACTGCTTTCAAAAGGCATAGGCTTGTGTTTGCGCGAGTCATGAGCCATAGTTTGTAATTATCTCTCAAATTTAAATGAAAAGTCCTTCCCTCATTTTGAAAAAATAATAATAGTAATAATAATAAATATATATATATATAATAAATTATTTTTCGAAACACCACTATTTGTACATTTTATTATTATCTTGTTGTCATCTAACTTGGTTTATTTATTTATTACAGTAATCATAACTCAAAACCTACCAATGTCATGTCATGTCAAAGCTTAGACGAACAAAATGAGGGGAATGCTGATGATTGGAAGGGAGGTGATGAAAAACGATTAGTTGGAGATGTAAAGGATTTTGAGAACCGGGAGAAGCCCAACCTAGAGGAAACTGAAACAGTCAACCTCAGAGATCATGATGAAATCAAAGAAACAAGTGTCAGTGTCCACCTGGCGGAAGCACAAAAGACAAATCTCATTCACCTATTGCGGGAATATATTGACGTGTTTGCTTGGTCCTATGATGATATGCCGAGATTGAGCACCAACATTATGTCGCATAAGTTGCCGATAAATCCAGAGTTTGATCCAGTCAAGCAAAAAATATAGAAATTCAGGCCAGATTTAAGTCTAAAGATCAAGGAAGAAGTGACAAAACAAATCCAGTCTAAGGTTATGAAGGTCACAAAATATCTGACGTGGCTAGCCAACATCGTCCCAGTGCCGAAGAAAGACGGCAAGATTCAAATTTGTGTTGACTATAGAGACTTGAATAGAGCCAGTCCTAAAGATAACTTTTCGTTGCCCAACATCCACATCCTCATCGATAACTGTGCAAAGCATAAAATGCAGTCATTTGTTGATTTTTTTGCGGGGTATTATCAGATATTGATGGATGAGGAAGATGTAGAAAAGACGGTTTTTATTATGCCCTGGGGTGTTTATCATTACAGGGTAATACCGTTTGGTCTCAAAAATGCAGGTGCAACATATGAGGGCTATGACGACGATTTTCCATGATATGATCCATAAAGATATTGAGGTGTACGTGGATGATGTAATTATCAAATCCCGTGAGAGTTCGGATCATCTGACCTATCTGGAGAAATTCTTCAAAAGATTAAGAAAGTACAATTTGAAGTTAAATCCTGCTAAGTGTGCTTTTGGTGTGCCATCAGGGAAGTTGCTGGGGTTCATAGTCAGCAGAAGAGGCATCGATCTAGACCCATCCAAAATCTAGACTATTCAGGACTTGCCACCACCGAGGACCAAAAAGGAAGTTATGAGTTTCATGGGTCGTTTGAATTACATTAGCAGGTTCATCGCTCATTCGACAGTCATATGCGAGCCAATTCTCAAGATGTTGAAGAAAACCGCATTGAATGAGTGGACAGAAGAATGTCAGAGGGCTTTTAACCGCATCAAGGAATATCTGTCTGCATCGTCGGTTTTGGTTCCGCCAAGAGAAGGAATGCCATTATTACTTTACATGTCAGTCTCAAAAAATGTTTTTGGATGTGTCCTCGAGCAACATGATGAGACCGGTAGGAAAGAGAAAGCCATTTACTACTTGAGTAAAAAGTTTACGTCATATGAAGCCCGTTACACTCTTGTAGAAAGGACATGTTGCATTTTGACTTAGGCCGCACAAAATTTGAGGCATTATCTGTCTTCATACATGACATACCTCATCTCGAGAATGGATCCGTTGAAGTATATATTCTAGAAGGCCATGCCCACGGAAAATCTAGCCAAGTGGCAAATGTTGCTAAGCGAGTTTGATACCGTGTATATAACTCAAAAGGCAATCAAGGGGTAAGCTTTGGCAGATCATTTGGCAGAGAATCCAGTTGATGATAAATATGAACCACTTCGAACTTACTTCCCAGATGAGGAAATTCTATTCGTGGGAGAAGACATTACAAAAATTTACCCTGGATGGAGGTTATTCTTTGATGGAGCGGTCAACTTTAAAGGTTCAGGAATCGGAGCAGTGTTGGTCTAAAAAACGGGTCAATATTATCCAGTAACTGCTAAGTTCCATTTCCCATGCACCAACAACATGGCCAAATATGAAGCTTGCATCCTGGGTCTCAAATTGGCACTTGATATGGGTGTTCATGAATTGCTAGTCATCAGGGATTAAGATTTGTTGATTCACCAGGTACGGGGAGAATGGGCGGTAAAAAATTCTAAGATTACTCCTTATGTTGAGCTGGTACAGGAATTACATGGAAAACTCAAAGAAGTTGATTTCAGACATATCCCAAGGATACAAAATGAGTTTGCTGATGCTTTGGCCACTATATCCTCCATGATTCGGCACCCAGATCAGAGTTACATTGATCCTTTGGAAATAAGCTTGAAGGAGCAACCTGCGCATTGTGCACACGTTGAAAAGGAGTCCGATGGAAAGCCATGGTACTATGACATTAAAAGGTATTTAGAATCTAGAATATATCTTGAAAAGGCCAGTAACAACCAAAAGAAAACAATCCAGCGTTTGGCAAAAAACTACTTTCCAAGTGGGGAATTTCTTTTTTGGAGGACTCCTGATTTAGGATTTTTAAGATGCGTCGATGCTGCGGAAGCCAATAAATTTATAAAAAAAGTACACGCGGGAGTTTGCAGAACCCACATGAATGGGTTTGTCCTTGCCAGAAAGATCCTGAGAACCGGCTACTTCTGGATGACTATGGAGAATGATTGTAGTAAGTATGTGCAGAGATGTCCAAAATATCAGACACACGGAGATTTGATTTGAATGCCTCCACACAAGCTTCATGCAATGAATTCACCTTGGTCTTTTGTAGCTTGGGGCATAGATGTTATCAGACCAATAGAACCATCAGCATCGAATGGGCATAGATTTATTTTGGTTGCTATTGATTACTTCACTAAGTGGGTTGAAGTTGCTTCATACAGAGCCGTCACTAAGAAAGTGGTTGCAGATTTCATCAGGAATAACTTGATTTGTTGATTCGGAGTGCCGAAATTAATCATTACTGATAATGGGGCAAACTTGAACAATCACTTGATGAATGAAATTTGTGATCAGTTCAAAATCGTGCATCGCAACTCGACCGCATATCGTCCACAGATGAATGAAGCCGTGGAAGCTGCCAATAAGAACATCAAGAAGATCTTGAGAAAGATGGTCGAAAATGATAGATCATGGCATGAGATGTTACCTTATGCTTTGTTAGGATATCGTACAACAGTTCAAACCTCTACCAGGGCGACCCCATACTTGCTTGTTTACGGGAATGAAGCTGTGATACTCGCTGAGGTTGAAATACCTTCCCTGAGGATTATTCAGGAAGCCAGACTAAGTAACAAAGAATGGGTTCGCTCTCATTGTGAACAACTTATATTGATTGATGAAAAGAGAATGGTTGCCATGTGTCATGGTCAGTTATATCAGCACAAGATGATTCGTGCTTTCAATAAGAAATTGAGAGCTCGAACATTTAAAGTTGGGAAATTAGTTCTCAAACGAATACTCCCTCACCAAGAAGAGTACAAGGGCAAGTTAGCTCCAAATTGGCAAGGTCCATACATAGTTCGCAAGGTACTATCTGGAGGTGCTTTGATTTTGTCTGAGATGGATGGCCAAGAGTGGACCAAACCAATCAATTCTGATGCGGTGAAAAGATACTATGTTTGAAGGACGTTCTAGTTTTGTGGTTCTTAGTTTATCTATAATCACCGTGTAATAATGTGTTTTATGATGTGTAATTACCTAGAACACCTTCCCCTTTACATACGAACTACGTTTGACCTGAATTCCCAAGAAAGGGATATGTAGGCGGCCTATGTCGGCTTCGGTCAACCCCATAGGAAAAGTTATTCTTCCCTTTCATGTACGAACTACGTTTGGCCTGAATTCTCAAAAAGGGATACGTAGGCGGCCTATGTCGGCTTCGGTCAACCCCTTAGGAAAATTTTATCCTTTCCCTTTATGTATGAACTATGTGATGACCTAAATTCCCAAGAAAGGGATACGTAGGCGGCCTATGTTGGCTTCGGTCAATCAATTAAATTTATATATATCCCTAGCGTAGTCTTGAACTACGTTTGACCTGATTCCTTCTTCAACGGGATATGTAGGCGCCCCAACGACTCGGTCATATAACCCAGGAAATAAAAACTGGGGAAGAATTTTCAAGAAAGAATCTCAAAAATTCAAAAAAGAAGATCAATATCCAACAAAGAGAATGAAGATCAACAAAAACTTCAGATCCACTTGAGATGATATCATCTCAGGCTAATTTAAACTGGGGCAGAAATTTTGAGGAAGGCCTCAAAATTTCCACCAACTATTGAAATATATTTCAAATTCCCCAGCACTAGAGGTCGAAGTTGAGATTTGAGAATCACCACCTGTGATAAAGTCTGGGAAGATTGAATCTCCGTCTTTGATAAAACTTCTGGTAGAGGGCTTCGACAATAATGAATCCCTAAGCAATCCCCCGTCAAACGTCGAACATTGTCAGAATCAAGAGAAAGTTGGTCGTTGAGCTATTACATGACATGACTGACAGAGATTTTCTAAAAAGTTTTTATATAAGTTTTCGAAACTATTTTCTAAAAATTAAGACTACTTTCAAAAATCTATATAAATCTTTTACTTAGTGATTGCCTAAACATCAATTAGGACGAGGAGTCAAGGATGGAAGTCCCAACATGGTAGAGTACCCAAAAGATGACGTGGAGCAAATGGAGAATCGAAGAAGGTCAACACGGAGTAGTTTCATTCAAACGATTCATTTTTCTGTGGATGCAGGGATCGATACATAAAAATGAGCGTTTCTTTCAAAAAATACCCAAGCAAGTCGGGAGCCATGCCAGAGCATATAATGCTTAAGAACGGTACATGTAGAAAGCAAGATGCTGAAAAATAAACTCAGGTGAAACTATTTTTAAATTGCCAAGAGGGACATTTCATATCATTGCGAAGAGGGCCATTGCATATCATTGTCAAGAGGGTCATTGCATGTCATTACCAAGAGGGACATTGTATATCATTGCCAAGAGGTCCATTGCATATCATTGCCTAGAGGGCCATCTAATACCATCGCCTAAGAAGGCTATTCAATATCTGTTGACACGCTAGACAGAAACGCTGGCGTCAAGGATATCATAATCATTTAATATTTTTTGACACGCTAGACAGAAATACTGGCGTCGAGGATATCATCATCATTCAATATCTGTTGACGAGCTATACAGAAATGCTGGCGTCGAGGATATCATCATCATTCAATATTTGTTGACGCGCGAGACATAAATGTTGGCATCGAGGATATCATCATATTTCATATATGTTGACACGCGAGACATAAACGCTGGCGTCGAGGATATCATCACCATTTTATATCTGTTGACACGCAAGACATAAATGCTGGCGTCGAGCATATCTCTCATTTTTATGAATCAGCATCTGAATGCATCAAGAGCACACGATTTGAAGGGACGCCTTTATGTCGCTATCTAAGGATGAATGATATATAAGATTTCCTAGAAATTAACAATTTGAGGGTCGTCTATAAGTCGTATTATTTGAAATAGGGTAGTGTGCAACATCACCTATGAGTTGATAGCCTGTAGGCCATCCGTAAGCCACAACAACATCCTAATCGGATAGTGTGCAAGATCACCCAAAAATCGATAGTTCAAAGGTGATCCATAAGTCGCAACTAAATCCTTACCGGAGAATATGCAAGATTATCAAATTGATACGTCCAACGGTTCTCTATAGGTCGCGTCATATCCAAGATCGATTATATGCAGGATTACCCAAAGACTAACAATTTGAGAGATTATCTATAAGTCATAGTGTATCCAAGGTCAGATGATGTGCAGGAACACCTGAAAGCTAGCGATTGGAGGGATATCTGTAAGCTATCTCTTATCCAAAGTCGGATAATGTGCAGGATTACCTAAAAGCCAGAAATTCAAAGGATATCTGTAAGTCGCCTCGTATCCAACATCAAATAATGTGCAAGATCATCCAAAGATTGACAATTTAAAGGAAATTATAAATCGATCATCGGCTATAATCGGAGAGGTTATCATTCTACATACAACAAGTGATATAGGTAACCAAGAGGGTTGCCACACCAGCACAAGATTACACGGTTGTAGGGACCGTTCTGCATAAAGTATTGCCAGCGTCCAAAAGGGCCACCCCACTTTGAAGACATATTCAACTGACAAATGACATAATTATACAATAACCAAGAGGTTTGTTGTGTTTGTTGTGTTTGTTATTGCCAGTTATTTCATTCCAAATGGGTACATGAAGAGATGATTCCGCTTTTCAGGCCACAACTCTTCATGTACCTGTTTGGAATGAAATAACTGGTAATAACAACTCACGTGGAGATATGGTAAAAGACTACATACCTCTTTCGTGAATTATGTTTAGCACTAACAACTTTTTGCTTGAAGCATTGTCGAGAGCATCCGAGAGGATGAAAATCTCAAATCAAAACCACAGGTGTGGATGACTTCAGATAGGACGCACCACAACGTGGAACTCTTTCTTAGCAGCAAAACGGGACATAGTCTAAAGAGGGACGTCAAACTCTTTGGACGCGAGCTAAAAGATGATCACCACCACCATCCAACCACACCCTTGTTAGAAGGCATGTGGGTATTTCAGGATATTCTAGTTTCAGCTATACCTTTGGGATATTTCTAAACTCATGCCGAGGGTAACCTTCTCTTTCTTTCAAATTCGAGTGGCAACAGACTTAGAGTTTTGAAAATTATATCAAGGTAAGTTCTTGCCTATTGATGTTAAGGATCTCACATTCATGGTTAAGAGGTTACAAGCCTCTTTTCCGTAACTCGATCAACTTGCTATTTATCTTGAGCCAAAGATCGTCTGAAATAAAAGACTATTTTTTCTACCGATTGAGTCGAACTACAAACAGTCTGATTCCCTAAGTCCTGGGGATATGTAGGTTGGGATCTATGTAGAAAACTCGACTGCATTCCAACCTCCTCCCAAATCTCATTATTCTTCGGCTTTTTGGTTTTATCAAAAACTTCAAAGCCAAGATAGCTGGTGAATTCTCTTGAAAATCATGCTTAAAATCAAGCTTATAACCTACAAGTGGCTTGAATTCTCATGAAACCTGAGATATGTAGAAAACCTGATACCGAGGTCCGTCCACAACTCTATAAACTCGTGCGAAAGACAACCTCTTTCAGATATGAATTTGTGGTAGGACAAAAAATTAGTAACGTCAACCTCCCTTTGCACAGGGTTACTTGCATCCACCCTACCCAAAGGGAGGAGGCAGTTATTGACACCTAATTTTTGCCCTCCATAACTAAGTTTAATTCAGAGTTTCTTCGATTTTCAAATAAAATTACAATATTTATCCTATCCGTATAAAGGATTTTCAAAATATTTCCTGTATGTAATTTAGTCATTTTTAAGTAAACAATTGTATATTGTCGTATTCAATTATACGAAATTATACAATTTTGATACTTGAATATTGGTTTTACAAAAAATCGGATCGTAATCAAGGCTTATCCTGAAATAAATTTATAATGATTTAAATCTTAATTTAAATATAATTTACTCTCAGAAATAATTTATTCGGATAAACACACATTTGATTTTATCAAATCAAAAAGCTCAGAATTAAACGAGGAGTTAATTCATATCAAATTTCGACTCAATTTGGTCAATTTATTAAATAAGGACCTTAATTGAAAACAATTTGGCCACAATTGCTATGCAATTGGTCGATTGAGTTTTAATTAGGCCAACTTTTAATGCAATTGTCTAAATTTTTTTCTTTGGCTATTTATTAAATAGCATAATCGGTCCCAACCCCAAAAAAAAGCCATTTTCGGCCTAATTGATTGATCAAAGCAGCCAATTTCTCCCTTTTAATTACCGGCCCAACATACCCCTTACTTAGCCCATTCCATTCTCCAAATACCCAACGGCCCCATCCCAAAATCCTCCGACCCGGGCCCAATCCCTTTACCCCTCTTCGCTCCTCACTCACACAACACAAGCAGACCTTAAAAACCTAGTGTACATCAACCTTCAACGTCCAACAAACAAACAGTCAAGTCTAGATCGAAATACATTCAAACCACGCCGACCCGAGTTCCAACCCGCCTGTCTTCCTCGTCACGTACCTTTTCACGTGAGCAGGTACGAAGAAGACGCGATAACCCTCTAGAAACATGCTTAGGTGTCATCCTCCAACGTCCAACTCCGCGAATCTCGGGACGACGGTACAATATTGGTACATAGTTGGACGATTTTGATTGTTTTTTTTAGTATAATTCATTTTGCTCAAATGGTATTGGTCCACCAACCTAGAATTCTCCCAAAAAATCTGAATTTGGTACAAAATCTTATCTGTGAATTGGCTCCTAAGTTGGAATTTCGAAAAAGGTTCCTTCTTTCAAATCCCAAAAGGACCCCAGCTCAGTCGAATATAAATAGACCTCTTGGGTTAATGATTGGGGAGGATTTTTTTTAGCTCTAAGGTTCTAAGAGGGGAAAAAAAATTGGTCACTATTTAGAGGGATTTTTGGCTCTTCTTTCCGTTCTTGATTTGAAGTTTTAGGAGTTAAAAGAAATTTCTGGGGGCGGTTGAGAATTCTGAAAGCAAAAGAATTATTTTGTGAAAATTTTCTTGTACATTTCTTTCTGGGAAGCTGGTCGATCGATTGGGAGTCCCCAAATCGACAACATTAACTCCCGATATTGGAAATTTTGTTGATAGCTCGTCATTCCGTTTGCTACCCTTAAAGAGGTTCTTAAATATTTTTGCACCAGAAATCGTCGAAGCTGCTGCGAGGTTTCCACTTTTAGGTGGGGGGTGAAATCCTGTCGCTAGTTCCACAACCTATCTTGCTGCCCTGAAGAAGGATTATCTATCTGTGTAGTATTAATCATGAATGAGGCTGGGACTTTCTTATTGTAGACAGCCGCGACGGCCTTAGGATTGTCTGGTAATCATTTGTGTAGCATGAATCAATAATTTGAATATTGTTTAGTTTTCGATTTGGTTTTTGATGAAGAAAAATTGTTTTGCCTGAATAGATATATTGGGGTATGTTGTTGTATTCGGTATGATTCAGGCTCTAATATTCATGGTCCTATTTGGAATAAATGCGGGCAGCTCTTCAAGTTGCTTTATGTATGAAAATTCAGGTGGTCATGTTCTGCGATTTATAGGTTGTTCTAATACCTGAGCATTTACTTGTTTCTGTATCCGAGCTAGCCTAAATGTTCTCTTTAGTTCCTGCATATTTTAGTCGCTTGTATTATATTCTAGATGATTAAAGATGGTTACTTCTCACTGACAAATACCTCTAAACCTTATTCGAGTGTTCCTATTTCTGAAGGATGAGAGTAAATCTTTATGTTAGCTTGAACATCGTACTGGATATATTACGTAGAACCACGCTATTAGTCTCTTTATATGAACTTATGCGATGATACGCTGATTTATTATTTTAAGCGTTTTACCCTCGAGTTGTGCATCATGTAGAATTATTCGAGAATGAGAAGGATAATACATCTTTAGTATGGATGTATACAGTGACAACTCTAGGACATCTAAATTGGATATGATTATATTCGTAACTTTGATCACGTGCTACTCAGTTATGGTTTTTCTCTCTTAATCAACTATGTGACTGGTAGTACAAGTTATAAGAGGTGAATGCTTGATTGCTTCCACTTAAAGTTGTCAAATTGGGTGCTTTATGATGGTTTTTTTATCACATGATTTCTTATTTATAGCTACGGTGTAATAAAGTTATCAACTTTGATGCTTTATAATATTTTTTTTAATCACACGCTTTCTTATTTATAGCTACAGTGTAATAAAGTTTGATGCTTTATGATGTTTTTTTTGAGTCACATGCTTTCTTGTTTACAATTACAGTGTAATCGTTTGATACCATAAACAATGAATGGATTGAAGTATTCTTGTTGTTGATTGTCTAATTAAGTTGCTAAATGTAGTCGGCATGACATTTGTTTTCTCGAGACACTTGGTCAATGGTGGGGTACCTTGTTTAGGCCATGACTAATAAAGTCTAAGTTATCGTTTGTTCTATTATAATCATTTCTATCTTATGGAATGCTAGTTGTGCATCTTCGACAATTATTTATTGGCCTTATGCTACATTATGAACCTTTGATGGTCAAATATGCACTTTATGACTCACGAATTACTTGTTTTATGTATATTATTGGCTCTTGTTCAGTTATTTTACATTATTCTCATATGTTCTCTCCGTTTACCATTTTATCTTGTGCCAAGGTGTACTAGTTTCTGTTAGGATTGCTATGGCTAACTGAGATTACTTAAACACTTTGAATCATGTAATACTTTAGCACATTTTGTTTGAATGCTAACGTTAGAACATTTATTAATTACTCTTTTTTTTCCGCATATGAATGCTCCCGAGTCCTACTTGGACTCCATTTTCCTTTGCATGCCTATTGTGAGTCATTGAGGCCCATTTAATCCCAAGTCAAATCCTAGAGAAAATCCAAATGTTAATCGCATAGCGCATTGATACGAGGAGATTAAAGAGGGAAAAAGGATTAAAATCCCACATTCGAAGCGGCTACAAGAAATCCAAAAATCTCATTTGTTATTTTGTTTATTTACTTATTGTCGTTTTTATTTATTTATTTTCTTATTTATTCATTCGGACCTAGAAGCAAAAGTTGTATTTAATACAGGTGGGGCAAAACTAGAGCCAAAGGCTCAAAAAATAGTTTAGGACAGGTGAGATGGGTCGGAAGCCCAACTAGACTAAGACAGGTCTCGTTGATTTGGGCCCAATGGCCTAAATTCTTTACTTTCTCCTCCCTTCCCCTTCTAGGTGTTTTTTTTTTTTTTAGTTTTGTTTAGACTTAGTTAAAATCCCTACTAAGTCGCCTAAATCTATTTTACACAAGTCTTCTTTTAAAAATAAAATAAAATAAAATCACTATTTCAACAAATTAATCTTTTCAGAAGTTAATCAAAAGATGTTTTCGAATGGTCCGGATAACCGCAAGTTAGCGGACGTTTTAGGTGCCTAACACATTCCTAAAACGTTAATAAGAACCCCTTACTCAGAATCTCTAAACTTAAAATGATTTTTCTGTTTTGAATCGTTTGAAGTAACTCTCTAAAGGTTTCAAAATTAAGTGGCGACTCTCAAAAAGTCAAAATTTCCGCAAAACACCATTTACTAAGTACTATGTAATTAGTACTTGAAATAGAGAATTTTGAAAAGAAAAAATAAAAATCCAGATACAAACTATATTTTGGTAAAGTAGAAACCCCAAGATTAATTTTTCCCTATAAATAAAGGGATTTTCCTTCATTGTAATTCACCCCTCAAGAATTTCCCATGAGAAATAAAGAAGTCTCATCTCCCCTCTCTTCATTCTTCTTATTTTTTATTTTATATTTCATAACACGTTATTAGCACGAGACTCTACCGTCTCAAATTTGAAGGCTCATGCTAAGATATTATTTTTTTCCTTTTTGTATGGCTAACAATCTTACGAAGTGTGAGTTCGTTGCTCTTCAAAGTTCTAGCAAGAACTATATTTAATGGGTGTTGGATGCTGAAATTCACTTAGATGCTATGGGTTTTGGAGACGCCATAAAGAAAGAAAATACAACATATCTAGTCAAAATTTTGCTAAGGCTATGATTTTCTTGCGTTATCATCTTGACGAGATTCTGAAAATTGAATACCCTAAAATAAAGGTTTGACCACTTAAAGATGATCATCCTCCTAAAAGCACGATATGAATGAATGCATCTAAGGTTTCAAGACTTTAAGTCTCTACTTTTCATGCCTCGATGTGCTCCTAAAGTAGCAATATCATGGAAGAGGTTATAAGCTATCAAAATTTGATAGACTTAAGGTACGATTTTATTCCATTCCTGGGAAATGAGAAACTTATTAATGCAAATGTGCACTTGATTGTGATGGTTTCACAACTCACCTCCGAAAGAGGTTAAATAATCGAGAAGAGTTATTTTGAAATCTACTTATAAAGTAGAAAATTTGAATTTTATTCATGTAATAGTAAATCTGAAATTTACCAAAGAAAAAAGTACATGTCATGGTAAACTTGGAGTTTACTAGTATAAACGTTCATAAATTGACATGAACGACTGCGACATCTCAAAGATATGCATAGTGAGTATTAAACATATATTGAAAAACTAAAAAATTCTTCATGAACTTTTAATATTGTGTGTTCTCATGATAAGTTGGTTGGACCAACTAATTTTGGGATTTGATCCCTCAAAATCTGAAAAGTATAAAAGGTGAATATGGGCCCATTCACCAGTCATGTGATCTATTACGATGCATCGATATAAGATGATCACTTATACGCTTCTTGTCAACCTGCAGTTTGACATTCATAAAGCTGCTTGCTCAATGAAATTGAGATAAGAGCATAATTTTTAGATTGTGTAATCAAGAGAAGTCATCTTGATAATGTTGATTTGGCATAGAATGTCTTTGACGAATAGATGAACCATTTTTAATGAGAACAAAAGTTTCATGTGTTGGTTTGAAATATTACATACAAAAGTACTTGTATGCATCAAACCAATAAATTATGATTAATTTTCCCTCATAGTTGGTTCTGAGTCAGAAGTCAATCTAATAGTTTGATGTGCGGTATACGTTTAATGAATATACCATGATGCACAAAGATGGATTCCTCAAAAAAGATGGAGGATGTATGTTAGTTTTCCTAACATAAGGGGGAGATTATAAGCAGCTGTGAAATATATTAGGAATTATCATTTGATAATCATTCAAAAGATAATTCAAGTCAAATACCGAAAGTATTTGCTGACTCAAATTTAATCTCATATTTAAGCTGCAAGTGCTCCTATTTTGTGTACTTAAAGGACAAAGTCTACACATACGTAAAGCGTGGTAGATCAATCGATTCCAAATGAAATAATCCTTGAAAAGAATAAGGAGCAAATAATTATAATAAGAAGACAATGTTCTCTTGAAGAGCCTACAACATAACACTTCATGAAATCTTATGAGAGGTTCAGGTACCTGAAAATAATGAAGTGATGAGATCTCAAAATGTTATGTCACATTGTGAACCGATACAAAATGATATATCATAGATAATTTCTTTAATACAATATTGGCGCAATATTGTAAAAGATTATGAGGATTTGAATTCTACATTAATTTAAGCATGCTGACGTAGAAACATTCATCAAGTCACATGAAATGATGCATCTTGGTAAGCATAACACTTATTTGATTTGCAGTCCAGACACTTGAAGATATCACATATATTGATATTATCACTTGACAAAAATCTATATGAGAATCCCTAAAGGATTTAAAATGCCTGGAGCATATAGAGTTTCTGGAAAACTTATTTATTATACTTATAAGGGATAAATTGAAGGTTTGAATATTATTGAAACTCTTGGAGAGCTTTCAAAAGCAATAGATTATTTGCTGAAATAAAAAATTACCAATTTAGATTGGTTATGCAGTACCATATCTTAGTGCAATTGGTGCACTCATGTATCTTGCAAATACCACAAGGCCTGATATAGCCTTTTCTGTCAATTTGTTAGCAAGATATAGTTTTGCTCCTACTAAGAGAAATCGAAATGAGATCAAACATATGAGCTTATTTATTCTAAAGATTGTAGTCTCGATCTTGTTAGTTATGCTGATGCTGGGTACGTATCTGACCCGTATAAAGCTCGATCTCAAATAAGCAATGTGTTCATATGTTGGGGTACTGCCATATCTTGGAGATATAGAAAGCAGTTTATTATAGTCATTTTATCGAATCATGTTGAGATAGTAGCTATTCATGAAGCAAACCACGAGTGTGTGTGGTTGAGGTCCACGATACATTTCATTCGCAAAAGATGTGGTTTGAGATATGACAAAGTATCCATAATTTTTTTATGTGGATAATGCAACATGCACAACACAACTTACGGGAGGACTCAAGGAGATAGAACGAAGTACATTTCGCCAAAGCTTTTTCATACACACGAGCTACAAAAGAATGGTGATATTAACGTGCAACAGATTCGTTCAAGTGACAATGTGACAGATTTATTCACCAAGTTTCCTCCTATTGCAACTTTCAAGAAGATGGTGCACAAAATCAAGATGCAAAGATTCAATGATGTTTTCGTTAGGGGGAGTTAATACGCATTGTACTCTTTTTCCTTTATGAAGTTTTGTCCCACGTGATTTTCCTTGTAAGGTTTTTAATGAGGCAGCCTATATGCGTATTGTTAGAGATGTGTACTCTTTTTTCTTCACTAGATTTTTTTTCCACTGAGTTTTTTCTAGTAAGGTTTTAACGAGGCACATTATCTATCAATTAGACATTCAAGGGAGAGTGTTATAAATATATTACCATATATAGTGAATGTCTATTCTACCATATATAGTGAATGTCTACTCTACCATATATAGTGAATGTCTACTTTACCATTTATAGTGAATGTCTATTTATGAAAAAGTTAGAAACCCCAAGGTTAATTTTCCCCTATAAATAAAGGGATTTTCCTTCATTGTAATTCACCACTCAAGAATTTCCAATGAGAAATAAAGAAGTCTCATCTCCCCTCTCTCAATTCTTCTTGTTCTTTATTTTATATTTCATAACACCTTTTATTTACTCCCTTTTATTCTTTTTTTTTCAAATAATAGTACCGACTCTCTTATTGTAAGCTTAGAACCTTAGATTATCTCATATTCCGGAAGTTATCTTTTTCTTCCATACTCTTGGCATTTGCATTTTCTTTCTTTTCGGGTGATTTGCATAAATAATTCTTAGTGTTACTATTTCAATTTTGATTTCGTTTAAGAAAATCTTAATAACAAATAGCTTTGTGGCTGAAAATATGAGAAATTGGTCATTAAATCTATACTTCGTCGAATGATCTTATCGCAAATTCTGACGATCACATAATTTAACTATCAAATCTTAACGATTTTGATGAATCACCGATTTCCTTCGCCAGGCTGCCTTGTTATAAATTTTTAGGATCGCCTTAAATTAGCCAAGAAATTTTAATAATTCTAGTGCGTCGTAATAAATTTGTCATATTTGTCATGGAAACGAATTATATTTGTCCCTCTGCCATAAATAAACCCTTAAGAACATATTTTAGAGCTAGTTTTATCCCTCACCACTAAAATTAGCTATACTTATCCTTCACCCATTAAAACTCCATCCAAGTGTTGGAACATATATATATATATATATATATATATAGGCCTCCTTCAACTATTCGACTTTTTTCGTATAGGCACCTCAATTAAATCATGTACCTATTGAACCCTTTACTCCTTCACAAAATGTGTCAATTGAGCACAATCGCTGACGTGACGCTAACATGGCGCGACATGTGTAACACACTCTCCAAATGGAGAGTGAGATGCCATAATTAATCAAAAAATTAAATATAAAAAACTCCAACCAATAAAAAAAAGACACATAAAATAAATTTAAAAAAAAAGAAAATATTCACTATTCATCTTCTTCTCCATTAATGGCTACAACCAAGAAAAAGAATATCAATTCAACACACACTCATATACAATAAGCAACAATAATAATTTTTTTTTTGAAAAAATCCATTTTTGTCTTCTTCTTACTCTATTCTTCCACCATTAAAATTCACTTTTACTCCTCCATTTTCCACCAAAACAACACCCACAATCAAGAAAAAAATCTCATGTGTTTGAGGAGATTTTTTTTTTATGGTGTTGCTGTGTTGATGTTACAGTGTTCATATATGATTTTTTCGGTGAAATTTTTCGCTGAAAAATCTATTTAAACACATTAACTACCCTCTAACACCACTAAACCACCATCGAAATACTAACATTGTAGTAGTATATGTAATATTTAGATATATGAAGAGGAAGAGGATACAATTTTATTTTATTTTTACTTTTTCTGCTAAATCGACGGGGGCGGGGGGGGGGGGAGAGAAGGGCTGCTGGGGGTGGGGTGTATTAATTATTTTTAATTTAAATTTAATTATATTAAAAAGATCATTTTTATAATTATTTTAAGTTGAAATAACACGTGTCATTATTTGATTTGCCACTTTGCCACGTCACTGGCGTGTGTATTACACACATTTTATAATTTTTGCCACGTCAGCAGATTTGACTCAATTGATACGTTTTGTGAAGTAGTAAAGGGTTCAATAGGTACATGTCTTAATTGAGGTGCCTATACGGAAAAAGTCGAATAGTTGAGGGGCCTGTATATGTATTCCGTCAAATATATGTAAGGATGTTAAGTGGGCCAGGCCGGGTCAACCCGAAACCGGCCCATTAAATTTGGCCGGGTCCGGGTTGGGGTTAAGTGGTCCGGGCCGGGTTCAACAGTAAAAATTTTAAAAATATCCCTAACCTGGCCCACTTAATCCAACCCGGTCTAACCCACCTAAACCCCATAAAACCCGATCAAAAAAAAGAAGAAGGTTTTTTTCAATATACACTATATATACCCACCTATATACATTTTAAATACGTTAAACAATATATATAGTATATACTACATTAGAATGTAAAAAATATATACACATATACGCAATTACACATATATACACACCATTCAATGTATATGTACTACTTTAAATAAAATATACAACAATAAATAATCATTACAATATATATATATAGTTATATACTAATTTATAAAACATATACACATGTATACGTTAAATATACACGTCTATAAAAGATATATACACGTATATACGCACCATTCAATATATATGTACTACTTTAAATAAAATATACTACAATATATATATATATATATATATATATATGTATGTATGTATAGTTATATACTAATTTATAAAACATATACACATGTATACGTTAAATATACACTTCTATAGAAGATACATACACATATATACACACCATTCAATATATATGTACTATTATAAATAAAACATATACTACAATATATATACATTACAATATATATATATATATATATATATATATATAGTTATATTCTAATTTATAAAATATTTACACATGTATACGTTAAATATACACGTCTATAGAAGATATATACTAATATATACGCACCATTCAATATATATGTACTACTTTAAATAAAATATACTACAATATATATATATATATATATATATATATATATATATAGTTATAGTTATATACTAATCTCTAAAAAATATACACGTGTATACGTTAAATATACACGTCTATAGAAGATATATACATATATATACGCACCATTCAATATATATGTACTACTTTAAATAAAACATATACTACAATATATATATATATATATACTACAATATATATACAATTTATAAAACATATACACATGTATACATTAAAGATACACATCTATAGAAGATATATACACAAATATACAAAACATATGCTACTTAATATAATAAATTAATAATACTTGATAGTAAATTAATAATATATTAGAAGTAAGTTTTAATTTAAACTGGAAATTCAATTTAAATCATTAAATGAAAAAATTACAAAGTAAGGACTAAGGAAAGAATGAATCTTGAATTTTATTGATTGCGAAATGATCCAAAATTTATAATTTACATGAATGAAAAATCTACAAATTATGCATCATTTTTTCCAACTCATTCATGTTAATATTAACGGAAACTTGCATAGGATAGTCAAAGTCAACGGGGGAAAAATCATGCATTGGACTTGATTCTGCTGAGTTCTCTCGTGAAGACATAATTTCTTCAAGTTTCTTCTCGTCGTTCGGCTCCGGTTCCATTCCTTGGTTTCTTCTTTCCGCTCTAATCCAATCTCTGAGGCAAACTAGAACATTCATTGCATTGCTTCCCAATAAGTGTCGGTTGTCTCCAAGCTGTTGTCGTCTCTGACTAAAGGCGCTCTCTGATGCAACAATTGACATTGAAACATTCAAGATATCTCTAGCTAATCTTGAAAGCAAAGGATATTGTGTTTCATTACTCCTCCACCATTCCAACGTGTTGATCTGTCGTCTGCGATCCTCTGGCGGCGACCAAAGATAATATTTAAGTTGTTCCCGATGAGTTGATGTGTAAGCTCTCTCATCAACACTGTTCCAATAAGGTAAATCGCAAAAGGAATCAGGAAAACCACTATGTTCCGACCTTTTAGAAGATGATGGCTCCTCGAGAGGATGAGGAGCGACAGTTGGAGTGATATTTGTAGGTACGGCTAAATCAACTAAATCAGCATAGTGATTATATAATTTTTCTATGTATTCATTCGCATCATCCATAGCCGTCCATAAATCAGGTTGTACTTGTTCAGAATCATTGTTAGTATTTATTTCTAAGTTAGCATAAATAATAGTACTAAAGTGGCACATAGTATTATATTTCATGAACGAATTTAGCATAGCACCAATCAAGTAATTAGGGGGAATAGGGAAAAAATATTTTTTAAATTTAGTAAACATGACATCAACAGCTTCCTTACAACCTTCTTTATTTTTATATTCTTTGAGCAAACCAGAAATATCGGCTATATATGTCAAAACATTACAAACAATATGATAATAAGCACCGGAAAATTCAACCGTAGCTACATAATTTTTTTCTAAAAACTTAACAAGATCATTAATTACAACCCAATCAAAATTATGTAGCATGCAATCAACAGAATAAGCAAATGAACCACAGTATTTGTTAAAAGCTAGTGTAATAGGAACTCTATATTTATAACAAGTTTTTAAAAAATCATACGTAGAGTTCCATCTAATATCAATTTCCTCAGGCATCGGTGCAAGTCCATTTTTTTGACATTTAACTTTAAATTCTCTAATTCCTTGTCTTCGATTATTTTCTTGAATAAAACCAACATCAAGACGAATTTTTTCAATATAAAGCTCAAAAAACTCAAGACCATCTTTTACAATTAAATTATATATATGACATGCACACTTAATATGAAAAATTTCAGGTAACGGTGGATATAACTTAGATTTTAACTTTGTTATAGCAGTCTTGTTGTTAGAAGTATTATCAAAAGCAATACATAAGATTTTATTTTCGATACCATAAAATTCGACAACTTTAACAGTAGAATCAACAATAAAATCTCCAGTATGTTTACGATCTTCATCATATAAAAAAAGCAAGAATACGTTTTTGCATCACAAAATTACTATCCATCCAGTGACAAGTAACGGTTAAATAATCATTTTTATTTACAGCACGATCAAGATCTGAAGTTAGGGACAATCTACATTGAATATTTTTTAACAATGTTGATAAATAAAAACAATATTGTGAATGAAGTCTAAAAATATCAGACCGACAAGTACTTCTAGGAATACCATTAAACATGAGATTATAAATTGCTTGAATATAATGATAAAGGCATCAGAAGAAGAAAAACTAAAAGGCAAACAACCCACAGTTACCATTTTAGTTATTTCTTTCCGGTCCCTCAATTTATTATACTTCTTCATTACCTGACCGGTTGCTGGGACCATTCTAGTTTGCGTTGGCCCACCAACATCCCCACCACCTCGTGCAATATTTAACTCTCTTTCGTGAGCATCACATATATGTCTCATTAACGTATCTGTATCCCCTTGTTTGCCTCCGCTTTTATGCTTATATATTTGTTGACAAATATTGTATTGCACCTCAGTATCTGATATACGTTCAAAAAATTGTCATGCAATACTAGTTGTTTTACGAGCTCTTGGGGCACGGGGAGGACGGGGAGTGAGATTAACCGATTCAGATCTAACGTTAGCATTTTCTACTGCGGGTGTCTCACCAATATTTTTATCATCTTCGTCTAAATTAACCGCATCTACTTCATTTTCTTCTTCTATACCGTAATTTTCCTGAGCTTCTACATAATCCATATCGTGAACACCTACACCTATTTCTTCCTCAAAAGATGTACCAAGCGATACCGGAGGCGAAGACACACGGATATATCTACTACTTGAAGTACCTCTACCGCTAGTAATTCACTTTTTACTACCACTACCGCTTCCGGGACAAAAAAACTTAACACCTTTAGTAGCGAGGTTTCTTAATTTATCTATAATATAATTAAACTAAAAAAAATCAAAATACACAAATATAATAAAATTAAATATTCAACAATTAATACACTAAATAAAAATTAAACGTAAGAGATGGAACGACAATACCAAATTTTGAAAGTATCCGAAGATTGCGACTTTAGAAACTTCCACTCGTACTTTGTAATCGCAAATTAAAAAATTAAAGTGAGAACTTTAGGAAATTAAATATATAGAATATTTGAGAATTGAGAATTGAGAATTGAGATTTGAGAGAGAATAAGATTTGAGAGAATGAAAAATTATGTGAAAAATGATTTGAAGGTGTAGGGTATTTATAGAATTTTTTTTGGGATTAAAAAATATTTTAAATAATTTATTTTTTTTAATAAAAGGGCCCAAACTAGCCGTTTGGACCCAAAAACGGTTATATAGCCGTTGGGCCAACGACTAGTTTGACCCAAATCTCTATTTTTTTTAATTTTTTTTAAAAAGACAACTGGGCTTGATCCGGGCCGGGTTAACCAGGTCCAACCAAAAAAATTAAACCGGCCCGAGACCCTACAGTCCATGGGCTGATCAGGCCGGGTCAAACCAGACCGATTTTACTAAACAGACCGGTTCGGGCCGGGTCAATTTGACCCGTTTGACAGACTTATATATATATGTGTGTGTGTGTATACGTATGTATGTATGTATTGATATGCAAATCTTCATTCAACAAAGCTTGATCATGTATATTACGACTGTTATTTACATTTAACAGTTTAACTTATCAATTATTAATTTGAAAATATAGTAATTCACTAGCCAACTAATAAGATGTTGGTTGATTTGGTTAAGGATAAGAAATAATCGGACGGTTATCGTGTATCGGCTAAGAACATTTGCATAAATATAATGAATTAATGATGTAACCGAACTTTCACAGAAACATGCACACTACAATTAAATACTGAAATGAACTTTCACACTTGGTTAAAGTTTGGAATTTCATTAGACTATAGAGTGTAGATCGTTCATATTATTTATGGGTCATTTGGTAGAGTGTATAAAAGAATACTAAATAGGGTGTATTAGTAATATTGGGGTTAGTAGTACTGTGATTAGTAATATTGAGATTAGTTATGCTGTGATTATTTTTTATGCAGTGTTTGGTTTGATGTATTGAAAATAATATGTATTGTTATATTTTAAAAATAATACTGTTTGATTACAAAAATGCCCTCGACATACTATAACTCTGTGTATTTTCTTTGCAGAGCTTTGTTACTCTTTTTTAAAAATAAAAAAATCAACAATATAACTAATAACTTTTTTTGAAATTTTAAGATTTAATCATTCACTTGCAGGATTTTTTTATTTATTTTTTGTTATTTTGTTTGTTGTTTCCACTTTGTGTTATTCTTAAGTTGGAGACAGGTATGTGTAACTTTTGAATGAGACATAAATTGAAAAGTGAAAATTATCCCATATATACTTATTAGATAGTTTATTGCAACTTATAACACTATTTTTTCTTAATTATTGAATTGTATTTTTAATTTCAAGTTATAACAGATTTAAGTATTTTTTTTTTTTTAGTTTACTTTTTTTTAGATTTAATCTTATATTTATCCTAATACTCATATTTATCTATTAAAATATCAATATCCTAGATTACCGCATTAAAAGTGTAGGTTTTAACTTTTTTAGAAAAAAATTCCATATACTTCACATTTTAATATATAATATTATTCTATATGTATCCTAACAGGTTTCATATTTATCTTTTAGATAACACTAGCATAGGTTAACGTGCAGTCTTAAAAGTGTAGGGTTTAACTATTTGTTGATTTCTGTATGTTTATTTTATTATCTCAAGTAGTTTGTTAAAAATATATTTCAACTATATTTTTTTGAGTATAAATTTAATATGTTTATTGTTTTTTTTGATTGTGAAATCATAATCAATTAGTCGGAAGAATAGTAATTTAACTTTGTATTTTTATATATGAATTTGATATGTTTATTGATTTTTTTAGTTTTTTAAATTTTAAAAAGTTTATTGTATTTTTTTTTCAAGTGTATATTTTCTATATTTTTTAAATATGTTTCTTATGTTTGTTAGTCATCTTAAACAATTATTATTTGATGTATCCCGTGAAATGCTCATGATATTTTCTAAAATTTGAATGAATATCTATTCTTTAAAATATTTTTTTTTATTTTTTTTGTGATATTATATTATTTAAATAGGAGTAAAAAGAGGAGAGATAATCTCAAAAAAAAAAAAATCCTTAAGAAGTGGAAACGTGTGGTACTTTTTTTTGCTCACATTTCACTTCTCCGGTTTGAAAAAGGAAATAAACTGTTTGATATGAAAACGTTTTTTTTTTTTTAATAATATAATAATCTGCAATAACTAATTTGGAGATAAAATAGGGGTGGGTGAAATTTGTATGTAACAGTTTTTTATTTTTAAGGATAATTTCAGTTTCAATTTTTATATATATAAAAAAATATTTTTTAAAAGTAAAATCTGTTATTTTTTGCAATCTTATAAATATTGTTAAGGGTTGCAATAAACAATCTAAGATTGTATATATACATTTTTTTCCCTAAGTTAAATATGTAAATCATGGTAGATTCAGCTTTTAGGTGTAGGATTTATTTTAGAGAAAAGGACATGGGATAGTCATTTAAAAAAAAAAATAGCCCATGATTGAAAAAGTGGACATGCTATAGTCAGTCGGTTAAAGTAATTTCTTTTTTTAGCCATTTGACCCAATTGGGCACATGCAGTCTCTATACTCAATTGATACACTTTTATATCAAATTGATACACTTTTATACTATATTGATACACTTTTTAAAAAGGAGAAAAGGAACTTCTATGCAAACACATGCAATCCTTACACCCAATTGATACTCTTTTATATCACATTAATACATTTTTATACTATTTTTATACACTTGCAGTGTCCATATACTCAATTGATACTCTCTTATACTAGATTGATACACTTTTAGAATGCATGTAAAAACTATATAGAGTCGTATAAAATATGTATCTAAATAATAATTGTAGTTTAAAATTATATAGAATGTGTCTAAAAATGCTATACTTATTATATAGAATATGTATATGTATAGAAACTGTATCATTCGTATATATAAATATATATCTTTAACAATTGTATTATATTAAAAGTATATGATATTGTATTTTATTGTATAAATAAGTAAAACTAAACAAAACAAATAGTATGTTATTTTAATAATGTTGGTGAATGCAAAATAATCTGAAAAAAAGAAGAAGCAATTACTCAATTATTTAAAAAGAATAAGAAAGAGCAGAATCTTTAAAAAAGAGCCAAAAAAGTCTAGGTTGAATTTTAAGATAATTGTCTGCATATTTGAGATATCTAGAGGAAACTTCACAAGATGAATGGCAGGAGTATGAGTCGCCTCTTATTTTTCTTTATGTCATAATCGTCACTTTAATCCCACGATATCCTATGAAATCTTTTGATCGCGTGATCAAAGCTTCTAAGATCTTTGTAGTATAGATATATTCCTATATTGATGTATGTTGTTCACGGTACTGTTTTACTATCTTTTTTTGTCGGGAAAAGAGGTTGACTGAGTTAAGGTTACGTGAGTGGCTATTTACTGGGTATTTAATTATGGGTGCTATTTTTGTGGTATTATTTTAGTTTTAGGTGTTATTTTTGTCCTTTCCCCTTTATTTTAATATAATATATATGTTATATACCTATGGGCTAGGAATAAAAGTGTAAGTATGTAATTTTTAACGGATTAACAAGAAAATTAAGAAATTCGACACCATATTAATAAGTCGTTAATTATAAAAAAAATTTATCCGTTCCACAATCATTTATTCAATAATTCAATACCAATAAGCCAATAAATTAATTTTCGATTGGCTCATCGATTTCGATTCGATTTTGAACAGCCCTACATGTAATATATCGACTCCATAGGGCTTGTTTGGACAATAATTTCAAATCATAATTGATTTGAAATCAAGTTGATGGGTTTAAAAGTGATATGGGCCATGGGCTTATATGACCTTCAAGGCCCAATTGCCATGTTTTCAAGTATAACCATCAATCTTACTAGTCTATCCCGTTTCCCGCAATCTGTCTCCCCGCCACTAGTCCTTTTATACCCCCTCCAACAAATCATCAGTCCAAATTATCCATTTTTCAAATGCATGATGCTCCTTTCACTCTCACTACTTCTCAATTCATCACCTTCATTCTCCACAATAGCATTTGCTTCCCCCAAATTTCACAGCGTTTTCGGTCAATCCATTCGATTTAAGGTCCATGCCTTCCTCAACAAACCACTGGACTCGCGCGCAGCGCCCTCTGATCAACCATCAGTACTTCTCGACAGTCTTAGGGTTCTCGAATGGGACAAATTATGCGATTGCGTCGCTAATTTCGCTGGCACTTCCTTAGGCAAAGAAGCTCTCAAGGTTAACTTCCCGTGTACAGCGTACTTCCTTTTTCGTTTTCCGTCTGTTTGCATGACGAATAAACTAACTAGGATTAATACATAGCCAGCTCGTTAAACTTGACAGGATATCCTATTTAGACACTCGAAGTAATTGGTGTTCGATTTGAACAACTTAACTCATAATAAAGTGTTTCTATTAGACACTTTGGATTCAACTTTAATTTTATTCATCAACCTCTAGTAGAAGATGTCTGGGTTTTACGACTTATTGAGGCGAATGCGTATTATTAAAGGAAAGGACATATTTTATGTGCTTAAGTTAACTATCTAATAGGCGCATGAGAAAAGACGCAAAGAAAACAAATTCAAAATTTGAATCGGAAGTGTCTGATCGGAACACTTTATTAGTAGTTGTAGTGTTCAATTGAAGCGATGGTTAGTTCGAGTGTCTAAGTAGAACATTCTGATTTTAAAGGGACTGATTATATTAAGCCATTAAACTAGTTACTTCATGTTGTACACATTCACTAGCTCATTCGTGTATAAATCACATGTATATATGTGTCATTTTGTGTATGTGAATGTGCATATGTATATTTGTATGTACATCCTATATGTATACATGTGTGTGAGTATATATTTATGTGTATATACATAATAATGTAGGATCCTGAACGGAATTGTGGTGTAGGAACAACTAGGGTACTTGAATCAAACATTTGAAGATAGTCTCGGACTGTTAGAGGAAACCAATGCCGCTGTGGAGATGAATAAGTACGGTGCCATGGTCGACTTCAGCGGCATTGATATTGAGCTGGTAGGTCCTTAATTTCGTTTATTGACTCTGTGGTGTACTTTTTTTTGTTTGAAATTTTAATTTATTTTTCATAAATCGAAACGAACAATCTGGGGAAACTGATACAATGCTAAGTGTGTATCAAGAGATTCCAACCAACACAAGAACAACAAGATGAACAACAAAGTGCTAGTGAATCGAAAATGGCCACACACGGCTTCACTAGGCTTGCAACACTTGTTTGAACTAGAAAAGTGAGTTTAACAACAAGAACAACAAAGACAATATTGCTAGTGAATCGAAAGAGCCCCACACGGCTTCACTAGACTTTTATATTCAACAACACAATGTTAACACGATTTACAAAGAAAGAGATAGAAACTTGACACACAATATTCATTAATCTAAGAACCCTAACAAGAGAAAGAACCCTAAGACTAATAAATATCAATACCAAGTTCTTACTTGGACCAAGAGGAACTCAAAGAACCTCAAGAACCTAGTTTCTAGCCAAGATACAACACTAGTATCACTCTACTAGTGAGAATTTGGTTTTGGCCTCTCCAAATGATGAGAAAGAGAAGTCAAAAATTTACAAGTCTTTGTTCCTTGAATAATAGGAATGAACTAAAACAAGACTAGCCCTATTACATGGCTTATATAGTCACTTAGAAAGGAGGGACAAAGACCAAATTACCCTTGGCATTTAAGTGGGTGGGTTTGGGGTGTCTTGGTGGGCCTCTTTACATTTTATTAAATATAGGCCCTTAGATGGGCTCACAAGGGCCTCACACATGGCCAAGAATGTGAACAAGGCTTGGAGTCGTTGCAACTCACGTGCTTGGCTTCGTGTGAAAGGTCTCGAGCTAGGAATTCCCGTATCAGAAACTCACTCATTGTAGTACAAGTTCCTGCTTAAATTGCGAGTGTTGCAGAATGATGTTGTCTGTTTCTCTATTGTTGAAGGTCAAAATCGCCATACGAAGTGCACGCCGAGGTCTTCCTGTCAGTGGGACTGAAGCAATGAACATTGTAGCACTATTGCAGGTTGCAGAAATGTTGCAGTCAAATGTCAAAGCCGCAATCAAGCAAGACACAGAATGGTGTCAGCGTTTTATGCCTATCACAGAAATGGTAATTCTATAATTTTGGTAAAAATGAACTTCTCAGCAATTATATATGCTGCATTTGTCTCCAATTATTTTCTATGTTTGCTGCAGATCTTGGAACTAACCATAAGCAGATCACTAGTGAGGTTAATACAACAGCTAGTTGATGAAGATGGTTCTGTCAAGGATTCTGCGGTCTGTCCTCATTTTGATGAACAGACTTGATATTTCTGTAGTTTTAACTTTTTCTTTAAGCTTGTAAGAGGCCATAACACAAGTCACTTCCTTGACATTTTGTTCTGCAGCTTCCATCACACATGCATTGCCTCTTTTTTTTTTTTGAGAAGATCACATGTGACGGTATATTAAAGAATCAACAGCACAATTATGCTGGAGGCTGAAATTGTGATTACAATGATAAAACCCAAAGACCAAACCCTGTTCATCTCACAATGAATCTAAACATGTAAAGTGGACTCCAGATCATCGCTATAGACAACATTATACCAAAAACAAAAAAGAAGCACACAGCACTTCTTCAGATTCTGAGTATGGCTAGCTAAATCTTCATCTAGAGTTTCTTTCCTTCCAAACTCGCCACCTAATGGTTGCTGGGACAGTTTTCCATTCGGTCTCTATTAGTTTTGACTCCTTCCTTCATTCCAGCATGACAAGAGTTCAAAAGCACATCCTGGCATAGTCCATCCAATACCCCCAATACTGGTGAACAGATCCCAAAGCTATCCTGTCACAACACAAATATGGACTCTGTTGTTTCCTGTGGTTGTGGTTATATTTGAATTTATTAATCTTATTTGTATTTCTCTATGGTTTTAGAGCTTTGCCTTGAAACAGTCTCGTGATCAAGTTCGCCTTCTTGAAAGAAAGGTAAGAGTTCATTCTTCCTCCTAATCGACTGTGCTTCAACAGATTTGGTGGTTATTACTTTTCAGAAACTTCTTCCCCTAGAAAAAGTTTGCTTTAGAAAATATCTGTTATATAAAATTCGTATTTTTTATTCACCACTGTATATTATGCTCTTTTCCGTTATCTGTTATGCATCTGTTCCTAGGTGTCATCGCTTTAGTCAGAGTAAATTTTCAAATCAAAGGCTAGTGTATAACTATATTATCATATTCCGTCAATACTCTTAAAATGTTGAGCTTAATGCTGTTATATTGTTAAATCTGTAACTGCTACGAAAGAAAGTCAGTAAATCATGTGGTGGCATATCTGAGCTTACAGCTTTAACATTCGACAGTCAATGGGGATACTGGAGGTCGTAAGTCCGTTCCACCAACAGCCTGTAGGTTGTTACCTGTGCATATACCTTTTCATTTCTAGAAGGGAAAAGACTCAAATATGCCATCAAACTATTTGAAATGGCTCATCTATGCCATTTGTTAAAAGTTTGGCTCATTTATGCCACTGCCTTAAAAGTTTGGCTCATCCATGCCAGCCACCACGGTTACGGAAAAGGTTCACTGGTGCCATTATTTTTAACAGTGATTTTGCAAAACCATTTTTGCTGCGTGACCTCTTATTAGAAGTCCATATCACCAAATCTAAATCAAGCATTAAAAATCAGACCCATTAAAATAGAACCTGATCCACACTGTTAAAATAAAATTGGACCTATTAATTGGGTAGGGTGTGGGTCAGGTTTTATTTTAGTGGGTTCGATTTTTAAATTTGATTTTAAATAACATTGGTTGATTTGAATTTTGTGACGTGGACCTATCCAATAAGAGATCACACGGCAAAAATGGTTTTGCAAAATCATCGTTAATAAATAATGGCACAAATGAACCTTTCTCTAACAGTAGTGGCATAGATGAGCCAAACTCTTAATGCAGTGGCATTAATGAGCCAAACTTTTAACGGATGACACAGATGAGCCATTTCTAATAGTTCGATAACATATTTGAGCCTTTTCCCTTTCTAGAATCCCCTTATTCCAGTTTGAATTGTTATCAAATTCGCATCTTTATGAGAAAATTAATACTTCCCAAGTTTTATCTCTTGTCTTTGGGTATGTAGTGCGCTTGGTAATAAAGTTTGGTTGTCCTTTGGCACAAAAATTTCTAGAAAATGATTAAAGAACTGCAGGAATTATCTATTTGGATATCTTTAATAAAAGTAGCATTTTCTTGCAATTGTCAGGAACCATCTTCCACTTTGTTGTATTTCTGTCGGCGGAATTCCCACATTGCCGACTGGGTGTGATATTAGTTTTTCTTTTGATGTGTCCTGCACCGACACTCTGTGATTGGACATTAACACATTGCATTCTCTTGTATCTTCAGTTATACCAGTTCATGGAGAGCATAATCAGGAACGGCACGGAAGAAACATCTTCTATGGTAATCCATACTTTGTTCTATTCTTTTATTTCCTATGGTACAACCTTAGGTCACTTTGATAACCAACTGGTTTTCCACAACTATTAAGAAACTTGAGCTCTGAATGCGGTAATGAAATAAAACAGTTTCTCGACCTGAGAGTGTTGACCTTAATAGTTGGATGAAGGTGTACCTTTATGGCTCTCTCATAGCACATCGTGAACCTGATATTTTAACCCAGGAAGTGAGTGAAATCGATGGCAGATGGTGCATTAGAGCAGGATTTGATCAGCAAACGAGCTTTGGGGGGCTATTGTTGTCCAGGTGTGTTAATATCTTAAAATTTGGGGCTTATGTAAATCACTCTGCATAATGTTAATACATTTTGTTTTGTGTCATTTTCCGTCCGCATCTTGAAAGCTTTATATAGGTAGGAACTTGCTTAGCAAAAGTTGACATCATAAATTAGGAAATGACATAAGCACAGAATTACTGCTTTGAGTAAATTCCACGATTCATGAAGAAATTGTCAGAAGCTCTGCTGATTTTGAATTGTTCATTTCCTCCCTGCAGGAATTCCACAGTTTTCTTGCTTAATCATTCTACTTTTGCGGTCGACTTTTGAAAAATAAAAACAGGATTTCTTAAAACCCTCTGATATGGCATTATCTGAGGGCCTAATTCAATAGTTCTAGTTCTCTGAACTACCGGTTGATAGCTTGTAAGATTTTGTTGCACAAAAACTGAATAAATCCCTTTTACAACTTGAAGACTAGTGATTAGGAAATGCTTGGAATGGCATTCAATCAGCAATATAAAAAATTGATCCTGCTAAAAGAAGTTCACAAATTCGATTGTCTTATGTACTCCTCAAGTGCACCAAAAATAGCATGATATCTTCAATAGGGGATTTGATGCTCTACTCTTTCAAGATCTATTTCTTCCACTCCTAATGGTTGTGGGTTTACATTTTTCCAAAAGGCAAGTATTATTGAGGTAAGGAAAAAGAAAAAAGTCTTACCTGACTTTCTATACAAGAGTTTCTATGAACCATAACAGGGCCTCATTGATGTAAAAAGAAATAAACAGCTCTGACAAATTCTGTGATTTCATCCAAAATTGTTGTGGGATTACTTTCTGTAAGATACGACCCTTGGGACCCAACTCAACTCCATAAGCTAGTTCATGAGGGGAGTTGTGCAAGTCTAATAAGAAGACCACCAGCCCGTTGCCCAACAAATGTGGTACTCTAACCCACTCTAACATTCCAAGCTTCATCTCTCCTTTTGCTAATGTCTCTTGTCCAGTTCCGGAAAGGGTTATCCACATTGCCAGGCATATCCAAGTGAACTCCCCTTGAATTAAGCATCATATTCCTCTGTATTGATGCAATTTCAAACTACCACATCTCGCCTGTTTGGATACTCTGCAAGCATCAGCTTGTGTGTTGAGACTTCTTTCCCTCAAATTGTATGCATAGCTTGCAATGCTGTTGCCTGCTCCAAGAAGGTTGAGACATGGGTGCTGTAGACTCCCAAAGAGCCTCCTTTTGGAAGTCCAACATTTCCTTTTTAAAGATTCATGATTCATTTCAATGGAGAGTTTTCCATTTCTAGCAGCCTTTCTTCTCCCGCCTGATTCTCTCAGCAAGTTGACTACGCATTATTGCATATGTAAGCCCTAATATTATACAAGCTTTGTGAAAAAAATATGCTGCTAGATCACCATGGATAAGTTTGACATCATTCAGATCATTAATGCTTCACCTGTATAGTATTATTCATCATCTCTGAGCAGTGATAGTCAATTTCAGTGCTTCAGGTACTGGAAGTTTTGTAGAACCTATCTCAGCAGTTCCATTGAATGATGCACTCCAGCAAGCCAAGGCATCTGTGTCAAAGGCTGAGGCTGATGTGCTCCTGATGATAACAAAGAAGGTTTTTCTTAACTTATGCTCCCCCCGATGTTGTCTTACACGGAAATAACCAGTTATTTTTTAATTCTATGCAGATGAAAAAAGAAATTGATTACATAGAAAGTATTTTCAGCGTGATGGTTAAGCTGGATGTGGTAGGTTCTATTACTTCAAATTGTAACTTTCTTGTACCTCTAAGGCTCTAATTATGTTTTCTTTTAATATCTGTATGTTATTTAAAAGACAGGATCTATATTTTTATTTGTAAAATATATCATACACAAAATGAGCTTCACATTGTTGGGAGATAGATTTTGAATGGGTTTTAAAGGCTCTGGATCCTGCACTACTAACAACTTCAGCTTAAGCATTTTGTATTAATCGAGAAGGAATCTAGTTCGGTGAACATGTATGGAATACTATTAAGCTGTTCAGTGGCCAGAGTTGGGGCCCCAGCAATGATTCTGTTATACCTTACAGACTGGAGTACTAATTTTTGGAGCAGATATACTATGCCAATTGTGATTGTTGCCATTTCTTTATAAAATGTCTTAATATGACTGGTAACATCTGAACAATTAAAAGTTCCTACAAATATTTATTGTTCCACGCTGTTCATATATGATTGTTTTTCCAAGTCAGAGCCTTTCTACAGTATCTTCACCATAACATTTACTCTTGTATTTGTCAAACCTGTTCTCGAAATCGGCTTTCTTGAGCCAAATGTCCATCAGAAACACTTCTCTACCGCTCACAAGGTAAGGGGTAAGGTCCACGTACACCCCACCCTCCCAGACCCCACTTATGGGATCACACTACTTGTGGGATCACAGTAGGTATGTTGTTGGTAGAACCTTAACCTATTCAAATATGTTCCACATTGCAGTCTGAGGCCTGCTCTAATTTTATGCTCTTTGATCTATTATGTCAAGTAAAACAGTGTTCACAAATTGATCACTAAGTGGGATTTATCTGATGTCACTTGTATTAAGTGTTTATTTTATTTTGTTACTGATGCTATTCAATTTTCATTGTCATTCCCATATCCACAGATCAATGCGAGAGCACGATACAGTCTTGCATTTGGAGGCGCTTTTCCAAATTTATTTTTGCAACAAGAACTAGATAGCTTTGTAGCTACTGATGCTTCATTGAATGCAAGAACCTCAGGGGCATTGCATCCAACACGGAAGAAATGGACAATGTATCTGCCGAAAGCTTATCATCCTTTATTACTTCAAAAGCATCAGCAGGCTCTACAGAAGGCCATGAAAGATGTCAAGAATGCTAATGTGGTAAGTCACTCTCCATATCACATGCAGATGGAACACTGAAAGCTGTCAGATTCTCCTTGCATTTCAAAGGTTCCTCTGTAGCCTGTCTTTGAAATATGGAAAGATACATAATCTGGAAAGATACATAATTCTGCTAAGCAGGCACCATCATTTTTTCCTTATAGAGCCACCTTACAGTAGATCTTCCTTGACCAATTAATGCAAACTGTGCAGTCGATAATGTCTGAGGGTGATATTCTGGTGAGAATTCCTAGAAGTGGAAAGTGGATCTCAGTGGAAATTTTATTCCTTTAATAGTTGTAGGTTTGATATATAACTTTTAGAAAGTTTTGTTGGGACAATAAATTATTAGAAACTCTATACTGCTCTCTTTTGAATGAAACTGTTACTACTGCTGTTAACATCTGGAAATAAGTTTTTCTAGGTCTCGGTAGAATTGTCAATCTAGAAATGCCACGGCGATGCATCATAACAGCAACTAGATGCCATGCAATGTTTGAATAGTCTTTCTTCTCTATTCTATCAGATGTCCGCTTCATTTGTTGTATTCTCATATCAGTTTTATGGATACTCATCATCATGATAACTTTGGGGTGGTATGCACCTAGTTGAATTACTTTGAGTTCACTAAAAGTTCAGTTGGTTTTTTGTGTATAGGAAATTAGGAGGAGGAAGCGGCCGGGAGAAAATATTACTTTGGAAAAAGAAACCAATGTGAATTTGCAGTCCTTGGAAGCAAAGGTAATTGTTTAACGTGATCGTGAATTTGATGATGAATGCAAAATTTCCGTTGCAAATCAATGAGGTACTTTTAACCTGTTGATTTCAGGTTGCTAGGATGAAAGAGGAACCCCCTGTACCTGTTGACATATGTGTTGCTCACAACACTCGAGTTTTGGTTATAACTGGTCCGAATACTGGGGGTAAAACCATTTGCTTGAAGACTGTGGGTTTGGCTGCTTTGATGGCAAAATCTGGTCAGCACAAGTTCTATATATCTATATTATACTTAGTCATCAAGTCAACTCAGAAAATGAAAACTTTCCTTGTACCTCAATATATATACTGGATATTAATAAAACATCAAAAGTAATCAGCTACTACTATCTTATACAAAGAGGTATTTGAGCACCTATCAAAAACAGAAAGGATAGGTAGTTTTACTTTCCCAAGGTAATTTTCAGCTAATTTTCCAAGTTATTAATTTGATTTTTTTACTCAATGCCGGTAAACTTTACCCCCTTCAGACTAGTTAACAGCCCATTTGATCTCTTTCAGTAGGGGAAATAGTCATTCAATACCAATGTCCAACTCTGAAATACACTTAAAGTTGTTTTCTTGTGTTATTACTTTTACTGTCATAATTCATTCCCTAATTATGAGAAAAGGAAATAATGATGGTGCCCGCTTAGCAGAATTATGTAATCAAACATAGAGTATGGTGATAAAAGAAAGGAAAAGAATTGTTGGTGTCAAGTTATGGTTAATACTATAACTTCTGCTGTGCATAATAATAATCTAAAGGAAGATATTTCTATTTGAATAGATTTTGTAGCTGCTCATATAATTTATTCCATACTACTTTTTGGAACCCCAAGCACTAATGGATAAGCCTCAAATCAAAACCAACTCTTGACAGAGGTTCGTTTATTGGTCTTTTAGCTTGAAAATTTTGAACTTGAATACCACTGAATTGGGACTAGTATTGATTGCTGACTCGGGAAAACTACTGAGAACATTTTCGTCATCTTCCTTTTTTGGGTAAGTTTGCTCTCAAGTTAGTTGCCTAAGGTGAGTATCAATCTATTCAAAAGGCTAAACCCATCGCCAAACCTCTTAAGTACGCACGATCTTTCACTTAGGCACCTCAAGTGGACATTATTTCTTTTTGGCACCTCAAGTTAGCGTACAAGTGTGTCACTTTGACACCTTTTGCTGAGTTGGCAAAGTGCGTGTATTACACCTCCATGAAGGCGCGTTACAACCCTTTTTTGGCGGATGTGGCGCCCAAGTGACCCTCCAACAATATATTAATTCACCTCTATTAATTTATATCTTTTTCTTCATTTTTATCCATTATTTTGTCAATCTTAAGCTTATTTAATGGTAAAAATTATTGGGAGATATTTAAAAATTCGATACACATTTACGAGTTCGTCTTGCCAAAAACAGTATATTAACTCACCCCATTAATTTATACTTCTTTCACATTTTTATCCACCATTTTTGTCAATCTTAAATTTATGTAACGGTAAAAATTGTTGAGAGAAATTTATATACGCATTTAGGGATTTGTGAAGATTAGATAGTAAACATCATTTTTTAATCATTAAGGGCAAAACTGACGAAGAAAAACTGAAAATCAAGCAATATCAATGAAGAAAAGCTGAAAATCGAATAAAATTGAAAAATAAAGCTAAATCCGTGAAGAAAAATTGAAATCAAACAAAATCAAAATCAGCGAAGAAAAAAATTGAAAAATAAAGCAAAATCCGTGAAGAAAAATTGAAATCAAACAAAATAAAAAAAAAATTAAAAATCAAAGCAAAATCGATGAAGCAAATTGAAAAAAATGAAGCTAAGTTCATGAAAAAAATCAAAAAATCAAAAAATCAAGCAAAATCAGTGAAGAAAAATTGAAAATCAAAGCAAAATTGAAGAAGATAACGAGGGGAAGAAGACTGGCGGGATGGGGGTGGCGGGCTGTTTGACGAAAAGACTGGCGGGGTGGGGTGAGGGGTGGAGGATGGGTGTTTGAAGAAGAAAAATGGTGGGGTGGGTGGGGTGCGGTGGGGGTGGCGGGTGGGTGGGGTGTTTGAAGAAGAAGACTAGTGGGGTGGGTAGGTTAGGGGGATGGGGTATTTTTTTATTTAAATTAATTATTTATAAATTATTTGGATAAAAATGACACGTGTCCGCATTTTATTCGTCACTTTTCACCTCAGCGGAGAGTGTAGCACACTCACTAATATTGTTTTGTTGATTCAGCAAAACGCGTCAAAGTGACACACTCGAAGACCGCTTGAGGTGCCAAAAAGGAAACTCGTTCACTTGAGGTGCCTAAGTGAAAGATCGTGCGTACTTAAGGGGCCTGGCGATGGGTTTTGCCTATTCAAAACTAAGAAAATGTTATAGGACAAAAGGCTGCTTTCGCAAATTATTATTTATATATTTTGTGCTATGTTATTTCAATTTTGTTACCATTACTTCTTTTTTGTTATCCTAAGGATTTCTGTCGTCATTTATTCAAGAGACGCCTACTCTGTAAGCATATTAGTAGGTAGTATAAGGGGAGCTTTGGAGTAACTGGTAAAGTTGTTGCAATGTGACCAGGAGGTCACGGGTTCAAGCCTGTGATACACCCTTGTGGTGGGGCCCTTCCCGGACACCGCGCATAGCGGTAGCTTTAGTGCACCGTGCTGCCCTTTTATATTAGTAGGTAGTAGGCTTTCTAAGATCACAAACTCTAGGTGGTGCACTAAAGTAATTCAATTTATGTAATCTTATATTACCAGCTTCAAATTTTTTTTTTATGTACATCTTATATTGAAGTGCATACCTTTTAATGTCGGGTTAGATTTGCAGGTCTTTATGTGTTAGCATCAGAATCAGTGAAAATCCCTTGGTTTGATTTTGTATTTGCTGATATTGGTGATGAACAGTCCTTATCCCAATCATTGTCTACCTTCTCGGGGCATCTGAAACAAATTAGTGTAAGTTAACTGAAGTTCCGTCAGAAATTTCTGGCTTTCTTACTAGCCTGACATGATGTGGCCAAGTAGATTTGTCACTTCTTACACTTATCTTTAACAATGAACATTTGAAGCTATTTATAGTCAAGAAATTCTCTAAATTGTACATGTATAAAGGCCCTAGTTTAATTGACATATCGACCACCATCCTGGTATATGGTTCCTCTAGTGTAGAATCTATATTTTCAGCTCTCCGGGAGTAAAACACATTAACTGTAATAATGCGAAGAAAGAGGCGGCATCAGCTTTTTAGTACATGTGTTACATTACATCAACCTGCTTTTTTTTAAATCATGGAACCTTTTGTCAAATCAAGGGGGAGGGAGGAAGGATTTATTTTGTTTGTTTGTTTGAGCTTCAGGTAATTGTTAACTACATACAGTCCCAAGTGTGGATAACTGTGGAGGCTTCTGTAGTATGTGAACATTTGTCTAAATCGATTTTGAACATGAATGGAGAAATTGAACTTTTGCTTGTGTGCTACATTTTGTATGGTCTATTTGGTGCTCTATGAAAGAGAATTGCAAGGGTAAGTTGTTACCAAGTGAAGAAAAAGGGACGAAAGACATTTTCGGTATTGAAGATAAAACTGTACAAGAAGTAGCATAGTAGACCTTCCAGGTCAATTACTGATGATGACAGAGGCACAGTTAATATTGCTATCCGTAGGATGGTGTGATTGGAGCACAGCAAAAATTTACAAGATCAATATGCGGTAAACTATTCCATATGTGAATATTATACCTGCTATATTGCATTGATTCTGGCAGAGGATTGTTTAGTATTCTGGAAGTAAGATTTTTACATGACGAATCTGCTGGTCTAAGAGTCAGAATTGACAATGAAGAAAGTGAAGATCTAGTAAAGATGGTACTTGTGTAAGGTAGATTCATATTTGAAATGGTATGAGCTTAATCAAGTAAGGTGTATTAGCCTCCTATTGAAAAAAGGGATGTTACAAGAAATGGATAGGAAGAGCCAAAGAGGAGGGTCCAAAGTTGCAACAGATATAAAGTCACCAGATTCCCCCCCCACCCCCCACCCCCCCCAAAAAAAAAAAGAAAAAAAGAAAGTTACTACAGATATAACTGTAATCCATCTGTTCTAAATTTCACTTACATAGTTCAGTATTTTGAGGTTCAGGTTGATTACACTTGTCATCATTTCCGGTATGGTGGTTCAAAGACTTCTCTTTTTAAGGAAAAGAACACTTCAGAAATTTATAAATCATAAAACTGTTAGTATCAGAATTCAAAATATTGAAATGTCTTTGATAACTTAGGGCATGTTAGTCCGTGGAATGTATCTGGATTGAATGAACTGGGACAAAAGGTGAAAACATTAGATAATGTGGCTAAATAGTGGACATCCCTGGCGGTAAAGCTGTCAGAGAAAACAAATTATGTGTTGACGCTATAAAGAATATACTGCTTAGCTGACTGGCATGTTATATTTAATTTGTAACCATGCACATTCGAACTGCCCAAGCATTCTGTATTGCTACTCGGTATACTTACTGAATCAGTTGGTATAGTTATAAGATACTTACTGTTATAATAGGTTGTTTCTGCTTCCGAGGAATTATTTTTTGATGACGATTAAAAACTTAGCTACTTGGATAGGAATTATTTAGCATCCTGCACACGAGGCCTGTTGTACCAGGCTATCAGCTACCTTGATGGATTGATTTGCGGAATTTGGCTCATTAGTACTTCACTGGTTTTATGACGTGCTCGATCTTTGTTCAATTTTAGGTTATTTGTTGTCCGTGATGCTTGATGATTTCACAAGCATTTTCTGTAAATGTTCGACTCCCTTTTTTAAATGCTCTATTTGCTTTTATTGTCTTAAGATCTTCCTTTTCCCAAGGCCATTATTCAAACTTATGAAATTTTCAGGTCGAATGTTTAATGTAAAATGTAGCATAAGCTTAAAGTTATTGTTACCATTCTTGATCAAAGACAAATCCAAATCAGAGCATTTTTCAATTAGTTGAACTTTTGAACGTGTCTCTAATGATATCATTTACAGCTATTCTCCAGCCACAGTAATGTCTACATTTTTGAAATGTTCTTTTTAGATCCAGATGCTGAAACTTTATATGATTTCTTGTCCATATTTGCAGAAAATCCGGTCTCACTCAACAAACATGTCACTTGTGCTATTAGATGAAGTATGTACTGGGACTTCAGCAGTTGTTCATTTGTTCTTCCAGAGACACAGCTATATTGTTGCTATGAACCAGTGAAATTATGCATGGAACGACTGGACATTTTCCTTCATAAAGAGCATAGTGTGTATTCTTCATCTTGTAGGTAGGGGCAGGGACAAATCCTCTAGAAGGAGCTGCACTTGGGATGTCATTACTGGAATCTTTTGCAGAATCTGGGAGTTTGTTGACTATAGCTACAACACATCATGGAGAACTTAAAACCCTTAAATACAGGTGCTCAATGCTAAGATGGAACTGCTATATATGAGACAAAAGACTTACCTCCTCTAACATCATGGTGCTACAATGTACTTGACAGCAATCATGCCTTTGAAAATGCATGTATGGAGTTCGATGAAATGAAGTTGAAACCAACTTATAGGATTCTTTTGGGAATACCAGGTTGTCCTTGTATCCATGTGGTAGTTTCTTGATGGGCTTGGAGTTTCTTATATGACTGATCATAGTATGTCGTGTTACTTCTTGTGACAAAAAGAAGAGAAGAAATGATACTTCTTGCTTGCTTAAAAAGGAAAAAGGAACCTCTTTGGACCCAGATCAAATATTTCAGGGCACAATCTGTGCGACAAAATATTCTTGAAATGTAGTTTTCCTATTTATTGTACTTCTCAAAACCTTTACATTTTCAAGCATTACCTTATGTGCCTTAGATAACCTGTTTTAAGCTCATCATAGAGATAGTACCAAGTAAAACCATGGTATACTCTTGTATCAATTTGTATACTATGATTTAGTTAATCACCAGAGTATTGGGATTGCACAATTCTGTACAAAGTGCAGGCAGTCTGATAAGTTGTTTATTCTGGTTCAAGTGTACCTTGCATTATCAGATACGTAAATGTGCAGGCTGTCTTCAAAAACTGGACCTACTTAGTAGTTGCCGAGCTTTGTTGTTTCACCATTATTTTTTCATTGTTTCTTGTAGCCGGGGGTCTATCGGAAACAACCTCTCTACTTCCTCGGAGGTAGCGGTATGGACTGCGTACATCTTACCCTTCCCAGACCCCACTCTTGTGGGAATGGGTATGTTGTTGTTGGTGGTGTAGTATGGGCTCTAGCATGTGTTTGAAATTTCTTCTTATGCAGTTTCCACATCTGCATAATTCAAATTAACAGATATTTGAACTGGGGCTGTGTTAAGCAGATTTACTCCTTATCCAGTTACCTTTTTATGTGATGGGGCGAAAGGGGATGGGTTCTGATGACGAGAAATCAAGGATAATTGCGTATTATATTATCAATTGACAAATTTCGGAGGATATTCTCTCTATGGCAAAATTTAGAACTTTGATGTCTTATTATCATTAGGTGATCATGGCATTGTTTTTTGGTAGTATCTCTAATTTTCAGACTTCCCCAACTGCAGGACTGTCAAATGCAATCAATATAGCCGAAAGGCTAGGGATACCTGATGTTATTGTGTACAAGGCTCGTGAACTTTATGGAGCTGCTAGTGCAGAAATCAATGAGGTACTTGCATATGATACCATTAACTAGTATTCAGGTTATTGATACTTGTAATTGATAGAAAATTTGCATGGCATGTTATAGTTATCCCTGTATTTCTAATGTGCATCCTTGAGAGAAGTATACATTACCCCCCTGAACTTGTCACGTTTTATTCATGGTACACCTGAACTTTGATTTGTCCTAAGTACCCCCGAACTTATTTTTTTAGTAAGTCGTGTGGCCCTTTTTTGCTGACACGGCAAAATGTTTGGTTTAACACTCCATCACGCGCGTGATGGAGTGATTTTTCGGCCAAATCAACATTTTTAATGTTTAAAAAACGAAAAAAATTTATTTTTCTTATATTTTTTTAAAAAATTCAACTATCCCTCTACCTATTTAACTTCCAATCTAGAAAAAAATCATTCTATTACTTCTACTTTATCTACTTATTTTTAACTCTATGAAATATAATAGGAGACTTGTTTGTGCGTGTGTGTCTCCTCCAATTGTGAGAATTTTATGGTCTGATGACAATTTCGAACGTAGATTCCTCGGTTATATGCATTATGGTGTATGTAATTATATTGGTTAACGATTTTTAGTCCCTAACGATTTGATTTTCGATTTAACCGATAAAAAAATACTCATAAAATAGAAAAAAATAGTAACTAACATGAAAAAAAAACAAATTTTAGTTGCAACCAAAATCCTACTTATATATATATATATACACATATATATGGGGTGTAAAATAATAATTTAGTATAAACTTATTGGGTTATCGGTTTACCCAATAACCCAATAAAAAAAATCAAAATTGAATCAATGACTCAATAATTTTTTTTTTACAAAATCATTAAAAAAATCGTTAACCCAATAACGATAAATCAATAACATTTATATCGATTCGATTTTTGTAACCTCTAACTTAAATTATGATTTCTTACTCCATTAATTATAATAAGAAACGTATTAGTGCATGTGAGTCTCCTCAAAATTCTAATCGAAAACTACTATGAAACACTAACCGGAAAAAAATAATTTCATATTTTTAACATAAACAAAAAAATATAAATATTTAGATAATAACTTACTTGATCGACGAAAATTCACCCTTTCACTATTTTGGAGTAGAGGAAAACTGAAAAATATAATTTTTTTTCAGAGAGAAATCGGATAATTAAGGGATAGAAGTGAGTTATTTTTTAATATAGGATAAATATAAGGGAAGTGGATGGTATTTATTCATGTGGACATCTACATCAGCAGTTTTTTCCGCGTGTCTGCGCGTGTATTACACGCTATGGACAGTTAACAAAAAAGGGTCACACGACTTACTAAAACAACAAGTTCGGGGTTACTTAGGACAAGTTAAAGTTCAGGTGTACCATGAATAAAACGTGACAAGTTCAGGGGTAATGTATACTTCTCGTGCATCCTTTAATTTTTTTGAAAAGTACATGCCCCTTAAACTTGTCCAAAAAAATCATTTAACACACCTTAACTTTACGGGCAACCTCTTTCCCCTTATTACTGTCTTAAGTGAGTCTAGTACCTCCTTGAAAATAAAGAACCAGTCTTGTGCTGGGTCATGTTTTGCATGCGCACCACGTGTCAATTGCTGTTTTTTTATATGTTTTCACTGCCTTTCCTTCTTTTGTTTCGTTGTTTTTTCAGCAGCTTATTACAATAAGTGATCTTCTCTTTTACTGCCAAACTATTCACCACTCAAACTGGAAACAACTTTTAGTTATTTGGATTATCGTATCATTTCAAAAGTAGATTAGCTTAAAGATCAAAACAGAGTCGATCATTTCCTTATCTTGCTTCTCCGTTTCTTAAAGAAGTTATTTTACATCGTGTAGACACGTAAAATTTATTGGGTCAAATTCATACAAAATTTGGATTTGATCCATATTTTTTTGGGTCTAAAATCATTTTGGGCTATAAGAATAATAAGCCCATTTTATTCCTCGTCAAGGACTTCAAGGTCCATTACACTTGGAAGTCCAAACTCATCAAGTGACGTGGCACCCCAGTCAAATCCAAGACCAATGAGACGCCGCCACATGTACAAATGATGTGGAAATCTCATTCAAATTCAAGAACTAGTCAAAAGTTGCCAAGTGTCAAAGTGACATGTTTCGGCCAATCACAAGCAACTAGGCCTACCACCTACAACTATAAATAGGGGGTAACATGACATGCTAAGGGGGATTCGGCAAGTATTGGAGGAAGCTTCTGCATTGACTACACAACTCTTCAACGAATCGACTAACGGAGTTTTGCCCGAAGGTCCACTCGACAAGACGAAGTCCTGTCAGACAATTCCTGGAGATCCAAACGCATTTCTAGGAGGCTCAAATCATCCCACATTCAAGAATCACGCTGCGAAGGCCCTCGAATCACGGAAAAACTTAGGAGAGAAGAATCGAGAGAATAACGAAATTGTACTCACAAGTTTCATCTTAATAAAATTATTATTTTCTTTTATTTATATTTTTTCTTGCAGTTAATTTTCCTCTTAAACGAAAATTTGTTGCGAACAAATTTTGGCACGCCCAGTGGGACCAGTTCTGCTCTCCATCTCTTCTTCCTGCAAATCAAATTCAACTACTGCTATGGATGTCAAAAATACGAAATATGTCTCATGCAAGAACTCTGTTGCTGCCACATCTGATGAGCTCAGCCTTGTTGGTCCCCTCACTCAGCGCAAATTTAAGACTAGTGGTTGGGACGGATCTGAATACTTCACTTCTTTGGAGAAGGCAAAAAAGAGCTAATCTCATATGACGGTTGAAGCTGCAGCCCCTGAGGGCAATTTGACATCCTTGCTATGTGATGAATCCTCTCAGAATGGCGTTAATTTTAGTGAATCTGAAGATTCGACTGATTCACCAACTTCAACAAAGGTCAACGCCTTGATGGCCGACGCAACTGATATGGATGAGAAATTCGCAATAATGGAACAAACCATTGAAGTTTTGAAGAAATCTGTCGAGGATAAATATCTTCAAATCGCTCAACTGATGAACAAGTTGGAGTCCTTCGCCCCTGAAGAATCGAGCCACGACCTTGCTTTTCCACCCGGCTTTACTCTGCAAAATAAGGATGTCGATGAGTCACCTAGCAAGGCTAAATCTCAAAAAGAGAAGCAGTCTACTTCGGTTGCTACTCTAACAATTCAACAACTGCAAGATATGATTGCAAATACCATCAAGGCACAATATGACAGTGCATCACAAAGTTTCGTAGGATACTCAAAGTCGTATTCTAAGCGAATCGAGGGCTTACCGATGCCAATTGGATATCAACCTCCAAAGTTTCAACAATTTGATGGAAAGGAAAATCCAAGGCAACACATCGCTTATTTCGTTGAGACTTGTAGCAGTGCTGGTACACATGGTGATCTTCTTGTCAAGTAGTTTGTTCGCTCTTTGAAAGGCAACACTTTTCATTGGTACACGGACTTGGAGTCTAAATCAATTGATTATTGGGAGCAATTAGAAAGTCAGTTCCTAAATCGTTTCTACAGCACCCGTCGTACGGTCAGCATGATGGAGTTGACAAACACAAGACAAAGTAAAGATGAGCCTGTAGTGGACTACATAAATCGTTGGCGAACATTGAGTTTTGATTGCAAGGATCAACTTTCTGAAACTTCCGCGGTTGAAGTTTGCATTCAAGGGATGCATTGGGGCCTTGTGTATATCCTCCAAGGAATTAAGCCTCGAACTTTTGAAGAATTAGCTACGCGCGCTCATGACATGGAGTTAAGCATTGCAACTCATAGCATGGCGTCACCTATTTTTGATCCTAGAAAAGAAGTCAAGAAATTCAACGACTCGTCAGAGGACCAAATTGGGGAATCTATGGTGACGACTGTGAGTTCTAAGAAGGCCTCCACAAGACAAAAACTAAAAGAGAAAGCTCCAAAGCAACAAATGCAAGAAGTGGAAAATCAACCAACTTTGAAAGAGTTACAAGCAAGGGTATATCCTTTTTTCGACTCTGATGTTCCTGAAATTCTAGACGAGTTGCTAGCCAAAGAAGTCATTGAACTCCCTAAGTCAAAGCGACCCGAAGAATCAAACAAAGTCGATGGATCCTAAATACTGCAAATTTCACCGCATTGTTGGTCATCACACCACAAAATGCTTCATCCTGAAGGAAAAGATCATGACATTAATGGAGGAGGGAAAGATCATCATTGATGATGGCGATACAATTGATACAAACCATGTTAGCGCCGAACTGGACCATAAAAAAGATTCAATTGCAAAAGTTCTACAACCCATGCGCTCTGTGGCATCATCAAAAGGTGAGGGAATCATCATGCTACAATTTGGAAGCTTTGACCCGATTGGGGTTCCAGCCTTGAAGAAAACAACAAGAAAATGCATGCAAAACGACTTCTCCAATAGTAAGAAGGTTGGTACTTGGACATTGATCGCTCGCAAAAGAAAAAAATGTCAAAGGGCTTCTAAACTCCAGCTTTCAAAAGACGACCCAAGATCAAATGCATATCTGCTTCAACCGATGCGGGCAGTAAATATCAAATTGAAGTCTAATAATACTTCATTACAAAGGGTTGGGAGGAAAGTTACATTACAAGAATTCTTCCCCAAGACGCTCCTTAAGGCACGAGTATAAACTGCATGACGCTCTTTAAGGCACGAGCATAAACTGCATGATGTTCCTTGATGCACGAGCCTAAAACTGCAATTACTGCATGATGTTCCTTGATGCACGAGCCTAAAACTGCAAGTCAAAATGCTCCTCGATGCACGAGTCTAAACTGCAAATCAAAATGCTCCTTGATGCACGAGCCTAAACTGCAAGTCAAAAGGCTCCTCGACGCACGAGCCTAAAATGCAAGTCAAGATGCTCCTCGATGCACGAGCCTAAATTGCAAGTCAAAATGCTCCTCGATGCAAGTCAAGATGCTCCTCAATGCACGAGCCTAAATTGCAAATCAAAATGCTCCTTGATGCACGAGCCTAAACTGCAAGTCAAAAGGCTCCTCGACGCACGAGCCTAAAATGCAAGTCAAGATGCTCCTCGACGCACGAGCCTAAACTGCAAGTCAAAATTCTCCTCGATGCAAGTCAAGATGCTCCTCGATGCATCAACCTAAACTACAAGTCAAGCTGCTCCTCAATGCACGAACCTAAACTGCAAATCAAACTACTTATTGATGCACGATCTTAAATTGCAAGTCAAATCACTCCTGGCCCGCATGAGTCTAAACTGTGAACGGCTCTACAAAAAAAAATAGTAAAAGAGCAAAATAAGGAAAAGTATCAAGCTTGAATGCATATTTGGAGTCCTTTGAAGATGTCATCTTTAAAGCAAAAGGATTCTTCATTATCTCCAAGCAATGAAGTCTTCTCGACAAGTAAAATAACTTGTGGTACTTTGAATATTGCTCTAGTCCGGCCTTCACCAAATTACAGAAGGGATGCATCCCAAAACTTGAAGTAGAAGAAGAAATTCATGAAGTATCCAAATCTGACTAGAAGTAGAGTATCACAAGATTTAGGCTGCAACTTCGTAAAAGATCCTGAAAAAATACAGAAGTTCAATGATGGTGGTTTTCACGTGAAATGTAGATATGCAAATCTACTTTCCAATGCAAAAAACGGCACCTGATTGCGATACTTCCACGTTGAGATATGGAGTTTCTCGTGACGCTGCGCAAAGCTGAAATAACTAGTGAACTAAGATTAGAAGGCTGTTTTGGGAAGCGATATCTGGGACGATTCGGATGCAATCTGATTGTGGTTTCCACGTGAGATGGAGTTCTGAGAATCTACTTTCCAATGCAAAAAACGGCACCTGATTCCGATATTTCCACGTCGAGATATGGAATTTCTCGTGACGCTACACAAAGCTGAAAAAACTAGCGAACCAAGATTAGTAGGCTGTATTTGGAGCGATATCTGGGACGATTCAGATGCAATCTGATTGTGGTTTCCGTGTGAGACGTAGATCTACGAGTCTAGTTTCCAACGCAAAAAACGGCTCCTGATTTTGATGTTCTTAAGTCAAGATATGAGAGTTTTCGTGAGACTGCACAAAACAAGTAAACAGTGACGAAACAGAACTGAAGGTCTGACTTTGAAACGATACCCGGACAGATCTGGTGATGAGACGAGCGTGGTTTTCGCGTAGAACGTAGCCTTGAGAGTCTACTTTCCGACACTACAAGCCGTTCGTGATTCAGACACCTCCACGATGAGTTATGAAGCTTCTTCCACTGACGCGCCAAAGTGTTGAAAGCTCAAAAAGAGGAAAAGAACGTGAGTCGAATTTCTGCTCAGGCTGAATTACAATAATTAAAGGGGGTGTTGATGTCCTTTTATAGACTCTGAAAGACCCCAATTTGATTTCAAAAAGGAATCTGTCGAACAAAGTTGTCTTCTACAAGGACTGGGACGTTTAAGTGTCCACAATAAGTCAAAATCCTAATCCTTTTTGAAGTGGGATAACATCATTAATCAATCCTATTAAGATTCGATATAGGACTAATAGCCGAATCCTACATGATTTGGATATATTTAGTCTTAAACAGAATTTACACTTGATTCACGTTATTCTACCCGAATAATCATGACTTTGAGGAGTCGGATTTTGACAAAATGCTCAAGACGCAAAAAAAAAAAAAGGGGGGGGGGGGGTTTCAAAAATACTTCAAATCTCGTCTCTAACAGGTTCGACAAATCAAACACCTTGACGAGCCTTGAAGTAGGGGGCATCTGTAGACACGTAAAATTTATTGGGTCAAATTCATACAAAATTTGGATTTGATCCATATTTTATTGGGTCTAAAATCATTTTGGGCTATAAGAATAATAAGCCCATTTTATTCCTCATCAAGGCCTTCAAGGTCCATTACATTTGGAAGCCCAAACTCATCAAGTGACGTGGCATCCCAGTCAAATCCAAGACCAATGAGACGCCGCCACATGTACAAATGATGTGGAAATCTCATTCAAATTCAAGAACTAGTCAAAAGTTGCCAAGTGTCAAAGTGACATGTTTCGGTCAATCACAAGCAACTAGGCCTACCACCTATAACTATAAATAGGGGGTAACATGACATGCTAAGGGGGATTTGGCAAGTATTGGAGGAAGCTTCTGCATTGACTACACAACTCTTCAACGAATCGACTAACGGAGTTCTGCCCGAAGGTCCACTCGACAAGACGAAGTCCTGTCAGACAATTCCTGGAGATCCAAACGCATTTCTAGGAGGCTCAAATCATCCCACATTCAAGAATCACGCTGCGAAGGCCCTCGAATCACGGAAAAACTTAGGAGAGAAGAATCGAGAGAATAACGGAATTGTACTCACTAGTTTCATCTTAATAAAATTATTATTTTCTTTTATTTATATTTTTGCTTGCAGTTAATTTTCCTCTTAAACGAAAATTTGTTGCGAACACATCGTCAGTGTAAAGCTTTGACGGAACCGAAGCCACAGTTACCACGTAACCTACCGTAATACGAGAATCATGAACTGGAAAAAGCTCCGGAAATGGCCATTATTTTTCTTGGCACCATAAAACCCCTTACTTAAGATCCAAAAAGGATAAAGATCCCATCTCGCTTGGAAAAAAATGGCACCGTCGAAAAGAGTTACAGCCTGAGTTTAAAAAGGAGATATCTACTATGGGTGAAGGTGTAAGTGAAAAATGTGGTGGTGTGATAGAGAGGGGAGGTAAGGTGGTGCTGCAATTTTGAAATGGTGGTCACTGATGAGTTTTTTTAAAGAAAGTTGGCATGGGGAAGATTGAAAAAAGGAATGTGAGGAAAAAAAAAAGAAGAAAAGTGTAAAGAATAAGAAATGATTTTTAAATAATAATTAAATTGTATAACATCCAATTGAAAAGCGACACATGTACATTTTCCGTTCGCTTAATGTTCTTTTCCCTCACTCGCGCGTATAGGAAGGTGAAGAGAATCTTTTTGCCAAGCCGGCTTTCATGGGGCAGTAGATAATGCGTAAAGTTGAAATGCGTAAATGACTTTTCCAGACAAGATTAATATAATTTCCTATTTTTATTCCATATATAGATTCCTTACCAAGATACTGGATTTATTGCCACTCCATAGGAACATATGCACCAAGAAATTTGCTGACCTTTGCTTAGCTTCTGTTGATTTTAGTTTCATTACTAATTTCAATTGGTTCTCGGAAACAAAAGTTCCTTTCTCATCATATGATCTAGTGTTAAAATTATGCACAAGAAAAGTATTTAATTCAAGCACAATAATAAGTCGTTATGACTTCATATTTGTGGATCTGAACATGCACAAATCTGTTTTTCTTTAGCACTTTGATTTGTATTGACTAGCAGGTAATTTTCTCAGACTTCTTGTTAACATTGTAATGCAGGTTATACTTGACATGGAGCGATTTAAGCAGAACTTTCACGAGCAAGTTCGTGAGTCTCAACGTCTTCTTAAGTGAGGATCCTGTGCTTTGCTTAGCTGATTCCATAGACCCTCCAAAATAGATCTATCCTCCCTTATGCGGTAGTTTTGGTCGTTGAAACTGTTTCAAGATTGATTTTATTCCATTATAGATTTTAATCTTCTCTCCGTTGATAGGTGTTTAGCAGAAGAATGTTAAAAATGGAAACAAATAACGGCGTTCTATGGCTAGCAGATACATATCCTAGTTACTGAAATAGCCTAATAGTAGTTGATCTCTAACCGAACCTAAGAAGCTAAAGTGAGAGAGCGTGTGTATTGATAGAGAAAAAAGGAAAGATATGGGGTAGTAGATGGTAATTGAGAAGGGGAAACTACAGTAACTCTCACATGCAAAAGCAGGGAAATAGTGACAAAAGTCTGGCTGGTCTGCAGAAGCAAAGCGAAAATCATGAAAGTTATGGTAGTGGGAGCACCATCAGTTGGAATGTTCAGACCAGTGGCAGACCTGGTGGCTGTTTGATGGAAAAGGTTTCAACTTGAGCTTGATTTATGATCTATGTCAGATATGCTGATCTGGCTGAAATTTTTTGTGAAAGCAGTTCTAATCAATGCTATTACCAGAAATGCTGTTCATAAAAGAAATTACCAGAAATGCTCTGTTGTATTTTACATTCTCTTAGTTTCACCATCTCGAAATGCAAGGTAAGACTGTGTACAATACATCCTTGTGGTGGGGTGGGGCCCTTCCCCGGACCCTGCGCATAGTGGGAGCTTTAGTGCGCGGGGCTGCCCCCCCCCCTTTTTTTTTTAGTTTCACCATCTCGAAATGAAATAAGACAGAGTTAAGGATGAGAAACATAGAAAGCTAAGGAATGTAAATGAATTGTGTCCGTTGTTGGAAAGTATGGCTTTCCTGTTCGGTTTGTGAGCAAGTGGCTTTCCTTTTCGGTTTGTGAGCAAGTGGCTCTTATAAGCTCGAATGTTAGGTTTGCCTTTGCTCCACTAATCATAGATTCATATCCTTCAATGCATCAATGGATGGGTAAACTTAGTGCGTTGCATTCTTATTTCATACCATTGAGGATTAGAAAGAGAAAGAGGTTGTGTACTTGCATGACATAAGTAGCAAGTAAAAATGAGGGTGTTTGTCATCTGTTAATATTATTGTATCCCTTCAACTTTTGTCCACAAGATAAATAATCTCCTCTCCTTTCCACCTGAGAAACCAAACAACAAAGAGAGGGTAAATGCTTCCAGAAGGGAGGAAAAAACATCTATCCCTCCAGCCCTCATCCTTCCCTTTTCCTTTTATAGGATATCCTTTTGGCAGATGCAGAAAGGGTGAAAGGGAAGGACAGGATGATGATCCCACCTTGACCCTTAACTTGCACTAAGTGGATTTCTGTTCCCTTGCTAGTTGAATTACATGCACGTAGAGGTAAATGGAAAACACCCATTTTGTAATAGGAAATTTGTTTTAACTGGGAGTTGCTTCTTCATTTCACTTTCTCGCCATCTTATTAGATATGACGTATTTGATTGCAGAAGAAATAACAGTTGGAGCCAGAACAGTATTAATCCTTTAAGCATGTGGATGAGTGTGTGTTGTCAGCCCCAGTCCCTCAGTTTCCCGATTGGAATAAGGAGTTCCATGTTCATACTAATGCATCACCCGATGCCATCGGATGTATGTGGCAGTTGGCACTTAAGATGTTAATTTGACACATTGCAGTAGAGATAGTGGAAGAACAATATTTAATGATGGTTGAAAAGTTAGTTTGATTGAAAAGACATCATATCGATTTAAACTTCCTCCTTGTAAAATAAATAAAAAGTTGAAACTTCCTAACACGGAAAGAATGTCATATAAAATCGAAACAAAGGAAGTAGCTTTAGCTGATTGAGATCTCTGCTGATCATTTATGATTTGAGAAGTTTGGATGACAGAAGATTTCACAGTTCATTTCCTTTAGGATTGTTTTCCCCTCGGCAGCCTTTTGCTCTTCTTTCTTGCAGTAAACTAACTATCGAAAATCTCACATCACGTGTTTTTGTTCTCTGCCTATTTGGTTTAGGCTCGCTAAAGATCTCCATCACAAGTTGCTTATTGCCAGAAAAAATCTGAAAGAACACAACGTCAGTCTAAGATGGAGAAAGGTACAGGAAATATCTAATGCAGCAGCAGTAGCACGATCTTCCATTCAAAGGAGTGCACGACAATATCGTGCAATTTGTAGTCAACCATCCCAGAAAATACTGGAAACTAATGGACACTCGTCAACTGTGAAGTGTGAAGCTAAAGAGGAAAGTGAAATTTCAGAAGCTACTCCTGCTGTGTCCTCTGCCAGTACATCCAGGCTGCCTGTTTCAGGTAACATAATTTCTTTTTTCTTTCTTTTATGTGATGATCACTATTTCTTGTCAATGGTTTGCTAGCATCTATTATACTTTCTTTATTTTACATGGATCAGATATCCACCATTGTTGGTAATGATCTGTTTTGCCTATGCAGCAGAGAGGAGGAAACTTCCCAATGTTGGTGATTCTGTCCGTGTTCCTTCGCTTAACAAGCAAGCTTTAGTCCTGAAAGTCGATCCTTCTAGAGAAGAGCTATTAGTACAAGCTGGTAACATGAAGCTTAAGCTTAAATTAACAGATGTATTGACCTGAAAGGTGCCTGTTCCAGATAGTTTTTTCTTACCTCCATCCTGCTGTGAGAAGTGTCCTTGGGAGTCTGGGATTGGTATTTGAAACTGCTTCTCAGCACCTGCAATTGGCATGATGGAACAGTTAAACTTGAACTTGCTAAATGCAAAGTAAGAATGGCCGATTGGTATATTTCCTCACTATTCCGTTTTATAATAATATAACAAAATTAGTGCAATAGACTCTGGACATATTTTATAGCCTGAGCGTGTATCCAGTTACCAGTTACCGGGGATGCATCTGATGCTATTTGACTAGTACTTTTACAACTGAGATCTAGCTTGCACATGAGGAGATGTACTCAGTTTTCAGCTGCACCATTTCACGATGTTTTGGCGTTTTAAAGGGAGGCCTTGAGGAGAAGGTTCCATCAGAAAATGTGCCCAATGTTAGCAAGCAACCAATAATTTTCAGTTAAGTGCATGGTGTCACATGCAGGTAGTGTGTCAGGACAAGTGAGACTTCTTTGAGGTTGCTCTGCAGGCGATGCTAAAGTTAAGGGGAACTTTTCATTGCTCCTCGTGCAGATTTACTTGCCCTTTTTTGAGCTTGCCAAATTGATTAAGTCAGACTGCTAGATCCTGGATGACAGTTTTACTCTCAGTTTATTTGAACTAGGTTGCCTAGTTGCCTTAACTGGTGTGTGCTTATTGGTAACTTCGTTGTGTACAGAAGCGTATAGAATTCATACTTTACTCGTTACTAAATGAAATTGAGATCAAGCTAATTATTAGTCGCTATTCCCTATTTCCACCTTTACTATTCGAACTGCGCCCTAAGGGTGTGAAGTCCTCAGATGCAGTGCTTCGGTTTTACTTTAACTTGGTGAATGTCCATATACCAAAATGCCTGATATACAACTGTCATTATTAGGGTTGATGTAGATTATACAAGTGTTGATGCCATTATATATGTTGTTCCTTGACGTTTGTACTGCTAGAACCTTATTCTGGGACGAGTCTGTTACATTCATTGATTAATGTATTGGTAATATAAAAACTAGCATTTCTAGAAGAAGCCACAAATGGTAAGTCACCATGAAGAGCAAGCCTATTGGTGGTACCAACGCATAATCCAGAATGTCTTTTTTCATTTTGAAATAGGGTGACGATTTGCAAATGACTATCTCTAAGTTAATTTAAGGTTCAAAACTCCAAATGTATAAGTAGTGTAAAACAATCTGTAAATTCTACTGTTTCCCGTCACAGAGCGTGGGAGAACAATTCATTCATTTTGTACCATAAAATAAGTGTCAATAATTCATTTATATCGGACTTGAGGGAGGAATAAGCAAGCAATAATATTCAGTCGTTGAATGTATAGGGAACTATTGGTAGTTCCTCATTCAGTCCTACTTTGTCCCAAAAAACAAAAGCTTATATAATATTTGTCAATCAGTTTTGTAATCCTTTATAAATTTATTTTAGCTATACTTTCCATCTTCTTAAATGAAATCGATATCGATCTACCTAAAGTAATTACTAGTCGCTATTCTCTATTTCCACCTTCATAATACTCCTATTCAAGCTGACAATGCTATTAATATATAAAGATTTTCATTGGATGCTATTAGTGTATAAAGATTTTGTTTTTATTTCCTCCTCTATTTAAGTGTCAAATTTAAGCTTACTTATAGGTGATTCACATGCATTGCATCGGTTTTATTAATGTAACTAGGTTCCTCATGAATAGTGCTGACAAAATAATTAAAAATTAGAGTATAATAGTTCAACCAGTTCAAAAAATAAATAACTTTGCGAGTCGAAAAATGAGAAAATCAAATTCCAACAACATCAACTTTTACAAAAGTTTTTATATATAGTGATTGACGAATACATGATCATTCATTTTCAAAGTAAGAATACTAATTTAATTCTAGTAGTAATGACAATATTAACAAGCAGAGGCCATGGATAAATACTCATAATGTTCGTCACTCAAACTCATATTATATCAGTATTAAATAAGAGTGAAGGGACTTTATATATTTTATCTTTTGTCTAACCAATTTTCAATCAACACATCTCCGATCTGACTTGCTAATTAATTGCCAATGTCGTCGTGCCAGCCAAAGCAAGTTACTCCCCTCGATTTATTTTTGTTAACTAGTTCTTGAAAGTTTTTATAATATATATATATACACACACACTCATATATCTCTAATCTATATCTATAATATATAATCTATATCTATATCTATATCTATATCTATATCTATATCTATAATCTATATATATCTATAATCTATATCTATATCTATAATATATTAAAAGTGTGAATGCCTTAAAAATATTGTTTGAACTTTTTGTCATTCATTAAAAGTCTTTACTTTATACAAAATCGTCTTTTCAATATTTTTTTTTCTAATATTTAAGAGTTGAAAATTAACTAAATATATTTATGATAAAATATTTCCTTATTAGAAGTCACCAGAATTAATGACAACTAATACTCTTTGCAATAGTTTAAGAATTCTAAATCTACTAAATTTGATTTTAAGAGGATTTGAAAACTAATACTTTTTGCAATAATTTAAGAATTCTAAATCAACTAAATTTGATTTTAAGAGGATTTGAAAAATCTAGAAATAAATATAAAATTGTTAGAATAAGAAAAATTTAAGAAGTACCATTACTGAAAAACACCCTAGAGAGATGGATCATACTCGGATCAAATACATGCTTCTGGAGTTTTGGTTCGTATTCTCTTCTGAGTAATTTATTATGAGTTTAACTTAATATACACTATTATTCTAATTCCTATCATGTATATGTAATTATATGTCGATTTAATATGATAGAGTAAGAAACATGATTAGTGTCCTTGCAATATTAAGATTGGATTGATTTTGATTTTTAATTTGTTTATGATCTTAGACATTATTTTACCATGAATAGAAAGTTGTATTCATTGTGGATAGAGAGCATGGTATATTTTTTAAACTTTTACAGTTCATTAAATTTTTTTGCAATAGATAAAATAATTTAATTTAAAATAATCAAACGTTACATGTGCGAGACAATATATATATATATATTGTTTGTCTCATGGACAAAAGATGATGTTAAACAATGACGCTTACTCATGGGTCTTAAAGATCCGACAATCATGACAGGTGCCAACAGAAAGGATCATCTAAGAGATAATTAGGCGGCAGGGCCGATCATATGCTAATGATGCAATTAATTAAATAAAGTAGGTGGCGGTGCCAACCATAAGTGATAAGTACAATAAAAAGATAAGTTAATAAAGTAATGAAAAAGACATATACATAAAAGTGTAAAGGGTCTTAAAATGTTGTTTGAACTTTTTGTCATTCAATAAAAGTCTTTACTTTAGATAAAATCGTCCTTTCATTTTTTTTTTTCTAATATTTAAAAGTTGAAAATTAATTAAATATATTTATGGTAAAATCTTTCTTTATTAGAAATCATCATAATAAATGACAACTAATACTTTTTTTCATTAGTTTAAAAATTTTAAATCAACTAAATTTGGTTTTAAGAAGATTTTAAAAATTTAGAAATAAAATAAAAGTGTTAGAATAAGAATTAGAATAAGAAAATTTAAGAAGTGTCAAATGCATCTCTTAGCCTCTAACGGCAAGTGAAAAGGGACTACATGACAAGACTTTCAATGATCCATCAACCATTTGAAACTTCTGATGGTAAAATATATATGTGTTTATACTAAAATATATGTTTATGTTTATATTATTATATTAAAGTGTGAAGGATCTTTGAAAAATGATTTGAACTTTTTACATTTTATTAAAACACTCCCCAATAGATAAAAATTTTAAAATTTAAATATTTAAATATTACATATGCGAGACACGTGCGGTTAAACTAGCATATTAAAAATGTGAAAGACCTTATAAATATTATTTGAACTTTTTATCATTCATTAAAACACTCCACAATAGACGAAATAGTCTTTTCACCATGTTCTTCCTATAATCCCATTGTAAATATGTCTTTGTGGTAGACAATCTTGTGTGCACTGATTGTGGTAGTACATTTTTATCCTTATCCATATACCAATGATTGCTTCCTCTTGGAACCAATACGGATAAAAATAAAATTGATTCTTTAAATGATTAACAAATAAAAGTGGTATTCTTTTTGGAACGGATCAAGAAAAAAATGGCGACATATAAAATAAGATGGAGGGAGTAATTTTTAATGTCTCGGCCCACGAGTTGTTCTTTAAGGCTGACGAGTTAGGCCTCTAAGATTGACGGATCAAGTAAGGCTAGGATTATAAGCTTCGTTACTAAATGAGATGATAAAACTTCGTTCAACTCTACTTAATTAAAGAATCAAATTGGGCCAGCTCATGGACAAAGTTCATTTTGAAGATCTATGTAAGATTTTGATTAACTTTAACATGTTAGACTTATAAGACTAAAATTCTTAAATCTTTTATATTTTACAAAAGAAAAATAAAAATCTTTTTTCATCATACAATCTTCTACCACCTAATTTGATTTTAGCATAATTGATTGATCTATTCTATCTTTAAAAGAAAAATCATTTTCATGTGAAGATTGTGTTTTTTAAAAAAATACTGGGGTAGGGTTGTTGGAGGGGGGAGACACTTACATTCTTCTCCATTTCTGAAGCGAAATGCAGAAAGTGTTACCCAATTATTTGCTGAAATTGAAAAAGAAACTTTCTTTATCTCTGGATAACAGCTCAGCGTTATAATCTTGGGCGACGTAGCAGAGCATCTGACAATACAAGTTTTGATGGATCAGAGAAGATTAAAAAGGCAGTTAAAATGTTCAATGCACTATTCTACTGTGTGCGTGCGGAGTTGGGGCCACATTACTTACATTCTTCTTCTATTTTGAAGCACCAGTTCTGAAGCACTCTGCAGAAAGTGTTACCCAATTATTGGCAGAAATCTGAAAAGAAACTTCCTTTATTTCTGGATAACAACTCAGCGTTATAATCTTCGGCGATGTAGCAGAGCATCTGACAATACAAATTTTGATAGATCAAACAAGATTAAAAAGGCAGTTCAAATGTTAAATACACTATTCCACTATATGTGAAGTTCGGGGCCACATTGGTGAAGATTATGTTGAATTCGCTTTATTCTTATGCCCGTTGCTTCCTGTCAGAAAATATATTAGAAAAATTTAAATGTGAAACTCAGAGGGACATTGCAATTCAAAAATTTTAACAAGATATTTAATTTGATTCTAAAACCTTGACTTACAAGATACAAACAGTACAAGTACCTTTCTCAGTGCTGAATTAATGCACATTGTCATAAAGTGCATGTTGTGAGGTATCAACTTATCTTTCAAAAATTTGTCTTGTTCCTATTTTGCGAATTTCTATCATCGGGTGCGAAACTTCACTCCGACGAACTGCAAAAAACCAACAATCACAACATATGTACCTGAAACAATATATGTCCGCTCAATTCCAATACGGACTACTATTCTGAAAATTTCGCTTTCAGCAAATAAAACTAAAACTGGTTTGAAAGTAAGAAAATCATCTCATTTAAGCAATTCTTTGTAATACCCGTATCCCTAACATACCTTAAACATATCAAAATAAGGTGACATTATTCAAATAAAGTGTAGAGTTATAGGATTCATTATACATGTAAAGATATACAGAAATACAATAAGTCTTTCTTCTTTTAAATTCCTCATGGTATAATGAGTCATTGTTGCCTTGGAAAGTGAGTTTTCTCTCTCGCATCTAAGGGTGCACAGATCAAACTGTCAAGTCAAATCGAACCGACGAATCAAATCAAATTGAGAAAAAAAATTGACTTATGGTTTGATTTGATTGGCTTGGCGTTAGAAAAAAAATCGATCATTCTTGATTAGGTTTGGTGTTAACAAAAAAAAAGTCAAACCGAACCAAAATCAAACCAACATAATATATATAATTTTAACTTTTTATACATAAAAAGTTAGATGTACGCGTCTTGCGCGTGTACCTCACCTTAATGAGTTCAGATATTATACTAAATAGGATATTTGTTTAAATAATAAAGATGAATATAATAATTAAATCTAATATCTTTTGAGTATGTAAAGATGGAGAATTTATTTATTAAACCTAATCTTTACCAAAAATGTTTTAAAAAGTAGATCGACGTTCATCTACCATCTGTAAATTGTAACAAAATAATATAATGATAGAGACATCAAAATAATACAATAAAATCTAATCTTTACTCACAAAATTTTTCTCAAAGTCGTCCGACATTCATCTACCACCTGTATACAATAACAAAATAATACGATAATAGAGATATCAAAATAATACAACTAAACCTAACCTTTACATAATTTTTTTTTCAAAATCAACCAACATTTATCTATCACTTGTAAACTGCAACAAAATAATACAATAAAGTGATATCAAAATAATACAATTAAACTTAAATTTTACACACGAAAATTTCTCAAAGCCGATCGAGATTTATCTACAAACTGATAAACTACCACAAAATAACAAACTAATAGAGATATAATGATCAAAAGCCCCCCAACCTTTACCTCAAATCCCAACTAGACACCTATACTTTGCGGGGGTCCTATGACCCCCCTGAACTATTTTAAAGTGAAATTATTACCCTCCGAAAGCTGACATGGCGAGAGTGTGTGTTGTACTCTCTTTAAAGAGAGTGAGAACGGAAATTATTTATTAAAAAAATATTTTTAATATTTTTTAATTTTCTTTATTCATTTTTAATTATTCTTTTTCTTTATTTATTTTCTTTCTTTCTTCTTTCTCACAAACAAAAAAACTTCAAGAACTCATCAATGACATCCAAGATTAATTTATCATCTTTCTCATCTCCAAGCACAAAATCGATTGGTGCCGACTTCAAGTTCGTTGAAAATTTTAAATTCTCCATTAAAATCAAAATTATCCATTATTTCCGACTTCAAGGTCATCGAAAATTTTAAATTTCGTATTATTCATTGTTTTCGGCTTCAACATCGTTGAAAATTTTAAAATTGATATTGTTCGTTGTTTTCGAATTTAAGATCGTCGGAAATTTAATAATTGATATTGTTCATTGTTTCCCACTTCAAGGTTATCGGAAAATATAAATTCGATGTCGTTTATTATTTTCGACTTCAAGATCGTCGGAATTTTCAAAATCGATATTGTCCATTATTTCCGACTTCAAGGTCTTCGTAAATTTTAAAATGAGTATTGCCCATTATTTTCGACTTCAAGGTCGTCGAAAATTTTAAAATTTCTCTATTATTTTTTACTTTAAGGTCATCGAAAATTTTAAATTTGGTATTGTTCATTGTTTTCTATTTCAAGGTCGTCAAATTTTTTGAAATTGGTATTGTTCGTTGTTTCTGAATTTAAGACCGTTGGAAATTTAATAATGATATTGTTCATTGTTTCCCACTTCAAGGTTGTCGGAAATTTCAAATTCGATGTTGTTTATTATTTCCGACTTCAAAATCATTGAAAATTTCAAATTCAGTATTGTCCATTATTTTCACTTCAAGTTCATCGAAAAATTATTTAAATTTGAAAAGGAAAAGAGATGAAAATTAATGGTAAAAAAATGATGAAAAGTGATAAAAATGGAGAATAAAGTAAATAAAAATTAACTTTAAATTAAAAAACACGTGTAAAAAGGCTGTTGGCGCGTGCATCACACCACATTCTAAATGACTAGTTGTCAGTTTTCGGGGGGTAATAATACACTTTAAAATAGTTCAGGGGGGTCATAGGACCCCCACAAAGTATTAGTGTGTAGTTGGGATTTGGAGTAAAGGTTGCGGGGGGGGGGGGGTCTTTTGGCAGTGGCGGATCTATTAAGGCCCGTGGGGGTGGCACGCCACCCGCAAACAGCTGTATATATATAAGAATATAGTTATATATTAAATCTGCCACTCATAATAACTAAGTATTGTCTAGTGCAAGTGGCAGAGTGCTGCTTTTGTATCCCCAAGGTCGTATGTTCGAACTTGGCTAGCTACACTTGTTTTTTTTAATTTTTTTTGGTTAACAATTGTTTCATTAAAACAAGGCAAGAGCACTTGTTTTTTAAAATTTTTTTTTGGTTAACAATTGTTTCATTAAAACAAGACAAGAGCAAAAAGGGATACTTTACACCTAATAAAGACGTCTTACCAGTTAACTTTTATAGAAAAGTAATGTTAGTTTTTGACTTTTTTTAAATTTAATTGTTTAAAAAGGTTAATAAGACATCACATTAAAATAAACAAAACAAAACCTATTTGGCTATTTCCAAATCAGAGCAAATTAAAACGCTCTCTTGTTCTTGACTGTTGAGGTTTGCTGCTGCTGCTCTGCTTGCTCTCTCTCTGGCTGTTTCTTGCCCTCTTTGTAAGTTGTTTTGAAAAATTATTTTGTTTCTCTTACTTGAGCTTAGAAATTCAAATTTGAAATTATCTTGATTTAGGAGAAAGTATTCTAATTTTGTGAATTGAGATGGAGAATTTTTTCAAGAAGGTTAATTATTCTCAATTAAGTTCTAGTAATGTCAATCGTTCTTATCTTATAACTGACCCCGATTTGTGTTCACTTAAAGCAGATTCGGGATAAAGAAGACCTATTTCTAATTATGATCCTCGAATACGAGATGAAGTGAGGAAATATTATATTGAAAAAGGGTCTTATCAACCTGTCTTGAAACCATAGCCTTCAAGTGAAATAGGAGGTAGAATGCGTCAATTTGCTTCAAGTTGGTTTAAAGGTTCACATTCAACTTGGTTGGAGTATAGTGTGGAGAAAGACGCCGCATATTGTCTTTGTTGTTATTTGATCGATAAGTTTACTTGGCAGTTGGCACCCACAGAGTTCGGATCCTGGATCCACCTCTGGCTTTTGGACATTTATTAAACCTAACCTTTACCTAAAAAGAATTTTCAAAACTGACCCACATTCATCTAGCATCTGTAAATTAAAATTTAAAAAATAAGATAATAAAGACATCAAAACAATACAATTAAACATAACCTTTACATAAGAAATTCTTCAAAGTCAATCGACATTCATCTACGACCTGTAAACTATAAAAAATAAATATAATAGTGATCACAAAGCTTCGATTTTGATCCAACTAATTCTTGTCTGAGCAAAAATTTTGATCCTAAAGAATGATTTTGAATGAAAACAAAGAGGATATATATACACACATATGTTGAATTCTAATATGCTGACAAAAACAGTGAAGAAGTTGAGAGTTAGAAAATCAAGCATCCACCAATCTAGACATGCAATCGAATCAAGTTAGATGAGCATCAATCATATTCTCCCAATAGGCAAACCAGTTTGTTCTCTAGTTTAACGTACATCTCAATATTTATAGAAATATTTCCTTAATAGATTCTTATTTTAGGAGTATTTTTCTAATTGAACAGTAGAAAGGAAAATATTAATTAATTCTTCTACCATATATTTTAGGAGTCCCATATATTTTAGAAAGTCTACTTAATATAATAAAAAATAATTAAATAATAAATTAAAAAATAGTGAAAAGACAGTTTTGTCTAAAGAAGATTCTTTTAATGAAGGACAAAAAGTTCAAATCACTTTTCTAAGTATAATTTTAACTTTTTATACATAAAACATTAATTATAATCTACTTTTTCAATTAGTTTTATTAATTTGCAATATTTATAAAGTAGATGTAAATATATATTCAGATTTGGGCCTTTAAGTGGTAATATTTTTCACTAATTGCTAATTAAATGATAAAAAACTCAATATAAACTTAAAAACCTAAACTTTTCACTCTTCATCTTACTTTTTAATTTCAAGAGAGTTTTTCGCTTCTCATTTTTTCATAATTGTGGTTTTTCAATAGCACATAAATGAAAACATATTTTATCTAGTCTTCAATCACAATATAATTGTAAAAACTAAAGATTATAAAAAAGATCGAGAAAACCCAAAAAATCAAAAGATCGACTAAAACCTAAATCGAAAAAATTAATTTTATGTTGGTTTGATTTGATCTATAGTTTTAATAAACCGACATGATTGGTTTAATTTTTTTAATAAAAGACCAAACCGACCCCTCTTATGTACACCCCTACTCGCAACACTGGGGTTCTTTTTTTTCGAAAAAGATGTCGAATTTTCTCGCTCGCTTATTGTTACCTTCTACTATTAGGGGTCGTTTGGTTGGGAAACAAGCTATACTGGGATTAGTTATGCTGGGATTGGTTATACTAGTATTAGTTGTACTGAAATTAGTTATCCTGGATTACTTTTTAGTGGTTGTTTGGTTTGTGGTACTAAAAATAATATGCATTGCATTCTTTTTTAGAATAGATAGTTTGTTTACAAAAATACCCTTCACCTTATTTAGCTTAATTATTTTTCTTCATATTAAACCATACAAAAGAAATTAAAACTTACTAATTTTTTTTAACTTTATTAGTTTCTTTTTTCCTAAAAATACATGTTAAGAAATTTATGTTGATATTTTTTAAACGTGTATGAAACTTTAATATTTCATGTTATATTACTTATTTCGTCCTAAATTCTATAAAATGTTGATAATCCCATTTTTTGTTAAAAAAATTCATCATCCAAAAATGTGAAAAAGAATCACTCTCATTTTTCATTATTTAGTATCATAAATATTTGGAGAGTCAAATTATATTTTTTAAAAAATTAAATTTTCAAATATTTTTAGCTAAATATAAAAAGTATTTTTTTGTTTAATAATTAAGCATGTATCAAGTTAGAAAAGGAGTGTCAAGATACTTTAATTACTTGTCCATGATAAATTTGTTAGGAAAAATGAAAATTTGAAATAAGATTAATAAACATATCTATGAAATAAAAATACAATAAATCCTTGAATCAATTTTGAATTTGATTGTATAAATAGTTTTTAGGCAAAATAGCTCGGTGGACCCTTGTACTTGGTCTGATTTGTAAAGTGGATACTCCAACTTTTACATTTGTCATCTGGACCCTTCAACTCAATAAAACATAATATTTTAAACCCTAATGCAGTGTGTGTAACACACTCGTCTCCACGTCAACTTCCACCAGAGGCGAACTCAGAATTTGAAGATAAAGGTGCACCATTATCTTTAACATAGTCATGCCAATTATCAACAACATAATTTAGCATACAACTCTTTTAAACTTAATAATTATAAAAAATTATGAGCAAAGTATAAATTTTATAATGATCAAATGTCATTAATTTATTACTAATATAACAAAAGTAGATCATCCTTTCATACTAGACATCGACGCGTTTTCATATTTTGAAAATGGTCAATAATTGCATCGTTGCTTATATTTACAAATATATCCTTCCAATGTAACAAACTAAACAATCGCTTAAAAATGCATCACCAATATTGCTACGCAATTCATTCTTGATATGCTTCATGGATGAAAAAGCTCTCTCTACAGTTGCAGCAACGACTGGTAGAATCAAAGTCAACTTCACACGTAAGTACACAAGAGAATATGTTTTCACAAGATTTGCATTAACCAGTGATTCTGCCAAATCACCAATTCCTTTCAAATTAGAGAATATAGGATCACCATGTCGCTTGTGTCTAATGAAAGTATCAAGTTGGTAACTAAGCTCCCGAAGCTTTGATTCACCAAACTCATCTGGATAATGTTTGGCCAATATCATTATTTTTTTTTAATTAAAATTAGCAAAAGCATTAGATGGATTCAAGCTTGCCATACCAATAAGCAAGTTACCACTCACAACATCAAAATGATTATTAAGCTCTTGAAGTTGCAAGTCAATTATAGCATTAAAAAGCTCAACAAGTAAGTGATGTGAGTAAGTAACACTAGAAGACCTACGCTTTGACTTTTCGGGAAGATAAAAATCATCCATAGTAGGTACCAAGATTTCATGTTTATCACAAAATACATGAACTTCATTCATCAAAGCATCCCATCCATTATCTCTCAACAATTGCAATCTTGTCTTAGTAATGTCAAGAAATATCATAGCATTGACAATTTCTTGCTCTTTTCTTTGTAATGATGCACTCAGCTCATTGGACATCACCAATATCTTCAACATCAAGTGAAGCAAGAAAACAAATCCAAATTCATTGATCATAGTAAAAAAAGCTCATGCTTGCAATCTATCATTGGGATTAGAGCCACCACATTTAATCACATCAAACACATGAGCTATAGATGAAAATAAAATAATGAAGTTATCCAACGTTCTAAAATGTAATTCCCAACGAGTGTCACCTGGCCTTTGAAGTCCTCGTTCTTGATTTAACCTTTTTTCACTTTGAACTTCACCACTTTCTAGTAGTTGCTCCAACATTTCTGCTTGATGGTCCCGAAGTTGATCTCTGCACTTAAATGGTGCTCCCACCACATTCAACACATTAGTAATAATAGCAAAAAAATCATCCATAAACAAAGATTTTTTGGCAACGACTACAAGTGTCAATTGTAATTGGTGAACAAAATAATAAATGCAATATTCCGATGGAGTTTCCTGCAAAATCAAAACTTTAATACCATTCATCTCTCCTTGCATGTAACTAGCCTCATGATAGCCTTGTCCACATATTTTAGATGTACTTAAAGTATGTCTCATAAGCACAGAGCATATTGTTTTCTTCAGCATTTTTGTCGATGTATCACCAACACGAACAATGGCAATAACTCGCTCATTCACTTTACCTTTTTTGTTAACATACCTCAACGCAACAACCATTTGTTCATGGTGTGATTAGAGCTGGACATACAATACCAAAAATTGAATTACCGAATCGAATAAAAAAATTTGGTAATTGGTATTCGGTAATTCGGTAGTTGGTATGATATTTGGGAGTAATATTTTAATATTTTGGTATTCGAAATTGAGTTTGGTAAAAGATATTAATACAGTTTGATATTCGGTATTTACCAAATATAGAATGTTATATATATATATATATACAACACGATATGTCTAACCAACTCAATAGACAATATTATTAGTCAATCCCAAAGAATCTCTTGGACCTTGGTAATATATTCATAAAAAGCAACAAAAGAAATACAAAATAGGGTTTCTATTAAATATACTCTTTGAAGTTTAAACGTATATTTGGACATTTGCAACTTTAATATAGTAATACCAAAAACTGCACCGAACCGAAGCTTAATTTACCAATTATCGAATTACCGAACTGATGTTTATAAGTATGGTATGTGGTATTTACTTTCAAATACTAATTACCGAACCCAAAATTTAAAAATACCAAACCGAATATCAAACACCCAGCCCTAGGTATGATATATCCTTGGATTCATCAACTAAAATTCCAAAAAAATTCCATCCAAGTCATCAATTATAGCTTTCTCAGTTTCTTATGCACAAACACTCACAATATTTTTTTGAATTTTTGAAGAAGTCATCATAGCATTTTTTTCGAGCATGTTTTAAAATAACATTATTCAAATCGGAAAGTATTTTTCCCAACCATTCCAAAAGACCTAGAAAAAGGCCTTTATTTTGGAAAGATTCACTTTCATCATGACCTTGAAAAGACAATCCGAATTTCAAGAGAAATCTTGCCACATTAGTTGATGCCTCTAAACGAGTACGATGCTCACTTCTTATTTTCTCAGATTGCTTGTTCAAAGCAACTTGAATTGATTGAGATTGATTCTCAAAATCTAGCATCTTATTGAAACATCTTCTGTAGACACTATTCACTTCACCAACATGTAATTGAAATCGTTTCAAACTATGATTCCAAGCCTTAAAACCGATTTTCGTGAAAAAGTCACTTGAATTTCCCTTCACATAATCATTTTTAAATAAATAACAATAAAAGCAAAACACAACATCTTTCTTCACACTATACTCCATCCACCTAGAATATGAACCCTCATACCATGTCGAATTAAATCGACGTATTTTTGTTCCAATTCTAGTTTGAGGAAATTGAGAAAGAACCGGTTGACAAGGTCCTTGTTCAATATAGTATCTTCTTACTTGATCTCGTATCGTAGAGTGATATTCATGAATTGATTTTTTTTCTCCAGGATCGAATTTAAGTGAATTCACACCAAATTCTTCTATAAGACGGGGAGAATTGTCTTTAAAACTAGAACTTGGTTGAGGAGAAAAATATCTATCCATTTCTTCAATAACAAATTCCTACAAAATGAAAATTTCATCACGAATATAAGTAAATATAACATTGTTTATAGGGGAATCATACCCTATCTTCCATAGCACAAAATAAATAAAATATAATAAGGAAATCTCACTGTTATAAAAAAAATGCATAAATTCAATAGAGGAATCACCCCCCCCCCCCTTCATAAGATATAAAAACGATATGATATGTAATGGAGGAATCACACCTCTAAAAAATAAATTAAGTGCAAACAATTTCAATAAGGGAATCACACCTCTCCTCGTAAAACAACAAAAATAATATTACATGTAATGAAAGAATCACACATTTATACTCTTATCTTTTATAAGACAAAATAAATAAATCTGACATTTTCAATTAAAGAATTACACCCCTCTTTTTATAGCAAAACAAAAATAATATATAATAGAGATAAGAAAAAAGGCTAATTTGTGTTGTTGTTCCGGGTTAATGATTGTTGTAGTGTTGTCCGTTGATGATTTTTGTTCCAAATAATTGGCTTGAAGAGAATTTGGAGAAATTGAAACTTTTAGGGATTTAGAAATTGGATGGATTTGATATGTTGTCTTGGCAGTTTTGGGTTGGCATTGGAGAATTGTTGGCCCGTGAGTTTATTAAATGAGAAATTGGGATTGAAGAATTGTTGGCCCATGGGTTTATTAAATGAGAAATATGTATTAATTTTAATAAAAAGGAAGGATGGGGCGTGGGGCCAGATGAGGAGGTGGCAAGGACGCACAATTAAATGACAATTAAAGGCAAACAAAAAAGGACCGTTAACAGGAATTAAACCCGAAACATCATGAGAACTAGACCTTACATCCGCCTTCTAAACCAATGCACCAAGCTGAACTTTGATATTATGGATGCACAATTTAATATATTACCACTTTGTCACAGTATCTATACATATATATACGATTTTTCTAAAAAGATTACCGGGTGCACGTGCACCCCCGGGATCCATGTGGTCCACCTCTGGCTTCCACGTTATTTTTATATATAAAAAATATTAAATATTAAAATAAATAGATAAAAATAAAGAAACCCTTTTCATGTTCTTCGTCTTTCTCTATTTCTTCTTCTTTTTCTACTCTTTTTTTTTCTTTTTTTTCTCTCTCCTCTTTTCCTTCATCTTCATCTTCGTATTCTTCTTGCTCTTTGGAAAAAATATGAGAAGTGCTTCTTATGTTCAAAATTCAAAAAATTCTGAGAAGAACAAAAAATATTTATAAAGTAAAGTAATTTTTCTGCCTAAAATTCAAAAAAGTTTTAGAAGAACAAGAAGTAGAGGAGAGTCAAAATGGTGGGGGGCGAAGAAGAACAAGAAGTGAATTTTTCATGTGTTGAATTGCTGGAATTTGAGAAACGAATTAATTTTTTCTTCTTTCTTTTGTATTTTTTACTTGTTGGATATGTTGAAAATTGATGTTTTAGTTGACGGAGTTTAAAAAATAGCTCACTTTTTCTCTTTTTTTTTTTTGAATTTTCACTTATTTGATTTGCTGAAATTTGAGAAAAGAATCAATTTTTTTTCATTTTTTGTAACTTTCACTTGTTGAATTTGCTAGAAATTGATGTTTTAGTTGTCGGAATTTGAAAAACGAATCAATTTTTCCTTTGTTTTTATAGTTTTCACTTGTTTGATTTGCTGAAATCTGATATTTTAGTTGAGAAAATAGCTCACTTTCCCCCCTTTTAGCATTTTTAAGTGTTGGATTCGCCGAAAAATTGATGTTTAGCTATCGAGGTTTGAAAAAGGAATCTCCTTTTTCCCACTTTTTGCATTTTCACTTACTAAATTTGTCTAAATTTGCTGAAGAAGCAACGAGGGAGACGGTGGTGGTAAACTGTTAATGTTGCGTAGGAGTGAGGTGGGGTCGAGGGTGGGGGGAGACGACGAAGAAGAAGTAGTTTTTAGGATTTTTTTCTTTTAAATTTTTTATTTTTAAAAATTCTTTTAAATATTTTTAAATATAAAATATTGATGTCATTCGCCTTAAAACGCATGCTTGTACGCATTTTTCAACTCAACAACACTAATGTTACGTATGATCGGTCAATGGTCAAAAGGACTTAAAATATTACGTTTTATTGAGTTGAAGGGTCCAGATGACAAATGTATAAGTAGGAGTATATCCACTTTACAAATCAGACCAAATACAAGGGTCCACCGAGCTATTTTGCCTAGTTTTTATGGTGTCACTATCATTTTTTCACGAATCGTCAGTTTTGTAGCATTTAATAAGCTCATATAATTATTCAAATTTATCAAAATGGATAAAAATTTATAGAGTAATTAAAATTTCAATTAGGAATAAAATTGATAAAAAAATTGATATGAGAACTACCAAAATCTCGCATTCTTTCTTATATATAGTAGTAAAGTAATATATATGAAAAGTGATAATCAAGGATTTAGAGGGTAATTAAGTCTTTTCATGATTTTATCCCACGATAAATTAGGTTGGGTTTGTTATACCACCAAATGTATGGGATAACTTATCTTGATACTATTTATTAGTACCGAGATAAGTTATTCCAAATTAGGTAACCAAACAATGCATCAATTTTTTTATCTTGGGACTATTATTTTATCCCGAGACTATTTGTATTAGTACCTCACACCAAACGACCCCTTAATGTTGTGGAAAAACTAATACCTCCACAAGTTTCTTCTTCCTTCAAGGATAAAATCCTAGAAAACAGATTTAACAAAAGCTGTTGCATTCGCTGCCAGTAGTCGTAGCTCGGCGACACCTCATCTTACGTTCCGGCGAGTGTGAATTTTTTAAGTTCTTTCCCCCTAGGGTTGCAGTCCTATTCCGACCCCACCCAGTCAATTTTAAGAGTTTTTAATCATCAATGATTGGGTTTCGCGGATTTAGACCTTTTTCGGCCATTTCATTCAGTTTATCTTCTCTGAGGGATAAGTTTGAAGATATACTATTTCTAAACTCTGGAAAAAATGGAAGTGAATGTATAATAATTCTCTTTCACAAGTCAGTGTGGTTTGTGTTTTGGCTATATTAATCTAGAGAACTACCTACCATTCTGAGAATTCACTTGTTATGACATGGCTTCTGATATCACAACCTCGTTTAGGAGTTTTACGAAGTCATTGAGCCGTGTTTAGTAGACACTCCCAGTGATATTTAGGATGTCCCACGTTCATTCCTATCTAGATCGTGCGTTAAACCTCGGCATGTAGAGATGATCTAATCTCTTTTCAGTAACAATCGTACACATACAATCTTTGAAAACACAAGAGAAACACCAGTTTTGCCTGATGTCACTGCGACTCTAGCTACCCTTAGAGGTTGTGGCCAAGGACGAGCCTCTATCAAAGTTGCAAGGGAAAAAAACAAATCCTTGGGCCAAAAAGTCTCAAGTATACGAATTACGACGTCTTCCTCCAAATCGTCAAAGGAAGTTTCGTTCATTCTACCTGCAATGGCGGAGGGGGAAGAAAGAGACCAATGAGAGTAGAAAGAGAAATATATAATTAAATTATACATATTTAATTAATTAATTTTAATAAGTGGTAGCTTTTTTTAATTAATTAATTAATTTTTAATAAAAGCGACAACATGTAATCGCTTTTAAATTTAACTAATTAATTTTATTCACTCATTTATATTAAAAGTGTGAAGGGCCTTAGAAATTTTGTTTGAACTTTTTTCTCATCAGTAAAAGTCTTTACTTTAGACAAAATTTTATTTTCACTATTGTAGACACGTGATTTTTGACCCTCCCCGAGTTTAATATATTTTCTGGCATTAAATATTTTTATTTTTATTTTTATCCAAAATTTATTTTAACTTTTATTTCATTTTTTTATAAGCTTTGGTTGAAAATAAATAAAAATAATAAATAAAGTTATATTTTTGAGATTTTTTTTTTAAAATAATCCTAAAAGTTTAAAAATATTTTTTTATTTTTATTTTACCTTTAATTTTAATAAGTAGGTTAGTAGTATTATTATTCTCTTAATTATATTTATTTTAAATTATTATTAATTTTTATTATATTTTCTTAAATATAAAAAATAGTAACTGTTTATTATTATTATTATTATTATTATTATTATTTATTCTAAATTACACAAAAAAAAAAAAGAGGATAATGAATTTTGAATCCTAAATTACCTAAACTACTCCCCCATTTCCCCCACCCCCCCCCCCCCAAAATCCTTCTTCAAAAAGGACTCTCAACCCCCAGACAGAAGATAGGTACTATTCCTACAATATCAGAACCACATACTGAGAGAACACACTATCATTACTACCAAATACTGCATAAAACCAATAAGTAAAAAAGGGAATGAAACATTTTGAAATCATCAGAGTAGAAAAGATCAGAAAAAGAAAAAAAATAAAGAAAGAAAAGTTTTGAAGTTCAGAGTTCCTATTTGAGTTTTTCGGTGACAACATTCTTGCACAGATACTTGGTTCAATTTGTAATACATGTTTTTATCTCATCTTGTATCATATTTCATAAGTTTTATTGTAAATCAAAGTGTGAATCAAAGTATGAAGGAAATTTGTTTAGATAGTTTTCATGTATTATTCAATATGTGTATATGAATCTGTTTATTATTATATATCGTATGATAAACTTTTGAGTATTTTACATGATTATTAAATCCTGTATGTTAAAGAAAACAGTAAAAATGGACACTATTATAATTTCATGCACTGTTAATTTACATGTACACAGATCCACATTTATATATAGCGTAGGCAACAATTCATGTGCACTTCAATTTTCTTCTACCACATAGTAGATCCACATGCATATAGAAAAAATGAAAAAAAAAATTAGTCACGAAATCACCATTGCCAGAATTTTCTTTCCTCACCGGAATATGGCATCCGCTTTCGAAACTGTCGGAAAATCCCTTCAAAACAGTTGCCGAATCAGATCCGGCGAACTTTCATCAAACCCGGCAACAGTCATCATGCCAGTCGCCGAAAAGCGGCGAACAACCACCGTGTTGTTGTCCCTTTTCCAAATCCAGTTGGCAACCTCTCCTAAAAAAAAAAACCGCTGACGCCGACCTCCCCTTCCCCTTTCCTGTCACCCGCTACCAACGACACTCCCTCTCTTTTTCTTATAATAAACTTAGCCGAGAAGGCCATTCCTCGACGGTACTAGGACTTAGGAAGATGAACTTGCGGTAGTTCATGAAAAATGACAAAAATGTGAAGATGGTTTAGGTTAATTTGACTTTTTTTTAATATTAAGATAATAGAAAATATATTTGATTCATTTAAGATAAAAAGGTCACATGCAAATTATGAATATGTTATGATTTCTCTTACTAGGTGGGTCCACGTAATATTTATTTATTTATTTAAAAAAAATTATAAAGTATAAAGTTTTTGATAAATTAGATTATAATCCGTTGTCTAATAGATTTTTTATTATTTTTATTTTATTATTGTAATTTTTATTATGCTAATTAAGTATAGTTTTTTCATGGTTATTTTGACTTAGTCTATATGACGTGATTTTATATATAATACTTAGAGAATCTTAATAAATAATGGATATATTATTATTATTATTATTTATTATTTTTATTATTATTATTAATTATCATTAACAAAATTTATTAATTGCTTATCCTTTTAAAATGAATTTTACTCTATTTTATTATTTAAATTAAAAATATTTCAAATAGATAAATTGTTACAAGTTTATAAAAGACAAATCAATGTTTTAATGTTAGGTAAATTTTCGACATGTTTATAATATTCGTCTCATTTAAGAATGTGCCATACACATCTTTCTGATACATTTAAAAATTCAAGGATGCAATAATGCACCTTATTAAAATATTTTTCTAAAAATTAACTTTCATCGATTATTTAATATAAGATAATAGATAAGTTTTAATATTAAAAAATGAGCGAACTTAGGCCTTAGCATAATTTAATAAAATAGTTTAAGTTAAGATAAGTCAATAAAAGCGACCGTGCTAGAACCACGGGACTCGAGGGGTGCCTCACACCTTCCCCCCGATCAACAGAATTTCTTACCTGGTCTTCTGTTTTTGCAGACCAACAAAGAGTCATTTCCTTTTGATTAGGGATTCAAAAAGGTGACTTGGAACACCATAACTCAATTCCAAGTGACGACTTTGTAAATCAATTAATCCTTATTCAATACCATCACTTCAAATGGATAAAACCTTCGAATCCGATCCCTTCGGGCGAAAAAAGGGGTGTGACATCTTTGGCGACTCCGCTGGGGAACTAAATAAGAATTCGAGCTTTGGATATTGGCTTTTACTTGCTTTTAATTATTTTGATATTGTGTTTGTTGGCCTTATGTGCTACTTGTTGCTCATTTACTGCTTTGATATTATTTTAACTGTATTATATATTGTCTTCTCTCGCGTACCCCTTCTGAGTCTCTGAAATAGGATAGAGGGAATGCAACATATGCATCCCACCTTCTTTTTGAGATAGCCGGAGTGTCAAGGCACCTGGTGAAGGATATATTCATACATGTAGGCGGGGTTCGGATCGGTAACGAAGACGGTGTTGCCCTGCTACCGATCAAGTTGTCCCTCCTCGCTCGAGTGTCCGCTCGAGTAAGCCAGTCTAGACACCTATCCCTATTAGGCTTAAACTTAGAAGAACTGAAAACTCAAAAGCTGGTTATCCCTATTAGGTGTCGCTTTATTTGCATCATATGCATTTGACTTAGCGGGACTCGACACAGGGGGCGGGTCTGTCTAGGACAGGTGACCTAATTTCTAAAGACCAACATGTGTTTCCTACGTGCTCTTTGACATTTGCTTGGAAGGCTATTCATTTGTTGACCGGCTTTAGGCAATTTTAAAATGCGAGAGATTAATTTATCCTCAAATTTAGTTAATCATTTTTGAAAGAAAAAATTTCATTTTTGAAAAAAATAAATAATAAAGAAAATTTTAAATATACAACAACATAGTTTTTACAATATTCATGAACTACGAGGTTCTGATTCTCATCTTAGTGGGATACGTAGGAAGTCCTTCCCAGGATACGACCCTATCTTTTAAAAAAATATTCATAGCTTTATTGCGAAATATTTTGAAAATATGATTACTTTCATAATTATTTTTCTTATCCTCAAGTTCAATTTTTGTATATATATATATCTAAATAGCCCTGAATCTTTAGGGATCATGAGGCTAAGTTTTTCCAAAAATAAAATATATATTTCAATAGCCCGGAATCTTTAGGGATCATGAGACTAAGTTTTTACAAAATAAATAAAAATATATAAATCTTAACAACCCTGAATCTTTAGGGATCATGAGGCTAAGTTTTTACAAAAAAAAAATTTCTAATATAAATCTTAAGAGCCCTGAACCTCTAGGGGTCTTGAGGCTGATTTTTGTACGACATAATTTTCAAGAACTACGCACACCTGATTCTCAATTTATTGAGATACGTAGGCAGTCCTTAATGGATTCGGTGATCTTTTAAAAAATGGTTGTCTTTCCTTTTAAACTAAAAAAAAATTGTTTTCAAAATTAAAATAAAAAAAATATATTATTTAATAAGTAAATAAATTTCTCATTATTCAAAAAGAAAGAAAAAAAGGGTATATTTCTTCGTATCTCCAATTTTCGAGAACTACACATACCTAATTCTCATCTTAGTGAGATACGTAGGCAACTCTTTTGGGGTTCGGTGATCTCTTCAAAAAAATAAGATAAAAGAAAAAGAGTTTTTGAAAAATATTACATTCTGACGACTTTGTTATTTCTTATACAGTTAGTTTAAGGTGGTTGGTTTGTGGTATTTTGGCTGGTCCCTCATATTAAACCAAATTCCGGAAAAAGAGTTATGTCCAGCAAGAATATAGAAAGTGAAATCATGGATCAGACAAAGAGTCAGGAAAATGAGAGGTTAAAACAAGAGATTGTGAGTTTGAGGCAACAAATGTTGGAAATGTATCGAGCTTGGGCCAGTGGGATGCCTCCTCCGCCATTTTCCACTATTGACCCTACAAATACCTTGAGTTTTTCACCAAAATTGCAAGGTCAGTTTTCTGTTGTTGGTTATGCGCCACAACATGCCCCAGAATCTATTCCAAGCCAAAAGAATCTCAATGTTTCAATCACTCATTCTCCAGATCTTCAGTATAAATCTAGCACATCGATAGCACCACCTATAGTCTCTGTTTGTGTTGCTCCACCCTTTACTAAGGTTTCCACCTTAGCTTTTGATCCGATGATTGTGCCTCCCCAATCTGCTAGTAAGTCGATGTTCAACACCCTTGATGATCACTATTATACTCCTGAGCCCACATCTATGTTAGTTGGACCACCAAAATTTCTTACTAAGAAGTATGACATGACAGAAGAGCAAGAGAAAATGGCTAGGAAAATGAAGAGTACAGAAAAGGCTACAAAAAATTCTCAGGAAATTGTGAATTATGAAGATGTTGAATATAAAGACGGGGACATATCTTCAAGTGTTAACCTTCCTCCAAGACTTAGTATATCAAAATTTGAGAAACATAATGGGTACGAGGATTCTGTAAAACACTTGGGACGATATTGCCATCAATTGAGAGGGACAGAAGGGAAGAAAAAGGAAAATGTACCTATTGTCGTTACAGGGGCAAAGCAGAGCTCAAGAGGTTCAACTCAACAATATTGTCAGTCTCAATCCCGAGCTTGATCATCAAATTCATATGCTCACATGCAACAAGGTTCCTCTTTGCAAAATCCAAGATATTTCGTTCCACTTTCTCAATATTCTTTAAACAATGCACAATTGTATGCTCATCCATTTTCTTATCCACAATGGCATGCACCGGTTCCTCAACATCGTCCTGGACCCCCACATATTTATCAAAGAACTTCTAAGTCCAAGTTTCAATCGAGACCGGAGTTTGCAAAGAGGAGAAAGTCAAAGAATAATTTTACACCAATTGAGAAGTCGTACGCCAGTTTATTCTAGAGATTGAGAAAGTTGGACATAATCACTCCTCTTCTTGAGTGTACTCCTGATCCACATTCAAGAAATTTTGATCCTCATGTATGATGTGCATATCATTATGATATTCAGGGTCACAGTATTGAGGATTGTCGTGCTTTGAAAAGAGAAATAGAAAGGATGATTCAAGAAAAATTGATTGTAGTGCAAAACATTGACACTAGGAGCGTCACACGTAATCCTTCATCAACACACGATGATGCACGATACATGGGAAACAATGAGTTAAGCATGGGGATCCAGAATTTATTTATTGAAGAAAATGTGTTGGACAGTGGTGGAAGTTCTAGTCATGCTGATAAGCAAACCAGTGGCTAAGATGTCAAGCTTAACAATTGGAAAGTCACTCCTCTCCCTACTATGAAGGAGTTTTGGTAGTTTGTTTGTTTGTCTTTCTGCAATTTGAATAGTTCTAGAGTTGTAATTCATATTTTTACCTTGGTATTTTAGGTTATAACTTTGTCTATTTTTGTTTGAAACATAATTTCCCTTTATTTTATTTGTGTCTAATATTTACTTATATATTTTCTATTATACAGTTCTTTCTATGTCGATTTTAATGATATGACATGCATGAAGAATTATCAATCAGATTTTAAAACTCAATCTAATTATGAAATAATGAATAAAGAGGTTGAATACAATAAAGAGGAAGTATTTGAGAATATAAGAAAAAGATTTCAAACAGTTTGAGAATAAGTCAAATCGCAATATAGATGAAATTGGAGCAATCGCTTTACAAATCAAAATGACTTGATCATCAATTAGAAGATCTAATTCAAGCATTTTGAATGGGATTAATCAGAGGATATATAATCTCCATCGTCAAGAAAAATGAAAGAAAGTTTGCTCCCAAAGAGACATGAGTCATTCGTGTGGAGAAAGTACAACACAAGTAGACCCGTATGGTTTACAAGTTTAAAAGAAGTGACACACATGCATGTTCTTAGTCATGGTCAATATTGAAAAGATGCATATGATCTTCATGTTCCATTCCTAGATTACATGTTATGTACTTGCGTTCTAAGAATTGCTATGATGAAGGTATTTCATTCTGCTATCCAAATGTTGTGTCATCCTTTGTTATCCCTTTTGAGCTTTTATTTTGTTTCTTTTATATCCCTCTTTTGGAATCAAAATAGAGTAAAAAAAATTCAAAAAAAAAGTGTCAAGAAAAAGAATAGAGTCAGAAAAGTGTCAAGAAAAAATAGAGTCGGAAAAAATAGCTCTCTCTCTCTCTAAAAAAAAGAGAGAAAAGTCAAGAAAAGAAAAAAAGAAAGAAAGAAAATCAAGCAAAAGAACAAGATTTCTGAACTACGTTTGACCTGATTCTTTCTATGACAAGATACGTAGGCAGCCCCTACTCTGGAGTTCGGTCCAACCAAAAGAAAATTCAAATTACCCAGAATGAAATGAAACTGGGGCAAAGTTTATTTCCTTAAAAAAGTCGATTCCAAAAGTTGTATGTTTCACCCAAAATTATGTAAATTTTTGAGCCACATACCTTCCTTTATTTCTAACCTTTTCCAAAAGCCAAGTTACAACCAAATAAAGACCTTCAGACCGATCTCTGAGAATGTTAAGGCTAAACATGTTATGGGTGCATGATGTTTCGTATGTTGGGCATTATTTTCAAAAAAAATAAAATGAATGAATGAGTAAAAATGAGAGAGTCTTATTGGTGAAAACCCTTTTGGGCACCATAAGGCGACAGTGAGCTGAGAAAGAAATGAAAATGAGATAGGCGTTGGCAAAAATCCATTGAGGTGCCACTAGTTGAAGGAGAATTGTGATCTAAAGGGAGTATATTCAAGATTGATTTCATTTCAAAATCAATAAGTGGACAAGAGTTGTAATGATTAGTATGGGTAGATCAGGTTGTTTAATTCAAAATGCATGTCATGATTGCTGGAATTGGCTACCACACCCAAATAAGTTTTCTTCTATCGTTTCAAAAAAAAAATGCCTATTGCTTTTTCCCTTTTCTTTTTATTTTTCTATTTTTGATTTTTGATATTTTTGTCATCAAATAAAAATTACTGTCATTTTTCTCGTGTCTTTGAGTCGAGTCCATGTCATAACAAGTGAGAAAAGATTTCAAAACTGGCTACCAGCTTCTTCAATTGCATAAAGCAAGACAAAAAGTCAACACATAAAAGTGACATGATTGTGAGCCGGAATAAGACATGCTGAAAGTTTTGTCAACAAACGAGTCTGGGAACTCATGAAAATACTAAGGTTCAAAGAATTTATTTGAGAAACATGACAAAGTAGAGATATTGTGTTTGTTTCAAAGTCACTTCTGATAATATGAGTTTGGGTTAATGATGCAGCAAGTCGGTGATGGATGTTAATGGTTGGAAGCAACGTTAAATATGATGAGGGCAAGAGTGGTTGTCACGATAGCTAAAACCACAAACCTGCCACCATGTTTTTGAACTTACAAGTTTTCTTTGATGAAACAGGAAATATGTTACTTTCAAATCAAGAACTTCCGAGTATAAATATCAAGGGCTGCAATGCCTCATTTCCACAAATGCAGGAAACAATGTTGCTGCACAGGTTTGATAATCAAATTATGGTAAAAATTCAACCCCTAGGAGACGCACTTTCTAGTCTGAATAAGTCAGTTTTTATTTGTTAGATGAAGCACTTCCTAACTTGAACATTCACTCCTAAAAGACGTACCTTTTAGTCGAGTCATCCCCTTTGATTCCTATAAGATGAACCTTTTAGTTGAGTCATTACCCGTGATTCCCATAAGACGTACCTTTTAGTTGAGTCACTCCCTTGATTCCTATAAGATGTACCTTTTAGTCGATTCATTCCCCTTGATTCCTATAAGACATAGCTTTTAGTCGAGTCATCCCCTTGATTCCTATAAGACGTACCTTTTAGTTGAGTCATCCCTCTTGATTCCTATAAGACGTACCTTTTAGTCGAGTCATTTTCTAAGTATAAACTGGAGCAAAAATTTTGGCCGTGTTAATTGAATTTTATGTTCTACTCAGGACCTTTCTGAAGAATAGGATGTTATTTTTTTGTTTGACCTTTTATTTTGAGTTTAGGAACATATTTTGAAAAATTAGAAATTGTAAGTCCAGGAGCCCGCCTGAAGACAGGGTGAAGAAATTGTAAGTCCAAGAGCTCGCCTGAAGAACAGGGTGAAGAAATTGTAAGTCCAGGAGCCCGCCTGAAGAACAGGGTGAAGAAAAAGGAAGTACAGAAGCCTGCATGAAGAACAAGGTGAAGAAGTTGTGAGTTTAGGAGCCCGCCTGAAGAACAGGGTGAAGAAATTAAAAGTTCAGGAGCCCGCCTGAAGAACAGGGTGAAGAAATTGTAAGTCTAGGAGCCCGCCTGAAGAACAGGGTGGAGAAATCGTAAGTCCAGGAGCCCGCCTGAAAAACAAGGTGAAAAAGTTGTGAATCCAGGAGCCCGCCTGAAGAACAGGGAGAAGAAATTAAAAGTCCAGGAGCCCGCCTGAAGAACAGGGTGAAGAAATTGTAAGTCCAGGAGCCCACCTGAAGAACAGGGTGAAGAAATTGGAAGTCCAGGATTCCGCCTGAAGAACAGGGTGAAGAAATTGTAAGTCCAGGAGCTCGCCTGAAGAACAGGGTGAAGAAATTGTAAGTCCAGGAGCCCGCCTGAAGAACATGGTGAAGAAATTGTAAGTCCAGGAGCCCTCCTGAAGAACAGGATGAAGAAATTGTAAGTCCAGGAGCCCGCCTGAAGAACAAGGTGAAGAAATTGTAAGACCAGGAGCCCGCTTGAAGAACAGGGTGAAAGAAATAACAAGTCAGGAACCTGCCTAAAGAATAGGGCGAATTTTCAAGTTCATGTCATGAAGATTTGAATTAAGATTCTAGAGATTGCAATTTTTATATCATTTTTTTATTTTTGTTAGTCATTTGAATATAAAAGGCAGAAATCGTCAACCGGAAACTCGACGGAATCTAACTCGACTTTAACTCTTTCTCTCACCAAATTACCTTTGAACTACATGTGACCTGATTCCCTTATAACCCGAGATATGTAGGCGGTCCAAAATCAGGACTCGATCACATCTTTTATTTTATTTTATTTTATTTATTTTATCTTCACTTTTGAACAATCGGAGGATCAAAAATCATATCTTTGTCTATTTCTTTGTATGAAAACTCTTCGAGATTTCACACAAAGAGGGGGAAAATGTAGACACGTGATTTTTTACCCTCCCCGAGTTTAATATATTTTCTGGCATTAAATATTTTTATTTTATCCAAAATTTATTTTAATTTTTATAAGCTTTGTTTGAAAATAACTAAAAATAATAAATAAAGTATATTTTTGAGATATATTTTTTTAAATAATCCTAAAAGTTTAAAAATATTTTTTTTTTATTTTACCTTTAATTTTAATAAGTAGGTTAGTAGTATTATTATTCTCTTAATTATATTTATTTTAAATTATTATTAATTTTTATTATATTTTCTTAAATATAAAAAAATAGTAAATGTTTATTATTATTATTATTATTATTATTATTATTTATTCTAAATTACAAAAAAAAAAAAAGAGGATAATGAATTTTGAATTCTAAACTACCTAAACTACTCCCCCATTCCCCCCCCCAAAAAAAAAAATCCTTCTACAAAAAGGACTCTCAACTCCTAGACAGAAGATAGGTACTATTCCTACAATATCAGAACCACATACTGAGAGAACACACTATCATTACTATCAGATACTGCATAAAACCAGTAAGTAAAAAAGGGAATGAAACATTTTGAAATCATCAGAGTAGAAAAGGTCAAAAAAAGAAAAAAAAATGAAGAAAGAAAAGTTTTGAAGTTCAGAGTTCCTATTTGAGTTTTCCGGTGACAACATTCTTGCACAGATACTTGGTTCAATTTGTAATACAGGTTTTTATATCATCTTGTATCACATTTCATAAGTTTTATTGTAAATCAAAGTGTGAATCAAAGTATGAAGGAAATTTGTTTAGATAGTTTTCATGTATTATTCAATATGTGTATATGAATCTGTTTATTATTATATATCGTATGATAAATTTTTGAGTATTTTACATGATTATTAAATCCTGTATGTTAAAGAAAACAGTAAAAATGGACACTGTTATAATTTCATGCACTGTTAATTTACATGTACACAGATCCACATTTATATATACCGTAGGCAACAATACATGTGCACTTCAATTTTCTTCTACCACATAGTAGATCCACATGCATATTAAAAAAAAAAAAGAAAAAAAAATTAGTCACGAAATCACCATTGCCAGAATTTTATTTCCTTACCGGAATATGGCATTCGTTTTCGAAACTGTCGGAAAATCCCTTCAAAACAGTTGCCGAATCAGATCCGGCGAACTTTTATCGAACCCGGCAACAGTCATCATGCTAGTCGCCGGAAAGCGGCGAACAACCACCGTGTTGCTATCCCTTTTCCAAATTCCGTTGGCCACCTCTCCTAAAAAAAATACTCGCTGACGCCGACCTCCCCTTCCCCTTTTATGTCACCCGCTACCAACGATACTCCCTCTCTTTTGGATATAATAAACTTAGCCGAGAAGGCCATTCCTCGGCGGTACTAGGACTTAGGAAGATGAACTTGCGGTAGTTCATGAAAAATGACAAAAATGTGAAGATGGTTTAGGTTAATTTGACTTTTTTTTAATATTAAGATAATAGAAAATATATTTGATTCATTTAAGATAAAAAGGTCACATGCAAATTATGAATATGTTATGATTTCTCATACTAGGTGGGTCCACGTAATATTTATTTATTTGTTTTAAAAAAATTATAAAGTATAAAGTTTTTGATAAATTAGATTATAATCCGTTGTCTAATAGATTTTTTATTATTTTTATTTTATTATTGTAAGTTTTATTATGCTAATTAAGTATAGTTTTTTCATGGTTACTTTGACTTAGTCTATATGACGTGATTTTATATATAATACTTAGAGAATCTTAATAAATAATGGATATATTATTATTATTATTTATTATTGTTATTATTATTAATTATCATTAACAAAATTTATTAATTGTTTATCCTTTTAAAATGAATTTTACTCTATTTTATTATTTAAGTTAAAAATATTTCAAATAGATAAATTGTTACAAGTTTATAAAAGACAAATCAATGTTTTAATGTTAGGTAAATTTTCGGCATGTTTATAATATTCGTCTCATTTAAGAATGTGGCATACACATCTTTCTGATACATTTAAAAATTCAAGGATGCAATAATGCACCTTATTAAAATATTTTTCTAAAAATTAACTTTCATCGATTATTTAATATAAGATAATATATAAGTTTTAATATTAAAAAATGAGCGAACTTAGGCCTTAGCATAATTTAATAAAATAGTTTAAGTCAAGATAAGTCAATAAAAGCGACCGTGCTAGAACCACGGGACTCGAGAGGTGCCTCACACCTTTTCCTCGGTCAACAAAATTCCTTACCCGGTCTTCTATTTTCGCAGACCAACAAAGAGTCATTTCCTTTTGATTAGGGATTCAAAAAGGTGACTTGAAACACCATAACTCAATTTCAAGTGGCGACTCTGTAAATCAATTAATCCTTATTCAATACCGTCACTTTAATTGGAAAAATCCTTCGAATCCGATCTCTTCGGGCGAAAAAGGGGTGTGACATCTCTGGCGACTCCGCTGGGGAACTAAATAAGAATTCGAGCTTTGGATATTGGCTTTTACTTGCTTTTAATTATTTTGATGTTGTGTTTGTTGGCCTTATGTGCTACTTGTTGCTCATTTACTACTTTGATATTATTTTAACTGTATTATATATTGTCTTCTCTTGCGTACCCCTTCTGAGTCTCTGAAATAGGGTAGAGGGAATGCAACATATGCATCCCACCTTCTTTTTTAGATAACCAAAGTGTCAAGGCACCTGGTGAAGGATATAGTCACACATGTTAGGCGGGGTTCGGATCGGCAACGAAGGCGGTGTTGCCCTGCTACCGACCAAGTTGTCCCTCTCCGGCTCGAGTGTCTGCTCGAGTAAGCCAGTCTAGACACCTATCCCTATTAGGTTTAAACTTAGAAGAACTGAAAACTCAGAATCTGATTATCCCTATTAGGTGTCGCTTTATTTGCATCATATGTATTTGACTTAGCAGGACTCGACACAGGGGGCAGGTCTGTCTAGGACAGGTGACCTAATTTCTAAAGACCAACATGTGCATCCTACGTTCATAAATTTACTAGAATAAAAGTTCATAAATGATATGAAAAATTGTGACATCCTGAAGATGCACATATTGAGTACTGGACATCTAATGAAGAATTAAAAGATTCTTCAAAAATTATCTATTTTGTTGGTTCTCATGATAAGTTGGTTGAACCAACTAATGCTGGAATTTTATTCCTCAAAATCTAAAAAGTATAAAAGGTGAATATGGGCCCGTTTACCTGTCATGTGATCTATTAAGATGCATCGATATAAGATAATCACTTGTACGTTTATTGTCAACCTGTAGTTTGACATTCATAAAGTTTCTTGTTCAATGAAATTGAGTTAAGAGCATAATTTTCATATTGTGTAATCAAGATAATTTATCTTGATGGCGATGGTTTAACATTGAATGCCTTCGATAAATATCTAAACCATTGCTAATGAGAACAAAGCTTCATGTGTTGGTCTGGAATATAATATGTTGCATACAATAGCACTTGTATCTATTAGACCAATAAATTATGATTATTTCTTCCCTCTCAATTAGTTCAAGGTCGAGGACCAAATATTCCATCTAATAGTTTTGATGTGCGGCATACAATTAATGAATATACCATGAAGTACAAAGATGGATTCCTCAAAGAAGATAGAGGATGTATGTTAGTTTTCCAAATATAAGGGGGAGATTATAAGCAACTACGAAATATGTTAGGAATAATCATCAGATCCTCATTCTAAAGATAGTTCAAGTAAAATGCCGAAAGCATCTCATATTTAAGTTGCAAGTGCTCTTATTTTGTGTCCCTAAAGGACAAAGTCTATGCATATATGAAGCGTGGTGGACCAATCGGTTCCAAATAAAATAATCCTTATAAAGGATAAGGAGCAAATAATCATATGAAGAAGGTAAAGTGCTCTTGAAGAGCATACGACATAACACTTCATGAAACCTTATGAGAGGTTCAGGTACCTGAAAATAATAAAGTGATAAGATCTCAAAATGTTATGTCACTGTAAATCGATACGAAATAATATATCATCAATGATATCTTTAATACAATATTTACGTAATATTGTAAAAGATTACGAGGATCTGAATTCTACGTTTATTTAAGCATACTGACGTAGAAATATTTATCAAGTGACTTGAAAGGATGCATCTTGAGAAGCGTAAAACTTATTTGATTTGCAGTCCAGACACTTGAAGATGTCACACATGAAATGTTGAATATTGTCACTTGACAAAATTTATATGAAAACATTTAAGGATTCAAAATGTTTGAAGCATATAAAAGTTTCTGGGAAACTTATTTATAATCCTTATATTGTATAAGTTTATAGCTTAAAAATTATTGAAACTCTTGAAGAATTTTCAAGAGCAATAGATTGTTTGCTGACATGAGAAATATACCGAATTGAAATGATTATGAAGTACCATATCTTAGGGCAATTGGTGCACTCATGTATCTTGCAAATACTACAAAGCTTGATATAGCCCTTTCAGTTAATTTCTTAGCAAGATTGCAGTTCCGATCTTATTGGTCATGCTGATGTTGGGTACTTATCTAACCTGCATAAAGCTCGGTCTCAAACAAGCTATGTGTTTCATATGTGGTGGTAATGCCATATCTTGGAGATATACAAAGCAGTCTATCTAGAACTTCATCGAATCATGCTGAGATAATAGTTATTCATGAAACAAGCCGAGAATGTGTATGATTGAGGTCCATGATACATCTCATTCAAAGAATGTGGTTTGAAATGTGACAATGTATCCACAATTTATATAGAGATAATGCAGCATGCATAGCACATCTTAAGAAAGGATTCATCAAAGGAGAAAGAACGAAGCACACTTCATCAAAGTTTTTCTACATATGAGCTCCAATAGAATGGTGATATTAACATGCAACAGATTCATTCAAATGACAATGTGGCTGATTTATTCATCATTTCTCTTTCAACTGCAACTTTCAAGACGGTGGTGCACGAGATCGGGATGCAAAAATTCACTGATGTTCTCATAAGGGGGAGCAAATACGCGTTGTACTCTTTTTTCCTTTCAGGGTTTTGTCCCACTAGGTTTTCCTTGTAAGGTTTTTAATGAGGCAGTCGGAATGCGTATTGTTAGAGATGTGCACTCTTTTTCCTTCTCTAGATTTTTCTCCGCTGGATTTTTTCTAGTAAGGTTTTAACGAGACACATTATCTATCAATTAGACATTCAAGGGGAGTGTTATGAATGTATTTACATTATAGTGAATGTCTATCAAGAATATAGATAAGATCTATTAAGATCTAATAAGATCTATCAAGATCTAGTTGATATCTATCAGGATTTGAAGTATCTGTCTTGTAGTCAGAAACTAAGAGTATTTTTCCCTATAAATAGATGAGTTTTGTTCATTGTATCCTCAATCTGATCTCAATCTGATGATATCTCCTCCTAAAGAGAAATAAAGAACTACTCTCTCTTTTCTCTCTAGTTATTCTTGTTCTTGCTTTATATTTTCTTGTTCTTGCTTTTATATTTCATAACATGTTTAAACTTTTTGTCCTTCGATAAAACACTCCACAATAAACAAAATAGTCTATTCACCTTTTTTTCTCCAATTATTATTCAATTATTAAAAATTATAGAATCCTAAAATATATGGAGAACTATTGATATTAGGTTTTCTTTTTCGTTTTGTATATAAAAAGGAGTCTTAAAATACATGGGAATGAAAACTAAGTATTTAAATATATAAAAAGACTCCTAAAATATATGGAAATAAGAATTAAATATTAAAATATATGAAAAAACTTCTGAAGTACATGGGAATGAAATAAATATTGGGAAATATATAAATGATATTTCAAAATACTTAAAGCTGCTTTTTTCAAATTCATATTCAAAAGGTAGAAGTTTGAATCACGAAATTTCAATAGCACCACATAAATTGAAACAGAGAGAATAACTAATTATTTGTATAATTAAATATGTAATATATCTGAATATTTCTCTGCCTTCTTTTTATACTCGGGAATGTAATAATTATACGTGATATCTGATCCAAGCTAGCAGATCATTGCTATAGCATTCAACTTAAGGCCAGTTTGTGAAAGTGTAGTGCCCTCGTGATACCAACTTTTGGTATATGATGATGGTTATTACGAGGAAGAAGGAAAAAAAAAACAATTGGTTAACATATGGAAGAAGATAGTCACACAGAATTGATTGTAGAGTGTGGTGTCAACTATGTTATTCAACCAAGTTTTTGATTTACTATATATTTTATATTTATATTGACATGCCGGCAATAACACAGTTTATATCTTTATGTTTTCCTTGCCTGAACTACATGGTCAACCCTGCGTACAGAGACGAGCCTAACAACTATACTATTGTTCCAAATTATTTGGGGCATAAATGGGTTCAAAACTACTTTTACTTGGTCTTGAATGTTCTGGAATAAGTAACATTCTCAAATAAGTATTTAGCAATTTTTTTTTAGGAAAAGGGTCATATTTTTCTTGATTAATTATTGTATTTATAGTACTTATACTTAGTTTTCAAATATATAAATGATATTTCAAAAAATACTTAAAGCTTCTTTTTTCAGATTCAAATTCAAAAGGTAGAAGTTTGAATCACGAAATTTCAGTAGCATCACAGAAATTAAAACAAAGAGAATAATTGATTATTTGTGTAACTAAATATGTAATATATCTGAATATTTCTCTGCCTTCTTTTTTATTCTTGGGAATATAATAATTATTCATCATTAATTAGATTAAAGTTATAAATATAATATAAATGACTCATCAGTGTTCTCTTACTTTTTAAGTTATAGAATTTCCCTCATCAACATATTCTTAAGTTATATTCCTAAGTTATTAGTTGATTATCGAATATTAACAGGAAGATTGACATGTCATACATTAGTGCAAATCTAAAAAAAAAATGCATTGAAACTATCTAATCAAATTTTAAAAAATAAAATAAAAGTTCAAAATAATTTAACTCAGTTGTGTATTTAGTTGCGTCGAATATCGATAATTAATTTTTAGAGATGTATATTTGTGTAGTGGCTCACGTAAACCAAAAGTGGTTATACTTTGACCAACATTTTAAGATGAATTTTTTTTGTCATATAACTATGGGAAGGATTAAATTTAGCTTTTACTATTTTAAGTATCATTTTCAAACATCTAAATTCAAAATTTAGAATATTGAACTAATGTATTCTTTGCTCAACGTCAATTAATATTACACATAATTCATTCGTATAGTCTATTTTATACACTCTTTTTTATAAATGTAAAATTCACGCATAATGCACCTACACTAAGTTATAAATGTAAAACTCTTAGCTTTCTTTTGGTCTTTGTAATCAAGAAACAAGTTGATAACACTATGTAGCCCATGCATTTAGTTAGATGATCATTAAGTTTGAGTTTTGATTTTTTTAAGTGGGGTCTTTAGGCAAGATGATAGTGTGATATTTTTTTGACGTGATCATCGGATTAGCAAATCATATTAATAGGAGAAGGTGAAGAATTAAGAGGTCATGTGCATTGATATTCATTATAAGTTATAACTACTTTTTTGCTCAGATTCTTTCAAAAATTTTGGCGAATCTAACACGGGTGCGACATTAAGAGTGAAGAGTTTTTGCTCGAACTTTTCAAAAAAGTCTAGGAATGCGTGTTGAATTCTCCAAGAGTAATACACTTTTAGCGAATCTAACACGAATGTGTCGTCAAAAGTGAAGAATCTGCTTAATAATTTAAGATTATAAGTCATTTCCTCTGTATCATTTTGAGTTGGAATAGTTGAGGGATCTTGTTGGTCGAAATGTAGAGCGCGCTATATATACAAGTTCAAGAACCTGAGAATTCTATGTATAAAAATTAAAGAAATATGATGTCTTAATTTAGATACACCATAAAAAAAGATCAAACATAACTGATTACATATATGTACGGTAATAAAATATATATATAGCATCTAATGTTTGATTTAAACTTGAACTCCACAATGTTGGCATAAAAAACAAGTATTCATGGACAAATGATTCCAGAGGGAATAGAATTTTGATTACATAAACATAAGGTTTTTCTTTTTTGGGTAAGCATTAAGATTTAACCGACGTTACTTTCGACGACAATTGATTCAAACGAATTGTGATGGAAAGTAGTGATTGATGACATCCTATGCTCTTCTATATTTCTTCGCATTGTCTCCAGGTCATCACTTTATTCATCTCTAAATACACGTGTGAAGCGCGTACATTAAACTATTTCTTCCTTAATGAGAAATTACGAACCATATGAATAATAAGCATAAGGTACGTGGAATTGAAAAATGTTTAATGCCTCGTGCTCATTCAAATTTTTATGTTGTATTCCCTTACTTAAAAATAATTTAACTTTAAATTTTAAATTTTTATTTTTGGTGCGATGATCTATATAATTCGCTTCAAGTCACAAGTCTTATAGGAATTTCTTTCTTTGTTTCTCTCCGTGGTAAATCAAATTGAGACGAAAAACAATTTCTTAATGTAACATAATTTTGGGCTGAATTCTTCTAATTAAGTGAGATAAAATTAACCTAAGAGAGTAAAAAATAAAGACGGAACGAAAGTGTGCCCCTGGGTCCGCTTCAGAAACTTGAGACTTGGAGGATACGTTTTTGAAACTCTCACATCAATCTATATGCAACTTGGTAGCTGGAGTACACAATACTTACAATAACAAAGAGTAATTTCACAAAGGGGATTCAAAAGAGTTGGATTCAAAGTGAATAGAGTATATATAGATCTTACCTCTATATATGGAGTATGGATAATTTGGCCAAATATCCTTTCAATGAGGATCGTGTATAAGCAGATCTTTTCCGATATACACCCTCGTTTCAAGAGGTGGGCCATACTTGATTCCCTATTAGTCATTATGTGAAGTAATCAAATTCAGTGTAATTTTCCCCAAGAACTTTTTTCAACTAAAATGCACAGAAAATAAATGCAGCACACTATCGAGTTGACATATTAATGGGGCATACCATGTACTATATGTATAGTATATATATATAATTAGAAATTATTCTAGAAATACAGTACGCAGTTTAATTCAACTTGGATTGAATCTAAACTGTTCTCAGTGTCTCCCTAAGCAGTCTGCTGCGTCTCCACATCATCAGTTGGTGTAACCCATCCCAAATCTGAACTACCATCCAGAAAATACAGCATAAATACCAGAAAAAGACAGCAAAGGAACATAGGAATAGGTCCAAAGATCCACAAAAATAGAGGAAACGAAAAATAAAAAGCACGCAGTCCAAGTGACCAGAAATAGCTCCCTCTATTCACAGTCTTCCCAACATACGCCGCCGTCACACAATGCTTCGATGAATCCGATTTCTTGTAAGGCACGTTGATGAGAATGCTAGCGTGACTGTAATACCTTATCGATTGTACATTGAACAAAAACGCAACCATAAAACATACCAATATGGAGAAGAATTTTATCGATAGACAAAATTCGCTTATGTTCCCGTAAATGTGAAAACCGACTGAACGGCCTTCCTTGCTTCCGCCGGTCATTAATACGGCGATGAGAGAACTGAGCATAATCGCTGTAGATGCCAAAAGTGTTGATGCCATTATGTTGTTCCTTAATGTCTGCACCGCTAGAACTCCATTTTTCGATGGGTCCTGTTACATCGGTGGTGCAACAACTTCTGGTTAAACATGCATACATTAGTTGCACTTGCATGCAACAATTTAAATCGGATTGCACATCTTAATAAAATTAATAGCCTAAAATCACATTTTATCTACAAAGATTCAACACAAAAAATTAAGAAATTAGCTATAAAATTCATTTAAGGAAAATAAGACGAACCTCCATCATAGCGTGAACCCAGAATTGACGATTGATTGAATTTATGCCGATGACAGTACGAACAGGGTGTTTAAGGATGCGATGAAAAAGCCATATATGATAAGCAATCATGAAGAGGAGGCCTACTGGTACCAAGACATAATCCAAATCTTGTTTATCCATTTCAATGGAATATCAATTTTGAAGCTGGGAGTGTATCTATTTGAAAGCTGAAAGGTGCAAAAGTGAAATGTATTTGGGGAAAATTTGCTGGATCTCCCCTATCTAAAAATAGGTGTAATGTTGTGATTCTACACTTGTGACGTACCTTAAATGGAGGAAGAAGGAGAGTCCAATTGTGACACGAGTCCTTCTTCCGGTCCAGTGGTTGAGCGCTGAAATTCGAGTAAAAATTTCCAAAGTTTGACTTGCATAACTCTCAAAAATTACTCCATTTTATTTTATTTTATTTCTATATTAAAAATAATTGTTTGAATTTATTTGTTCAATTTATGAAATAAAATTTTTTTTTATATTTTTTTTATTCTTAATATTAAATAACTACATAAAGTAATGTAATAATTAAATTGAAAATTTAAAACATCATTAAGATCAATTTAATAAAATATATCTCTAATTAATTTTTTTAATGAATGCAGTAAGTCAACAGGAGCTAGGTACAATGAAATGAATGGAGTATTTAATAAAACAAAAAGTTTGATTAAATCAAGTTTAATGGAACACATTACCTTTGAAATCAGAAAAATGTACCAAGAAAAGGAAAAAAAAAATCTTTTTTTTTGGGGGGGATTTTTTTTTTTTGGGGGGGGGGGGGGGGGGGGTTGGGGTTGGTTGGTTAATCTCAACTGTATCACTATGGAAGAAAAATGGCAATAACAAGAGAAGAAGGAATAGAATTGTGGAGCTTAAAGATGATGTGGGCAATGTCATCTCTGGGGAGAATGACATCAAGACCCACATCATCAACCACTTTAGCAGTCTCTTCACTACCAGTCATACCTCTAGCCCTAAAAGTCACTTCATCCCTGAGAATAACTCCAACATCCTTACAAGGGAAGTTAGGGATACGCTTGACTCCCCCCTCTAGACACTGAAATCTTAGTAGCCCTTTAAGTCCTTTAAACCACTAAAAGCTCCAGGCCCAGATGGCCTACACCTTTTTTTTTTCTAGAAATTCTGGAACATTGCTGGTCCCAAAACCATGGACTTCTGTGTGGAAGTCTTTTCCAACTCTAACATGCCTGGGGAAACCAATGCTACCCTCATCTGTCTCATCCCCAAAAGCAGGGATGTTGTATCTCTTAGAAATTTTAGATCCATAGGCCTTTGTAACACTACTACCTACAAGCTGGTAACAAAAATAATTGTAAATGGGATTAAGCCCTACCTCCCCTCCATCATTGGTCCCAATCAAGCCAACTTCTTAGCCAATAGAAGAGCTTTTGATCATGCTATCATTATCCAGGAGTACATCACTCACTTCAGCAAGATGAGGGGGAAGAACTCTAACATGATCTTGAAGATTGATTTAGAGAAAATCTTTGACAAATTGGAGTGGTCCTTCATAAATGATACCCTTTTATTCTTTGGCTTTCCTGATAAACTCACCAAACTTATCATGTCCTGTGTCTCCACCTCTTCTATCTTTGTACTGGTCAATGGGTCCAAAACTAAATTCTTTAACCCTTCCAGAGGTATCAGACAAGGAAATTCTATGTCTCCTTACCTTTTCATCCTATGCATGGAGAGACTTTCTAGAGGTATTGACACTGAAGTCAGATTCAAAAGATGGGACCCTATTGGCATCACCAATGGTGGTCCTAAGATCTCTCACCTCTTTTTTGCTGATGATCTCACCTTACTGGCTAGGGCCTCCCCTAGCAACTATCAAACCATTGTCAATATCCTGAAAACTTTAAGTAATCTCTCGGGGAAAACCATCAACAATGCCAAATCAAAAATGTTATTCTCCAAAAACTGTACCACCTCTAATGCTTCCACCTGCGCCCAAATTCTCAACATCCAAGCTAGTCAGGATTTTGGCAAATACCTAGGATATCCCATATTCCACTACAAGCCTAAGAATAGTGATTTCCAATTCATTTTGGATAACATGCATCAAAGGTTTGCAGGGTGGAAAACTAAATTCCTCAACTTGGTTGGTAGAACTGTACTTGTTAAATCTACCCTGAGTAGTATACCAACTCATATCATGCACAACATCAAAGTCCCCAGCAGAATCCTTGAACTCATTGACAAAACTCAAAGGGATTTTGTTTAGGGCAGCAGTGCTGAAAAGAGAAAACTTCACCTGCACAGTTGGGATACCCTCACCACCACCAAAAGAAATAAAGGGCTAGGTCTCCACAAAAGTGGAATCAGAAACAGAGCATTTCATGCCAGCCTAACATGGAGACTTGCCATGCACCCCAACAGTCTTTGGGGTAGAATTATGCTCTCTAAATATAACCACCATAATACTGGCCCTGGATCAAGAACCTGGAGAAACATCCTTAGAAGCTGGGCTGATTGTTTTGGAGGCATAAACTGGAGAGTTAGCAAAGGGGATAGAGTCAAATTCTTCACTGATAGTTGGATCCCTCACCTAGGAAGTATCAGGAGTCTCATTCATGGTCCTCTTACCACTGTTGATAAGAATATAATCATTAATCAACTCCGTCATAATGATACTTAGGATCTTAGACACCTTTCTATAGATCTTCCTCACCACCTAAGAAATATCATCACTAGTACCATCCTCTCTCATGATCCCACTGAAGATGATAAGCCTACCTGGGGTTTAGCTAGCAATGTTGTCTTCAGTACAGGAAGTGTTTACATCCTGATCTCTAATCCTGGGATGCAACAAGACACCCACAGAAACTTCAAGCTTGTTTGAAAATCCCAAACCCCCAACAAAACCAAGACTTTTCTCTGGTTTCTCCTTCACAACAGGCTCCCTACCAATGCCTATCTAAACCATATTGGGCTATCCATCCAACCCCATTGCTCCTTGTGCCAAAATCGGGAGGAAAATGCCAACCACATCTTTTTTATGCCCAATTGTTGTTTCCTTCTGGACAGAGCTCTTTCAAAAGGGCAGATACAAACCCAACCAACTATGGGTTAACTTATTCATTGCTAATTGGGACACTATCTAGCATCAACTTAGAGGCAAGCTTTTTAATGCCTGGCTATCATGGGAAATCCTCTTCCCACACTGCCTCTGGGTCATCTGGTTGTGCAGGAATGACAGCACATTCAATAATAAAACCTCCACAATCTCCACTGATATGTCCATCTTCCTGGCAACTGAGTTCATTATGCTAGCTGCCAATAACCCCACTCAACCTTGTAACTCTATTACCATAGCCATCAAATGGAATTTTCCGAATTGTGGGCAGTTAAAACTCAACATTGATGGCTCAGCCCAAGGCAATCCTGGAATAGGAGAGGTAGGCGGACTCTTTCGAGATCATAGGAGGCTGGACTCTGGGGTTCATGATGCACTTTCCCCACACAACCCAGCTATGGCTGAACTGTTGGCATTATGGCATGGACTATCAATTGCTAAAGCTAACAACTTCACTAGTTTCCTCATTGAAACCGACTCTAGTGTTGTTCTTCAAATGCTTACTAACGACTACCCTTCCTACCATAATCTCATTGTTGAGTGCAGGTCACTAATGCTAGAGATGCAAGTAGCAGCACCAGCCAAAATCTTCAAGGAACAGAACGCGATGGTGGATATACTAGCTAAGGAAGGAGCCAAAAGTCAGATCCTGGGGTCACCAAAATTATTTTGGCTAATGCCTCGTTTTGTAAATGCTTGTGTGCAATCGGATTGTTACGGGTCACTAACTAATCATACAATTAAAAACAACTCAATTATCCTACAGGGCCGGGATGTGGCCCCGAATAACTTATTTTTGGCCCCTCCAGCTGTGACCTCTGAGAAGCACCCCTACCCACCCCCTTTAACCTCTCAATGAACGAATTTCTTTTTAACCAAAAAAAAAAATGGAAGAAAAATGACAAGATGATTCAAATAAAATGTTTAGAGGAGAAGAGACTATATAACAATTTTGATAAATACTCACTCACTTTTATCATTATTAAAAATTATTGGCACACATAATAGCAGTGATCCCAAACATACTGTAAGTTCAATAAACGTTGACAAACAACTAAAGGTAGTATGTTATATGTTATGAATACGTTCTTAGAGTTTTGCCTTGATTTTATTTCAAAAAAATAAAGGTAGTATGTTATATGCTATGAATACATTGTCAAAGTTTTGCCTTGATTTTATTTCTCTTTTTTTTTTTTTTTTTTACAATATATGATTTTTATTCTTCTTTTAAACAAAAGTCAAAGTATTGTCATTAATTATTTTTTCATTTTTTTAAAAGAAAATATAAATCTCTATTTAATATTTAGCTATTAGAAAAAAGTTTGAATCTCTATAAATTGAAGATAATTTTTTCATACGATTATAGCATAACATAATATCATCTACATCTACAATATAGTTATTAAATATATATATATATATATATATATATATATATATATATATATATATATATATATATATATATATATATAGATAGATAGATAGATAGATAGATATATATATGGGGGAGGGGGGGAAGGGTTAATTGATCAAATCATATCAAAATATCATGTATCTTTAATATAATTTTCTTTGTCATTTAACTTATCGTCATCAAAATTTACAATTATAATATTAACTTCAACATGACGTCTTTTCAATATCGATCACAACATACCTAATATCGAACATCAGTAATAACATTAAGTCATCAACAAACTTAGTAAAGGAAGTTTCGTGTGGGAAACTGAACCATAAATCATAGTATATGTTCTGTGTGGCACTAATAGTATATGTTCTGTGTGGCACTAACCAAGGATTAAATGAAAATCCCCAACTTTAACCAAAAAAAAAAAAAAAAACCACTTTTGGCTAACAAAGCAAATTAGTACTAGTACGGTATGTCTTAATTTTCTCTATTCTTAATGCTCCCATTTTATCATCCCTATTCAAGAATGAAAAAGACTAATTCTTGTGTCAGTAGTCTTAGATCCCTTATTGCTACTTGTTCCATACTAATAGAAAATTGATCATGAATGATGAGTATTTTCGATATATTATTAAGTTGTATCAGAAAAAGAGGTGTCTATTTGAAAATTGATAATCATGTATAACGAGAGACTAACTCATTTGTATTTGTCTTTTATAATTACCTCCATTTTAGCATTTTCTCCCCAACTTCTTTTTTTTTCCCTTCCCATAAAAAATTATCCTCCCTTTCATCAAAATCACTTAATACATCATAACAATGCAATGATTATGTGATATTTTGGTCACTGTTTGCAACAAATTTTCTTTGTGCTGAAAATTAACTGCAAGCAAAAAAAAAAATGAAATGAAAATAACAACTTTATTTATAAGAATCTGTGAGTACAATTTTGCGATTCTCTCGATTCTTACTCCTAAGCTTTTCTATGATTCGAGGGCCTTTTGTAGCGTGATTCTCGAATTTCCGGATGATTTGAGCCTCCTAGAAATGCGTTTGGATCTCCAGGAATTGTTTGACAGCACTTCGTCTTGTCGAGTTGATCTACGGACAGAACTCCGTTGGTCAATTATTTGAAGAGTCGTGTAGTCAATGCAGAACTTCCTCCAATGCTTGCAGATCCCCCTTTAGCATGTCATGTTACCCCCTATTTATAGTTGTAGGGGTAGGTCTGGTTGCTTGTGATTGGCCGAAACATGTCACTTTGACACTTGGCAATTTTTCACTGGTTCTTGGATGTAAATGAGATTTCCGCTTCATTTGTACATGTGGCGGCATCTCATTGGTCTTGGATTTGACTGGGATGCCACATCACTTGATGAGTTTGGGCTTCCAAGTGTAATTGACTTTGAAGTCCTTGATGAAGAATAAAATGGACTTATCATTTTTATAGCCCAAACTAATTTTAGGCCCAATAAAATATGAATCAAATCCAAATTTTCTATGAATTTGACCCAATAAATTTTACGTGTCAACAGATGCCCCCTACTTCAAGGCTCATCAAGGTGTTTGGTTTGTCGGACCTGTTAGAGACGAGATTTGAAGTATTTGTGGAGCCCTATTTTTTTTTTTTAACACTTGAGCATTTTGTCAACATCCGACTCCTCAAAGTCATGATTATCCGGGTAGAATAACGTGAATCCAGTGTAAATTTTGTTTAAGACTAAATATATCCAAATCATGTAGGATATCCCACTTCAAAAAGGATTAGGAATTTGACTTATTTTGGACACTTAAACGTACCAATTCTTGTTGAAGACAACTTTGTTCAGCAGAATCCTTTTTGAAATCAAATTGGGGCCTTTCAGAGTCTATAAAAGGACATCAACACCCCCTTAAATCATTGTAATTCAGCCTGAGCAGAAATTCAACTCTCGTTCTTCTCCTCTTTTTGCTCTTTTTTTTTCACAATTGAGCTTTCGGCACTTTGGCGCGTCTGTGGAAGAAGCTTCATAACGCATCGTGGAGGTGTATGAATCACAAACGGCTTGTAGTGTTGGAAAGTAGACTCGCAAGGCTACGTTCTACGCAAAAATCACGCTCATCTTATCGCCAGATCTGCCCAGGTATCGTTTCAAAATCAGACCTTCAGTTTTGTTTCATCACTGTTTACTTATTTTGTGCAGTTTCACGAAAACTCTCATATCTTGACTTAGGAACATCAAATCAGGAGCCGTTTTTTACGTTGAAAACTAGACTCGCAGATCTACATCTTAAGTGAAAACCACAATCATATTGCATCCGAATCGTCCCAGATATCTCTCTAAATACGGCCTACTAATCTTGGTTCGCTAGTTTTTTCAGCTTTTTGCAGCGTCACGAGAAATTCAATATCTCTACGTGGAAATATCGGAATCAGGTGCCATTTTTTGCATTGGAAAGTAGATTCTCAGAGATACATCTCGAGTGAAAACCACAATCAGATTATATCCGAATCATCCCAGATATCGCTCCCAAAACAGTCTTCTAATCTTGGTTCGCTAGTTATTTCAGCTTTGTGCAGCGTCACGAGAAATTTCATATCTTGACGTGAAAGTATCAGAATCAGGTGCCATTTTTTGCATTGGAAAGTAGATTCGCAGAGATACGTCTCACGTGGAAATCAAAATCAGATTGTATCATAATCGTTCCAGATATTTATCCAAAGCCGGCCTTCTAATCTTGGTTCGCTAGTTATTTCATCTTTGCACAACGTCACGATAAATTCCATATCTCGATGTGAAAGTATCAAAATCAGGTGCCGTTTTTTGCATTGAAAAGTAGATTTGCAGAGCTACGTTTCACGTGAAAACCACCATCATTGAACTTCTATATTTTTTCAGATTCTTTTTCGAAGTTGCAGCCTAAATCTTGTGATTCTCTACTTCTCGTCAGATTTGGATACTTCATGAATTTCTTCTTCTACTTCAAGTTTTGGGATGCATCACTTCTGTAATTTTGTGAAGGCCGGACTAGAGCAATATTCAAAGTACCACAAGTTTTTTTACTTGTCGAGAAGACTTCATTGCTTGAAGATAATGAAGAGTCATTTTGCTTTAAAGATGACATCTTCAAAGGACTCCAAATATGCATTCAAGCTTCATACTTTTCTTTATTTTGCTCTTTTATTTTATTTTTTTGTAGAGTCGTTCACAGTTTAGACTCATGCGGGCCAGGAGTGATTTGCAATTTAAGATCGTGCATCAATGAGTAGTTTGATTTGTAGTTTAGGCTCGTGCATTGAGGAGCATCTTGACTTGCATTTTAGGCTCGTGCGTCGAGGAGTATTTTGACTTGCAGTTTAGGCTCGTGCATCGATGAGCATCATGCAGTTTATGCTCATGCCTTAAGGAGTGTCTTGGGGAAGAATTCTTATAATGTAACTTTCCTCCCAACCCTTTGTAATGAAGTATTATTGGACTTCAATTTGATATTTACTGCCCCCATCGGTTGAAGCAGATATGCATTTGATCTTGGGTCGCCTTTTGAAAACTGGAGTTTAGAAGCCCTTTGACATTTTTTTCTTTTGCGAGTGATCAGTGTCCAAGTACCACCCTTCTTGCCATTGGAGAAGTCGTTTTGCATGTATTTGCTTGTTGTTTTCTTCAAGGCTGAAACCCCAATCGGGTCAAAGCTTCCAAATTGTAGCATGATGATTCCCTCACCTTTTGATGATGCCACAGAGCGTATGGGTTGTAGAACTTTTGAAACTGAATTTTTTTTATGGTCCAGTTCGGCGCTAACATGGTATGCATCAACTGTATCACTATCATCGATGATGATCTTTCTCTTTTGCATTAATGTCATGATCTTTTCCTTCAGGATGAAGCATTTTGTGGTATGATGACCAACAATGCGGTGAAATTTACAGTATTTAGGATCGTCAACTTTGTTTGATTCTTCGGGTCGCTTTGACTTAGGGAGTTCAATGACTTCTTTGGCTAGCAACTCGTCCAGAATTCCAGGAACATCAAAGTCAGAAAAAGGATATACCCTTGCTTGTAGCTCTTTCAAGGTTGGTTGATTTTCTTCTTCTTGCATTTGTTGCTTTGGAGATTTCTCTTTCAGTTTTTGTCTTGTGAGAGGCCTTCTTAGAACTCACAGTCGTCACCATAGATTCCCCAATTTGATCCTGTGACGAGTCGTTGAATTTCGTGACTTCTTTTTTAGGATAAAAAATAGGCAACGCCATTCTATGACTTGTAATGCTTAACTCCATGTCATGAGCGCGCGTAGCTAATTCTTCAAAAGTTTGAGGCTTAATTCCTTGGAGGATATACGCAAGGCCCCAATGCATCCCTTGAATGCAAACTTCAACCGCGGAAGTTTCAGAAAGTTGATCCTTGCAATCAAAGTTCAATGTTCGCCAACGATTTATGTAGTCCACTACAGGCTCATCTTTACTTTGTTTTGTGTTTGTCAACTCCATCATGCTGACCGTACGACGGGTGTTGTAGAAACGATTTAGGAACTGACTTTCTAGTTGCTCCCAACAATCAATTGATTCAGACTCCAAGTCCGTGTACCAATCAAAAGCGTTGCCTTTCAAAGAGCAAACAAATTTCTTGATAAGAAGATCACCATGTGTACCAGCACTGCTACAAGTCTCAACGAAATGAGTGATGTGTTGCCTTGGATTTCCCTTTCCATCAAATTGTTGAAACTTTGACAGTTGATATCTAATTGGCATCGATAAGCCCTCGATTCGCTTAGAATACGGCTTTGAGTATCCTACGAAACTTTGTGATGGACCGCCATATTGTGCCTTGATGGTATTTGTAATCATATCTTGCAGTTGTTGAACTGTTAGAGTAGCAACCGAAGTAGACTGTTTCTCTTTTTGAGATTTAGTCTTGCTAAGTGACTTATCGACATCCTTATTTTGTGGAGTAAAGTCGGGTGGATAAGCAGGGTCGTGGCTCGATTCTCCAGGGGTGAAGGACTCCAACTTGTCCATCAACTAAGCGATTTGAAGATCTTTATCCTCGACAGATTTCTTCAAAATTTCAATGGTTTGTTCCATTATTGCGAACTTCTCATCCATATCGGTTGTGTCGGCCATCAAGGCGTTGACCTTTGTTGAGGCTGGTGAATCAGTCGAATTTTTAGATTCACTAAAATTGACGCCAGTCTGAGAGAATTCATCACATAGCAAGGACGTCAAATTTCCCCCAGGATCTGCAGCTTCAGCCGTCATATGAGATTTGCTCTTTTTTGCCTTCTCCAAAGAAGTAAAGTATTCAGATTCGTCCCAACCACTGGTCTTAAATTTGCGTCGAGTGAGGGGACCAACAAGGCTGAGCTCATCAGATGTGGCAGTAGCAGAGTTCTTGCATGAGACATCTTTCGTATTTTTGAAGTTCATAGCAGTAGGTGTATTTGATTTTCAGGAAGAAGAGATGAACTTGTCCCACTGAGCGTGCCAAAATTTGTTTGCAACAAATTTTGTTTAACTGCAAGCAAAAAAAAGAATGAAAAGAAAATAACAACTTTATTTATAAGAATCTGTGAGTACAATTTTATGATTCTCTCGATTCTTTCTCCTAAGCTTTTCTGTGATTCGAGGGCCTTTTGTAGCGTGATTCTCGAACTTTCGGATGATTTGAGCCTCCTAGAAATGCGTTTGGATCTCAAGGAATTGTTTGACAGCACTTCGTCTTGTCGAGTTGATCTACGGGCAGAACTTCGTTGGTCAATTCTTTGAAGAGCCGTGTAGTCAATGCAGAAGCTTCCTCCAATGCTTGCAGAATCCCCTTTAGCATGTCATGTTACCCTCTATTTATAGTTGTACGGGGTAGGCTTGGTTGCTTGTGATTGGCCGAAACATGTCACTTTAACACTTGGCGACTTTTGACTGGTTCTTGAATTTAAATGAGATTTCCACATCATTTGTACATGTGGCGGCGTCTCATTGGTTTTGAATTTGACTGGGATGCCACGTCACTTGATGAGTTTGGGCTTCCAAGTGTAATGGACTTTGAAGTCCTTGATGAAGAATAAAATGTACTTATCATATTTTTATAGCCCAAACTAATTTTAGGCCCAATAAAATATGAATCAAATCCAAATTTTATATGAATTTGATCCAATAAATTTTACATGTCTACAGTCACATCATATTCACACAGTTGGAGTTTTAAGCCTTAATTAACTTAGACATAGTCACTTGCAAATTGTCTCCATATCTCAATATGGAGAAAGAAATTCCAGATTATGTGTTGGTGCCGATAGGCTTGCTCTTCATGGTCGCTTATCACGTGCATGCGGCCTCTTCAACGCATCCTTAAACACCCAAACTCAAACAGTCACAGGCATCAATTCCCTCAACCATCGATCGGTTATGGGTTCTTGCTAGGATGAAGGTTAATTCATTTGTATTGATCAGTTATTGGGTTGACGCCATTATGTTATTCTCTAGCGTCAACATCATTATTCTTGGACGAGTCATTTACATTCATAGGTTAAGTTATCTATGAATGTGACAGGACTCGTTCAAGAATGGTGTTCTAGACGTACAAACGCTGAGGAATAACATATATAATGGCTTAATACGAGTTGCTTAATATGAGAACAGTTAAATTTTCTAAACATGGAGTAAGAATGATTAGTGATTACGAGTGTTGTTCTTAATAATAAATTAGTTAATTAGATTAGGAACATAAGTTATCTATTTTGAAATGTTCAACAATATTTCTCCAATTTATAAAATCAATAGATAATTGGTAACTGGTAATGCTGTTGTCATGTGATCAGGAGGTCACGGGTTCAAGCCTTGGAAACAGCCTTAGGCAGAAATGCAAGGTAAGGCTGCGTACAATACACCCTTGTGGTGGGCCCTTCTCCGGACACCGCGCATATCGGTAATTTTAGTGCACCGAATTGCCCTTTTAATAGATAATTTATCTATTTATATCTTTTTTACCATTAGCATTAAATACAATTTATTATCTAATGAATTTTTTAAAGCATTAAATATATTATTCAAAGGATAACCTGATAAAATTACCCCTATTAATTCTTGTAATCTTTATTACTCTGTACTTGGTAACGGGTAAAACTTCTTATAGACCAGGTATATACACCAAGCTAATACTTAAAATAATAGTTAAGAAGATAGTTAAGATCTATCATACTTGGATTGAATCCGAACTTCTCACTCTCTCTCTCTAAGCAGTCTGCTGAGCCTCCACATCACTTGGTGCAACCCACCCAAAATCCGAACTACCATCCAAGAAATAAAGCATACAAACCAGAAAAACACAGCAAAGGAACATAGGAATAGGCCCAAAGATCCACAGAAATAAGGGAAACGAAAAATAAAACGCACGCAGTCCAAGTGACCAGAAATAGCTCCCTCTATTCACTGTCCTCCCTACATACTCTGATGTCACACAATGTCTCGAAGAATATTCCAATCTATCGTAAGGCACGTTGATGAGTATGCTAGCATGACTGTAATATCTGATCGACTGCACATTAAAGAGGAACGCCACCATAAAACATACCAATATGGAAAAGAATTTAATTGACATGCAAAGCTCACTCTTGTCTCCATAAATGTGAAAACCAATATAACTGCCCTTGCTTCTACCGTTCACTAAAACAGCAATGAGAGAACTGAGCATAATCGCTGTAGATGCTAAAAGTGTTGATGCCATTATGTTGTTCCTTAATGTCTGCACCGCTAGAACTCCATTTTTCGATGGGTCCTGTTGCAGTAATAAAGTTAGATGGTATCCGATGCAAACATTATAGGTTGCATGTAATAACAATTAGTGACCTAAGGTCCTAATGTCAAATTTTATATCTTTTTTTTACTATTTGGCTAAATCAAAATAAAAATCACAAAATTCACTACTAAAATTGATTAGTCGGATTCAGGATTTTAAGTTTGTGGTTTTCAATAAAATAAAAAAAATGGTTGTTCCAAGGGATTCGAACTGGGGTATAGCATGTGAGGCATTTCTTCAAGTCCTTTTTGAACCAATAAGCCAACTGACAACTTTGTTTATGATTCCTCACTTATAATTCTTACATATTTAATATATTTTTAATATAATTACAAGGCATACGAAAATGCTTAGGGTTCGGGAAACCCCATTCGTAATGCTCCATCCGCCCCTTGCTGGATTCAAATTTCTATACTTTTTGTTAGTGGAAAGAAAAATTAAGACGAACCTCCATCATGGCGCGAACCCAGAATTGACGATTGATTGAATTGATGCCGATGACAGTATGAAGAGGATGTTTAAGGATGCGATGAAGAAGCCACAAGTGATAAGCAACCATGAAGAGGAGGCCTACTGGTACCAACATGTAGTCCAAAACTTGTTTCTCCATGATTTTGAATGGAGTTTCAATTTTGAAGGTGGGAGTGTATTTCTCTTTAAAGGCTGAAAAATGCAAAAGTGAATGTGTATTTGGGGGAAATTTTTAAAGTGGTGTAAATTGGTGTAATCTTGTGACTCTACACTTGTCTCTTGCCTTAAATGGAGGAAGAAGGAGAGTCTCTCCAATTGTGACACGAGTCCTCCTTCCGGTCGAGTGGTTGGGTGGTGAACAGGTGATGTCTTGTAATTCGAGTAAAAATTTTCAAGTTTGAATTGCCATATCTATCAAAAATTAATACCAATATGGAGAAGGAGAAGAAAATTCAAAAAAATTCCCCCATATCGAAATAGAGTGACGATTTGCAAGTCATCACGGACTATCTCGAGTAAATATGTGTTGTTGGCTAGAAAAATGTTGATCGTCCACTCTCTGTCTTTGCCTTTTAGATTGTGCTAGCTTAAATTCAACGGCAAAAATTTCAGAAACATTTAAAAAAGCATCAGCAGAATTAGATATTTTTTTTGTTAATTGTTGTTGGACAGACGAAAGTTTGGTCCAAAGAGCATGAAATGGCTAATTCTTATCTAGAATTTAGCATCAGCACAGCCCACAATATTTGTACCTATTTCATTTAGTTTGGCTAATTTTAAATGTTTATTTGAGTCACCTTAAACCTTTTCAAATATGCGCTAGATCTGAACGCCACTTGTAGATTGTTAATACTCCCTCCGTCCCAAATTGATATGACACATTGATTAAGAAAAATAATAAATAACATAGCTAGTTTACCATAGTATCTTTATTAAATAATGTTTACATTTTAATTTAAAGAAAAAATAATTAATGCAAAGGGTAAAACATGAAGAAAAAAAATTATTTTTTCTTGATTATTGAAAAAAGATAAGTAAAATGAGAAATCAAATTAAAAAACTTGGGACGGAGGGAATATGAATCAAAGACATTGTGTCAAATCACTAATGCGTGTTTGATAGGCAAGAATTGGTTTTGCTTTAAATGTCCAAAGGATCGACGTCGTTAGTTTAAGTTGTCTAAATGAAATTCTTTTGATCAAGTTTGAGAGACTATTAATGTATTCACACACTTCTAATTTAAAAGATCGATGTATTCATCCATTTAATTAAGGGAAATTATATTTGACTCGAGGACTTTTGTCTCGAAGGACTCGAATTGCATTTTTTACCCGGTTAATTCGTAAATAAAGTGACAAATGAGGGTGATATTGTCTTTTTACTTTTTTTTCATACCCAAAATAACCTTCCTTAATTGGAAACTACCCGGTTTTGACCAAACCACTACGCCAAAATTCAAAAAGTTGGCTGACATTGTCCCTTTCTTCTCCCCCACTTTCTCGGGGGTTTGGGTCACAGGTGACAAAAGAGTTTTAAAATGAGGTGTAGGTGACACAAGTCTTAATTATTAGTTGGAGGTGACAATTACTTTATTATGGATTAAGAAAGTTGGGGAAGTTTGAAAATAATCCACAAGTTTTTAAATTTACACTTTGATCCCAATGTATACCTAAAATAACGGAAAACGAAGAAAAAAAAAAGGCGTCTTTCTCTCTCTTCTCATCTATTGTTGTTTTCTCTCTCTTAGCGATTTTTGTTGTTAATTGTTTCTGTTTCTGCTGCTTTATTCATCATCTTCTACTTCATTATCATCATCTTCTACTTCATTATCATCTTCATCTTCTTCTTGTCGACCATTTGTTGTTGTTGTTGTTGGTACAGCGCTACTGCTGCGATCTGACCAATTTCTTAGGTCAAATTTTATTTACTACATTACTTTCCACTTTGGCATTACTTCATAGGTGACTTTGGTAAGTAAAAGTATGATTTTTATTCGTATTTGTCATCTGGGTACACTTCTGTTTTTCCAACAATGGATAGAACCCCGATTATGAATCCAGCATAAGTGCCCATAATTTAAACAAATCAATCATCTGGTGCATCAGATGAGTAATATGTTGCATCAGAAGATTTACCTGTTGCATCAGACTATTTATTTGTTGCATCATCGTATTATCTGTTGCTTCAGACGTATTATCTGTTGTATCAGGATGTTTATCTGTTGCACCAGACTAATTATCTGTTGATCAAAATGTTTATCTGTTGCACCAGACTAATTATTTGTTGCAACGAATGATTAATCTGTTTGAAACAACACGAATCAATCCCTGCCACAAACCCAACAGATAACCAATATGTTTTCAACACTTGCTATTGCTACTGGATTCAAAATTATTCCTTACGTCCAATTACCCATCCCAAATTTCCCAATTTGATTTCTCATTTTACTTGTCTTTTTTCATTAATCAAGAAAAGATTAAAAAAAATCCATGTTTTACCCTTTGCATTAATAACTTTTTCTTCAAATTAAAATGAAAACATCATTTAATAGGGGGACTATACGCCGACCGATGTTAAAAGTTTTCTTCTCTTATGAAAGTTCGATTGAATAGCAAACAATGGTTATTTCAAACACGTTTAATGTCCCACCAACTGATCAGTGGGTTATGGTAAACTAGACATGTTATTAATTATTTTTCTTAATCAATGTGGCATCTCAATTTGGAACGGGTAATTTGAGATGGAGGAAGTACGAACTAAAACGTCAGAGCCAAGCAAAGCAACAAACTAGTCATCTGTTGAAACAGACTATTTATCTGTTGCATCAACTTCTTATCTGTTGCAACATGAGTAATCTGGTTTGAGCAACACATCAACCCCTGCCACAAACCTAACAGATAAATCTTGCTATTGCTACTGGATTCTAAATTATTCCTTTTTACGTCGAATCGTCGACATGTTTGTTGAGAAGATAATAGACATAATGAAAATTAAATATGGATTAAAAAGTCAAAGATCAAACATAATTTATTTATTAAACCGAAAAAAATACATATAATAGACTAAAAGAAAAATAATAGTCTAATTATTGTTATTATTATCAGCATCATCATTGTCAGCCAGACAATCTTTAACCGAAAGTAGCAAGGCCCTCCTCAGACTGTGTATCTCGCGGAGCATTCTTGATCTAAATCCTCCCAGTTCCCATTGCAGATCACGAACTTGATTTCAAAGTTCATTCACGGCGTCTTGCAGAAAAGCAACGTCCCACACTGGGTCAGCCATAATCTTATCTTCTAGAGTGTAATATGAAAGACGAGATGCAATAAATAAATAGAGTGTATTTGAATAAATGATTGAGTAAGGAGGGACTTATTTATAGAGGATTGAATTTGAATGAGAGGCAAAAAGGTGCGACTATTCACCTCCATACGTTAATTACATTCTTGATTAAATTAAGAAAATAAATATTGTGATATAAGTCATGACTTTTCAGATTATTATTATTAATTAGTTCTTTCGAAGAACCGTTTTTATTGAGTTGTGGCAACAGATTCTATATTTGTTGCATCAGATAACACATTTGTGACAACAGATATATTATCTGTTGCAAAAAATATAAAATATGTTGCATCAGATAACATATCTATTGCAACATATAATCTAACTGTTCACCTCCATTTATTAATTATATTTTTTATTAATGTGAAAAGTAATGAATTAATTAAATTAAGAAATATTGTGATAAGTCATGACTTTTCAGATTATTATTATTAATTTGTTCTTTTCAAGAACCACTTTTATTGAGTTGTGACTCGATATAGGTTGCATCAGATAAATCATCTGTGACAACAGATATATCATCTGTTGCAACCATAGTGAACTTGTTGCATCAGATAATTTAATTGTTGCAACATATAATCTACTTTTTTAAAAAAAAATAACTATCATCATATCATTAATCCAAATTTGCTTACTTTTTTATTTTATAAATAAAAAAAATACCTTTTCAAATTCCTTAATAAAATAATAACCATTTTATTATATAATAAATAATTTAAAAAATAAATTCAAAAATAAAAATGGTGAAAAGTCACGATCAGTTATTAAAATTGTGTTTATTATTTATTTCCTTATTATTTATTTACGAAACATTTTTCATATTGAATAATCAGAATGGAAAGTCATGTCTTTTTCTTTTCACCCTCTCAATAACAATAACCCTTTTTTATTAATAACCGCGAGGTGCAACATATGATCGATCAGTCGTAGCAGATTAACCTCTAACTGTTGACACAAATTGGTGCTAAATCCCTACCACCAATCGTCGACATGTTGAGAACAAGGAATAAACAGAATGATTATTATTAAATACTAAATAAGAATTAAAAATTCAAGGTCGGCAACAAAATAAAATAAATGTTCATAGATTTTTGAATCTCTTGGGTAGATTTGATATACAAAAGGAGGAAAATAATCGTTAAAATAAAAAATATTAGCTAATTATTATTACTACTATTATTATTATTGTCAATTAGACATTTTTCATCCGGCAGCCTTGCTCCGAAGTTAGCCAAATCTCTCTGGAGTTCATCAAACTGCCTTTGAAGTTCACGCAAGGACTCGATATGAATATTCTTGTACAAATCTAGATCATCCATATTTGTAAGGAGGGACCTATTTATAAATTATTGTATCTCAGAAAGAAAAGAAAATTGCTTTAAAATAAATCTAACAGATGGGTAATCTGTTGCAAAACATATTCTTTCTGTTAGATAACTTACAACATACTGGCAATCTTTTGCAACAGATGTATATACTTGTTTGATTTCTACAACAGGTTGATCAACTGTCGTAATAGATGTCTCCAATTGTTTAACAATATAAACAGATGTGTCATCTGTTGCAACAAGCTAGTCATCTGTTTATTCAATTTAAGTCATAGATGGGCTAGGAAGAATAAGGTGCGTGCAGATGGATCCACTATCATATGTGTGGGAGTTAAGTATGTATTACTGATAAGGTTACCAGGACAACACACACAAAGTACAATGTTTTTGTGAATGCAGTTTTTAACCGATTAGGCATTGATCATTCAAACAAGATACTGCATTGTACCGTTAAATTTGATGAGTTCGAAATTGATAAGGCTGAGGACCTCATGAAGATGGTGCAGATACCCTGTTACGAATTACTGACGGTTGGTGCTCGTGTTTATGTGTGTCAAGTTTTAAGAAAGGATCAATATTTGTCGTCACTGTAGAGAACCAATAGCGATTGAACTTAACTTTAAGTGTGCATTGGACCCTTAGAGGACCTCGAAGCCTCGCACTACATCAAACAAGAATGGAAAACCAATATAGTTATTGCCCTGGCCAAAATTTATATGGTTGGGTTGTTCGCTCGGGGTGATGATTATATGCCAGAAGGTGCGGTATGAGAATGCTTTTGAGGGAAAATGGGTGGTTGATGGAAGACTATATCATCTGAGAGCTAATTGAAGAAGAGACATAGGGTAGAAAGTAACTTCTAACGAATCTGGCCGATGGAATTATCTTAACAGATGCGAAATCTGAATCAAGTGCAAATATGAAAGTGTATCCGGTAATGTAATTTCATTTGTTGTGTCTCTTAAAGAAAAATAATGCATTTGAACACTTTGTTAGGGAGCTGTGTGGTCGGGATTATCACCTAGGTAGAAAATAGGAGAAGACCCACAAAGCAGCCTCACGGGTATCGAGGGTAGAAATGATATTCAACAAGTCTAGAAAACTTACGCCAACAACAACTGCAATTAAAATAAGGAAACTAAGCGAAGGCGGCAATTTCTGAATTTTAAATTTCATCCCATGCCTTCTTGTTTATGTTTCCGATCAGGTCTACTGTCGTTGACCTGATCGGAACCACAAACGAGATTGAAAGGTAAATAGAGTATAATTACTTCCTTAGCAATATGGATTAATTGATTGTGTTTTATTTCCTTAGCATGCTTTCAACATTCCTTGGAGAAGATCAGATGCTTGTTGTAGTATGTGAATCCCGATAATTTTCAAGCTTGCCTCCAGTTTGTTGATTATGTATTCAAGCTGGTCGTTGCTGTCTTCGAAGTTGGTAAGGAGTTTCTCGTCTCTTGTGAGCTCGATCAGGAACACTACCTTCAAAGTTGTGGCATTCTAGAAGCCCTTCAGAACACTTTCTTCTGAAGCCTTAAAGGATACATGGAGGGTCGTTGTGTTTGTTTTAGGTCAAATGTGTTGATGCACGTTGAATATGTGGTCCCAATAGTTGAACAACACACTTTTATCGAGCGTTGCTCCATGCATCTTGCTCAACCAATTTGATAAATTAGTAAGCATAGAGTTCCTTAGCATGTGATTTAAATCGGCTCTACCAAGCCTATCAAACGTTACGTAACTCTGAGCTCATTACCCTATCAAAGTAATATGCTCGAGTTAGTGCACAAATAAAAAAAAGCATAATCTGTCAGCCTTTCTGCTGATCACTCATCTCCAATATAGATGACAAGATATCTATTATGCAAAAGTCTACATCATCGCCAGACATGCTTGCCTGGGAGCAGTTCTTCAGAAGACATATCTTCAGAAGAATTGCTCCCAGGCAAACATGTCTGGCGATGGTGTAGACTTTTGCATAACAGATATCTTGTCATCTATATTGGAGAAGAGCGATCAGTAGCAAGGTTGAGAGATTGAGCTCGTTCGATTTGTGCACTAACTTTTTTTGATAGAGTAATGAGCTTAGAGTTACGTAACGTTTGATAGGCTTGGTAGAGCCGATTTAGATCACACGCTACCTAACTCCATGCTTACTAATTTATCAAATTGGTTGAGCAAGATGCATGGAGCAACGCTCAATAAAAGTGTGTTGTTCAACTGTTGGGACCACATCTTCAACGTGCATCAACACATTTTGACCTAAAACAAACACAGAGACCCTCCATGTATCCTTTAAGGCTTCTGAAGAAAATGTTCTCAAGGGCTTCTAGAATTCCACAACTTTGAAGGTAGTGTTAATGATCGATCTCACAAGAGATGAGAATCTTCTTACCAACTTCGAAGATGGCAACGACCAGCTTGAATACAGAATCAACAAGCTGGAGGCAAGCTTGAAAATTATCGGGATTCACATACTATAGCAAGCATCTTATCTTCTCCAAGGAATGTTGAAAACATGTCAAGGCAAGAAAACACTATCAATTATAACCATATTGCTAAGGAAGCAATGATACTCTATTTGTCTTTCAATCTCGTTTGTGGTTCTGATCAGGTCAACAACAGTGGACCTAATCGAAAACACAAACAAGAAAGCATGGGATGAAATTTAAAATTCAGAAATTGTTGTCTTCGCTTAGATTCCTTATTTTAACTGCAGTTGCTATTGGCGTAAGTTTTCTAAACTTGTTGTACATTATTTCAACCCTCAATGCCCGTGAGGCTTCTTTGTTGGTCTTCTCCTATTTTCTTTCTAGGTGATAATCCCGACCACGCAGCTCCCTAGCAAAGTGTTCAGATGCATTATTTTTCTTTAAGAGACACAACAGATGAAATTACATTACCGAATATACTTTCATATTTGCACTTGATTCAGATCTCGCATCTGTTAAGATAATTCCACCGACCAGATTCGTTAGAAGTTGTATCTACCCTATGTCTCTGTTTCAATTAGCTCTCAGATGATATAGTCTTCCATCAACCACCCATTTTCCTTCGAAAGAATTCTCCTACCGCACATTCTGGTATATAATCATCACCCCGAGCAAGCAACCGAATGATATAAATTTTGGCCAGGGCAATAACTATACTGGTTTTCCATTCTTGTTAGATGCAGTGCTAGCTTCAAAGGCCCTCTAAGGGTCCAATGCACCCTAAAAGTTAGTCCAATCGCTATTGAATCTCTTTACAATGACACAAAAACTAGATCCCTTCACAATGCTTGACAAATAAACATGAGCAACAACCGACATTAAATCTTAACAGGCTATCAGAACCATATTCATGGTCCCTCAGCCTTATCAGTTCGGACCTACCAAACTTAACTGTAAAATTGCAGACATCTTGTTTGAACGATCTATGACTAATCAGTAAAACATCATTCACAAAATCAGTGCACTCTGTGTGTGTTTCCACGATAACATTATCAGTAATACATACCTCCCATATAAGAAATGGTTCCATCTGCAAGCAGCTTATTCCTTAGATCCCATCTTTACTGCAGCCTCTTGCGATAGTCCGTCAAAAGTTAATCAACTGTCAGTTCCTTATATCTACAAAGAAGAGGAAAAAAATTGATGTCACAAAAAGAACATTATCCATCTGTTGCAACAGATGTGGAGTCTGTTGCAACAGATGTGGAGTCTGATGGAATACATCAAACCAGCTTTTCTGGTGGTTTTATTTATTCCAATAGTTTCTCCATCTGTTGCAACATCAACAACGGCATAAATATCAATAAAAAAAAAAAAACATTTGTTCCAACAACATCATCAACAACAAAGAAGCAACATCCTTTGTTCTAGAACCATCAACAACACCACACAATAAGTTCCAACAACGCCAACCCCACCAAAAACATCAATAACTGCATCAACAATAATGAAACAAATAAAATACATACAAAAAAATGATACTGTCAACAAGGATTTTAAACTTCTCCCAACAAATGACTTTTTTCTCATATTGTAATAAAAAATTTCGGATTGTTTATTCAACACTTACAAGTTCCTTAAAAAAAATATGATATGGGTAAATAGTAATTAAATAAAAAAAACAGATGTAAATAACTTGCAAAGAAGAAGACGAGAATGAAAGAGCAATAATGAACCATATCTTAATATCAAAAAGGGGATCAAAACAAAAATTTAAGTCGAGAAAAGATATGGATGGATTTAGATCCGAAAAGATCTTTATGAGAAGAGAAGAGAAAAGAGAGAAAAAAGGTTGTAACCCTAAAGAGGAGAGAAAAAAAAATGAGAGTTGAATAAAATAAACTGCAGGTGAAGGAAGAGATGAGATCATTTCTATAGATGTATTGTGTACGTAGACGTGGTGGTTTTCAATATTCATTAATTAATATTCATTAATTTCATTAATAATTTGAGGGGCACGAGGAAGACTAAGACTACTGACATTGAAAAAACAAGACAAAACTGCTCAATAAACTCACTTTTGAGATATCCAAAAAATATTTTTTACTTCCTTTAGTAGTAAGTACTACTACTTGATATTATCTACTCGGACCAGAAGCTTCTTGCTTTAAAATTAAAAGAGAAAAAAAGATTTTCAAACAAATATGTCATCTGTTGCAACATATATAAATATCTGTTTAGAAATTCGAACAGCTCAGTCATCTGTTACAACAGATATAAATATCTGTTTAAAAATTCCAACAGCTCAGTCATCTGTGACAATAGATGAAAATGTTCATTTGATAATTAATAAAATCATATATGTCATCTGTTATAACAGATATAAATATTTGTTTGAAAATTTCCAGCAGCTCTGTCATCTGTCACAACAGATGCAAATATCTATTTGATAATTAAATCAGATATGTCATCTGTTGCAACATATATGTACCTGTTTGAAAACTTTCAACAGCTTAGTCGTTTGTTGCAACAGATTTTATTGTAATTGATTTAGGTGAAACTAGGGATGAATGAATGAGCTCGCAGGGTCAACTAAAAATTCAATCGAGTCTTTGTAATTGCATAGCATTGGTATTGTATTCATCCCGATCTGAGTCATCGATCGATCACTCTGAGTTGAAATGAGTTCTCATCAACTCAATGTTAGGATAGTAATAGTACCTAAGTTGATTTAGGTGAAACTAGGGATGAATGAATGAGCTTTCAGGTTCAACTACAAATCCAATCGACTCTTTACAATTACATGGCGTTGGTGTTGCGTTCATACCGACCAGAGTCATCGATCGATCACTCTGAGTTGAAATGAGTTCTCATCAACTCAATGTTAGGATAGTGATAGTACCTAAGTTGATTTAGGTGGAACTAGGGATGAATGAATGAGCTCGCAGGGTCAACTACAAATCAAATCGAGTCTTTACAATTGCATGGCGCTGGTATTGCGTTCATCTCGACCCGAGTCATCGATCGATCACTCTGAGTTGAAATGAGTTCTCATTAACTCAATGTTAGGATAGTGATAGTACCTAAGTTGATTTAGGTGGAACTAGGGATGAATGAATGAGCTCGCAGGGTCAACTACAAAACTAATCGAGTCTTTGTAATTGCATGGTGTTGGTATTGCGTTCATACCGACCCGAGTCGTCGATCGATCACTCTGAGTTAAAATGAGTTCTCATCAACTCAATGTTTTAAAAACAATATCTTTTAAATTTTTTAAAATTAATTAAGATCAATTCGGACCAAATTAGCAATTTCAAAACTTGTTATTCTTTTCCAAAATTACAAATCAACCCATACAAATCATCCATTTGCGCGAAAAACTTTTCATTTCAAATCTTAAGTTCTCACTCTTCTCTCTCTCTCTCTCTCGGGGTGTCCTCTCCCTCTCAACAATACAAATAACAACTACTCAACATATTGCTCAACCCTTCAAAACAGGTCGATTTTCTTCCCATTTACGACTACATATAGTTATTTTTTTTGAATTTATTCCCGCTTATATCCGTTGTTTTCTCTATCTTCGCATGTAACAGAGTTCGAGAAGAGTTCTACATTTGTTCTTTATTCTAAAAATAGGACTTTTTAGTCAATGATAAAAAAGAAGACTTTTACTTGTATTATCTTCGAGAATGGATTAACAATTTTGAGTTTTGATGCTAAAAAAGTAGGAAGCACCCGAGAAAACCCTAGTTTTTCTCTCAGTGTTTTGTTGACTGTCGTGGTATTGTTGGATGGTGTTTGTGGTGTTGGTGGTGGTGTTGGTATTTGTGTTTTTTGGCGGAGGTGTCGGTGGTCTTGGTGTTGGTATTGGTGGCATTGGTGGTGGCATTGGTTGTGGTGGTGGTGGTCCATCTGTTGCAACGGGTGGAAGATCTGTTGGGAGATATTAAATAGGTCTTCAAACAGATTCCCCATCTGTTCCAACTGATGGGTTATCCGTTAGAGTATTTTCTTGTAATGTGGCATAGAATAATTTATTGAAATTTCTCTACCTGTTGCAACAGGTGGAATATCTGTAGGGAGATATTAAATAGGTCTTCAAACAGATTCGGGTTTCCCATCTATTCTAACTGATGGGTTGTCCGTTGGAGTACTTTTTTTGGTTATGTGGTAAGAATAATTTATTGAAATTTGTCTCACTTTTTAAAAAAAAATTATGCAGACATCAAATGCAATGTATTTTTTGTTTTTCTTTTGTTTGTAGTTAAAAGATGTCTCCCAAAAGAAAAGAAACTGAAAGTGGAGAAAGTGGATCAACTTCCGATCACCGAACAAAAAAAACTAGAGTACAAATAGATTCGGAGGAACTTCCAGAACAATCTCAGTTAGGGAAAAATGAAGCCGAGGAAAGTGATAACTCTTCCTCACCAATGGGGCGTGAAATAATATCGAAATTCCAGCATGATTCTGTCAAAACCATTAGTATTGACAAGTTTCGAGTTGTGATGCCGATGAATAACCCTAATGTAGTATTTGGTGATCTTGTACTTAAATGTCAGTTGGGAAAACCTTTTGACGAACTTAGGAGTATTATGAAGAGGAAAACATAGATGGAATTTTTAAGAAGAGCTGTTTTGCACACTTTCTTGAGCTGTCTGGGCCCCGCCCTCTCCATTTCCCAATGATCATGGTATATGGCCTTCTCAAGCGCAGGATCATATATGCGGGGGATGATGGAGGTCCGAAGGAGGGCGAAAATAAGATGGAAGAAGTCTGGATCAACTACTGTGGCATGTCGATTTGTTTTGGATTGAAAGAGTTTGCCATTGTGACGGGGTTGAGATGCGATCGTCCAGAAGAACCTGCCATCAAGAAAACACCCCATAAAGGGTCTAACAAATGCAAGGTAAAAAAGATGGATTGTTGGGCATTGTTGGACCTAGCTACAAAGTGAAGGATTTGATAGCGGATCTCAAGAATAAAGACATACCAAAGCACTACAGGGAGAAATTGTGCTTAGTTTGGTTTGTCCATTCCGTTTTATTGGAAAGAGACGTCAAGAAAGTCATAGAACATGATTTGTTGGCACTTGCTGATGATTTTGGGAAATTCAACGATTATCCCTGGGGCTACGACAGCTACTACTTGACTATCAAATATTTACTGAAAGAGCTAAAGCCAAAGACAACCATATTATACGGCTTTCCTTGGGCTTTCATGGTAAAATTGATCACTATTTTTACTCATTCATTAATTTATATTGAATAAACTTGTGACTTTTTTTGCTTGCTTCCTGTTTACAATTTTTAGGCTTAGGCATGTGAAGCCATTCCTCCCCTCCGAAAGCATTTCACAGATTACCCGGATAAGGTTTCTCATCCAAGGATCCGTAGGTAGTTGACTTCAGTAGAGAGAAGCAAAAAAAATATTAACGAGGTTGATCTCTTTAACCCTCCGAGTGATGCAATACATCTTCTTTCAACTAAAATAATTTGCCTCAAAGAAATATATTGAAACAGATGTTCCATCTGTTGCAACAGATTACCCGTCAACTACAACTGGTGCAACAGATGGATAATCTGTTGCAACAGACGATCCATATTTTACAATAGATTAACCATATGTTGCTCTGTTCTCTGAACCCTACTCAATAGATTACCCATCTACTGTAAATTATGCAACAGACGGGTATTCTGATGCAACATATTATCAATCTTTTTCAACATACAGATCAACTGTTGCGGTAGCTAGATCGTCTATTGCATGAGTTGGCTGTGTTAACATAACCCGAGCCCCATGTAACCCAACTGACTGTAAATTATTATTATATGATTTAAATTCCTCCTATCGTTTTTTATAGGTTGTGCATCCTTGGATCGTGCCTACCATTGATGAGCTGGGGATGACTTCTTTTCTTACTCTGTGTCTTGTTGATACAAAAGAAGACCCAACAGTGGAGTTAATAAAGAAGGAATTGGATGGAGCAACATCCATAAGAAGAGAAGTTAGGCAAGGTCAGTCTAATGTTGAAGCTCTTCACGACCAAACTCAAACTGCAATAGATCTGGGTGCTTCTTCTGGGAGTATTACTGGTGGAGTTGTTTGTGATGGTGGCAGCCATCCTGCTGCTGCTTCTGTTGCCATTCGTGATTATGAGCATGTTGGTGCTCAGCAAAAAATAAATATGTTTGAAAATACCCCTTGCACAGGTCCTCCTTCTCACCCCTACACCAGTCCCTCCTACGCTTACAGTGGTCCCTTTCACCCCTCCTCACCCTCATATTCTCATTGTAAATACAAAGTGTGCAAGGATAGAGAGGATAAACTCTTCAACAAGCTATAGGCTATTTTTGAAGCTGCCGAGGAGTTGAAATCCAGGAGGGGTGTCATACCATCCAACGAGGTGAGGGAGTCATGCACTCCTATAGTGGAGGTTAGGAGAAAGAGAAGAAAAATTAGATAAATTCTCTCTGTTCTGAAATCAGCAAAAATTGCAACTCCCCCCGCTCCAATAGTTGTTGAAGTTCAGCGGCCGCCGAAGAAGGTGGACATATTCGCGGCGCTTGGCAAGGAGAAGAAGAAGGAACTGGAAGAATTCATCAAGATGAAGGTTAAAAAAGAATACACCATGCATTCATTTGCCGCCAAAGACTTCTCAAATATGACAAATATGTGTGTGTGGTACGAGGACAAGGTAAGTTTACTTTTTCTAACCTACCCTTCCAATCTACTCCATGAAGAAGAATCTACGCAGCAGATATGTAATCTATTGCGAAAACTTGGTATTCTGTTGCAACATAATACACATCTATGATAACGCTCAATCTACAGCTCTCGTAGGAGTGTAAAGCGGTCGTTAGCAAATATAGAACCCAACTGGGTTGGGTATCGATCCCACGGGGAATAGCTTGGTCAACAAGTAAGTAAAGATTACTAGACTTTTAGTGCAAGTCTCGTAAAAAAAGGGGGGAGTCTTGTCGTGCAAGTAATGTAACCAAAATAAGATCTAAAAACGGCAATAGCAAAGTAAAAAGAGAAAGAATGTTTTGGTGAGATGTAAACAATGAGAATTGAGAAGTTGGGGTTATGTCCACCTTCTGAGGTATACGTCTCTATTGGCTATGAGTGTGTAGAATTCTGACATGCAATTGCTTATAGAGGATTGTAGTCGATGGTAAATCCAAGCGTCTCTCGACCTAAACAAGGACTATTTCACTTTAACTCTCTCGAGCTTAAAGTGTATCTAACGGTACGAATTCTCCAAGAGGTTAGTCCAGTTACGGCACTAGCGTTTTAATAGGAAAGGGTGTCCTACTACCTTGACATTATCTCTTTTCCAGACAAATAACTTTTCTCTCGAACAAGTTAAATGTTAGACTGGCGTATTCTTGCGTTTGCAACCGCAAAGAATGTAGATTAAGATGAAGAGAATAATGATATAAGCAATATACGTGCCTCGAACTCACAAACTCACAGCAATAGATAGTATCTCATACGGCTTCCATAACCCCAACAGAGAAGTTTAGTTACCCATGAATGCGAAGGAAATCACGATTGACATTGTTGTTATACCACAAGATTGAGTAATTTCGTGTAGCTTAGGTGGTAGGCGTGAGGCGTGAATTCCTTAGCAAGGTAACGATTCTCTTGTTGCGGAAATTAAGAATAGATGAATAGAAGAAGAAAACTAGAATTAATGGAAAGATTAGAAGAGTTGTAGAATTGTTTGTAGTGTAGAATAAGAGAGGAGTAGAAGATGTGAGAAGATGTGAGAAGATTTGAGGGATGGAAGGAAGTATTGTGTTCTCCCTCCTTCCTCCCTCCTTGTTTAAAATCTCTAGCATGATAGGGTATTTATAATACTCATATCCTAATCCTACTAAGCTAATGAAATAAATAACCAAATCCTACTAGACTAATGAAATCCTTAACCCAAATGTACTAGGTTAAGGTAACATTATCATAATCCACATAAAATAATGAAATACATAACCTAATTGTACTAGGTTAATGTATCATTGTCAAAATCCAGCTTTGTGTCTGTAAGTCCCCAAAGTCTTCAGAATTGCTGTTTTAGCCCGGGACAGATTTTCCATGCAGCAGTTTTGGTCCCCCAAAGTCTTCAGAAATGTTGTTTTAGCCCGGGACAGATTTTCCATGCAGCAGTTTTGGTCCTTAGGCGTGTAAACTCCCTTCCCTTCCTTCGTGAGCTTTCTTTAGCGTTAAGTAAGCCATAAAATGCTGAATTATGCATCATTTATACCTGAAACTTTACTAATCATGTTCGTTAGCTCATTTATAGGAAAAAGGACTAAAAGTGCATGAAATATATAATTTGTTCTCAAAACTAGGCTAAAATATGGGCAAAATATATTGATATAGGCGCGTAAATTCGCCTATCATCAATCTATTGCATAAGTTGCGTTGGCTAGGTAATCTGTGAACTGATTCAAAGAACCCTCTGCATCGGATTCTTTCGACTGTGTTTTTATTCTTTACAATTACTAACCTATTTAAAAATTATCTTTTTACACCACAATATGTTGATGAAATTCTCTGCCTCATGAGGGGCAGGCAATTAGCGTACCTAGATGCTTATGATGTTGTCGATAGGATAATGGACCTCAACTTCTACAATAATTTCAAGGATAGGTACGCTAAACTCTGTAAGATAGCTGATTCCGCTGGCCCGGGATTTGATCAGTTAATTTCTACGTTCCAATGGGATGAAGAAGCGATTAAATATGTTAGAGGGAAGAGTCCATATCCACACGGTAAGAGTTGGACCAAGGCAAAGAGAATCCTTGCAGTCATGAACATGGATGTCACCCATTTTCTCACTGTTGAGATACTACTATACGATGGAAAGATTAAGGTTTATGACTATAACTTACCTGTGTTCAGCTAGAAGACGTTTTTAACCCACATGCAGCCACTCTTGGAGTTATTGCCCAAGTTGTTGACGCAGAGTAAGCTGATGGATCATTTGTCGGTTGAAGTCTTTGCGAAGGAATCATAGGTTTTTGAAGGTCGAAATAAGAACATTCAGCTCCCAAAAAATACAACTGGTGCAATGTGCGGGCCATACTCGCTTGCATATATCGAGTGTTTGATGACCGGCACACAAATGACTGGTGTGTGCGACACCGTTGTAGGAAAGATGCAATGGGTCTGGGCATATGGGGTACTAACTAAATGGTTGGAGCCCGTGTATAAAAAAGAACATGTACAAAGACAGAGACGAACACGATAACAAATTCTCATTTCAAGCCAATTCACTATACATGTAGGGGCAATAATTTTTATGTCTGGCAAAGCTGAATTTTTATAATGCAACAGATTTTATATCTGTCATAATAGATATAGTACCTGGTGTGATAGATTGATTATCTGTTGGAATAGGTTGGTCATCTATTGCGTTATGCAGATGTTCCCCGCCTGTCTGTCGTAATAGATTTACGATCTGTTGCAATATATAACTTATCTATTGCAACTGATCGGTAATCTGTTGGAGCAAATAAAAAAAGTAGGAAGACCTGTTATATAATTTCCAGTAGATGACCTACGTGTTGCATTTCATGTTGCAACATATGTCTAAATCTGTCTGATAAGATATGTCGTCTGTTGCAGCAGACGTATTATCTATTGCGATATTTGAATCTAGTACTCCATTTCAATTAACATGTTCAAAACTCAGAATTAATTATATTCATAGACAGAATAAAATAAATCGAAGCCTTTGGAAATTACATGAAATAACTCAACAAATAAATGAAATGTCAAAAAAATCATTATGGATACAAACGATCTACTCTACAAATAAATCAACAAGTTAAACCAAGGAGGATAGGTTAGTACATTGATGGACTCAATCTATAAAGATCTAATCAATATGGACAAGTTGTTCTTCATCCAGTGCTATGGAATTTGGCTTTGGTCATCGTGGATCTTTAACGTCGGTTGCGTACGGCTTCTGAGCTTTCACTTCTCCATATTTTCATAAAAGAGCAGCATATCTTTTGCGGAGTAATCCGGCATCAAGTCCATCATTTGATACTTGTAATCCATCGCTCAAATACTCGGCATAGGCGGCAACAAAAGGACCGTAATCCCTGCGTTATAAAAAAATAGATAATCTTATCTTGCAGTTCATGCAAGCGTTGTGAAATTTGTGAAATAAAACTAAATCATGACACTTAAACTTACAGGCTACCAATGGTTTGTTAAGCAATTCCGTCAACATATTGTACATCAAATGGATTAGCCATTTTATCCCGGTATGCTTCAATCGTCGACCAATCAGTACAAACCTTTTGATCCAAAAAGTCACTCATATCTAGGGAAGTAGGGAATATTTTGGACAGCTTTTGTATCTCAGACGACGGCCCGAAACGTCTCCTTCGCGATATCGAGTCATAAACTCGGATGCGCCTCTCTTTTAGAACGACGACAGCCAACACCCAATGGAATTCATCACCACAATTGATTGGGATGTACAGTTCGTCGACCAAATGCCAAGGTAAGCCATCCAGAATGCTAAAACCTTTGATGATGTTGATTAAGCATTCCTCGTTTCGGGAAAATTTCGACTGTTGTTGACAATACCTATCGTAGGCATTATTGATGTAAACTTTGTACAAATAATTGTCTGTTGTGTATCTGTATTGTTCTTGTGTTTGCAACTTGGCCTTCTTTCGGAGGTAGTAAAAAATGACATCGATGTGCTGCACATATTATCAAACATTTCGAATTACGTGACGAAAAAATCAATACACAAATGCAATTAAATAAAGTATTAATTAATAGTAATATGTATGACATTTAAACCTCATCATTCCAGTAAGTTTGGGGTTGTGCCATCAAATAGAACCAATTCTTCATTCTGGAATGTGCAACAACAAAGTCAAACATATCAAAACCAAGACTCGATTCGTTCACTTTGTAGCGCTCGTCATTTTATTCTCTACATGATGATTTATATGTGTTAATGTCAGGTTATTACAACAAGAATTGTATAAACCAATATCCATAAAATTAATTTATGTACCTGCAGGCATGATGCTTTAATAGCCCATCAGCAATCCATTCTGAATAGTCGTTGATCAACTGTGTTAGTTTTTTAGAGCCTCGTCCGAGATGTTGAACCCTTCAAACGGGTAATTCTTTCGTTCTCCCAAACTGACAGGCTCCACTTTTTCTTCATCTTTGGAAGCAGTTGATGGATTATCAACTGTTATATTATGCTCTTCGGCAGTAGCTGTGAGATCCACCTGGAAATCCAGAATTGTCAATGCTAAGTAGAGATATACAATAGATTTTTCATCTGTTGCAACAGATAATTCTTATGTTGCATTATATGGATTATCTGTTGGGAAAAATTCGAACAGGTAAATCAGAGCAGTACGATAATTTCAAATAGATGACCCATCTGTTGCAACATAAGACTCATTTGTTGAAACAGATAACGAATCTGATGCAACAGGTTAGACAACAGTTGCAACAGATGTATATATTTGTTTGATAATTTTCAGCAGATGTATCATCTGTTGAAACAGATATGTGCCTGTTTGTTTTTTGGAACAGATGATGTACATTCACCTTCTTCAGCTCATGCTGCTCTTCTGTGGCCCTTGCACACTGAACATCGGTGCATGACAAAGACAGAGGCGTTGCAATCTTACTTTTTTTTATGATTGATGATGCCTTAGAAGTGTCTTTCCTTCTCCTCTTAGCCGCCTTGATATCTAGTGAAGTGTTTGGATATGAAATCCTCTTTAATGGAATGACACCCCTCTTAGATGTCATTTTCTTTACAGAAGCAGTTAGTGCATTAATAGCATTAATCACTCCATCGTGTTTCGCCTTGCAGTCTTGATATTTGCATGAAGAACATTCGCTAGATGCGGCAGAATCTGGAAAAAAATCTGTACAACCATTATGATCATAATCATAATGGCTTGTTGTTTCAAAAACTGTAAGAGGAGCATCATTAGCCCCACCCTCCAAAGTTGTTTTCCTTGTGATGGTTGTCACTCCCAACAATTTTATTTTTATTCCATCAACGACCTTAGGGTCCGATAAAGTTTGCACAGACCGTAAAGTAAGAAAAAATGGCATCTTCAACTCTCGGTTGGTCGGAACAAGCCACGGATGGACAATCTAAAATAAATCGGTACATATATTAAGAATGATGATGAAATCATTTAATCATTAATTAAAATAAAAACTTGATTAGAATTGGACTTACTGCTTCCTTGGGGGGGTGAAAAGATCAAGAAATTTTATATTTTTATCAGTTTTGGCTGACAACCATCTCAGAATTCTTGGACAGGAAACTTTTTCCTGGTAGTTCACTTGTTGTCTCAAATAAGGAATGGCTTCAAATGCCCAAGCCTATAACATAACGCCAATAAATCAAAAGCATTATTGAATAAAAAAATGATGAATCATATCATGATAAAAGAAATATTTACCATGAAGGCCCATGGAAAACCATATAAGTTGACTATTTTTGGTGTTAACGGAGTCAACAAATATTCGACAGTCATTTTGAAGCTTTCATAACCCCAAGGATAGCTGATAAATGCCTCAAGATCCTCGGAGAGATTTATCAAACCGAGACTTATGTTGTTGTTAACGTCTCTTGTCCAAAGAACATTATGTACAAACCAAACCAAACACAATGATTGCTTGTGCTTCTTTGAAATTCTTTTACCTTTCAACGCTTCAATCAGATTTTTGTTTTTGAAGCTTGGACCAACATGGACACCAGGTCATCACGATCACTCGACTTGCCTTTTCATTTTTTGGGTATGTGGGGTGTTTTTTTTGGGTCAGAGTAGGTATAACTTGAGAAGGAGGATAACATTTTAGTTCGGTAACTATGGCAAACTCCTCCCAACCAAAACAAACAGGCATGCCACAGTAATTTATCCACACCTCATCCATCTTATCTTTGTTTTCATACATAAACCTGCGCTTGCGAAGATCATATATCATTTTCATCTGGAAACGAGCATTGTTGTTCTCCGGCAAATTAAGATATTGCCCAAAGCAGCTTTCCCTGAAATAAGAATCCAATTTTTATTCTCGAAGTATTTTTCTGAAGGTGTCGAAAGATTTTCCCATGACTGACTTAACCACGAGATCACCCGTTAAATCTGTGGCACCATCGTACTGCATTCTCACAGTATAACAATCAATACTGAAGGTTTTGACCAACTCTTCGGCGGAAGGACTATTAGCATTTGAATCAGCTCTTTTGAAAGATTCCTCCTCCCCGTGTTCATTATCTTCTGCTCCTGATTGAGATAACGCTTGTAAAGAAAGCTCATAGAGTGGTGGATGTAGCTAAGCTGCTACACTTGTTCCTTTACTTGGACTTGATTCGATTTCTTTTCTTTTGGGAGCCATGTTATCTTAAATTAACAGGAACATAACATAGATTATAATTGATTAATGCATAACAGTAATATAATAGTTCCAACAGATAACTAATCTGTTGCACCAGGTATGTTATATGTTGCAACATATAACCAACTTATTGCAACGGATGAGTAATCCGTGGGAACCATAAAAATAGTACTATCTGTTGCACCTGATATTTTATCTGATGCAACACATAACTGACCCGTTGCAACGGATGAGTAATCCGTTGGAAACCATAAAAACAGATCACTAATTTGTTGCACCAGGTATTTTATCTGTTGCAACATATAACCGACCTGTTGCAACAGATGAGTAAACCATTAGAAAAAATAAAAATGGATCACTAATCTGTTGCACCAGGTATGTTATCTGTTGCAACAGATAACCGACCTGTTGCAACGAATGAGTAAACCGTTGAAAAGAATAAAAATAGTCCTAATTTGTTGCAAAATGAAGAGTAAACCATTGGAAAAAATAAAAACATATCACTAATCAGTTATCTGTTGGATCAATATTATTTAGATTTCTTCCAAACAGAAGAGTTTTCTGTCGCAACAGATGAATGATCTGTTAGATTGTTCACCTGTTGCATCAGATTTTCATAGTTGCATCAGATTTTTCATCTGTTGCATCAGATTTTCATCTGTTGCATCATATGTTTCATCTATTACATCAGATGTTTCAACTGTTGTAATACCATTTTTACCAAGACAAACAACAAATCAACCCAGCAATACCAACACATCACACATACACACACACTAAGAATATCAACTGTGACTAAAAATCACCAACAAATTTGAATCAACAGTACGACAACAAGAAGAAGAAATACAGAAATACCAGAAATTAGGGTTTTATTCAGTCCACATTTCAATACCAGAAGAGTAGTTGGCTCAAGTTCCTCTGTTTCTTCATAATTTTTTACCTGTGAAAAAAAAAATGGGAGGACGAAAAACTCAAAGTTGTTGTCGTCGGAAAAGTATTCACGTCGATTGACGGTTGAAAATCGAAAAGAAACTCGCCCGACTATTTGTCGCCGGAGGTTGAAGGGAGAAATTTTGCAGAACTGTTGGTTGGGAGAGAGTTGAGAGAAGCTGGAGAGAGAGGAGAGAGTGGTTGATTTGGATTGAAGAGGGGTGTGGGTTGGATTGATTTGTATTTTTGAAAAGATTAGAAAGTTTTGAAAATATTAATCAAGTTCACAATTAACTTAATCAAGTATTCTAATGATGTTTGACCCTATCTGTTGGTCAATGTCACCAATCCTTCATTCAAGACTTAAAAGGCACATTTCCTTCAATTTTCTCCGCTTTCTCGTCCCCTTTAATCCTCTCCTCTTCACTTTTTTTTTTCATCCGGTGTCCGATGCCCGCATTGGAGCCCAAACACCTATTCACTTATTACTCATGAAACGTTTCATTTTCTCAAAAAAAATTATCATGTTGGCCAAGTGGTATATTGATTCTTTATCTACTTCTCCAATTAGTTTTTTATTTTTATTCATTCAATATGCTCTTTAAAACTTAAAATTTTATTTACTTTACATTTTTATTCACGGAAGTGGAAGTCAATATTTCTTGTAAGAGTATTTGTTGTTTGATTTTGGTCAGCTTTTCGCAAAAACAAAATTAAATCAAATAAGTCACATTTTAAATATCGGAATCAAATCAAATTAATTAAAACAAATTTATTGCTTTGATTCTTTTTTTGGTTATTCAATTTAGTCATTTTAAAAATAAATATTACAAAATCAATAACTCTTTAAGAAAGAAAGACGTACAACCATTTTATCAAGTTATTTATGAAACTTTTTCAAAAAATTGTAAACATTGTCAAAAATTTTAGTCATTTCAAATGAATATAAATAAAATTTCTTACAATAAATTTTTATGCAAATAATGAATATTTGGTCGTATATATATTGATGATGGTATTTGAATTAAATAAATATAATTAATTAAAGAAGTACAAATTATTTTGAAAATTTAATATATTCTTACAAAAATTACGTCATATCACTATTTAACTTATCATAACTATTAAAAATTTTAACTCTTAAATGATTATATAAGTTCATGATTTCAGATAAAAGCTTGGATAAGAATCTGATATATTCGCGTAAAACTAAGTGATGTTTTCGAAAGAATGTGATGCGTGAAATGTAATGTATCCGTATAAAATTTAATAATGTATTAAAAAAAATAATGTATCCGTATAAATTAAATCAGAATTATTATCATAATATTAAAAAGAATTGAATCGCTATGACAAAAAAAAAAAAAAAAAAAAAAACTAACCTACAAAATCACACGTGCACCTGTATGTTAATTGTTAATACATAGAATTTGATTTTATTTTTTGAATCCTTAACAAATTAATTCAATAAATAAAATAGTATGTTTATATTATAATACTAGAGTAGCATGACCCGTGTCAGCTCGGGCCCAATATTAAGATATTTTAATTATGTACGATAAGTTAGATTAATGTCAATCTGAATTATAAAACATGAATACACAAAACATATTAACTACTTGATGATATTTTTCAAAGAGCCAAATTATTTCACAAGATAATTATGTATAACTTACTCATATAAATCAAAATTCGATGCATTTTGAAGTTCAGATCTTTAATCATATGACTAAATTTTGATTCATTAAGTATAAAATTTGAGATTAAAATTGATACATAAGACTCGACACCTGTTGTATAAAATAGAGAACAATTGTTGAAAAAGATAAAGTTTTATTTAGTCATTGCATATTATATCACATGTGGATTGCAATTAATAGCCCAAAATTGTAATGTATTCTCCTACTAATCCGACATAAACATACTTTGTTTTCATTTCCCATTCTCTTTTATTTGTCAACTTGTTCTTTGAAGTAAAATTAAACTAAAATTTTAAATTTAAATTTTAAGTATTTTGAAAATTATAAGTTACCATCTGTCATATTAATTTAAGTTGACTTTGAGAATACGATAAAACGTATTTCTGTAATTGTTTTGTCCAATTTTGCTTTTGTAAATGTTCCTTCCATTGAAACGTAGGAGTCATTTGTTAGAGTGTATAAAAATAATTTTGAATAGAATGTATTAGTAATGTTTGCATTAATAATACTTGTATTAGTAATGCTGGTATTATTTATGCTAACATTATTTCGTATACACTATTTGATGTGATGTATTATAACTTGTCTTTTCGATGTTAATATATTTAAACAAAAGTTTTTTTAAAAAAAGGATTGCATATACGTTCTAATATTCATCCGGGATCAAGCACGGGTTCAATATATGTTATTTTCATCTCAATTTATGTGATACAAATACAATTTAGATAATCAATCATATTTTTAATATGTATTTAGATAATTTAAGTTGTTAAATATTATAATATATAGTATTTTTTATTTAATTTTCAAATAACATACATTACTTTTCTTGTCAAAACTTTTGTGGCATTAATAGTCAATTATATTTTAAAAATAATTTAAGTTTTTAATTATTATAATTTATAATACTTTTCTTCTATTCCATTTAAGCGACACTAATATAATTTCAAGAGTCAACTAAATATTTTATATTTTAAAAATTTTTAATTTGTTAATTATTGTGATTTATAGTATTTTTTATATATTTTTTTGAAAGATATAACAGATTAAATTATTTTTAGATATTTTAAGTTGTTAACTATTATTATTTATAATACTTTTTATGAATAATATATGTTACTTTCATTGTCCATAGTTTTGTGTCGTTGATACCCAATTATATTTTTTAAATAATTTAAATTTTTAATTATTGTGCTTTATAATATTTCTTCGATATAAATTTAAGTGGCACAATGCTTATATGACCATAATAATTAATTAGGAGTGATATAATAAAATAACGATTGATCAGCGAAAATGTCTTAAATGATTTACAAGGACTAATTAGAAGCGACATAGAAAAATTACAATAAAAATAATACCCGTTAAAAAAATTTAAGTGGATCTCATATAAGATGTCAAATTAGTTTAAAACATCAAGAGTTAATTTGTCTTTATAATATCTATTTTACCTTTTTATTAAGTATTATTAATTTTTTAATTTTTAAATGACTTATAATAATTATTTAGAGGTGATATTTAGTAAAACTATGGTTGAAGCAGCTGAAACAAACATGTCATAAATTTCCATTTTACTTTTTGTGATTAAATATTATTAATTTTTTAATACATAAATGACTTATAATAATTATTTAGGGGTGATATAGTAAAATCGCGATTGAAGCAGCTAAAACACACATATCATAAATGTTTATTTTACCTTTTTAAATTGAATATTACTAATTTTTCAATACATAAATGACTTATAATAATTAATTAAGGGTGATATAATAAAATCACAGATTGGATATTATTAACTTTTCAATACATGAATGATTTATAATAATTAAATTACAAGTGATATAGTAAAATTACGATTGAAGCAGACATGTCATAAATGTCTATTTTATTTTTTAATTAAATATTATTAATTTTTTAATATATAAATGACTTATAATAATAATTAATCAATTGTTATATAGGAATGTTGGTAAATTTTTAAAAATCAAAGAAACACTAATTATTAGGTTTATTTAGTTAAAATCATAATTCGGTAGGTTTAAGATAAATCAAGAAAATATCGAATTGATCAAATAAGTTATATGAGTAAAATACATTTTATATATAATTTTTTTAAAAATAAAATATTAAAACTTTTGCTTTGAGTTTGAGGTGATTAAAATAACTACAATCCAACAAGTAATTAATGCTCAAAGTTTTAATTAAAAAATCCATTAACTCATAGAAATAGTATGCTTAATCCAGTACGGATAATATGATTTGCATATATAAAAATAACTAATTATTATTATTTAGTAATGAATTGTGTTTAACCTTATATAAGTAAAATCTTGTTAGGTATTTTTCTTTAATTTCTTTTTGTTGGTATATATTGACTTGGCATAAATCTTAAAAAAATATTTATTAAAAATTTATTTTACTAAATTCGCTTTATTAATTATACATTAAAAATTTAAATTAGACAATCTTGTATTTCATGTAACAAATAAGGAAGAACGCAAATTATATATTTGATATGAAATGTAAATAAAGAATAAAATGTGTTTAATTATATTTATCATATTAATTAATATAATAAATTATTATCTTATTAATCAATTTACTTAAACATAATACATTTGAACAATTTTATATTATATAATCTAAATAAAAGCAGCACGTAGGACTTGAGAAAATTGAAGGAAAGGTGTCTTTTAAGTCTTGAATGAAGGATTGGTGACATTGACCAATTTAAAAGGTCAAACATAATTAAAAAACTTGATTAGGTTAATTGTGGACTTGATTAATATTTTCTAAACTTTTTAATCTTTTCAAAAATACAAATTAACCCACACCCACAAAACTTTCCTCCCTCTGCAAATCAATCTCTCTCTCTTCTCTCTTTCTCTCGATAGTTTCTCTCTCTAACTTCTCCCAACCAACAACTTTTCAAATTTCTCTTTTCAATCTTGTGCAACTTCAACCTCTGGCAACAAATAGTTTTGAGTTCTTGCCCGTTTCATTTTTACTTTCAACCGTCAGTCGACGTGACAACATTCTCCGGTGACAACAACTTCGAGTTCTTCATCATTTCTTTTCGATTTTCACAAGTAAAAAATTAGGGCTTTTAAGTTATGACGAAAATAAGGAACTTGATTTGTTCGTGTTTGTTATTTTTTTTATGTTGTTTGTTATTTTTTTTCAATGTTTGTTATTTTTTAGTTGAATTTCTCATCTGGATGTATTTGCTACTGCTGTTTTTTAATAATGGATAAAACATGTAACGTGAATCCAACAGATGAGTATTTGTTGCAACATATATGACTAATCTGTTGCACATATTAGTAATCTGTTGCAACATATATGACTAATTTATTGCAATAAATAAGTAATCTGTTGCAACATATATGACTAATCTGTTGCAACATATATGACTAATTTGTTGTAACAAATGAGTAATCTGTTGCAACATATATGACTAATCTGTTGCAAAAGATTACTCATCTGTTGGATTCGTTTTATAGTGTTGTAATATGAATCCAACATATGGGTCATCTGTCGCAATAAATTAGTCATATATTGCAACAGATTACTCACTTGTTGCAATAGATGACTCATATGTTGGATTCATGTTACAGGTTCTACCCATTGTAGCAGTAGCAGATACACCAAATAAGAAATTCAACAAAAATTATAATTTTACTTACAAAATAAGCTATGAAGTAATGTCCAAGTGATATACGAACAAAATTTGACCTAAAAAAATTAAAAAAAAATTCAATAGGGGGACAACGAATAAGTAAAACACATGAAAAAATTCATGAAACAGGTAAAGAAGACAAAAATAATATACCATACATCAAATGCAAAAGGATCAAGGGGACAAACATTTGAGTTCTTCTAAAAATGTTTAAGTTTCCTAATATTTTAATTGCTTTCTAATAGTTGACCCATCTGTTACAACAGATTTTCCATCTGTTACAACAGATTTTCTATCTGTTTGATAATTTTCAACAGATGAATCATCTGATGCAACATGCTAGTCATCTGTTGATTCAAATTAAGCAATTATTAGTAATAACTAAATTGATTTAGCTAAAATTAAAGACGTCTCTACGACAATGGGACAAACACTTGTGTTCTCCTAAAAATATTTGAGTTCCCTAGTATTTTAATTATTTTCCAACAGATTATCTATTTGTTGCAACAAGTTAGTCATCTATTGCAACAGATGTTTATAACAGGTTAGTCATTTGTTTGTTCAAATTAAGCAATTATTAATAATAACTAAATTAATTTAATTAAAATTGAAGACAAGTCTTTAATATAAGACCTTTGACAAGGGGACAAATGTTTGAGTTCTCCTAAAAATATTTGAGTTTTAGTATTTTAAATTGTTTTTCAACACATATCGAACTCGGAACCAAAATGAACCACAGAATTAAAAAAGTGACCAAAATAGGCTACCTATTTAAAAAGTTACCATAATAGGCTAAACGTAATAATTTATTACGTTTTCTACCTTTTTCTTAACGGTCAACTAACGGAATTGACTTTTACAAAAACGTAAGAATTTCTTACGTTTTACACGATAACCGAGGAAAAAAATACAATGAATTGTCAAATCAATTAAAAAGGTACTACAAAAAAGAGTTGTTCAACGTAACAAACAGTTACGTTCTTAATTTTTTTATAGCAGTGGTCCCCCACCCACAATTCCTTTTTCCACAAATGTCCCGTCACTTCTACTTTTTCCTCTTTTTACACATGATAATTATGAATTTTTTTATTAGTTAAATTTATTTATATTTTACACGTAGTTCAAATAATTTATTTTTTCTAATAAACTTTTACGTTTTACATAAAACAAATTTAAAAAAGAAGTATCAGTTACCTCATTAACTTAACAATTTTCTTATATTTATTCTATATAAAAAAATAATCACTTTTATCCTTAATTATCCGATTTCTCTTTAAAAAAATTATACTTTTGAGTTTTTCTCTACTCCAAAATAGTGAAATGTTGAATTATCGTCGATCAAATATGCTACTATATACAAGAATTATATTTTTTTAGGAGTGTTCCTAAAAAAATATATTTTCTTATATTAATTTAGAAGTGTTCCTAAATTAAATTGTGATTTTTTACTCCATTAATTATAATATGAAACGTATTTGTGCATGTGAGTCTCCTCAATATCCTAATCGAAACACTAATCAAAAACTACGATGAATCACTATCCGAAAAAATTAATTTCATATTTTTAACACACCAAAAAAATATAATTCTTGTATATAGTAGCATATTTGATCGACGATAATTCAACATTTCACTATTTTTTAGTAGAGAAAAACGCAAAAGTATAATTCTCTTTAGAGAGAAATCGGATAATTAAGGATAGAAGTGATTATTTTTTGATATAGAATAAATATAAGAAAATTGTTAAGTTAATGAGGTAATTGATACTTCTATTTTTAAATTTTTTTATGTAAAACGTAAAAATTTATTACATAGAGAAAAAATAAATTATTTGAACTACATGTAAAATATAAATAAATTTAACTAATCAAAAAAATCATAATTATCATATGTAAAAAGAGGAAAAAGTAGAAGTGATGGGACATTTGTGGAAAAAGAAATTGTGGGTGGGGGACCACTGCTATAAAAAAATTAAGAACGTAACTTTTTGTTATGTTGAACAACTCATTTTTTAGAATCTTTTTAATTGATTTGATAATTCACTGCATTTTTTTCCTCGGTCATCGTGTAAAATGTAAGAAATTCTTACGTTTTATATTTTTTTATAAACGTAAGAATTTCTTATGTTTTACAAAAAAAAAATGTAAAACGTAAGAAATTCTTACGTTTTGTAAAAGTCAACTTCGTTAGTTGATCGTTAAGGAAAAAATAGAAAAAGTAATAAATTATTACGTTTAGCCTATTTTGGTAACTTTTTAAATAGGTGACCTATTTTGATCACTTTTTAAATTCTGTGGCTCATTTTGGTTATGAGTTCACATATATCTTGTCTATTTAATAATTTTCAATAGATGAGTCATATGTTGCAATAATTTAGTCATCTGTTGCAACAGATGTCTATATTTGTTGGATAATTTTCAATAGATGAGTTAGCTATTGCAACAGGTTAGTCATCTGTTGCAACAGATGTCTATATATGTTTGATCATTTTCAACAAATGTCTTTAACTGTTTGATCTTTTTCAACAGATTACTCATCTATTGCAACATGTTAATTGAAATCGTAATTGAACATATCAATTCATCTTTAATTTTAGTTAAATCAATGTTGTTATTATTAATAATGTCTTAATTTGAATCATTTCAAATAAAAATGGTCAATTAACACTTTACTCAAGACGAATACACTTAGATGATCATGTAATTACTATGAGATTAATTGAAATCGTAATTAAATTATCAATTCATCTTTAATTTTAGTTAAATCAATTTAGTTATTACTAATAGTTGCTTAATTTTAATTATTTCAAATCAAATTTGTCAATTGATCATTCTACTTAAGACGAAACACTTAGTTGATCATGTAATTACTATAAAATTAATTGAAATTGTAAGTCAACTTACTAATTCATCTTTAATTTTAGTTAAATCAATATAGTTATTTCTAATTATGGCTTGGTTTGAATTATTTCAAATAAAATTGGTCAATTGATCACTCTACTCAGGATGAACACACTTAGTTGATCGTGTAATTACCATGAGATTAATTGAAACAGTAATTGAACTTATTAATACTAGTTAAATCAATTTAGTTATTACTAATATAATGACTTAATATGAATCAATAGATGACTAAGATGTTGCAAAAGATAAGTAATCTGTTGAAAATGACCAAACAGATAAAGACATCTATTGCAACATATTAGTCACCTATTGCAATAGATTAGTAATCTGTTGGAAATAACAAATAGATAAAGTCATATGTTGCAACAGATTGATCATCTGTTGGAAATGACCAACAGATAAAGAAATTTGTTACAACAGATCACTAATCTATTGCAACATATGTGTATATCTATTTGATAATTTTCAACACTGACCCATCTGTTACAACAGATTAAATCTGTTGTAATATGTTATACACTTAAATGATCATGTAATTACTATGAGATTAATTGAAATTATAATTATTAAATCAATTTGGCTATTACTAATAATGGCTTAATTTGAATCTTTTCAAATAAAATTAGTCAATTGATCACTCTACTCAGAACGAACACACTAAGATGATCGTGTAATTAATATGAAAATAATTGAAATCGTAATTGAACTTATCAATTCATCTTTAATTTTAGTTATATCAATGTAGTTATTACTAATAATATTTTAATTTGAATCATTTCAAATAAAATTGATCAATTAACACTTTACTCAAGACGAATACACTTAGATGGTCATGTAATTACTAACTATGAGATTAATTGAAATCGTAATTAAAATTATCAATTCATCTTTAATTTTAGTTAAATTAATTTAATTATTACTAATAACTGTTTGATTTTAATTATTTCAAATAAAATTGGTCAATTGATCATTCTACTTAAGACGAAACACTTAGTTGATCATGTAATTACTATAAAATTAATTGAAATTGTAAGTCAACTTACTAATTCATCTTTAATTTTAGTTAAATCAATATAGTTATTTCTAATTATGGTTTGGTTTTAATTATTTCAAATAAAATTGGTCAATTGATCACTCTACTCAGAACGAACACACTTAGTTGATAGTGTAATTACCATGAGATTAATTGAAACTGTAATTAAACTTATTAATTCATGTTTAATTCTAGTTAAATAAATTTAGTTATTACTAGTATAATGGCTTAATATAATCAATAGATGACTAACATGTTGTAAAAGATGAGTAATCTGTTGAAAATGTCTAAATAGATAAAGACATTTGTTGAAAATGACCAAACAGATAAAAACATCTGTTGGAAATGACCAAACAAATATAGACATATGTTGCAACAGATGACTAGCCTGTTGCAATAAATGACTTATCTATTGAAAATTATCAAACAAATATAGACACATGTTGCAACAGATGACTAAGTTGTTGATGACTCATCTGTTGAAAATTATCAAACATATAGGATATATGTTGGAAAATAATTTAAAATACTAAAGCTCAGATGTTTTTAAGAGAACTCAAATGTTTGTCCCCTTGTCTAAGGTCTTGTCTTTAATTTTAGTTAAATCAATTTAGTTATTACTAATAATTATTTAATTTGAATCATTTTAAATAAAATTTATCAATTGATCATTCTATTAAGGACGAATACATTAATTGAAATTGTAAGTGGTCTTATCAATTCATCTTTAATTTAGTCAAAATCAATTTATTTATTACTAATAATGACTTAATTTGAATCATTTGAAATAAAATTGGTCGATTGATCACTCTCCTCGAGACGAATACACATAGTTGATCATACAATTACTATGAGATTAATTTAAATTGTAAGTGAACTTATCAATTCATCTTTAATTTTAGTTATATCAATTTAGTTATTACGAATAGTGGCTTAATTTGATTCATTTCAAATAAAATTGGTCAATTGATCACTCTAATCATGACAAATACACTTAGTTGATAATTTAATTACTATGAGATTAATTGAAATTATAAGTTTATCTTTAATTTTAGTTAAATCAATTTAGTTATTACTAATAATATCTTAATTTGAATTATTTCAAATAAAATTGGTCGATTGATCACTCTACTCGAGACGAATACACTTAGTTAATCATGTAATTACGATGAGATTAATTGAAATGTAAGTGAACTCATTAATTCATGTTTAATTTTAGTTAAATCAACATAGTTATTCCTAATAATGGCTTAATTTGAATCATTTAAAATAAAATTGGTCAATTAATTATTCTACTAAGGATGAAACAGTTAATTGATCATTTAATTACTGAGATTAATTGAAATCGTAATTGAACTTACTAATTCATCTTTAATTTTAGTTAATTCAATTTACTTATCTCTAATAATGATTTAATTTGAATTATTTCACATAAAATTTGTCAATTAATCATTCTACTCAGTACGAAACACTTAATTGATCATGTAATTACTATGAAATTAATTGAAATCGTTATTGAACTTACTAATTCATCTTTAGTTTTAGTTAAATCAACATAGTTATTTCTAATGATGACTTAGATTGAATCATTTCAATTAAAATTGGTCAATTGATCACTCTACTCAGGACGAACATACTTAGTTGACCGTGTAATTACCATGAGATTAATTGAAACTGTAATTGAACTTATTAATTCATATTTTAGTTTAGTAATCAATTTAGTTATTACTAATAATAACTTAATGTGAATCAATAGATGACTAACATGTTACAACAGATGAGTAATCTGTTGGAAATGACCAAACAAATAAAAATATCTGTTGAAAATGACCAAACAGATATAGACATTTGTTGCAACAAATGACTCACTTGTTGCAACAACTAATTCATCTATTGAAAATTATCAAACAGATATAGACATCTGTTGAACCAGATGACTAAGTTGTTGCAATATATGACTCATCTGTTGCAAATTACTAAATAGACAAAATATGTGTTGAAAAGCAATTTAAAATACTAAAGCTCAAATATTTTTTAGGAGAACTCAAACGTTTTCCCCCTTGTCTAAGGTCTTGTCTTCAATTTTAGTTAAATCAATTTAATTATTATTAATAATTGCTTAATTTGAATCAACAAATGACTAACCTTTTGTAAGCATTTATTGCAACAGATGACTAACTTGTTGCAACAAATAGGTGATCTGTTGGAAAATAATTAAAATACTAGGAAACTCAAACATTTTTAGGAGAACTCAAATGTTTGTCCCATTGTCTTAAAGACTTGTCTTTAATTTCAGCTAAATCAATTTAGTTATTACTAATAATTGCTTAATTTGAATCAACAGATGACTAACATGTTGCAACAGATGATTCATCTGTTGGAAATTATCAAACAGATAGAAAATATGTTATAATAGATGGGTTATCCATTAGAAAGCAATTAAAATACTAGGGAACTTGAATGATTTTAGGAGAACTCAAACGTTTGTCCCCTTGATCCTTTTGCATTTGATGTATGATACACTATTTTTGTCTTCTTTACCTGTTTCATGAAATTTTTCATGTGTTTCACTTATTCATTGTGCTCTTGTTGAAATTTTTAGAATTTTTTTAGGTCAAATTTTGTTCGTATATCACTTGGACATACTTCATAGGTGATTTTGTAAGTATAATTATGATTTTTGTTGAATTTTTTATCAGTATATTTGCTACTGCTACAATGGATAGAACCTGCAACATGAATCCACTATATGAGTCATTTATTGCAACCAATGAGTAATTTGTTGCAATATATGACTAATCTGTTGCAACAGATGACCCATATATTGGATTCATGTTACAACACTATAATACAAATCCAACAGATTAGTCAATATGTTGCAACAGATTAGTCAATATGTTGCAACAGATTACTCATTTGTGCAACAGATTACTCATCTATTGGATTCACGTTACATGTTTTATCTACTGTTGAAAAAATAGCAGTAGCAGATACACCCAGATGAGAAATTCAACTAAAAATTATAATTTTACTTACTAAAATCACCTATAAGTAATTCCCAAGTGATATACGAATAAAATTTGACCTAAAAAAATTTGATCAAGTAGCAATAGTAGTGGTAACAACAATGTTCAACAACAAGAAGATGATGATGATGAACAAGAAGAGATGATAATGAAGAACAAGATGATGATAATGAAGAAGAAGATGATGAATAAAGCAACAACAACAATGAACAACAAAAATCATGAAGAGAGAGAAAACTCCAATAAATGAGAAGAGAGAGAAACGTGCCTTTTTTCCCCTCTATTTCTAGTTATATTAAGTTTTATATTGGATCAAAGTGTAAATTAAAAAACTTGTGGGTTATTTTCAAACTTTTCTTACTTTCTTAATTCTTAATAAAGTAATTGACACCTCCACTCAATTATTAAGACTTGTGTCACCCACACTTCATTTTAAAACTCTTTTGTTACCTAGAGCCCAAAGCCCCTACTTATTTTATCCTAAATAAAATGTGAAATACAATTTATAGAATAATTACTATCTTTTCAGGAAAACAATGAAAAATGGATGACAGATAAAGGGCCCACCTGTGGAAATGAATGCAAGGCTAAAAAGCCACTTGTGATGGCATTATGATAAATTTTTTACATGACATTGTTTGTAATTAATGAGGAAAGTGTGGACTTTATTTTAAAACTTTTGATAGGTCCACAAAAAAAAGCACAACATATTTTCAATCTTAGCTTACAATTTTGTTTTAAAGACCTTAATACCCTTATTTTTGAATATAATGTCAAATAGATGACATGTAGAAACCACTCTTTCGAATATATAGAAAAGAAAAGAAAAGAAATAATGATAAATATGATATTCAAATCATATCTTTTATTTATTTATTTTGTAAAATTAAATTTTAATCCTTATCACTTATTATCTAGTATGATTTTTAAATTTGAATTAAACAAAATTGAGTTGGAATCCTATTTATAATTATTTTTTAACATTAATCGTGCATCGCGCGGGTACGAAGACTAGTATAATTTCTAATAAGGAATGAACCTCCACGTGGATCTTGGTTTACTAGTCATATAATTCGGCGATCTTCGTATTTTATAATTTTATTGTCTACTTTACCTATTTTCAACTGTTCTTTTGTAAACTAGATATGCACAACCTGTGCTAGCATGAACCCAATATATATTTTTTTATTTCAATTTATGTGACATAAATAGAATTTAGACAAGTAATCATTAAAATAATTTAAGTTTTTAATTATTGTGATTTATAATACTTTTTTTTCTATTTCAATTTAAGTGAAAATGACATAATTTCGAGAGTCAACCAAATATTTTATATTTTTAACTTTTAAAATTGTTAATTATGTGATTTATAATATTTTTTACATAATTTTTTAATAAAATATTAATACTCTCTTCGTCCCAATTTATGCGGCACAGACCAAATTTTGGAATTCAGTCAATTTTTTAAATATTTTTATTAATTATTGCTATTTACAATACTTTTTATTTCATTTTCAAATAATATATATTGTTCTATATCTTCCTCTGCTCCGTCCTAATTTATATGACACTAATATAATTTTGATAGTCAATCAAATTTTTTATGTTAACATATCATTTTGTTATTCTTAATTTTCTAATACATAAATGACTTATAATAAGGGGTGGTATGGTAAAATCATCATTTGAAGGACGACAATTTAATTTAAAACATCAAGAGTTAATTTTGAATTTTATGTCTATTTTATCTTTTTATTAAATATTATTAAATTTTTTAATATTTAGATGACTCATAATAATTAATTAAGAGAGATTGATTATGATACTCCTATAAAAATTAACATAATTTTTTCATATCCAATAGTAATCACCGATAACTCACCGGAATAATATATTATTTAAATAAGAAATGCTATATTTTGTAATACAAAATATACCCAATACAAATCTTAAGAAAATATTTATTAGAAATTTATTTAATTAAATTAAATTTATTAATTTTGTACTTTAAAATTTTAAAGTTAAGTTTAAATAATAGTATTTCTATATAAGAAAAAAAATAATTTTAAAATTTAAATTTACCAAAATAAATAAGTAAAAAAAATAATTTTGAATATAAAAGTCAATTAAAATAATAAAATTGATTTACTTTAAATATTTAGTAGCAATTAATAAAGATAAAATTATTATATTATTAAATTACTTAAATTTAAATAATTAAAATTAAATCTATGGAAAGTTGGAAAGTACTGTGGGACCCACCTACTTAAATGTAGCTTTGGGGGTAAACTTGTAAATAAATAGAATAAAGTGGATTTTTGTAAGGGCATGGTCTGTAAGTAAATAGAAGATTGTGGACATTTTTTAAAGTTATTAATAAGATACAACTAACATAGCACAAAAGACAAATTCTTTAAGCAGATTTTTCTTGTAAAAAGACTAAAATGCCTTCAACTTTTCATTAAATTCCAAGAAGCAACCATGTTGAAGTTGTCTCTTCTTATGTCTTCCTTCGTTTTATCTCAATTATGTTCACTAAGATAATTTCAATAGTCAATTAAATTTTTTATGTCGACATATCATTTGTGTCTATTTTTTTTTAAATTATTTTAAATATTTTAATGCTTAAACGACCATAATAATTACTTAGGGGTGATATAGTAAAATAACGATTGAAGCAGCGAAACAAACATGTCTTAAATGACTTATAATAACTAATTAGAAACGATATAGAAAAATCATCATAAAAGATACTTTTAAAAAAAAGTAAGGGGATCTCATATAAGACGTCAAGTTAACTTAAATATCAAGAGTTAATTTATCATTTTATTTCTATTTTATTTTTCTATTTAATATTATTGGTTTTTAATATTTGGATGACTATTATAATTAATTAGGGGCGATATAGTAAAATTACTATTAAAGCAGCTAAAACAGTCATGTCATAAATATCTATTTTATTTTTTTATTAAATATTATTAATTTTTTAATACATGACTTATATAATTAATTAAGAATAATATAGTAAAATTATGATTGAAACAACTAAAGCAGACAAAACAAACAGACATGTCGACCTGTGAGTTAACTCCCTCTTATTATATATAGTAATATATAAAGAGAGGAGGGAGGAGGGGAAGTACTCTAATAATGTGGAGTACCATGACTATTTATATTGTTAATTTAGTGTAGATTCACATTTTTAACATTTTAAAAGATCCACAACTAAATTAAGTCTTGCAAATTAATAAAAAATAAATTGAGTCTCAAATTATCACGATTTTAGTTATCACAATAATTAACTTCTAATTGAGAAATATTGGTTCAATATATGTTAGAATTAAATTGAGTGTCGATTTGTCATGACTAACGTCAACATAATTAGTTGACTTCTACTTGGGATATACTAATTCAATATAGGATCGAATTGGGCCTCAATTTATTACGATTACAGTCAACATAAATAGTTGACTTATAACTGACGAATGTTGATTCAATCTGTATTATATTTAAATTGAGTCACAATTTGTCATGACTAAAGTTAACATAAATGTTTGGCTTCTCTTTAAAAAATATTGATGCAATTTATATTAGACTACACATCGAAGGACCCGTGCTAGCACAGACACGGTATTATAATTTTTTTATCTCAATTTACGTGACACAAATATAATTTAGATAATGAATCATTAAAATAATTTAAATTTTTAATTATTGTGATTTATAATATTTTTCCTTCCATTTCAATTTAAGTGACCCTGTATAAGTTCGAGAGTCAATCGAATATTTTATATTTTTATGTGATTTATAGTGTTTTTAGCATAATTTTTCAATAAGATATCAATACTCTCATCGTCCCAGTTTACGTGTCTTCTCATTTTTAAATAATATATGTTACTTTATGTCTTCCTTTGTACTATCGTAATTTTTGAGGCATTAATATAATTTTGATAGTCAACCAAATAATTTATATTGACATATCATTTTGAGTGTATTTTTTTATATAAAATATTATTAATTTTTTAATGTCTAGATGACCATAAAAATTAATTAGATCTGATATAATAAAATCACAATTGAAACAACGAAGAAGACATGTCTTAAATGACTTATAATAACTGATTAGAAGTGATATAACAAAATTACTATAAAATATATTTGTGAAAAAAATTTAAATGAGTCTCATAAAAGAAATGCAATACCCCAAAAAATGTAAATCAATATTAGCGCCATGTTTTAAGCTTATGCATAGTACATCATGGATCTTTGGTAGTTTCATGATCAAGGTTGATGTGAATTAAGGTCTCAAATACGTCCTAGCTATTCGGCGAATCAAAACATTCCTTACCGATTGAATTCTTGAGAAGAATATTGCTATAGTCAACTTCAAATGAACATATATCTCGTTATACTATGAATTTTTCAGCTCATGACCTACCAACAGATAGATAATTGAATTATCTTTCCAACTATACCAATTTCGTCAAAATCCGATATCGGAGTAAAAAGTTATGGCCGTTTTACAGTAAGTTATCTGGACTGCCAAAGTGCGACGGGAAGGCCGACGGACCGTCGCCCAAACCGTTGCAACTGAGGAAGTAAGCCTATTTTATGGACAAAAAGCGACGGGTTGAAGGGATGGTCCATCCCCAAGGTGACAGTTCGTTGCCCAAACCGTCGTGGACCTCCATTTAGCGACTTTAAGTGGTTTTTAGATTTTTGGATCTTTTCCACCAATTTAATCCCTAATCCCACCTATATAAACAACATAACTCCTCATTCATCCCGAACATCAAAATTTAGGTTTCTCTCAAGATCATTCCCCAAGAACTAAATTCAAACCCTTCTTCAAGAAACTAAGAAATTCAAGTTCTTCAAGTTCAAGAACCATCAAGAAAACATCAAGATTTGTGTTTCCCAATCCAAGAACGTTCAAGAAACATTAGATATCTTTCAAGATCAAGCTTTAAGGTATGTTAAGTGTTCATCCTTGGGTATCCTTCCATTCTTGGAGTTCAAGAATCTCTTTCAAACTACAAGTTAGTTGATTTCATAGATCTCTAGTTAGATCTAAATTTAATCTTGATTATGATGTTAAATTGAGTTTTAGTTCCATGATTTACCTCAAGATTCATGAAAACTAGTTAATGGTGGTATGATTTATATGAACTTCACGTTGAACTCTTAATCTACAAATTAGATGTAGTATCCATCAGTGAATTCAAGTGTATTCATGATTATAACGTTGATTGGGTTTCTAATCCATGGTTAAGTGCAAGATTTATGTGAAATTAATATTTATATGTGTAGTATCATGTGAATTCATGTTAGACCCTTCAAATTGTGAACTTGGTGTTGAAATTGTGATACTCATGTGTTGATTAGTATTATGTGCAAATATTATGCCTTTCAAGTGTTTGATGAATTGTTCATGTGAATTATACAAGGGAAATTATATCATGTAAGCATGTATACTAGTTCATGCCATTCAAATGTTTGATAAAAAGCCTCTATAGTTGTATTATTAATGAATATGCATTTTTATGCTTTGCAAGAACATGTGATGCTCTTCTTTTATGCTATCGAGTCCTGAATACTTATACCCGACAATTTAGTTGTGTGCCTAGAGCCAGTGTCATTTTTTACGATACTCTCAGTCAATCCATGATCAGTAGAATTCAGTCAGTCACAGGACTCAGAAAAACTCAGTAATCTCAGTAATCTTAGTAATCTCAATACTCAGTAATCTCAGTACTCTCAGTCAGTCATTAGATCTCAGTAGTATTCTATCAGTCAACGAAACTCAATGAACTTAGTCCAGTTCAGTTCATTTAATCATGTTCAGTGTCTATTCAGATGAGAGTAGGATTCAGCACCGAGTGAATCCAAGGATGGGGAGCACACACTGCCAGATGAGGGTGTGATTCTTAGAAGCAATCCTTGCGTTCCAGAACTATGTAGCCAGCATAGGTTGAGACATCAACACTATCAGTTGAGGGTTGATGAGGTAGATTAACACTGCCAGATGAGGGTCCCACCATTCTCTTTTGGGGATACTGCCAGATGAGAGTCACTCACAACTTGTCCTTACCAGTGACGCGGTATTGATACCCTTCCAATTGGGGTTACAGATTGGACCCCAACTCAGCTATAATAGCTTATTAGGGGCATGCCGGGTAAATGACTACTTCCCACAGTTTCAATTACAAAATCAGGACTGTCAGATACAGTCACTAAGTCTTAGTAATAGAACTCAGATAGTTCTACAGAAGTCAGCTGTCAGATATAGTCACTCAACTCAGTACGGAACTCAGCTAGTTCCATCAGAATTCAGGACTATCAGATACAGTCATCCAACTCAGTATAGAAACTTAGATCAGTTATTCATGATCAGGATTGTCAGAAACGGTCATTTAGTTACCAGTTATCAGTAAATTCAGGTATCGATATCAATAAACTCAGTTCTTCAGTATCCCAGTATCAGTAAGCTTAGACATCAGTAATTCCATGTTAGCAGTAGACTCAGTTCTTCAGTATTCGAGTATCAATAAACTTAGATGACAGTAAATCAGTATTCAGAACTCAGTGTCCAGTACTATCACGACTTCAGTTACAGTTACGTATTCATGCATGTATTCTCACGTTCATGCTATTCAGTTAGTTAGTATTGTTCACGAATATGAACCCCATGCATCCAGCCTACCTCACTTGCATAACAGTATATTCAATCGTACTGACGCATTTGCGCTATGGTATTTTATACCATAGGTTCAGAAGTACTAGCTCCAGAGCATCAGTAGCATTCCAGTTTCAACAGTCAGAGTCAGCAGTGAGTCCTCATCATTCGAGGATGTTATGATTATTTCATTTCTTCAGTACTTAGTTTAATTTAGTAGTAGGTGTTAGTTGGAGACATGTCTCATCAACTCCTTATTCAGACAGTTCAGTCAGTTAGAGGCTTTCAAACTAGATGTTTTCAGACAGTTTATTTCAGTTTTGGGTATTTCTATACCTCATTCAGATATTGTATTATTCAGAAGTTATTTAGTTTTAAACCTTACGGCCTTGCAGTATATTCCGCATTTTTACTGTGTATTTATACAATAAATCATGCAGTGCTCAGTTACAGATATCAGTCATGGGTTAGCTTATGGTCCTTCGGGATCATGAGCACCGTGTAGCATTTCGGGTACCAGATTCGGGGCATTACAAGACATCAAATTAATTTAAAACTTCAAAAATTAATTTATCATTTTATGTCTTATTTATCTATTTATTAACTATTATTTTTTTTTCATACTTAGATGACTTATAATAGCTAATTAGGGTGATAAGTAAACTTATGATTGAAGTAGTTGAAGAAGGTATCACAAAACAACAAGAGTTAATTCATTATTTTATTTCTATTTTACCTTTTTATTAAATATAATTATTTTTTTAATACTTAAATGACTTATACTAATTAATTGAGAATGATATAGTAACATTACGATTGAAGCAGCTGAAGCAGGCATGTTGAAGACGTGCGTGTTTATTGCCCTTTATTTTTATTAGTTAAATTAAATTAAGTCTCAATTTGTCACCACTATAATCAACGTAAATATTTGACTTCTAATTGAAAAATATTGATTCAATCTATATTACGATTAAATTGAGTTTTGATTTATCACGATTATAATCAACATAAATGTTTGACTTTTTGATTATTTTTTTATAACCATGGTATCCGGGTCAGCTTGTGCGCACCAATCAATGTTAGGATTGGATTGTATCTTAATTTGTCTTGATCGACTATAGTCAACATAAATGGTTGACTTTTATTTGAGAAATGTTGATTGAATCTATGTTAGGATTGAATTGAATTTCAATTTGTCTTGATTATAATCAACATAAATGATTTACTTCTACTTCAAAAATATTGATTCAACCTCTATTAGGATCAAATCGAGTCTCAATCTATCACGACTATATTTAAAATAAAAGATTGACTTCTCTATGGAAAATATTGATTGAATCTATGTTAGGATTGAATCATGTTTCAACTTGTCACTATAGTCAACATAAATGGTTGACTTCTATTTGGAAAATGTTGATTCAATATATACTGAGATTAAATCGAGTCTCAATTTGTAAATTTAATGACTCGCCAAGGTAATCATATTTGGATTTATGTTGATTATAAATTTAGCAACTGAACTATCACTATTTTAGCGACTGAACTATCACTATTTTCAATTTCAAAAACTTAGGCACCTCAAGCGGACGTTATTCACTTTTGACACCTCAAGTAGTGTACGAATGTGTCATTTTGACAATTTTTACACAATCTGTAAAAATATATTAGATGTGTATATTACATGCACGCTGACGTGTAAAGTGACCAATAATAGCAAGACATTTGTCATTTTTTATTCAAATAATTTTTAAATTATTAATTTTAAAAAATTACCCCCTCCCTCTAACCCACCACCCTGCCAGTCATCTTCTTCAAACACCCCGCCCTCCACCTTACCACACCCCCCCCCCCCCCGCGCCCACCTCGCCCTCAATAATCTTCCTCCCCCTTTCTTTTCTGCAAACGCCCAGCCTCCCTACCCCACCGCACCCCAATCGTCTTCTTCCCCCCTTCTGCAAACACTCATCCCCCCTCTTCACCCCCACCACCAAATTATCTTCTCCAAATGCCCCCTTCTCCCAGCCCACCCACCCACCTAAATCTTCTCCAAACGCCGCCCCTTCCCCAATCATCTTATCCAAAAATCCGACCCCACCTCCTTCTCCCTTTTTTAATTTTTTTTCATTGATTTTTCTTTGATTCACAATTTTTCTTCATTTATTTTGCTTAGTTTTTAGTTTTTCTTCATTGATTTAGCTCTAATTTTCAGATTGTCTTCATCGATTTTGCTTTGATTTTCAATTTTATTCATGTCTTAAAGAGTTAAATGAAACAACGAAGCTGACATGTCTTAAAGAGTTAAATGACTTATAACAAATAATTAGAAGTGATATAACAAAATTACTATAAAAATATTTAAGAGAAAAATTAAATGAGTCTCATATAAGATATCAAATTAATTTAAAACTTCAAAAATTAATTTATCATTTTATGTCTAATTTATCTTTTTTATTAAATATTATTATTTTTTTAATACTTAGATGACTTAGAATAATTAATTAGGGCGATTAGTAAAATTACGATTGAAGCAGCTGAAGAAGGTATCACAAAACATCAAGAGTTAATTTATTATTTTATTTTGATTTTCTCTTTTTATTAAATATTATTATTTTTTAATACTTAAATGACTTATACTAATTAATTGAGAATGATATAGTAAAATTACGATTGAAGCAGCTGAAGCAGGCATGTTGAAGACGTGCTTGCTTATTGCCCTTTATTTTTATTAGTAAAATTAAATTAAGTCTCAATTTGTCACCACTATAATCAACGTGAATGTTTGACTTCTAATTGAAAAATATTGATTCAATCTATATTACGATTAAATTGAGTTTCAATTTATCACGACTATGATCAACATAAATATTTGACTTTTTGAATTTTTTTTTATAACCATGGTGTCCGGGTCAGCTTGCATGCACCAATCAATGTTAGGACTGGATTGTATCTTAATTTATCTTGATCGACTATAGTCAACATAAATGGTTGACTTATAATTGAAAAATGTTGATTGAATCTATGTTAGGATTGAATTGAATTTCATTTTGTCATGATTATAACCAACATAAATGATTTACTTCTACTTGAAAAATATTGATTCAATCTCTGTTAGGATCAAATCGAGTCTCAATCTATCATGACTATAGTCGAAATAAAAAAATTGACTTCTAAATGAGAAATATTGATTCAATCTATGTTAGGATTGAATCATGTGTCAATTTGTCACTATAGTCAACATAAATGGTCAACCTCTATTTAGGAAATGTTGATTCAGTATATACTAGGTTAAATCGAGTCTTAATTTGTGAATTTTATGACTCGCCAACACAAATGATGACTTCTAGTAACTCAATCTCACTTCTTAAATTTTTTTAATGATGATGATAATAATTATTATAATAATTGACTTGATAATTTTTTGAGTTTAATTTTGATCAACTGTTTAAAATACTCAAGTAAAATAATATAAAAAATATGTTAAGGTTTTAGTTCACACTATTGTTGACTTCTAATAAATCAACTTCATCTTATGTATATTTTAAAAATTTATTTTCATGAGATTAAGTGAAAAAATTTAAAAAGATACTACCTTTGAAATTTCTTTTGAGTTTAATTTTGACAAATTATTAATATATATTTTAGCGAAAATATATAAAAATACTTTAAATTTTTAGTCAACACAATTATTAACTTCTAAGAACTTAATTCACTTTTATGTATATTTTCCAAGTGAAAAACTTTCAGAAAATAGCCTACATTTCAGCAAATTGGAGGAACCCATAATCTAACTTCAAAATTATCATATTAACTGAATGTATCAACCTACTTTATTTGATATAAATACAACGAGAGCAGTTAAATGCAACCTTTTTCAATTTTTTTCTCTTTTCGTTTTCTTTTTTCTTTTTGTTTTTTCACTCTCTTTTATCTCTAACTTTTATTGCTCTTTCTTTTTCTTCTTTTCAATTGTTTTCTTTTTTTCATTTTTAGGTACTTTTTGCTCTCTTTTTTTCTTTTTCGCTTTTACCTTCTTTTTTAAAAAAATATGTTTTTTGGGGTACTTTTTCCTCAGTTTTTTTCCTTTGTGTATTTTCCCTCCTTTTTTTTTTTCATTTTTTTCATTTTTCTCTCTCTTCTATCTCTTACTTTTATTTCTCTTTCTTTTTTTTATTTTGATTTTTTTTTCTTTTTTTAGTTTTTTTTTTCTTTCTCCTTTTTTGTTCTGTTTTATGTTTTTTTTTGTATTTTTTTAAAAATATGGATACGTCGAGCATAAATCATGAATGATAATGAAAATAACACAATCACTTATTGTATTCGCACCATCATTTATATTTTTCTATTCGTTGATGCAATTCTATTTGTATTTCTATTTTATAGTGTTCGCATTTGTATGGATACACTTAATTGGAAAGAGAGACAATGAATTGTAAATCCTTTCACTCCCTCTTCTATTACTATTAGATATCGTTTGAATTGTAATTAATTAAAATTTAAGCTAAATAAGATAATTAAGAGTTTATGTTTGTTTAATTATGTAGTTTTTTTCTTTTTAATATTTTTTTTTGTGAGATGAAGTAAAAAATAAATTAAACAATATATTGAAAAAAAAAATTGGCTTCAATTTTTACAAGCTAATTAATTTTCTTAGATAAAATAATTATGAAAATACTTTATAATTTTAGTGAAATAACATAAAAATACTTTCAAAATATTAAATATAATTTAATGAAAAATAAATTTGTATTTTATCGCGGCTTTCTAGTCTCGAAGTCGAGATTCAATGATTATAAATTTTTTGACTAGTTTATTAGAATAACATTATGTGCCGATCCCAATAATTTTTATTTATTTAATTAATCTTTGCATACTGTTGAATTTTCAGTCAAACCTATATAAACTCAATATGCGAGTTTATTTAGAGTCAAGATAAAAATTACACTAAATCTTTTAAGTCAAACTTAATTAATTTACAGTTGAAATATCACGTTGATAACTACCAATTGAATTGCTATTTAAAGGCAATTTTCTTTTGTTTTGTAAACAAAATAAAAATGAATCTAACTTTAAAAGTAATCATATTTGGATTTATATTTTTAGTGACTAAACTATCACTATTTTCAATTCCAAAAATTTCATTCATGATTTCTCTTAAATATTTTTGTTATATTGGATTCAATTTTTTTAAAAAAAAAATTATAGGAGGAATTTTGTAGATTAGATATATGGAGGATTCAAAATAAAAAAAAAAGTTAAAAAATCTATATAGTAAAATAATTAAAGAGATAGAAGTATTGGAAGAAAAAATATATAATACAAATAAAAAATGAAGATTAAAAGATTTTTAATTAGACGAGAGAGCTTAGAATAAGTAAGAAAAAGGTAGAATGAAAAAGTAAAAATATAAGTAGTAAATATGAAAGAATAATAAAAAATATGAAATAAGAAAAATATGAAAGAATAATAAAAAATAAAAAATAAAAGTCAAAGTGATTTTGTTTTTAGAGGGAAAAATAAATGGTTTTGGTGCTTAAAAGTAAGTGGTTTTGCATTTTGGAAGGATGGTGGTTTTGGAGCCAAAGGCAAAGTAGTCTTTCTACAAATTTCTAGTCATTCGAATCAAATGTTTTTCGAGTCACTTAGCAGCACCCTTTAATTAATTTGTTGTCCAATCATTTGGTACGAAACCTCACGTGCCCAGAGCCAAGTACAACAGTGACAATAACCAACTAATAGACTGCCAAAAGGTAATAAGATCTCCATCACAAGTTACAACAGTGAATTTTTTGATAGTATACATCTTATTTTCAGATTTATACAACCGCAGGATCGGTCAAATGATCAATATGGCAGAAAGGCTCAAGATCAGATACATGATGGCATTGTGCACAAGTCTCCTGAACACGGCTCATGATCAGACACCCAATGTCATTGCGCACAAGGTTCGGGATCAGATACCTGATGTCATTGTGCACAACGCTCAGGATCGGATACCTGATGTCACTGCGCACAAGGCTGGTGAACTTTATGGAGCTGCTAGTTCAGAAATCAATAGGTGCTTTCATATGATACCATTAACTTTACTATTCAGGCTTTTGAGACTTGTGATTGATAAAAGATTCGCTGGAAATCAAATCTAGCATCAATTGCAAAATATCAGACAAGAGCGAATGGTACTATAAAGTAGAGGGAGCAGGAAATGAAAAGACACTTCTCTTTTTCGATACTACTACTCTATGTCACTAACCAGGAAGGGGAAAAATGCATTTAGGCAAAAATGAATCAAGGGACTATGTATTTATATTCTAGGATCAAATGTTCTGCAAGTTGAAATATGTATTTGGCACTTCCAACATTAGCATTCCTCATTGGAATTCCTGGAATTAAACAGCCTCTAGCAGAAATGCTAGATAAGGCTGCGTACGATACACCCTTGTGGTGGGGCCCTTCCCCGGACATCGCGCATAGCGATAGCTTTAGTGCACAGGGCTGCCCTTTTATTGAAACTCCAGGAATTAAAAAGGAGAGGGGGCATAAATGACTGAACTATGCAATTAACAGACAAAGAATGAGGAGACGATGTTTAATTCTTTGAAATGAATTATCCTTAATGCTAGGTATCAACGGCTTCATAGTTGAACCATGCATTTTAAGTAAACAAGCATACAAAAATATTTGCCGTTTTGACACACATATAAAACAGGAGGCTTGTGGTATATTGACGGCCAACGTAAAATAGTCTAAACATGATGAGCTACACTGAATGGACTTGGACACAATGGAATAAATCCAGACAGTAAGTAATTACGGATTTAGGTGTAGTTGATCATTTGAAACAATTAAGGGAAAAGAATCCTCTGAAACCTTTATCAAATCAAACACCCAACTTTGGTTGAAGCGTCATTCGGCACTTGCAATATAAGCATTCATCATCGGATTCTGAATATGTACAACTGCACCATTCCAGTGGAATCACCCAACAATACATACAGTGAACCACTACAATTGTAAATGCACAAAGATTCAAACTAGCAGCTAAAACAATAATCACCAATGCTTGCAAAATGGCATTCGGCACAACAATAAGGAATAAACCCAACAATATGGACAACCAACCAAAATAGAACAGATTTGATTACACTAGTTTACGATTTACTTCCCTTCTGCGGAGCCTGACACTAATGTCAAACTTACAATAACAGCACACGCAGTATAATCCCACAAGTCGGATCTGGGGAGGGTGGGTGTACGCAGACCTTACCCCTACCTTGTGTGAGGTAGAGAAGTTGTTCCGATACAACCTCAGCTCAAGAAAACCGTTTCCAAATACAACAACAACAACACACCCAGTATATTCCCACATAGTGGGGTCTGGGGAGGATAGAGTGTACGCAGTCCATACCACTACCTCTAAAGAGGTAGAGAGGCTGTTTCCGATAGACCCCCAGCTCAAGTTAGAGGTAGAGAGGCTGTTTCCGATAGACCCCCAGCTCAAGTTAGAAGACAGCATACAAAAGCATGAAAATCCTAGAACACAATAAAATAAGAACGGTACGACATCCACAGAAAATTGCACGTTGCCAAACACAAGACCCCAAAGACCGTTTCCAAATACAGGTTAGATAAAAAGCTATGGTGAGAATGCAGCAAAATAGGAAAAGTATCCACAGCAAAAAGATATCAAAAGTAGCATAAAAAACAGTACTAATAAACATTTTCGCTCATTTCTACTAATTACAAAAGATAACCAAAACTAAGCTTCACTTTGGCCATAGATTTTGAAGTTGAAACTTGAAATTTTGAGTTTTTGAAGCAGTGATTTTTGAAACTTGAATTTATGTTTGGACATGAGTATTTTACCTGGAAATTTTTTGAACTTCTGTGACTGAAAGTGAAAAGACCAGCTTTTGGAACTTGAAAATTTTCAAAACCTGGTCCAAAATCCAAGGCCAAACAGATTTTCAAAATCTGGTACAAAATCTATAGCCAAAAGCTATCTAAAATTCTAAACCAACAGATTAATCAAGAGCAAACCATAAGAAGTACAGGTGAATAATTTTAGACTAGTATAACAAACAGAAAAGAGTTAAGACGATAGATCACCAAGATCAGCCCCATATATTTTTGTAAGAGCATGGCGTTCAATTAGTTGTTCTACTGACAGTATCAAATCAGATAAAAGAGTTATAGAAACCGAAAAGTAAATGAAAATATAACATAAAATTACTATATTGAGGTGAGAGTTAAAAGGAACAATTGTTCGAATTTCAGGATCCATCGTCGAGGGAGCTGGAGCCTGGAACTTGGAAATGGGATTGGGATCGGGAATTGCGGCGGAAATGTAGGGTTTCAGGCTATACCTAAAATATCTTATGATTTCTCAGAAATACCCCTCGATCGTAATGGATATTTTAAATAAATAAAGTGCACTTTATTGGATTTTATGAGGTTTGATAGGGGAGATCATCTAAAAGAGAGAGGTAGTTTTCAAGAATTTTGGTTTTATAATAATAAAAAAAAATAAAAAAAAATAATGAAGATGTCACTTTTGGCCTGTATTGAAAGATTTGTGTAATAAAAAGGTGTCACCTAAATTTAAAGACAAGTTTTACGGGATGATAGTTAGACCAGTTATGTTGTATAGAGCGAAGTGTTGGTTAGTTCAAAAACTCTCACATTAGAAAGATGAAAGTGGTGGATGTGAGGGCGTTGTGATGGATGATATGGTTTAGGCATGAAATGGGAAGATGCATTGACGCGTGAGAAGTTAGTTATAGATGAATTCACAAGAATTAGAGGTAGACCAAAGAAGTATTATGGAGGAAGTGATTAAAAATGACATGACGCAGTTATCGCTTATTGAAGACATGACTATAGGTAGAAAGACGTTGAGAAAACGAATTAGGGTATAATGTTTGTAAAGAGAAATGCATATTTAGGAGTGCACTATCTTGTTGCTTTACTAGTAGTTTTAGGACCACCTTATAGTTTCTCTCTATTGTTCCGTGTAGTTCGATTGTAATATTATTATTATTACTTCTACTACTCTATTATTTGTTATTATTATTTTTACTATTTATTGTCTCTTATACTTTTATTACATATTTTCTCAAATTATTTTTATTTTGAGTTGAGTGTCTTTCGAACACCTTTGAGATAAAGATAAGATGTAAACTCCACCCAAGACTCCGGTATGTCAAATACATTGAATAAGTTTGTTGTTTTCGTATGAATAATCACTTGAAATTGAATTATTATTTTTTCTTTTGGGGTGGGAGGGAGGGTTGAAGTTTGCACTATCAATATTTATTTATGTTAATATTATCAATCTCTTTAACCATATTATTCAATTTAAATTCATTTTTTAAACATAAAATTCAATTGTACTTATTCAAACATATTATATTTCAATAGTTATAGATTCGAAACTTTCATTATTACCAAAAGAAGAAAATCATAAATTGTAATTAATTAAGTAGTAGAAGAAGGAAGAGTCCGGGACATTAATTTTCTGAATTTTGCCTATATTGCATTTAATTTTATTAAGTAGTAGAGGAAGGAAGAGTCCGGGACACTAATTTTCTGAATTTTGCCTATACTGACCATGAATATAAAATATTTTTGAAAAATAATTGCGTCATTAAATGATGCTGTAAAAACTAGCTGCCCGGAGAAATTACTACCGATGGGCGATGGGCATGAGGCCCCATTAGAATTGGGCCATAAAAGTGATGGGTAGAAGCCCAATACTCGGATCCACATATAGATAAATAAGGACAAAATTCAGAAATAATATACTTATTCCTTTAATTATGAGTTTTATAGCAACGGTTTCATAATTACATAATATAACAAGTTATATTTTGTATTTTTGTAAACTGTTGCAATAAAAATATAAATACATATAATTTCTATTGCCCTTATGATCGATATGTATTTTGTATTTTTGCAAACTGTTGCTACAAAAATATAAATACATACAAATATATATGCTACAAAATGTAATTTGATAAAAATGATGTTATTTTTTGTAACTTAATACTTAAGCATCCTATTTTATGTATTTTTTCCTATAAATAAACACGATAAAAACGGGTTGTTGCTGAACAAGTGAGACAAAGGCCACGTTCCCAAACACACCGTTATACCCAACACGTGTCAAGCACCGTTAGGTCTTCAACTCTACTTTTTTCCTTTTGGTAAGTCTACTCTAACGTTACAAACCGACGACGACCTTGACAAAAAGCTCCCACCAAAAAAGGAACAATATAAACAATATAATACCCCTCCACCTTAATTTATTTATCAAATTTTAATTTCACACCAAGTATATAAAATAGAAATTTTTTTAAAATTTATATTATTAAATTAAAAGTATCATTATTTTTCAAAAGCTGTCACTCAACCTCTATGGGGTTGTAATTGTAATTTGATACGAAATTTATTAATTTTTTTTTTAAAATTTTTTAATTCTTAAACTAAAAATATTACTATTATTTTTCAGAATCGGTCATTCGATCTCTACGAGATTGTTATTAGGTATGCATTTTACTTTCAGACTTCATTTATAAAATTTCATTAAAACTATAGTTGTAAAGTAAAATACGCATAACAAATATCTTTTGATCTTATAATCTTAAATATATTAGGTAAAAAATTGAAGTAAAAAAAATTGTCAAATAAAAAAGAAAATATATGACATGGACATAAAAAAATAAATCAAAACGAAATAAAGAGAAACAACAATAAAAATTAGAGAAAGAGTCCAAGAGCGTGGGGCACGTGACAGAAGATGTAGCTTCCGTTTGAGACGTAATAGTAACAGAACTAATACGACGCCGTATTGCATCCATTAAAGTTTAGCACACTTTAATAAATTGCAGAAAAGGACAAAATAAAATTTCATTTGAGGTGAATTTCATGTGAATTTACATTTACGTGCATCGTCTACACGAGAATCGGATCAACACCTTATCCGTGTGTCCCACTGATTTATTCTATAAATACTCTTTCATAGTCTCCCCATTTCTTTGCTTCAGTATAGGGCATTGCGCTGAAAAAGTCTACGAGAGAGAAAGTCAGTGAGAAGTGCGAGAGAGAGAGAGAGAGCGGAGGAAGAGCTTGTCAGGTTTCCATTTCCGGTACATGTAAGTTTTTTTCTTCTTTTGTTCTTTAGTTTCATGGATTTGCTCTGTTATTTTCTATTTTCTGCTTTTTTTTCTGATAGTTCATGGTGATGCTGTGTTTTAATCCTATTTTTTGCTGATATTTCATGGTTTTGCTCTGTTTTTTTCTATTTCCTGCTGTTATTTTCTAATATTTCATGGATTTGCTATTTTTTTCTAATATTTTGTGGATTTGCTCTGCTTTTCCCTATTTTCTTCTTCTTTTTTTTCCTGATATCTCATTACTTTGCTCTGTTTTTTCTGATATTTCATGGATTTGCTATTTTTTTCTAATATTTTGTGGATTTGCTCTGCTTTTCCCTTTTTTCTGCTTTTTTTTTTTCTGACATTTCATAATTTTGCTCTGTTTTTTCTGATATTTCATGGTTTTTCTATATTTTTTCTACTTTTTTGCTGTTTTTCCCCTGATGTTTTGTTGTATTAATGTGTGATTTTGTCTGAGAATTAGCTAGTTGTGATTTTCTTTATCGCTTTCATGATAATTATGTTGCAGTTCTTCAGATTTGGTTGTAATGCTCACGTAAATGGTTGTGGAGAGGAAAATTTGGACGGTTGAGCTGAAATTGGGATTTTTTACTGTTTATTTACGCCTTGTTTGTTCAATTTTGACCTGGATCTTTTGTTTTAGGTGTAATTTAGAGGTTTTACTGTTAAAATTTGCTGGTGAAAAAGTAGTACACCTAACTTTATAAAGAAACACTTTCATAAAATACATGTAAACAAACATTATTGTTTTATTTGTTTCTTTTATATTTTTTAATACCTAACTAAATTATAATTTTTCTTTGTTATGTTTGTATATAACATATCAAATTTTGAAAAAAAATTGATTAGGCTTCTCATGGATTATTTAAGCTAGATATAGCCCAAATTTTGTTGGGCTCAATTGGGCTGCGCTTATAAATAGACAGGTCAATAATCAAAGTAAATTTGGGCATGTTATGATTTTATGGGCTAACTTTGCCTGTCTAACTCTAGATCTGTAAATTAACAAAGCTAAGATGATATCTTTTGAATCAAGGTCTTTACTGTGGCCAGTTAATAGTCAATTTCCTGGTGTTGTTGACTAAAACACACACCTTTTCCTTTCCTTGTGAAGTTCTATCGCCCTTCTGGTGTACAACTCCAGCTTGGGGTGGGCATAAGACTTTCTGGGAGTCTCCTTTAGTAATTGCTTGAATATAAAGCTAAGCTCTTTGATTTTATGTTTCTTTGCTGAGGTCTTCACCACCTGAATGTTGCTTTTCAGTTTCCATAGGAAAAGAATTAAGATAGTTATAACCTTTGAAACAATCAATTATATTCCATGATCCACCCACCAATCTTGACGGATCTTGTTTGTCAAGTCTGCAGAGCATCCGGGGCAAGGCGAGTGGGGTGTGGATATCTTCTCAAACTCAAGTTTTCTGAATAACCGAACCAATGGAGGTACTTGGAAAATCTATGGTAGCAGTGCCTACAAATGTTATATATCTGTCAACTATTCTTGGCCAAGATGGCCCAGACCCTGTTCACAAGTGTGATTCGAAATGTGAAAATGAACATGTGTGTGGGAATATGTACCGCTGCCGTCTAACTGGGCTGACACACATTTGCGACAAAAACTGTAACCAGCGAATATTATATGATAACCATAACTCTCTTTGCAGAGTTAGCAGACAGATTTTCCCGTTAACACAAGCTGAAGTGCAGGCTGTGAGAGGTGTACGGAGGAAGTTTGATGCTGATAGTTCCCCTTCTGATAGCTGTGCCTTTAAGCGCAGAAGGGATGCCCATTTCCACCCATCACCATTTGAGAGATCTTTCACTGCTGTTAGTCCCATTTGCAGTCAAGTTGGAGATGGCATGGACATGAACTAGATTGAATAAATTTCCATCCTTTCATCTGTTTAAATGTCCTGTCTTTTAGGACAGGATTAGTAACACTTTCATAATTTGCATGGCAGACTTGATTGTCTTGCCATTTTGTAGGAGGACTGATATTCTACATTCCTATGGACTGTAGCTCTATATAACTGTTTAGGAGTAACAAAATTATGTCTTAAAACGCTGATATGCGCCTGAGTTGATGTCACGTGAAGGCTTTGACTATATATAGTGCTGCATTTTGTATAACCTCTATTTGGTTTGACTGTCTAGTCACTTTTTACCTGAGTAGTTACAATTATCCCTTCTTTGGGTTGTCAAATGCCTGTGTTGGCTTTCTGGACTTCTTAAGTTGCCTACGAACCACTGTGATTAACTTTGGGAGGTTTTTATGTATCCATTCAGTGGAACTATATGCCTTTTTTCCTTTCCTACAGGAACTTGCACCATCAGATGAAGAACACTCTTTTCAGTGAGCTCATTAAAGCTCGCCTACTTTTTTTATGATTTTAATTCCCTATTTCTTTGGCAGGTTTTAGATGAAATCTCCATTTTATTTCATACTGTTGCTCTAGTCTCCTCTTAACTCTATTTTTATTTGCTTTTTGAACTTGTTCATATAAGGCATCCTAAAATGGTTTTACTTTTGCAGGAACTCAAACATTTACAGTCAGGAGAGTTGACATATAGCTTATTTCATTGATATTTTTTATCTGTCTTGATTCATTTGCAGCAGAATCATGAGTTTCTAACTGAGTTTTTTTTTTTCCTTATTCAGCAGGTCCCTGGTCCTTCACGAGGTCTAGACTTTGAACAAATAGATTCAGCTATAAGCCTTGAACTCTTGAACCAGGATAGTTCTGTGGAAGAATCTAACAGCAGCCAAATCAGTTGGTGTCTTGTAACCATGTTGAAGTGTGACTACCCTGCTGTATCATTGTGAGTAATATATAGTCTAGTATCATGTCTGATCTTTCGAAAGTAAGGTCCTATTTGGTTGAACTGGCTTGGAGTCAGACATTTGGTGTTTTACTTCCACCTATCTGCATCTGTTTTTTCTGATAGTGTTACCTGAAAAGGAATATTCCACAGCCAAATCAAGGGGTGTCTAACCGCGTTAAAGTTAGTAACCTGTTGTTCAATTTGCCCCTCTGTTATTGCAAAAGAAAGGATGCCTTTTTGTTGAAAGTGCTTGATGCCAGAGGTGTCGGGACTTTCTTCGTTCTGAAAATTAGTGGATCTTGTCATCTGTGCCTTGCTGCTGTTTATTTCGAATTCATCAGAAAGCTACTCTTGCTGTATGTTTCCCGTTTCCTTGTGCTTTGAATTCCAATTGGTGCTCGATGCAGTATTTGTTTATATGCTGCTATCTTGCTTTGCTACTTTACAGGATGACATATTTACAAGGTGACTGGCAATGACCATAAAAAGTCAATTTTTTCACTCCGGCATTTCACAGCTTCGTTTATGTCAAATGACAAGATCCACTAATTTTCACATACTTTCGGCTTTGGTGAAAGTAGGGGTCATCATATTCAAGAGTCAAATATCATTATCCACTGAAATGTCCTCCAGGAGGATGATCAACATTCAAATTCCACATCGACCACTGGGAGAAGGCATCTTTGTCAGTTGTGTTGCTAAGATTTGTTGCAACAGAGCTCTGTGAAGGCTTCCTACAGAAAAATGATTTTTCAGCTTTGCAGTAGGTGCATTTTGTGTGAATTTTTTTTGCAACACGTGGCATAACTTGGACAACACCAAATCCACCTGCGAATAGGGATTTTGCAATACGTGGCAAAAAGTTCATGAAGGCTTGTTGTGGAATATCATACATCGGTTGCACTGTTATGGACTGAAAGAAACAACAGACCCTCTGATGGCAAAACTAGAAACATACTTGAGCCTTAAACATAGATGCATTTCATTGTTAGCTGTTTAGTGCAAATTCAACATTGTACATGATGTAGATACGATAATTCATCTGATTGGGGATTTGCAATCTGTAACTATCTTTTGTATGACTGGCTCACTGCAAGTTTGCCATTTATAAGAAATATCTGGCGCTTGCAGAGAAATGGAGAATACATCTTTTAACGGTATATCAGCTAGTTTCTTTGATCGGTTGGTGATCTTAGGCTGCCCTCATGTATATATGCCTTTCTCCTTGGGTTATTGTTCAGCGTTTTGTTTTTATTTGCCTGTTTCTCCTTGGGTTATTGTTCAGCGTTTTGTTTTTATTTGCCTGTTTCTCCTTGGGTTATTGTTCAGCGTTTTGTTTTTATTTGCCTGTTTCTCCTCGGGTTATTGTTCAGTTTTTTTGTTCTAATTTGCTGGTTTTTCATTGTTATAGAAATACAAGACTTTGACTTGAGAATAGTAGTGGAGTTCATCCACTATAATTGTTAAATAGTTATGGCCCTATATGGTGAAATTTAGTTTTATGTACTGAATTGACAAAGTCTACCAGCAAGATGTTTGTTAGGTTTGCTGGCGTTGGTCATGGGTCAGATCCACCAAAGACCAAAGTAAATTATTCTCCTCCTCCCTCTCAGTAGTTAGCAATATGTATATTTCTATTTCTATTGATGGTTAATACAGAGTAAATATTTCAGTAGATCGTACAATTTGACTATGCTGCCAGTGCAAAGCTACCTCCATTATAATTGGCTATTCGAGTTGGTTGGATCTGACGACATCCACTTAATTACAGTGGAAACAAAAAGAGAAACCACTTCAATTCTATTTAGGTGTGTTCAGTATGATAGGAAAGCATTTTCAGATTTTTAAAAATAAGAAAAATAATTTTGTTGGTGTAAATAGAAAAACAAGTTTAGATATTCCAAATTAGTTATGTCCTACCTTTCAAAATCGAAATAAGGGGGAAAAAGTCAATCCTGCAAGACCTAAGACACCTGCTCGACTCTGTGAAAGCTTATCTGAGTTTGTCCCTTCGTGAATTCAGCCTGTTTAATATTGTCCGTTTCAAGATAATTGGCTCTTGTTGATTTAACATTTTGTTAAGAAAATATTTAATTATAGATTTAACTTATTAAATTAGCCTGATTAATAATATTTTGAAAATATGAATTTGAGTATATACAATTTGCTTAGTCATTTAATTATAAGGATAATAGTAGAATAACGTAACAAAATTATCTTGATTTCATAAAAAGAACAACTAAATTAAAATAAATATTTTCATAAAGAGCTACTCCGTCCCAATTTAAATTTATATGAGTTAGTTTGATTTGATATTAAATTTAAGAAAGAAAGGAAGATTTTTGAAACTTGTTGTCTAAAATAAGTTATAAATGTTTGTGTGTATAAATCAATTCATTAAGAGTAAAATAGGTATTAAAGTTAAATTATTATTAAATAGAAAAATATGATATTCTCTTTGAAACCAACTAAAAAGAACATTGAGTCATATATAAATTGAGAAATAAGAAAATAATAAATAAAAGGTCACTAACAGTTAGTAAAGAAAAATAATTAAATAAATGTACGGAAATGTGGAAAATATGTGTATATACCAAATATGTTATTAATCTACTACATATGGTTAAGCAACAAAGAGGAAACAATACAAAATAATCCAGTTATAATTTCAATATAAACAAATGGTCATACAAAAATCTCATATATTTTATTTATCGGAAAAGGGTTTTAAATGCCCTTCAACTATCTAAAATAGTGCAAAAATATCCTTCATCTATCTATTGGGTCCTTCCCGTCTATCTATTGGATCAATTTTGCCCTTCTATTTAACAACTAACTATTGACGCCACTTCTTTTATGACATGACATATTCCTATTGGACAATTAATATTGAATTAAACTAATTAATTTTATCCTCAAAATCCAACCCAACCCGCCCCAGCCAAATAACCCGACCCAACTAAGACCCGCTCCAATTCCTTTAACAAAAAAGAAATTCCCATTCATCGATCTTAAATCTGCTCATCTCCTCTCTTTTCTCCACTCCGCCATCTTCTCAATCTAAAGCAAACTGTTGGAGTAACATTCTTGGAGGACGTATTGCAGAAGTAATTTTGCTCCTTTTCAAGTGCAAGAATCCAATTGGCGATAAGCGCCATCACTAAATCAGTTACGACAGCGGACATGTTTTGGACTATTGTTGCTAATGCATCTCCCACCATATTCCGGATAGTTGAAGCATCGCTAGATAGTCTTGCACCTATGATACCACTGTATTTGATAAACTTCAGCATCAAGAAATTTGGCGAGTTAAAGAAAACCGTTAATACATTCACGGACTTTATGAAATTTACCTTGAGTTTGCAGGGTCATCGAACCAACTGATCTCTTGGTATACCAACTTAGTAAATGTCATGGAATGTATACGTTGGATCAGTTTTGCACCAGCAACTCCAAATGCATAATTTTGCAAAGGTGCAACAATCAAGACAACAACATTAGTGCCCAAAAGCGAGAATCCTTTCGAAGATCATGGGGTGGTTCATAAAAGACACTGATAATCGTTGATACCATAAGACTGAATACAGGATAAACCGCACCATATATGGCAGCAGCTATCGTTCCCACGAGCATTATGGGTACCTCAGGCTTATTTAGGTAGGAGGTATGCAAGCGACGTTTAACTTTTGAGTGGAGACTTTTTTGTTACTATCAACAACATACTCACTGCATTCAGCTCCATCATCCCTTCTGATACTCACATGGAAATCAATGACGGCAGTAACACCCAAGTCATATGCAAGGGAATATCTACTACTCGATCCTTTGCTCGCGGACTTCCCACTAGAAATAGAGAATGTTTACCAAAAGGAGAGAGTGAGTTGGCCGAATCCTTTCATAGGATTGATGATTTTGATTTCATAGATAAACATAAATCAGTTGCCAGTCACAGTACCAGAACCTGGCCAAGAAACTAACAGCTGCACTACTTACTGCCCACTTGATTCAGTAGCGAGAAACCAAGAAGGGGAGAAACCGAACAGACGGAGCTTTTCTCGTGGATTTATGTATGCATTCTACCATGGACAGTTCTCTCCTGATATCCCTAATTCTTCCCCCCTCCCTCATGTAGCTGGTAAATCGAACATAGGACAAGCGATTAGATGCAAAGGATACTAGCTCTTCATCTCTGCCTTCGGCTTATTTGGCTGGGGCGGGTTGAATTTTGAGGATAAAATTAATTAGTTTAATTTAATATTAATTGTTCAATAGGAATATGTCATGTCATAAATAAGGTGGGGTAAATAGGTAGCTGTTAAAAAAGGTATTTTTACACCATTTTAAATAGTTCAAGGCATTTTACTCCCTTTTTCGTTATCAATCTTTTACATTAAGACCCATAGTACCAAGAAGAAGAATATTTGAGCTAAAACGTATTAATTCTTCATGCTTAAGTGATTTTTTTTTAACAAATAGTACGTGTCATTTATTTATGGGAAAGAGATTAAAAATACTCCTCAACTTTTATTAATTGACTAACTTTGCCCTTTTTCATATTTTGAGGATAAAAATATCCTTATCATTAGAAAACTTAACAAAAATGCCCTTGTTTTTTTATAGATTTCCATCATGGCAAGGTGAGATAAACTTTTGATTAAATTAAACACATGTCATCTTCTAATTGGATAATGTACAAAATTAATTTAATTATTATTTCTTATTCCTTTTCATTGTAGATTTTTATTTTATTTCTTTCTTATTTACGTCCCTTATACCAGAGGCAACATTTCTTTCTTTATTTCTCCCCAGAAATCTCAATCCACAATTTTGATTTGTGCACTCCTTGTCTTCATCACTTTTCACCTTTTTACTGTCTCAACCTTCAAACCTATTTCGTGAAATCATTTAAATTCAAAAAATACACAATTTTTTCAAATCTCAAATTTCCCACCCCAAATTAGAACATATAGAAACACTCACTTTGATTATTGTAAGCGAAAGACTGAGTTTCATTTTCTACAGAAATATGGAGAGAAGTAAGACACGATGAATTTGGAGATAAAAGTAAGGTTGTTTTGACAATAAATTTGGAGATAAAAGTAGACAAAATAACAAAATTAGTGTTCAATGTTTGGTATAGGTTCAAAGTAACCCCTTTAAACATATTATTGAGCATGTTCGATCTACAGCTTCTTTCTTTTTTGGGGTTGCAAATCAACTTTTTCTTTTCTGAGATGCAAAAAAATTAATTTTTTCACAGACATTACAAGATATGGGTTCATTAAATTGAAGAGGAAAGGAGCAACAATAACTTATTTGTTGCTTATATAGTGAATCTATAACGAGTTTATTTATAGCACTATTGTTGAAAAGAATATATCGTTCTTGAAGCTCATTCATGGCTAACAAGAAAATGAACTATATCTTTGAGTTTTGATTCAATTCACTTCTTGATTTCAAGCAAGCAAGAGAAGGAAAGTAGAGAACCCATATGATTCGCAAAATTCGAAACAGTAGACACTGTGAGAGAGAGGGATGCAGGTGGGTTTTAGTGAATTAAAAGTTATAAATATCGATGAATTTTAAGTTTATTAGGGATTTGGGTATAAAAACTTTGAATACAAAAAGATCAAAAGAACAAAAATGATTTTCTACAAGATTTAGAGAATTTCTAAATTAAAAGATCTGATGGTGAGGTGACATGCTATGTGGCATCCACTTCACTCAAATTTCAGGCCATGTGGACTTTAAAAAGTCATGGTAAGGGTATTTTTGTTAAGTTTTTTAATGGTAAGGGTATTTTTAGCCCCAAAGTATAACAGTAAGGGTATTTTTAGCCTCAAAACATGAAGAAGGGTAAAGTTAGCCAATTAATGAAAGTTGAGGGATATTTTTAACCCCTTTCCCTTTATTTATTGCTTCAGTTTGTCAGTGAATTGACTTTATCAGTTTTTCAATTGGATTTTGTTAGAATTTAAATTTGAAAAAATTACCTAAATAAACAACATAAGTTTCTAAACTTCTAAAAATTCCCCCACTTCTAAAAAATTACTTAAATCCCAACATTTCATCCTTTTTGGTAAAATTGAGATACAAGTTAAAATCTACAACTAAGAAATCAATTTTTTACCCAAAATAACTCATTTCTCCTCTTTGTATGCCTTAATTCAAGCAACAGTTTCTATCCAATCTTCTAACATTAATGGCAACATTAATGCCAAAACTTTGGTCACAATTTTATCCCATAATTTTCTCCTCTTCTTCTTCTTCTTCTTCACATTTTTTAATCAAGGTATTTTTTCTCCTAAATTTATCTTCACTTTTTTCTTATTATGTTCAATGATTTTTTTCAAAAATTAAATTAAACAACATCATATCCCTTTTGCTCACCCAATTGATCGTTTGGAATTTCGTGTTAAAGATGATGATGTTTTTAGTGCTCGAGTTATGGGTAAAGCTACTATTTCGGCAAAGAAAATTATCCATGGTGAGGTTATTTCCGACTGTTTTTTCGTTATCGATACTTCAGGTAAACCTTCTAATCCAATAATATTTTGCTGCGCGAAGCAAAAAATAAATTGAAATCTCCGACAAAGTCATATCTGAAAAATATCTGGAACCTCCGGCATGTTCAGATCTGAAAAAATAATTGGCCGTGATACATATTTATATATGCGTGATACGTTTTTTCAATTTCTTGTATATTTAATTTTTTTTATATGTATCTAATGTTTTGTAAGTATTATTTAAATTAGCTCAACAATAGATACATGTTTACAACCTTATAGATACATTCTCTTATCTTGTATTACTGTTTCACTGTTTATGAAAAGTATTTATCTCGTATTGTTTAACATTTATTGATTTAAGCATATCAATAGATACATGTATTTCAACCAAGATACATATTTGTATTATCTTGTATCTATAATATTATGTTCATACAGTTTTTCTATATATTGTTCTGTGTTATTATAGAGTTATTGCATCTAATGTTATTTTTTTAATTTGATGTTTTTTTTAGGTTCCATTCCGAATGGAATATGTTACCGGGATAGCACAACAAGATAGTGAAAGTTTGTAAGTATTACATTACCTTTTCATTGTTTTCATTATCTTATACAAGTATATATGTATTTTTAGTTCAATTAGTAATCGCTATGTAGGAATTGTGGTGTATTTGCAGTTGTTTATGCCGAGTATCTGAGCGAGGGATTAGGCATTCCCTCATCGGGTATTGATGCTCAATACCATCACATGAGACATGCCACTCTTTTGTGCAAGTATGGCTCTATAAAGGCGAAAAAATGATACTTTAGTGAGAATGACGATCCACCAAGGCCAAGAAGCAGCTTCACACAAAAAGAAAAAGTTTGTACTTTGCATATTGAGTAGTTGTTTACTTGTTGGCTAGTTAACTGTTATATAGTTTGATGATGTTAGTACATGTTGTTATTGTTTTTTTTTAGATGTTTTTCAACATCATGGATTCTTATCACCAATGATTGCCATATGGCTATTCCAGATTATGATATATTATTATCTTATTGTACGTTTTTGTTACACTTTACAAAGTCATCATATTTAACATTTTTTGTTACATTGTATTAGATACATATTTGTAACTATACGTATCAAGTTTATTGAAACATATATAACTTAAGTCCAGTAATGAAAGTAACTAACACAACATTACATTATGCAACATAACGATACATCGTACAACTAAATCTCATATTCAATCATAACATAATTTTCTTTTTCTTAATTTTTTTTCTTTGCAAGACATTTTGTCTCTAAATTGAATAACAACTTCAAGCTGAACGTAATTGTTCATACGCTTCATACTATTCACGAAATATATTTTTCAATAGATACAATTTTTTTACGATTGTATCAATTGTTAATTACGTAACGATAGTCTTGTGCAATATGTAAGCAATTTATCAATGAACGTTTAGATAAATCTTTTTATATCATTTAGTTGCTTTGAATTAAATATTGAATTCACAAATACATAAGAAATTCATTAAGATTCTTAATGTGAACATTTTTTTATTTTTCATTAGATACATTCTTTTATTTTTATATGTATCTAATGTTTTGTAATTATAATTCAAATTAACACAACAATAGATACATGTTACAAGTTTATAGATACATTTTCTCTTATTTTGAATTACTGCCTCACTGTTTATGAATTATATGTATCTCGTATTGTTTAACATTTATTGATTTAAGCATATCAATAGATACATGTATTTCAATCAAGATACAGATTTGTATTATCTTGTATCTACAATATTGTGTTCATACAGTTTTTCTATAAATTGATCTGTGTTATATTTTTGGCTTAAACATGAAAATAGCTTTGTATTTTTGGCTAAATTCAATCAACAAGAGATACATATTTTTGTTTATCAAAACGTTTGGCTTTAAAATTGAAACAATGATGAATTACACAATTTGACAGACTATAATCCAATAAACTAAAAACGAGTAATTTGACAACTTAAAACTAGTAATTTGACCCACAAACTTAAAACATAAAATTCTAAGAAAAGGAACTTAAAATTCAGATTATAAGCGAGTTGACAAACAAATCATGAGTACATCTCTTGATTATAATCTGACTTTTTAATCTGTATTCATGAAGGATGAATTGCTTACATTGTGACGTCCGACAGTGAAACAACTAGTGAGGAAAAATCTTCATCGGCTTTTCTTGAGATAGCGATTGAGATCGACATTGGTACATCTCCGACTACAACCATCAATCTTGTATTCTTCGTGCTTGATATCAGACAACCAAACACCGAAATGTAATAATAAGACGCGATATTCATTATTACGAATCGACGGGAAAAAAAAAAGAACAATAAATAACAGAGAAGAAGGGATAACGAATTGAGATCGACACTGGTACATCTTTGACTACAACCATCAATCTTGTATTCTTCGTGCTTGACATCAGATAGTCAAACACCGGAATGTACTAATAAGACACGATATTCATTATTACGAATCGTCGAAAAAAAAGAACAACAACAAATAGAGAAGAAGGAATAACGAATTCTTTTTCAAGAATAATGAATTTCCTTTCTTTTGAATGAACCCATTAAAACTATTTATTCATTTCAAATAACCAAACAAAATTAACAAATCAGAAAAAAAATGGACGTCTGAAACTTTTGAAGAAGCCATGAAATTTTTTTAGTATTTTCAAACAGATTATGAATGTAGTTTTGAATTAGAAGGTGGAATAACAAGATAATTGTCATAAATCGTGGGATTTGATTTTGTTTTAAGCATAATTAGTTAGATTAATTACACTTTTAATGCTAATTTATCTGTTACATCCCTTAAAAAGTGCAAGTTAGTTTATTTCAAGCATGTATCCCTTATATATATCTAAATTAATTAACATGTATCATCAATGGCCAAATATTAAAATTTTACGAGATTTTTAAGAAAATTGGGACTTTTCGTAATTCCTAGTAAACATGTCGTTATATATGTAATTTTTACTTTAAATTTCTAGTGGGGTAAAGGTTTAAGTTTGACACTTCATAGTTTATTCCACGCTTAGTAATGAAGACTCGATATCTAGTACTCCAACCCTCCGGTTTGTATAACACATTTTTCTGTTTAGCTCGTATAAAAAAATATTTTACACTATTATATTTGAAAAAAATTAAATCTACATTTTCTATTTTACTCTTAATAAAAGGTTTCTATAACCGTACAAATATTTGATATTTAACAGTACAAATTTGAAATCACACAAGTGCAACTGCATGTTTAAACTCAATATCAATCCAAAAAAAAAAAAAAAGAGGAGAGGGGAAGGAAAAATGGGCAAAGGACCTCACTAACATGTGAAAGTTTAGTAGTCAATCAATTGAACTAATAAAATTTTCCCAACGACACGCCTCTTTACTGTTGTCAGTAACAGTACTTTATTTTTTAAAAAAATATATATATTATGGGAATCTAGATACCCTTTTCACAAGGTCTAACCTTTTTACGCACTACAAACAAAACTGATTCATTTCCAAGATAAATAAAAAACCTAGGTATGGTTTCTATAGACATGTATCCTTGAAATTGCTAAAGAAAGGAATTGCCTCTTTATTGGGAAATGCTAAATCCAGAGGTAGGGTGTTGCAGCTGATGAATAAGCTAAACAACTTACCACTTTGGATTTTGTATCAAATATATCAAATTCCTTTCCACCTACAAATATGGCAGGTTATTTCATTTTTGTATTCTACATTTCCCCTTACCCCTAGCTCTATTTTCCAGAAGAATAGGAGAAAGACATAAGCCATAAACAAAAGGACCATAATAATATGCTCAGCATAACATCCTGGAAAGAGCTTATAATTTCATTGCTTTTTTGCACGTTGTTTTCTCATTCTTTTGTCAGCAGTTTCACCATTACTAACAATTGCCCGTATACAATATGGCCTGGAACATTGTCTGGTTCCTCATCTCCTCAACTTTCCACGACAGGCTTTCAATTGAATGCTGGCCAAAGTGTCAGGATTCCAAGTGTTGCAGGATGGTCAGGTCGTATTTGGGCAAGAACTGGCTGCACTTTTGATGCGTCTGGTGTTGGCTCTTGTCAAACAGGTGACTGTGGTGGTAGGCTTGAATGTGATGGCCTTGGTGCCACACCACCTGCCTCTCTCTTCGAGATAACTCTAGGGACGGGAGACACCAAAGATTTCTACGATGTCAGCATCGTTGATGGTTATAATCTGCCAATCGTTGCAACACCACAGGGAGTCCATGGTGGATGCAATGCCACTGGTTGTGTTTCCAATATTAACATGGGTAAGCCCCCTATGTAGTTGTTTCCTTCCACCAAGCAAAAGCACTGATACGTATGCCACTATGCTGAGGCAAATGAGAATAAATCACCAAGCTTCTTTGTCTCCACTAGAATTTGAACCCTTAATTTTCCATGATTTTTATCCAGCTCATTGACTTCAACTGTTCAAACTTATTGTGTAGGGCTAAACATGATTTACAACCCAACCTTACACACAATTCTCACTTTGAAACTACAAAATAAAACATCAAGAAATAATAGTACACTAGAACTCCGTATCCACAATAATCGATCATGACCTTACGGTTTTCCTTATTGTAAGGGGATGATCCAGCTCATTGACTGCCCGGCCATAGTACCATAACATCGGATGCAAATAAGCTTAGAAGCATGAAACAGATAACTAACTGATATTTTTCCAAAAATCTACAGGTTGTCCGAAAGAACTTCAAGTAGTGGGGGGAGATGGAGGAGGAAATGTAGTAGCATGCAAGAGTGCATGTGAGGCCTTTGGTTTAGACCAATATTGCTGTGCTGGAGAGTTTGCCAATCCAACAACATGTCGTCCATCATTCTATTCCAGCATCTTTAAAAGAGCTTGTCCAAGGGCTTATAGCTATGCATATGATGATGGCACCAGCACCTTTACGTGCAAGGCTTCCGACTACACAGTCATCTTCTGCCCCATGAATGGGTAATGTGTATAAAGCATATCTCATTATCCAAACACTAGATCTTATGTTTTCAATTTTCCCCTAAACTACCACTATTGGAATGTGAAACAGGATGAAGAGACCCAACAGTGGAGAAACAACTCTACCTATTGAAGAAAGTATAATGGAGAAGTTCCCAGGGATGGTCTCATCGTCAAACATTCTCCTTCCCTTCCCCGTGCTGATTACACTGCTATTTCAGTTTGTATCTCTATAGATAAGTTAAAACAGCATAAATCAGGCGTACAACAAGAGAACTGAGCAGAATTTGACTGGACATATGACAAAGTTAAGGAATGTTATCTCGAGAAATAGATGGGCATTCCTGAGGAAACTTATCGCAAAACCAATACAAATGGCAACTTATTTACAATATCTGACAGTATCTTGTACTACAACATTGTGCCTCTTTATTTGATTTATTTAGTATCATATTCTGCACACTAACAAAAGTATAGAAAATCAGATGATTCGTTGAATCAAAACCAACAAAGCTCTAAATTCACCTGCAACAGGACAAATACAAAGGAAAAGTAAATCACATTCAGAGATTGAAGCTCCCCAGAGGATAGAACTTTTATGGTAATACAACAACAACAACATACACAGTGATGGTAATATGGAGGATCATCATGCGAAAATCTTTCAAATAATGCATATTGTGTGGCCCCTACCAATTATCTAGTTTCCTAAGACACTTTCATTAGCTTTAAAAATATTATGACCAGTATAAGTAGACAGACACAGAAGAGAAAAGAACGAAAAATGGGAAAAGAAAACAATGAGAATACATAACGATTGAAATGTACAGTCATATCTTATTTTTTGCTCTTGCTTTTCTTCTGCGCTTGAGGTTTCTTTTGTACTTTCTTTGGTGTCTTCGCTCCCTTCTTGCCCTTCTTTTGTTCCATAGCCTGCACAGCGAGCTTGAACCTCAATTTATGATCTAGAAAGTGAACCAACTGCAAGTGGTAAAGAAAAAGAACAGAGCCTACCGATGCTTTCTTAGCTTTTGCTTTGACATTCCCATTGGTCTGATTATCAACATTCTCATTCTGGTTGCCTTGGGAAGCTTGTCGTGGCAAATTATCAGCCTCCTCATCCGAATCAAAAGTGAAACCATCAAGAGTCCCTATATATATCAGAAGGACTGATTCAAATGTATTCAATTCATATTGGACTGTAAATGGCTTTATTTCCAAAGTGAAACACTAGGAAGACAGTTGAAATCTACTTGCTAAAAAAATAGATATATATTAGATAGAACCACTACCTTCAACCATGGTTTCAGCATCATAAAGATTTGAATGTGACTTCAGCTGTATAAAGTCATTCATGATGGCCTCCACCTGATCAGAGAGCACATAATCATCAGTTAACAGCACAAATCAATCTTAATTCTAAAAATTTGTAGAAACACTTCGATAAATTGGAAAGTAAAATGAGAGACAGACAGTAAACCGGTGTCAGAATACAGATCTAAATCTAAACATCATCTCTTCAATTTCTTCACTATGGATAGAAACGGCAGATTAATCAATTAACAAGACAGAAACAAACCTTTGCTTCTGATGGTCCAAAGCTTACCTAGAAAAAGGAAAATTTATGTTAGATCTACATATGAGAAGGTGGATGGGTGGGTGAGCAGGAGGGGAATAGGTAAAGGCAGCAAATCATTGCTTGAGACAAGAGTGTCATACCACACAAAACGTCCTGGAAGGCAATATTGTCGTTTTATATATGGTTCCTGAGATATCAAAGAACTAAAGCGTTAATACAGAACTTCATATTAACCATAGTAAATAAGATTGCAAGAATTTTTTTGTAAATTGCTAGTCTCAATTCTCAAACCTAAAGCAGAATATGTGCTTATTTTATGTGCTGTAACATTGGGCTACGGGAATATGATAGAATATTGTTTCAAGTGAACAAATTCTTGTCACACCAGAATGATAATGATGAGCTATTTCATTGTTTAAACATATTAAAAAGCAACCATGACCAGGACTTGTAAGAATTTGGTAAACAAATATTTCAGGAACATGTGTGTACCTTTCAAATCGAGAAGCATTTCATGGTTTCCTGATGGAGCATCTGAAACAATTATCCTCCCAACAGCACCCACATCACCACTCAGATCTATGGAATCACCTTCACACTCCACCAGTGCCTATATCAAAGTGATGCAAAGCTTGACAAAGTTTAGCAGAAAATAACAGAACGGATTGGGGAAAAAGGAAACAAAAACAAATACAAGTACAAATGGCCTTATGGACGAGAATCCGGATTGGTCGGGGTTCCAAAAGCGATTGTCGGACAACAGTTGAGAAACAAAAAAAAGACATCTAATTTGATCAAAAATCCATAAAAGTGCCAACTTGTTAATGCCTAAACATGACCTTTTTATTTATTTGGGAACTGGATGACCTTTTTATTTATTTTGGAACTGGATGACCTTTTTATTTATTTTTGACAACAGTCTTGCTAATCGGGGCACACCTCAACTATTACCAGCACAAATAAGGTAACTCTGCCCGCCAAAAGCTTAGGCAGATGAGAGAATTCAACTAGTGTCACCTACACAACTTTGTTTTGGAAAAACATAGTAGGGTGAATTTTAGATGCTAAACTCGCATAAGCCAACATATCCTCTTTCTCTGACTTTTAGAAAGATACTTCTCAGTTTTGGGGGGGGGAGAAAGGAAAGGCGGTGCAAACTAGGAATCTCTGAACTAATTGGCTAATTGGAGAAGGAAATTTGCTGGAAGGAAAAGAATAGAGCGGTTATCAATAAAAGGAAAAGAACAAAGCGACAGACAGACAAACCATAGTAATCACCTCTATACCAAAGAGTCACAACACTTTGTTTACTTTACCTTTGTCCTTTGTACTTTCTCGGGAAGCACCAAAGGCAGCCTTGAAGATGACAACTATACACAATAATCATAAAAGTGAATCAGTGAACAGTCAACATATCCAAAGATCCATCATAGATTACTAAAGTTCCTCACATTTTGTCCACTTTGTTTTTCTGGAATATTTTCCTCCACAGCATCCAGGTCTTCTTTCTCTATACCAATTTCAAAACAACAATTACAAAGAACAACAATAGAATGTCTGGAAAATCAACATCAACAACTCTACAAGACATAGAGCGCTAGACCATAATTTAAGGTTAAAAGGACACTTGCATCAAATGTTTTGAGATCCATTCATCTCTAATATATTAATAGCCTGTTTGAAAGCCTTTGGGAGGCCGAAAGTGCTTATTTTTAAAAAGTTAGGTGTTAAACCAAGCTTTTAGGAGAAAATAATTGTTTCTGGGAGTAGCAGAAACTATTTTTCAGAAGCCAAAAACAGTAGCTTTTCTCCAAAAGTGCTTTTCTAAGAAGCACTTTTGAGAAAATACACTTAGGAGCACTTACGAAAGCTTGGACAAACACTAACTACTGCTCAAGAATGTTTTTTCAAATTAATTAGCCAACACGAACTGCCTCTCTTTTTTTTTTTTTGGATAATAACACAAACTGCCTCTTACCAAAAGTAGTTTTGCGAAGAGCACTTTTCAAAATTATCTGATTTTAGAAGCTCGGCCAACCAGGCTATAAGTTACATGGTTAGGATTCAGATGCTAGAACCAGCCGGCTTACCTTCATTCACCTGATTCTCTAGTTTTACCTTCTTTTCCTGTTCCCCTTTCTTCGCTTTTTTCTTAGGAGATTTTTTCTTGGACAGTTCATCATTTTCTTCTTGTTTAATAGCCTTAGCATCGTGCATAAGCAAATCTTTTTCAAGGACTTCCTCTGCTTTTATTGAACTCCCGTCATGAGAAGACTCAGAATCCGATGACAACGTACAGACTGGATGACCAGGTTCCTGCGAGAACCAAAGGTATGATTGAGATAGAACAAAGATCATTACGGTCGACAGCTTCTGCATATTAGTTATCAAATAAAGTGTGTGGGAGATCCAAAGACTCTGAGGACTAAGCCTAATGTCCATGAACTTGGGCAACTGATTAAAGGAGGAAACGAGATGCCTACAGGCTACAGCATATTGTGATAATTTTCATAAGGATGGCCAAAGTAAATAACTACTTGTACCAATTGCCAAAACTAATGATAACAAGTGGGAGTACCTTTAGTGACACCTAGAATGAGAAAATTGTTCATGTGACTTTAAAAGGTTATATTGAGTAAGGATAGAAATATGTCAGAAGGTTTTAATCTGCAGGATTCTGGACGAGTTAATCAAAGTAAGAAAAATCAATTGCCCAAGAACAGGATTCTGGTAGAGTATCTATTTCAAACATTATAAACTTCCATCTAAAACAACTGCATCATTCTAGCATACTAAGAGGTGTGAAATATCTCGGCTATTTAGAACAGTATTTCCAGCCAAATTAAACTGCCAGTTAGTGGACATCTTTTGCTTCATAAGGAGAGAATACTATGAAGAAACTGAAAACAATAAGTTAGAAGTGCATTTTCAGGCTATTTGCTGTCAATTTCCACAGTGAATGCTTACAAGAAAATATTTAGGAGAATAACTGTCCTATCAAAAAACTATCATAGTACAGATTTGTCTAGGCTCTTTTAATCATTTACTCTTCATTTACTATAAATATGACTAATAGTTGACTGATTGTCTATGGAAGTCACTATTTTCTTGTGCCTGATTGTCGCGAATCCTCTTTCAAGAAGGGTGTCTTCAGGAACGCGGACACACGTGGTGCATGGTTGTCATCTACTCATGCCATAAGTATGATCTATCGATGGAGCAATCATTGACGGCACCATCTCCAAAATATGACTGGTATAGAGCTAACTAGAGATAGGGACACAAATATATATAAAAGCAAAGATCAAGGATCTCATTTAAGCTGCATATGAGCAAAAACACTGCATCAACCTGGTATCGTACAAGTCGAAGGATACCGTGGCTTCATTACTATTCTTTGAGTATGTAAGTATTTAACCCACTCTCTATATATTCTCTGTCAATGATAAAAGCTGAACTTCCATGACTGATGTTAGTTCAGTAAAACAAAAAATAAAGACAGATAATAGGAAGCTACTTACTTTATCTGTAAAAGGCTTCTCCGACGCTCTTCTCTTGGCGGAACCCTTGTCGGTGCTTCTTCCTGTGTCATTGGGAAAAGGAAGATCTTTACTGTTCCCTTCTAATTTTGCACTTTCAAGCTAATGTTGATTCAGTCGGTAGAATGAATTAGTTGTATACCTTCTTTTTCACTCTGATTTTCCTTCTTTCTCTTCCTAGTAGGTGTGCGATCTACTTTTTTAATTGGAGAATTTACTTCACACATCTTTGTTAGCTGAGATTCATGCCCATCCTCACTGCTTTTGGCCTCTGAAAGTGATGTTTTATCCTTCTGAAACAGCTTACTCAGATTGATGCCATCCTCATCATCACTTAGATGTTTATTATCCAAGGGAGATTCAGAATCGGATGACAAGGTTATCGCTGCAGGTGCCTGCATAATTTAATATCAGAATATCTTGACCATTATAGAAGGTTGGACATGGATTAGGGTAAAAAGCTAGTAGGTAGCGGTGCGTTGTCGTGTTATATGTCAATACTAGAAGTTATAGTGTTGCTCCACTAGTTTCTAGTCCTTCAATTTCTATTATTATTTGTTGTTTCTTGTACTTTGACCCTCATATTATTTTGTTGTAGTTACTGCCCTGTTATCATCTGTTGTTTTTGTTACTAACTACTATTTGTTGTACTTTTGTTACTGGTTACTTCTTACTCTGAATTGCTTGGGACTATTTTTCCCTTGAGCCGAGGGTCTATTAAACAGTCTCTCTACCTCTAAGGTGGGGTAAAGTCTGGGAACACTCTACCTTTCCCAGAACCCACTTTGTGGAATTATACGGGATATGACGTTAGTCTGATAACAACAATGTATAACTGCTTGGGCATTTGAGTCCAGTTGTTGTTGTTGTTGTTGTTGTATTGTCTTGGTCATTAACAGGAACATGGAACAACAACAGAACAAATAATAACCAAACAATGCCCGTGCTTTCAACTAAAGTCATGAAGAACGAATTAATATCAAAAAAGCAGAAGTTATACTCAAATGATGACCTTAAACTATCAACCTGGACAGGAATTAACATCAATCCTAAGAACCAGAAGGGTATGCAATTACGTTATCGTAAGTGGTTATACATATGGAATTATTCAGCCTAATCAGTTTGTCCATTTAGATTTATCTAGGTGACTAATACAAAGGGTAAGGTTCAAAAGAATTTACAAAAAAGGGATTATTTTTTCTTAGTATTTCTCCCATCCCCACCTAAGGCTTTCGGCTTGACCACTATACCACACAACAACATACCTAGTGAAATCTCAAAAGTGGGGTCTGAGGAGGGTAGAGTGTATTCAGACCTTACCACTACCTCGTAGAGGTTGTTTCCAAAAGACCCTCAGCTCAAGTATAGCAAATCATAGCAGGTATGAAAAGGAAAATGTCAATGAAGAAAACATATCACCTAATAAGAAATCAGTAACAACAACAAAATAGTGCCATAACCGAAACACAAGAAACAATAGATGGAGATACAAATCAAAAGCAAGACGATATAAGAATAAGGCTAGCAATACGACAGCCACAGCCAAGCCTAAATCCGTCGAAAAGCAAGACAATCACCCCACTCCTCGTCCTACTAACCTTCTACCTTAATACACGACCTCCACACCCTCCTATGTAAGCTCATGTCGTTCGTAAGCTGAAGCTGCACCGTATCATATCTAACCACCTCTCCCCGAAACTATATACAGTCTAAAATAAGATTTTTAAGTTTTGTGCATTGTCAGTGTACAAAATATTCTACACTACCAGGTAAACTTGACCTGCTATTGCAGTTATCCAATTATTTACCTAAAAATTGAAAAAGAAAACACTGATTAACCTGCAATAGCAAGTCAAAATTTACCTGATAGATATTTTGTACACGGAAAGTGCACAAAACTTAAATTCTTAAAATAATTGCCCCAAATTAGCATACCCTGACACAAATGTGCGCTCTAAAACTACGTGCATGTCCACAAATTTAAAGTTGAAAATCAGTTAAAATTGAATGACACGGCTAATTAAAGAGAGATTGGAAGTGCATATTGATTACCTGAAAAGCGCGGAGCCAATCTGGAGAATCTTCTCTATCACTCATTTTGGTGACAATAATAATAATAATTTCAGTCGATGCTAAAACCCTTGCCTCCCATAAAAATAAAAATAAAATATTATAGACGAAGAAGAGTTGGGAGAGACAAAGTTAAAGTGAAAATATATCGTTAAAGGCCGAATACTGCAAAATTATCCCTCCAATTTCTGATACACAGGGCAGGCAGGCTTGTGAGAATGTGACTGGTGTTTTTCAGGGTTGTGCTGTACTCTTTCTAATTTTATTTAGTAATAAAATTTGTAGTATTCCATTTTTTGGACATAAGAGATTTAAAAATAATATTATTGAAATTATATTTCTTGTATGCAATTTGTAAAACATTATGTGCAACCATTTCCTCATTTTGAGCTTTGACTATTATGATGCAAAATAAATATTATAAAGTAATATAATACTCCCCATCATTTAAATTTATATTTTCCAAATGGAGGTCTTAAAGCTCATGGCCAAAGCCTAGTAAACGTATTTTGGAATGTTTTAAAAAGCTTAATGTTTTACTCAATTTTTATGTCAAATTAAATAAGTTCGTATAAATTAAAATAAAAAATTTCCTACCTTGTGTTTGGACATGTGATATTAATTATAGAGTTAAAATTTTAAATTTTTACTTCAAATTAGTGTTTGTGCGTGCGTTTGGAATCATGTTGAATTTCAAAATATTTCAGGAATTTTTGAATGTAAAACTTCAACACAAGTTTATTTTTTGTAAAGCAAACTCATCGTTTAAGATTTTGTAAAAAGAAAACGGATTCATGTTCGGTGTGAAGAGATTATTTGAAAGAATTATGTTAAAGATTTATCAATGCGGTACTTTAGGATATTTTTAATATTTTGTTTTATGAACTGTGATTTGTTCATTTGGTATGATTATATAAGAACTGAAGAAATTTTGGATAGGTAGTTCATAGTGCTGCTCTGTGGGTGTCTTGTTTCTTCTATTATCTAGTGGTGTGTTATCTTATTTTTGTTGTTTGCTTTTATATTTTTTAATTGGTATACTATTATTTATCACGAACCAAAGGTCTATCAGAAACAGTCTCTCTACTTTATATAAAGTAATGGTAAGGACTTGTACATTTTACCTTTTTCAGATCCCACTTTGTGGAAATACATTGTATATGTTATTGTTATTATGAAAAGAATATAACTGTTTATTCAGGAATTGGTATAGTTGAATTTGTATACGAGATCAAGAGCATGCATGTTAAATCCAGCTTTGTTTAAGATTTGTTAACCAAGAAAAATTGATTATCTATGTAACGGAAGACTGAATGTGAACATAAGAAAAGTAAAGCAATGATCAAGAATGAATACGTGAAATGCAATTGTTGATAGCGTTCCTTGATAGCTAGGATCTCCTCAACGAAAGCTAGTCATAAGCAAGAAATCAACGAAAAAATTAATGCGTATAAAACTAATAAAAAGTGCAGTGTGCTCCTCAAAATCGGAAAATAAAGAGAGATTATTATTTATAGAGTGTGGTTTGTAGCTAATATAACGAGTTTTTTATTGAATTTCTTAGGGGCCGTTTGGTTACTGGTTAGAGTTGTGCAAATTTAGTTATGTAGAAATTAGTTATGCAGGTATTAGTTCTGTATATATTAATTATGTGAGTATATATTAATCATGTAGATATTATTTACGTAGAAATTAATATTTATCACACTCATATAGAAAAGTATAATTTTTAATATTGCAAATTACAAATTCAATAATTTAATTATATTAATAAGTAAAAATTACAAAATAAAAAGAAACACCGAATTTCGTCGGGAAAAAAATACAAAATACAAACTGCGTCGGTGAATCAAAATACAAAGTAGGAGTACAAATTAAGGGAAATCTTGTGCCAGTGAATTGTTTAACCAGTTCACTGGATTGAGGTTGATGCAGTAAAAAAAAAAATCATGTGGGACAGCGGGAACAAATACAAAATACAATAATTAATTAAATAAATAATATTTTAAAAGTAAATTGATAGGAATAAATGTGTGATTTTATTATTTAATGCATGTCTAATTAATATTCGCATAACTTATTTTACCTTCTATTCCGCATAGAATTATGCATAGATTCCCTCAAAAGTTTTGTAAATATTAATTACGTAGGATTATAAAAATACAACCAAATATCGTATAAAAGTAATACTACATGAAAACTTTTACACAACATTTGAAAACCTAACAATCAAAAATAATACATGAATAACCTTTATCCCCATGCCCACGAAATAATGTATAAAATTAATACACGAATAACTTGATTATTCATGTATTAGCTTTGGTCTCATTGCATAACCAAATGATTCCTCACAGTACTATAGTCAATGCTATAGCGTCAGGTGTTCTATCCGTTGCAGGTGTCGGTCAATACTTTATACATAAAATGATAAATTACATGTCCACGTACCTGACATATCTTGACACCTTTGTCCCATGTCCTTTTCTTCCACATCATCTGTGCCCTTTGAATAGAGGCGTTGCCACCGAATGACGTCCCCCTTGAGATGAATTTAAGCATATTTTCCTTTGATGGCGCAATGCTTACTGTTGACCATGGAGCATTCGTTCAAGAGAGGTCATCTTGCTCCATTCTGCAGCCCTCGAGGGACCTTATCTAATATATAACTAAAGAACTTCATATTAATTCGACTTCATAGTATGATTTTAAATTATAATTTAATATCATATAATCAAATATGCACTTAATATATCAAAAATAAATAATGTAATTTTCTCTTTATATTCGAGAATCAACGCAAAATGGAAGGGATTTCAAACCTCATGACCAAAACTAAGAAGTTGTTTGATACGTGCTTCACGTATTGGATTTGGAGTGTTGAAAAAAGAAAGTAGTACTGGACCGAAAATGCAAAATTGTATTGGGGAAAAAAGGAAAAAAAGAAACAAATTCATGGGGTGAAATGACAGAGAAAAGTACTATCATTATGCTAAGATAAAGGGTTTAAGGGAGAAAATGGGAATATAAAATTTTCTCAAAACAATCTTTCACTCTTCCTTCAAAATACTTCACTCTCCCCCCCAATTTATAAATTGAATAAAAAAAAAATAAGCAAAGTAAATATTTAACAACCATGGAGCAATTGTGTCAGTAAAGCTTTGTGAATTTCTTCTGAGGTAGGTTAAGTAATTTCGTCGGTTTTATATGAGAATTTTTTTAGGTTTCAGTCATTTCTATCTAAACATGTTTTGAACTTTGTGGAGGTGAACATGGATCGATTTTGTTTGTCTGGAAATTATTTATGTTAAGAACAACTTTGATATTCGTGTGAATTCAGTTATCGAAAGTAACAAAAATTGGTATTATTAATCAATAAGAGGTTTATCTCCTTATGTCTACTTCAACAAGTTCAAATACAGAGAAATTTGTTAATGGTAAATTGTTACGGAAGTCTCTTAGGGGCGACACCTTTGGAGAAGCATTAAAAAGGTATGTTTCTGTCTTTTATGTACTGGTTTGAGTGTAAGAAGCATGGAATTGGACTTGAACTTCAATTCAGGCACTGACACTTCCTTAAAGCTCTGAGAAGTGGAATTTTTTTTTTATTTAGAGGTGAGCTTACGGTTACATGATTTTCCGTGCTTCCTGATTCTTATCTGCAGTTTGGTTGATCTCCGTTTATCAATGGACACGAATAAGTTTTTCTAACACTATTATATTCAAATTCTGGGATTAGAATTGAAAAAAGAGCTTTTGGCAACTGTCAGTACTAATATGTGGTGATGAGGTATACCGTTGTGGATTTACAAATCTTGTAAAGTTGTGAAGTGAATTTAAAAGTTTTCATATGCTTGCCTTTTGAAAGAAAAAAAAAAGAGGAAGCATTATGGCTAGTGTGGTGGTGGTGGATGCACTTATCACTATGTCATACTCTTCGTGTTAACGAGTAAATGATCATTGCATATAAGCCTTCAGGTTTTGTAATCGTTGCTGTTAAAATTTGATTCAATAAGTGTGGCTTTAGAAGTTATCATCATTCCCGTGCGTATGGCATGTTGAATTCTATGTTTGTATGTGAATATCAATCTTCTGACCCCTCTCTCTCTCTCTCTAATGTGTAGAAAAACCTCCTGGGGTTTACGAATCGTTGTCTCTGTTTGAATTGGAGGCTCCAAAGATCAATGGAAAGTGTGCTAATAGAGTGTGTGCAAAACAGCCTGGTGCACTTTATGCACCACAACGCCATTTTCATGTGTGAACGCCTCTGTGCCGAGTTCCCCTCTGAGGTATCTCCACACTTTTTCACTACCCACTATTAATCAAGAATAGGGGATAACATCTATTAAATTGCTGGAATAACCAGTTAAATTGAAGCCAGAAACTCAAGTCAAGTAGGTTTAAGGAAATTCAAAAAAATTGGAGGATATGGAGAAATGATGTTACCTAAGGGGTGGGATTTTCTCTCTCTCCTGTTTATCTTGTTTTTTACTTCACTAGTCTTTGTAAACATATGTATTTCTCATTTTGTAGTTCTTGGAAATGCTGTGATTAGGTTTCAGTTTTTGGGATATCTTCTCTTTTTAAGTGTTCGGCGAGAAGGGTTTAACACAGATTTGTAGCATAGTAGAGTAAGATTTAACAGGTCCTCTTGAATAAAATCAAGACAAACCTTCTTTATTTTTCTTAATATTCTTGATTAAAAAAGGACTTACCAATATGTGGTACTTGCTTTTTGTCAGTCTTCTTGCAAGTCTTTTTATTTTATTGTGGATGACACCAGATTCAAATTTTCTTTTTTGAATGGCATCAAGCAATTAGCTCCTTGAATGTTTACTTAGGATGAGAATATTGTGTTTATAATTGCTGAGGTAACTATGGGCAATATGCTTACCACTCTTTGTTAAATAGCAAAAATATTTGTGGTTTTTAGTGTTTCAATCATAATGAAAACGCTGTTTTTTGTCTTAAGAGGTGTTTTAATAAAATAGTGGGACGTTTTTCAAGTAGGTTGCTGGTTTCTAACTAAACTAGTATTGTTCTAGTTCCAAGTCCTTAAAATGTTTACCCCATTGGATGATTTTAATTACTGCTGGTCCTTAAATAAGTGCATTGTTGACATTTGGAACATCTTTCTGTTGAAATCTATTAAGCTAGTGTATCTATGTCGATTGCAGACAAATATGCAACTTTTAGCTGGATGCTACCTGCAGAACCAACAGGCGTATGCTGCATATCATGTTCTGAAGGGTATGTGTGATATTTTCTTTTCACATATTCAATGAATATGACTATATTTTTTTGCTGCAATGTCTTCTTTTTGCTCCCTAAATTGTTATTCGAGTATTATTGTTGGATTTCTGATATCATTGTCCTTGATATTATGCTCATAATCACCCCATTTAAAACTATTATATGAAGGGACAAGTATGGCTCAATCCCGCTACTTGTTTGCCCTATCATGCTTTCAGATGGGTCTTCTCACAGAAGCTGAGACGGCACTTTGCCCACCTAATGAGCCAGCTGTAGAGGTAGAGTTGTATAAACCATTGTTCCAAATATCTACTCACTTTGTGGATTTTATAGTATTGTTGTCTCGAGTTATTTTATTTATGTAAGCCATTGACATGCTTCTTTAATTTATAGATTAGTGGTGGTTGTGCAGGTTCCAAATGGTGCAGCTGGGCACTACCTTCTTGGTCTTATTTACAGGTTTATCTTCTGATATAGTTTCTATTTAAGAGGAGGATTACCATCTACCCTTGCTTATTCATTTTGAAACTGATTTGATCTATCTGAATGATATGAAGCTAATACTTCGCTGTGACAATGAATTGTGGTTGTGTTCTAGTTTATGTCATCATGTTTAGTTAGCATGAAAGACACTTCATGCTGATATAACTCATTATCCTGTATTTGCTATTTTATATGATGGAGAAGAATGTATAAGTATTGAAGCTATCATCAGTATCAGTTCTCAAAAAAAAAGGCATCGAACCATCATCTTTTCCTTTTACTGTAAAGAATGGTATAGACACTGCATCATAAAATGTTTGAACTATGCCAAATTTATTAACTTCAAAAAAAGAAGATTTCATTGTTTGGGACTTGGTCGTTGTACTTGAGAAAAATGTTTGAACTATGCCAAAAGTTTTTGTGTGTGTTATGTTTTTGATATATGTTGAGTTATACCTTAAGGTTGTTGAATATATTTTTCTGTTTCTTTTTTGCCTTAACCTTTCAATAATCAACCATTATTGGAGCTTAAGAAGAGATGCAATAGTGATGATCTTCTATTGTAAATAGCCTGGACTGCACTCCTTTAAGTTGGTACTCATTGAACTGAGTAATTATTTCAGGTATACAGATAGAAGAAAGATTTCCATCCAACATTTCAATCAGGCACTGTTATTGGATCCATTGCTATGGGCTGCATATGAGGAGTTGTGTATACTAGGTTTGTGCAAGAATAGCTTGAGCAAACATTTAAGATCAATATTTTGCTATGTTTTGATATTTGTTATCACGACAACACTAATAATCAATTCTTCCGCCAAAACAAAAGTAATACAATGCTTTACATGTGGTGGTGCACGTTATGGTTCTATTGACTTGTGGACCAGATATATGGTATTTTAGATGATTGGACCAATCAGCCCCCTAGCTTTGAAACCGGAAAGTAGAATTACAGAAAACAAACTTTAATAATCAATTTTATCAACTCCGTGACTACCTGTAGACCTTTCTTTCAATTTATTAAGTTAGAATTTCTTAAACAGTTTGTGGCTGAACAGATTCAAGAGTCACTGGATTAGCTGAATTTAAGTAGCTTTTAAACATCAAAGCACTTGTATTGGAGCTGAATTTATGGATAAGCACATACGTGTTAGGATAGAAGTGTTGAAACTGAAAATAAGGTGTTGATAAAGCGCTTTGTTCTGTTAAAATGTTTGAAACATCCGTAGAGTTATTAACACTAAAAGGATTTCTAGTTACAATCGTCATCTAGTGCTAAAATGCACTTTTAAGTGTCGGAGTTGATTTTATGAATAAGAACATACGTGTAGATTGAAAATACAATGTTGATAAACACTTGTTTCTGTCAAAATGTTTGAAATATACTTAAAGCTATTAACACTAGAATTAGTTTGTAGTTACCACTTTTTCATATTGAATTAATTCATTTGCAAATTAATTTGAGTCACAATTTGCTTTAAGTTATAAACTGATTAAATAAGATTACTTTTGGTATACTTCGTGTATACGAGAAAGCTTTTGCCCTTTTCTAATGAAAGTTATTACTTTATAACAGCAACAACATACCCAGTGTATTCCTACAAAGTGGAGTCTGGGGAGGGTAAAGTATACGCAGGCCATACCACTACCTCAGATGAAGTAGAGAGGCTATTTTCAGTAGACCCTCGGCTCAAGACAAATAACAGTATAACAAACAAAAAAATATAAAAATACACAACAGTATAGGATAACACACCACTAGATAATAAAAGAAACAAGACACCCACATAGTAATACTATAAACTATCTATCCAAAATCACAAACATTACCAAAACACCACGAACAAGAAACTACAAGACACACACATAACACTACGACTAGATGCACAACTACAAACAAAGCACTCGTTCCTACTAGGAAGGACACACTCCTACCCACTAATCCTCTACCCTAATCTGCGTCCTCTACACCTTTCTATTAAGGGTCATGTCCTTCGTAAGTCATAACTGCTCCATGTCATGTCTAATCACCTCCCTCTACCCCGTCTGGAACCATTCATAGCCAACGTCTCACACCTCCAGACTATGGCATCTGTGCACCTCTCATTACATGCGTGAACCATCTCAACCTCACTCTCTGCATCTTGTCTTCCCTCGAAGCCACTCCCGCTTCTCTCGAATAATCTCATTTCTAACCGTATCTCTCTTAGTAAGTCCACACATCCATCTTAACATACTCATCTCCGCTACCTTCAAATTTTAGATGTGGGAGTTCTTAACTGGCCAACACTCTGCCCCATACAACATAGCCGGTCAGACTGACACATTGTAGAACTTGCCTTTAAGCTTAGGAACACCTTCTTATTACACAGGACATCCGAAGCGAGCCTCTATTTCAACCACCCTGCATTAATACGATGCATGACATTCTCGTCAATCTCTCTATTCCTCTGTATCATAAACCCAAGATACTTGAAACTGTCTCTCTTCTGAATGACCTGGGTATCCAACTTCTCTACCACATCAGTCTCATGCGTCAAATCATTGAAGTTGCACTCCAAGTACTTTGTCTTGGTCATGCTCAACCTAAATCCTTTAGACTCTAGGGTCTTGTCTCTAAACCTCTAACTAATCATTAACTTCTCTCCGGGACTCGTCATTGTCAATTAGAACTACATCATTAGCAAAGAACATACACCAAGACACCTCCGCTTGAATATGCTGCGTCAGTACATCTATCACTTAGGCGAATAAAATGGACTAAGGAGTTGATCCCTGGTGCAATCCTGTCAAAATAGAACATTGCTCTGAATTTTCTCCCACTGTCCTCACACAAGTCTTCACTTCGTCGCGCTTGTCCTGTATCGACCTAATGTACACCACGGGCACACCTCTAGCTTCTAAGCACCTCTACATAACCTTTCTGGGGACTTTGTTGTATGCCTTCTCAAGATCAATTAATACTATGTGTAAGTCCTTCTCCCTATACTGCTCCACTAATCTCCTTACCAGATGAATGACCTCGGTAGTCGAGCGACCTGACATGAAACCGAACTGATTCTCGAAAATCGTCACGATCCTCATCATCCTCAACTTTACCACCCTTTCCCAAATTTTCATAATGACTCAACAACTTGATACCCTTATAGTTGCAAAAAATGTCCCCTTCGTTCTTATATAATGGAATCATCGTACTCCATCTCCAAGCTTCGGGCAATGGTGTTAAACAACTTTGGGAGCCACTCCATATACGCCTCGCCAGTGCTTTTCCAAAAATCCATCGGAATCTCGTTTGGCTCAGTCCCTCTACCCCTACGCATCCTACAAATAACACCTTTGACCTCCCCAACCTTAATAAACCTACAATAACTGTAATCGCGACACCTCTCTAATGCTCCAAATCCCCCAACACCCCCGTTCAAAAGTCTGAAAATAAGACTGGCACCTCCTTCTATTGAGGGCGTCCTTAAACTTTGCCATCCTACCCTTTAATACACTTCACTTAATCAAGGTCGTGAGCCCTCCGATCCTTAGTCTTGGCAAGTCCATAACATTTTATCCCCGCCTTTCTCCTCTAAACCGCATACAAGCTCTTGGAAGCTGATGTTTTAGCTGTCATAACTGCTAACTTAGCCTCTTTCCTAGTTAACTTATACTCCTCCCTATCCGTCTGCTTCTCTTCCTCCTTGGTCTCAACCAACTTTGCATAACCCATCTTCCGTTCAACTTCTTCGTAACAACCCCCCCTCCCCCCGCGATTCTTGACAAATCAGCCTCTCCATACACCCAACACCTCGTTAGCTATTTCCCTGGTGCAACTGTCAGTCGTCTCTTGCATACTATCTGCATCCCCTCTACTCTCCAGCCCCCATTGTCGTCAACTTCTCCCCTATCTCCAAAGCACTGGCCACAATTAAGCTACCCCACCTAATCCCGGGTCGATCCTCCACATTCCTCTTCTTTTTGCCCTTCTTGATTTCCGAGTCCATCACCAGAAGCTTATATTGGGTAAAAAGATTCTCGCTAGGTATGACCTTACAGTCTTTACATAGCCCTCTACACCCTTCTGAAGGAGCAAAAAGTCTATTTGAGTCTTGGTCACCGAACTACGGAAGGTAATAAGGTGCTCCTCCTCCTTCAGGAAGCTTGAATTCGCTATTATTAACCCAAAGGCCCTAGCAAAATCCAAAAGTGAGACTCCTCCATTCCTTTCTCTGAAACCAAAACCTCCAAGCACATCGTCATAGCCTCTCGATAAAGACCTGATATGCCCATTGAGATCACCTCCTACAAAAAGTTTTTCATTACTTTATCCAAAAAAAATAAGATTAGTTTTTTAATAAATATAAGCATATGTCATTGAGATTAAGAACAATCTCCAGAACTATCCTGTGATCTCGCATGAAGAAATAGATGATTAACTGTCTCTGCACTATCTCCACAAAAGAAACATGTAGAACGTAATGATACCCATATCCTCATCAAGCTGTCTTCAGTCAGTATTGCTTCCTCAGCTTGCCACCATACCAAACAAGCCACTTTATGTGGTATTTTGGTTTTCCAGCTGCAATTCCGCGGCCAATTGCTCAGTTGCTGAGTGGAATGATTCAACCTATTGTAAACAATTTTAACCTTGAAAGAGCCCATATTACTTCCCTGCCACCATAAAACATCTTGTCCTGCCTCCAGATCACTGAGCCGTTCAATTGTGCTGAAAAAATCAGCCACATTTTGAATTTCCCAGTCATGTTGCTGTCTTCTAAATGTGAAGCTCCATACTTGAGGTGTCCAACCTGCTAACAGATGGAGTGTTTTCAGCAAATTGTTATTTCTAATATTTTCTGCTGAATTTTGGGATATTGCTCTTGTTTGCCTTCATTGTGAACTTAAGTGGTTTGGAGAACGTAGCTATATAGAAAATGAACTTGGCTGGTGTATTGTCCTTGAAAACTTCGCATAAATTTCCATTGACTTAAGAATGAGTGAACATGCATTTACTTGTTTCCAAATAAATGCTCTCAGTAAGGCTCCATATTTCGGATTACTCTCTACTTGATGAACGTTATATTGGTTGTCATTGTTATTTAGTTATGATTTTATATATTGCATCCTTATTGTTGGGAGACATACCAGGTGCTGCAGAAGAAGCAGCTGCAGTTTTTGGGGAAGCATCTTTGCTTTGCATTGAAAAGCAACACTTATACCAAGGGAACCAATCCCGAAATTTACAAGCATCTACTGATGATCAGAATGTAGCTTCTAAGAATATTGTCTCAGATGACATCAGCCCTAGGCAATCAAAACATACACACAGCAATAATCTTCGAGAAATTTCTGGAAATTATTATGCAGCTGCTATCCAGAATTTAGGTGGGGCTTCCACTAACATGTCATTCTACAACACTCCCTCACCAATGGCTTCACAGGTACTTTTATAGTGACAAGTAAAAACATTTTTTGTTGTAAGCCCTGAATTAATTTTAAACAATAGCCAATTATCTTCACTTGGGGAGTATCATAGTAGAACTTTAAAATGGTATCACCCAAATCAGAAGTCTCACTTTTGATAAAAGAATTTGGGTTGACTTTATGATAGTCAAGTCTGAACCTTCTACCTTGACCTCTTTCTTATGAAGTCCTTTTATACATGAAGATAGCTTAGCGTGCCACAGAAACAGGATGACAGTATCCTTTTGTTAATCTTAGGGATAGCTGCTGTTTACTCAACCAAATCAGGTGATTGCCTTACTTTTTTAGATTATGATGCTGCTCATGGGTTGCATTCGATATGCAATCAGAAAACTTGTCTTTAGTAACCAGTTTTATATTTGTTCCAACTTCCAATTTTTCTGTACATTGTTTATAGAAAGCGGGTGTCAGGCTTACACATTGTTTTTAGTTTGTCTGTTCAGTGGCGTTTTTTCTTTTGTATCTTTTACATGGAAACAGGAACTGTTTCTTCTGGTCCTAACTTAAGAAGAGGGTCATTGGTTGTTACCAGCTATTGCTGTTTGCTTTTTCAGTGAAGATGCTTAATTTTTTTTGTCTCTTTAAAATAGAACTTTTCCTTAAATTCTTATAATTGTAGAACTAGACATTGGCAAATTTTGAATAAGAGAAAAGTAGTAGGTTAGTTTTCTTCTTTTGAAAAGGCAAGTATTATTGATATAGCACAAAATTGTGCCTGAGTACAACACCAAAAGTTCAAAAAACAAGAAAAAACTGAAACCCTCTATTGCAAGCTATCTGCTACTCCCCAAAACACTTATTTTCTCCTAAAAGCTTGCTAGACAGCTCACTTTTTTAAAATAAGCACTTTTGACCTCCCAAAAGCTTGGCCAAACAGGCTATAAAGGTGACAAAATCTTCTACTTGAAATAAGCAACTGGAATTCTTATATGCACTTTGGAAATGCTAGAATGTCTTTTGATTTTCAGAAAGATTGTCAAATACAGCTTCGTTTTAGTTGTCAGGAGTGGTTCCACCCCCAGTTTGTAGAAATTTTCAGCAAATTGGAGCTAATGCATCTGTGGCTGGTGCTGATAATTCTCCACGATCAACTGTCAATTCAACCATTCAGGCCCCTCGGAGAAAGTTTGTTGACGAGGGAAAGTTGAGAAAGGTCTGTAAGTACAATAACACATAGTTTTCAGTTATCTAATCTATTTTAAGATTAAGTTATTCTTTCTCTGTATAATTGCTGCTGGATTGTTAGCTTTCTTTTAGAAATTTCCCATTGAAGTAATGTCATACTTCCTCATATGCCATTTCATGTATGTCTTATCAATCAAGAAGCCTTTATATGGTTCTTCACAAAATGATTTCATAGCCATTTAAGTATTAGTTTTCTATTTTGTTGTAAATTTTTTTTTGATAACCGTGGTGTCCGGGCTAGCTTTTGCGCACCTCGGCTAAATCCACGGGATACCTGCCATCTCCACCAGCAACAAATACTAGCTAACTCTATCCACCAAGGCTAGGACAAATGAGAAGAATCACCTATTGTTTTTTGCCTCTGCTGGAATTCAAATTTGAAACCCGAGACCTCAGATTCTCAACCCACTTCATTGACCGCAAGGCCACACCCTTGGGTGCCTCTTTTGTTGTAATTTGGAAGTGAACTTTCAGCGTGTGAAGCTTTTGGTGCAGCTTCTGTCCTTCCTTTCCAATTTTTCATCTGTAGAAGTCGGTTGTTACTTGTTACATGCTAGGGGTTTTGGGTGTGCCTTAAGGCTCTTTATTTTGTTTCATTTAACCTCTTTTGGTTTGACAAACGCGAAAAAAAAATTAAAGTTAAGCTTGTTGAACTACGACATTGATTATGTTCATCTTTTATTTGTGCAATTGTTTTAAGCACTAAACACCCTTTACATTTCTTGTGCTTTATATGGTGGATTTATAGGATCTGGAGGCACACCTTTATTGCTCTTTTTTGGTTTCCATTCCCCATCTGTTTTGTGTGTCTGAGTCCATCATCTCTTATATTTCTAGATATCTGGGAGGTTATTTCCTGATTCTGGCCCTCGACGAAATTCAAGGCTTGCCGGAGAATCTACTGGAAACACAAATCCAAATGTATCTGCAGCTTCTGGAAATGGAACCATTCACTCTTCCAAATATTATGGTAGTTCGAAGCTGAGCTCAATGACTTTACGTTCCATGACAAGTCGAAAGGCACAATCTTGGGCTACTGAAAATTATGGTGAAGGTGATTGATATTTTTGCCTTTTCTCTTGATATTCTGTTGCCGATTTTATTTTCAACCTAGGCATTGTTACCTTGTTAGAGTGGAGACTCATCATAAATATAATATATGAATCTTATGGTTTGGTTCACACAATTTCTCGAAGTTGAAGTATAATTACAAAAACATTTCGACTGTACCCAGTTAACATTAATGGGTGAGATAAAATGGATTATCCGTAACCTTTTTTCTTTCTGAGTTGTTGCCCCCTCCCCCCCAACCACACAATGCAGAAGTTATAGTTCACTTGAACGGCAGTTTGCTGGTCATATGCTGACATCTAAGCCTGCATAGAGGTTAATTTGTATCTTAGGGTGTTTAGTTTCCAAGAAAATATTTTCTAGGAAAGATAGTATTAGAAAGGAGGTTATTCGAGATAAGGTGACTAGGTGAGAGTGGCTTTGGTGAAAGTTAAGATGCGGGAAGCAAGGTTGAGATGGTTCGGGCATGTGATAAGGAGGTGCCCGGATGCCCCAGTGCATAGATGGATTCAAGCAAGGTAGATGTAGACTGAAGAAATATTGGAGGAAGGTGATTAGACATGCATGGAACATCAGCTTACCGAAGACATGACCCTAGATAGGAAGGTGTGGAGGATGCGAATTAGGGTGGAAGGTTAGTAGGAAGGAGTGTGTCATTACTAGTAGGTAGGAGGTCTTTGTTTTGTCATCCGCGCTAGTAGTCATAGTGCTAGTCTTGTTTCAGATTGTGTTACCATTGGTCGTATTACTTGATATTCTTGTTTTCGTTATTATTTATTGTGTTAATGCCTATTCTTTTTTGTTCCTTTACTATCTCTTTTCTAGATTGTTTTTGTCTTGAATCGGCGGTCTAGCGGAAACAACCTCTCTATCTCACCTCTGAGGTAGTGGAATGGACTTACCTTCCCCGATCCCACTTTATGGGAATATATTGGGTATGTTGTTGTTGAAAACAAGTTGTTTCTTACTTGTTTTCTTGTGTTTGGTACGTAAATAAAAAATATTATCCTAAAAGCATTTATGTATATTTAACCTATAACACAAAACAATGAGAATGGGTAGGAGTAGAGTGATGGATATTATGGTGGGGGGAGGGGGTTGTGGTGGGTGGGGTGGGGTAGAGGTAGGAGGTAAGGCGAGGTGGTGGATGTAGGTGGGGGTTGGGTAGAAAAAAATTTAATTTAAAAAGTTAGGGGTGGGGGGAGGGTAAGGTGGAGGTGATTTTATTAAAAAAATTAATTAAAAGATTGGGGTTAGGGGCAGCTGTGTGGAATTAAAATAAAATTAAAAAATCTTTTTTTTGTTGGGTGAGAGTGATTTTGAGAGTTGTTGGAGACAATGCCGCTTGTTTTCCTTACTTTCATTAAGTAAATCATTTTTCTTATTTTCACGAAACTTGTTTTCCAAAAGAAAATAATTTTCAAAATTTTTAACCAAACAAACATGAGAAATAGGAGAATATTTTCCGGAAAATGTTTTCCTTTATACCAAACATGCCTTAGTCTGGTAGAGAAAAAGGAGTTTGGTTTAGTTTTTGCCAGAAACTTTCTATCATCTTATTAGGACATATTGAGTGTGTTTGGCATGAAGGGAAACATTTTTCAGAATAGTGGTTCAGTCACAAACTTTGGGAGATTGCTTTCGCCCTCTGTTTTTTTAACCTCTTTTATTATTCGTCAAAGTTGAAACTTCAGTTTGCTAGTTCCCCAATTCTAGTTAAGTGTAATTTAGATCTGTAGATTCACAAATGATTGGTACGTTAATCATTTGAAAGCTATGTGTAACAGATAAAATGTTTTTTTCATCCGAGACTACTGCTATCAACCAAACGAAAAATGAAGAGAGCTGGAAACCCACAGCTATGTTTATGTGGAATTTCTTTTGTGTATCTTCACTGTGCTACCTAAGCAAAATGGCATCTACCTTTGAGATGTGTTTTTATTCTTAACTGTGTTATGTCTACATCTCAGGGATTCGGAATGATATTTCTGATGATTCTCGGCTAAATATGACTGTGTCACACTCTTCTGGAGATGCTAGACCGCTTGAACAAGAAGGACCCGGAACTTTTGCTGCTGGGGTTAATTTGAGCAGCACATCAATCCTCTCAGGTGCTTCAGAGATATTGACCCTTTTCAAGATTCTCGGGGAAGGTTACAGGCTTTCTTGTTTATATAGATGTCAGGTATTACATTTTGATTCCGGATAGATGAATTTCAGCATTCATTTGATGCTGCTGCATTGATTTGGTTGAAATATGATGCTTTTTGCTGGAACAGGATGCACTAGATGCTTATAACAAACTCCCACACAAGCATTATCACACTGGATGGGTTCTTTCTCAGGTAAAGTTTCTGCCTGTTTTGATCACTCTTCTCCAATCCTTTTGGAAGCAACAACTCTATTTTCATATTTCCAACCTTTCAAAGTCGTGTTGATTTAAGTTTTCCCTTTATGCTTTTTCAGGGAATCAAAGTAGATATTCATTCTTGTCCTTTTCTGTTTATTTGCTTGTCTTTTATTGAAATTGCTTACAGTATGTAGGTTCCTTCAAGTCTAGCCAGAGATGGTCCTTTCTTTTTTTGGGTTTTGTGAATCTTCCTTGATCTTTCATAATGCGTAAGTTCCACATTTAGACTAGTTACATAGTTATGGATAAAGTAGTAGTAATATCAATTAGTCTAGCTTTGTTCGAGTACAGCAAGAATATTAGGTGGCCTGGACTAGATATGCTTGTCTTCTGTAGATTTCATTGATCAGCAGGGAGCACTATTTTCCAAGAGTGGTCTTCTAGGATCTTGATTCTGCCATGTGGGCTGCTGAAGTCCTTTTGGATGGGATAATGAACTGTCATTGTTGGGGTAAGAATTAAAAGACATCCTATGTTTTTGGATGGGATTTGACAGGTTCATTAGGTTGTGTGAACGGTTACCCATAGAGCATTTCTTCTTATGATAATGTCAAATTTGAGATTGCTCCTCGACGATCATGATTCAAGGCACTGCTCTGCATGGTCCGGGCTCCGGAGAACATCTACTTTTGCTAGTATAATTTTTAGGACCATTTTGTACTGTATTTGAGGGTCTTTAGTGTTTTCTACTTGGAGCGGGATACAAGATTCTTCGTTCTTACATATCTCTCGGCTTAACTTGCTCTTGATTTTTCTTGGTATCTGTTGCTTATGTATGGGTATCTGTCTATATATGGCTTCTCACGTGCGTATTTGAATGCCAGATTGGAAGAGCATACTTTGAAATGGTTGATTACCTAGAAGCAGATCATGCATTTGGCCTTGCTCGTCTGGCCTCACCTTATAGTTTAGAAGGAATGGACGTTTACTCGACAGTGTTGTTTGTGAGTCGTCTTTGCTCTTTCAGTGTTTCAATTAGAACATTTATGCTTTGCTGTGAGGAAGTATTAACTGCCTTTAATTTACCATCTCTTTGGGGGTGGGGCTGATGCCGGATGGGTTTGATGAAACTTTATTTGATCCTTGTCATGTCTTCATTACTATATTTTCTTAGATTCTATGTTCGTTATTACTAATTATCTAATAGCAATTTTTATGGTGTTCCTCCGGGTATTGTTCACGAATTAAACTTATTTCCTAAAGGCATATTTATCAAGTTGTCATGAATCTGGTTATATGTGGTTATGGTAGTAGTTCTTATGCCCTTATAGGATCCGATCTTTATGTTCTTTTATGTCCTATTTGTTTTTTTCTCTTTCCTGACAAACTATTTATTTTTATTTTAGCATCTCAAGGAGGACATGAAGTTGAGTTATCTGGCTCAAGAGCTGGTATCAACTGATAGATTAGCTCCCCAATCTTGGTAATCCCTGCAAAATCCGAATATAATAGTCTGATGCAAATATTTTGGAGCTGTTTATTCCTTTTGTCCAGAGATCTTATCAAGTATTAGTTTATTTTACTCATGAATGGCCAAGTATCATTGAACATCAGGACTTCACCATGTTTGCTGTTGTTGACCCTTGATCAAGTTGTTGACAACGTGACTCCTTATGTTTCTGGTTATCTCTTCCTTCTATGGACGCATTACATTGCTTCATTACATTCTTCTGTCTAAAAAATTCTGGCTTCTCTGTTTGCACTTAAGGCTGTAGATAAATAATCAAGAAGTTTACCCAATGGCTGACTTTGTTCATTTTAAAAAATAAGATTCAGTTAGGATTATTAAGAACTGCTATTCTTGCTACTTATAATAGTAGAGAAAATGCCTAAACAAAGTGGAAAATGAAGAGAGACATTTTCATTCTAGCCTGGAATTGATCTCCAGAGTGCATGCTCAAACATAATGTTGATTTGTAACCAAGACTATCTGCTAGATTATCATGCATCCATACATTTGAAGTTGGTTAAAAGTTTTCTTTGTGGAGCTCTTGCGCCAAGTAAAACCTTGATCTGTCAAGGCGCCGAACAATGTTTCTTAGTGTGTGTTATGAATGCGTGGAAGTCCATTAATTAAGTATTTAATTATATTTTAAGTAGCTTTCTTTATCATTCTAGAATAGGATTTATATTTTATAGTTTCATAAGGATTAGGGTTAGCTATAACTATTAGTTTAGAATAGGGTTTATGTTTCCTCCTTCCATGAGGATTACACTTCTCATTGCTGTAATAGTATTTCTTTTTAAAGGGGTTCTGGAGGAATAAAAAGGTAAGTCACAGTTTAACGAAGAACAAGTGATTGGAGTTCTCTCTTTCATTTAAATCTTAAGGTTTCAGCCTCTCTTTAACGATCTGAATTTATATATGGCCCTCCCTTTAACGAGCTGAAGTTATATGTGCCATGTGACTCGATCCTTCTCTCTAAACATCCCAACAATTTGGTATCAGAGTCTGACACAATGGGCAATGAGATCAATTCCAGATTCCCAGAACGTGCAATTACAGAAACCCTAATGGACTCTAAACTTGCAGTGATGGAACAATGCCTCGGCGAAAGAATTGTCAATTTTAAGAAAAGTAGGCTAGGGATGGAATCGGATGACTACCCTGGGCGATATAAATTCAGTTCGTTAAAGGAAGGCTGAAACCTTAGAGTTCAATGGAAGGAAGAACTCCAATCTCTTGTTTTTTGTTAAACTATGACACACCTTTTTATTCCTCCAGAACCCCTTTAAATAGGAGTAATATTACAGCAATAGGAAGTCTAAATCCTTGTGGAAGTAAGAAACATGAACCAATAATTATAGCTAATCCTAATCATTGTGAAACTATAAAACTTAAATCCTATTCTAATAATAAAGAAAGCTTCTTTAAAATATAATTAAATACTTAATTAATTGACTTCCACGCATCCATAACACTGTTGCAAATAGTAGTTGGAGCTAAACAGGAAAAGCAATATCATCTGTTCTCTTGATTATGACATAGTTGGTAATATTTTATTCATGGTATGGCAGGTGTGCTATGGGGAATTGCTATAGTTTACAGAAAGACCATGAAACTGCTCTTAAAAACTTTCAACGAGCTGTACAAGTAAATCCTAGATTTGCATACGGGCACACGCTTTGTGGTCATGAGTATGGCACATTCCTCCCTTTTCTCAAGCATTCCCTTCTTTATTGGCAAAACGTGAACCCGGAATTTCTTTTCTTTTGATTGTAGAGAGATCATTAATTTCTTTATAAGCTTGACTCACTGTCTATATTTTTCAGATATATTGCTTTAGAAGATTTTGAAAATGCTATTAAGAGCTATCAAAGTGCACTTCGTGTGGATGCCAGGCATTACAATGCCTGGTATGGGCTTGGAATGATCTATCTCCGACAGGAGAAGTTTGAATTTTCAGAGCATCACTTTCGAATGGCTTTGGGTATAAATCCACATTCTTCTGTTATCATGTCATATCTTGGCACTTCATTACACGCTCTGAAGGTGTGGTAGTTTCCTGTTATGATTTTTATGCTGAAACAGGATGTTCTTAATTTAAATCTAATCTGCCTCTTATGGATGGACAGAAAAATGAGGAGGCACTGGAAGTGATGGAGCTGGCTGTCATAGCAGACAAGAAAAACCCTTTTCCAATGTATCAGAAGGCTAACATTCTTGTGAGCATGGAAAGTTTTGATGCCGCTTTAGATGTCTTAGAGGAGCTTAAAGAGCATGCTCCTCGTGAGAGCAGTGTCTATGCTTTGATGGGTAGGATATACAAGAGATGTAATATGTACGACAAAGCCATGCTTCATTTTGGAGTAGCATTAGATTTAAGACCATCTGCAACTGATGTTGCAACCATTAAGGTGATTGTCCATTTGCCCACTCATGCACGTGTGTATATATATTATCAAATATGCTTCTGGTAATTTTTTTCAATCAGTCAGAGCATGATGATTCTTTTCTTCTCTGCCTTTTACTCTTTTGTTCTTCACCACTTTGTTTCTAAATTGTACTAATGCTTGTCCTGCAATCTCAAGTATGCTTTGGGGCTATTTTATGTCAAAACTGATTCAAATTATACAAGCTGATCTCTGACCTTTTCACTGTTTCCTCGTTTTCTGTCAGGCTGCCATCGAAAAATTGCATGTACCAGATGAGATGGAAGATGAATTATAATATATCTGAATTAACTGGGAAATGAGAAGATCAGGCTGTAAATTATCCAGCTCAAAAATATACAACTACTTGAAGGTAGATCAGGCAGTTCTGGAAGGATTTCATGGATTGTTTTGTCTCATCTGGTAGATCAGGCAGTTCTGAAAGGACATTGTGTCATGTGTGCCAATGTAGAGTTGTTAGTTGAGTACTTCCTGTCAGAATAGCTGTAGCACTGCACCTGCCAAACGAGGCTTCTAGTGAACGTACACTTCTCATTAATCTTCTCCAATTTCATTTGTGTTTGATTGAGTTGGAGCCACCAGGAATTTTTCGCAGATCTGACGACAATCACCGGTATCATCGTACATAAATTTGAAATGTTTAAAGGGTTGTAGCGTTGTTTGTTGCGTTTTATCATCATCTATGTACAATAATATGAGTGATGCAACACACTGGGATAGCTGTTGGAGCTTTTTGCTTTCATAAAATTACTTAAGAAATTAATATAGAGCAGCAATTTGGTGGTGCGTTGGTCTTAAAAGCTATTAGTATTTACCCTTTCGACATGAAAAAAAAAGTTTTGGACGAAAATTCTAAATTTCTCCTTTTCTTGGTTTTCCTTCCTGATGTTGGAAAACACAATAAATTTGAAATTTCTTGATCTGCAAGCAACCTTTTTTTTCTCCAATTTTGAGATAAAGTGCTACGAATCTTAATTGATCTTAGTATTCATAATTAGTGGATTAAGATTAATTATGATACTAATAGAGTCAATTCAAGAACGTAGATCAAAAGGTGACTTAGATCCTTATTTCGAAGAAATTAAAGACAACATTTAGTATAAGATTAATTAATTCTTTAATTAACTTTAATAGAAATCAAAAATATCAAGTTAAGAATTAATCTTACCTCCTAAAAATTCGTTCTTATAAGATTGCAAGATAAATTGCCACATACAAAGGTGCAAATAAGAGAAACTCTTAATTAATAATAATAATGTTGTCTCAAAAATATTCCTAGCTAAGCATGGAACAACTCCAACACACAAGTTGCAGTTCAAAACAAGTGTAACTTGAGTACACTAGACATAGGACTACTGTACAAGCTATGTATGTTACTAGAGTAGAACTTTTAAAGATAAAATTCCGACATTGTATCTTGGTTCTCTTTGCAACATGTTTCGGTTAATATATACATGCTATCAATACATGTGGTGGCACGTCGGTTAAATTCGCTTTCTTTCTGTTACTAATAGGTAGACTTACCTTCTCTTTGTGAACTAAACAAACAAAGCAGTTGTTCCAAACCAACAAACAAATATGATATGAAAGAACCGAAGGAAACGAAAATAAAGGAGTTGGTAGGTGCTTTTAAAAATGATACAAAGTAAGTACATGCAGAGCTGAAAATCCACCCTTCTGCAGAAATACCATTCAAACCATCCATGAATCGTTCCTACGGTTTGAGTTTATAAGACAAATTAGGGGAAAGAAAAACAAAACTGATTAATGTAGCTGAAAATTCATCCTTCTACTGAAATACCATTCAAACCATCCATAAATCGTTTCTATGGTTTGAATTTATAAGACAAAATGCACAAAGTACCCATAAAATTGTCATTTACAAGTAGACACTTAACTTTTCTACGGCAACCCAAAATAATAATAATAATAATAATAAAAATAAAAACTTGAAGAGGTTGATTTACCTCAAGATATGGATTTACTGAATAAATGGACAATTCCTAAAGTAGAATTAAAAACTATTTATGAATATGGATTTTTTGATAAAATAAAACAGAAACAAATTATTAAAATCACTGAGCAATCTCTTGCTTTAAATGCTGATGAACAGACTATTCAACTTCTTAATAAACATGATATTGATATTTTTAAAAAACATTATAATTATATGCATATTGGTCTGGTACAAATTGCATTTAGACCTTTAACATTAAAAGGACTTCCTGAAACATTTTTAGCTGCTTTGCGTGATACTAGAAATTTAAATTTTCGAAAATCCTTAATGGAATCTATTGAATCCACTCTTGCTTATGGTCCTGTATATTTTAATACTCAGCCAAATTTACAATTATCTCTGACTGATGTGAATATTCTTCATGCTCTAACCTTAAATGTAAAAACTCATGGTTATAATTATGCACCTGGTTCTGAGCTTATTGGACTATCTTATCGTATATATTATCGATTGTTATCAACCCTTAATCCTCGCTGTAAATTAATAGATGATACTTCTGATTGTACAATGCTTATTGAAACTAATTTTATAAAATCTAGGGTCACTACCCGTAGACCTATTAGATGGGATGAAATTGATTTTCCAAAAACTTGGATTCTAAATTCAGTCACTTCTCCAAAACAATTGGCAGAGGAAGTGACTAATTCAGAGTTAACTCATGTATCTCAAAACTCTAACGGTAGAATTTGCTTACAATTTAATGATAATCCTCCAGTCTATAGAAATTTTTTTTCAGTACCAAGAAGATTACCTCCCATACATCATATTTCTCCTATAGAACCTGAATATGGTCCAGCTAGGAATCATGCTGCATCCTTGCATACTATAAATTCTGCAGATTCGCATGTTACACCTAAGAGTGTAGAAAGAATAAAAATTAATTCCAAAACAAATATAGTTCAAGATTTTGACAATGAAAATCCTACCCCTTCTGAAATGGATTTTGATATTAACTCTGTTTAAATGATGATGACACAACTTATTGATTTTAGTCCCGGTTCTCAGGCAAGAAAATATATTCAAAAGGAATTTTTCGATAAAAAATGAAAAATCTTTAGGACTTGCTTTTTTGAGGCTTATAGTCCGGATGAGTTAAAAAACTTCGCTGAAGAATTTTATGAAATGTGCGCATTGCATAATCAAATTGTTTACTTTGTGCCATGGTTCATGTCTGCATATTTGCCTTTGTATGTCAAGGTTATTGAAAGATCTTACCAAAGTTCAAATGGTACTATAACACAGGCTATTTATCCTCCTCAATCATCTTTTATACTGCCTAATAATACCGGTCTAACTTTCTCTGCTTTTCAACAATTTATCGATAATGAAGTTGAAAAAAATCACTATTTCTGAAATTAATTGTCTAATTGCCCAAAATAATTATTTGAGCCTTTATGTAAAAGTTCTAGGAGAACATATCTCCTTTCTTGATGAAAAACTTGATATTATGACTAACCTGATTAAAAAACTTAGTGATGGTCAAAAGTCTTCCGATATTGCTTCTACATCAGAAAGCAAGTCAGAAAACTTAACTGCTAAGCCGCATATTCAAATACCTCCTGATATAGATATAGAAGGATTTAGACAACCCTCTGACTTAGAACAATTTAAAAAATTGCTTGAAAAGAAATTCTCTGGTCTAAATATAAAACCCATTGATTTGTCTAATAATTTTGCTGATACTATTGAATCTTTAACCAATAATTTTGATGATGTCCAGACTATTCCAATCGAAGCAGAAATCCATTCAGAGTTGAATAAACTCAAAGGTTTGGTAAAAAAACAATCGGGGAAGAAATATGCAGATATTCCTCGAATGCAAACTGCCTATTACCTACGACCAACTCCTCAAGATGTCATGATCGAAGAGAGAGATTGGTCACTCACAAACACTTCATAAAGTGGAGAACATATTTATGAATGGAATTTAGATGGTTTATCTGAAAGACAATTGTCTATTTTGGTTCATCGTATGTTGATGTATTCTACTATTACTAAAGTCTCTATCCCTAAAGACAGTGCGGGTAATCCTACTCGCTCAGATAATACTATTTGTAAAATGATTGTTGCTGGTTTTACTGATTAACTTCGTGGCTGGTGGGATAATTTTCTTTCTAGTGAAGACCGAAATAAGATCTATGAAGCCAGAAATCTCTTACCTGGGGTAGATAACCTAGGTCGAGATCTTCCTGCAAATAGAGAAGATGCCGTTTATACCCTTATACTTACTATTATTCAACACTTTGGAGGTAGATTTACTAACCAACATGAAAACACTCGCATCCTCTTAAATGGTTTGAGGTGTAGACATTTAGGCAAATTTAGGTGGTATAAAGATACTTTCCTTTCTAGGGTTATGGATTTACCCGAGTCTAGATTGGAACATTGGAAAGCAAGATTTGTAGATGGTCTTCCACCACTTTTTGCTGAAAGAGTTAGAAAAATCATCAAGGGTCAATACGGTGCAATTCCTTGGACAGATTTTACATATGGTCAACTTCTAGCAACTTGTACTGAAGAAGGTTTAAAACTCTGCAATGAATTAAAACTATCTAGACAAATTAAGCTAGATAGAATGAGAGAAAAAATCCAATTAGATGATTTTTGTGGACAATTTGGTATGGAAAATCCTCCTTCTACTAGGAAAAAGAGTCGTGGATACACTAATTTTGATAAAGACAAACCCTATCGACGAAAAAGATATAGACGTAGATCTATAGAAGAGCGTCAAGCTAGAAAGTCCAATCACAAATCTTCTAGATTTACGAAAAATAGGTCTAAAAGAGACCTAGCAAAAATCAAGTGCTATAGATGTAATCAATATGGTCATATAGCTCCTAATTGTAAACTTCAAAAACTCAAGTCCTTAGGACTCTCTGATGAGGTGCATGATCAAGTCTATGGTCTTTTATATACTTCTGATTCTGATTCTGATTATGGAACTGAATTCGAGAATGATATTGAATTACCCAATTCTTCAGATATTGAAAATTATGAAAAACCTACGACTAATGCCTACACTGATTGTATTAAAGATAATTGTGACTGTGATGATGTGTTTTATAAACTTCAATCTCAATTTGAAGATTTAGAATTGAATGTTTCCACAATTACTGCTGATAGCGCTCTAGAATTACTGAAAGAAGTGACTGATGAGAAGTTTCGTCAAAAAATTATTGATTTTACTTCTACATCAACCAATACTTCTAGTAATCCCAAGTCAAGTAATTATGTCAAAAAATACACTGATTCTAATATTGATATCATGCCTTACTCTATTTCTGAAGTCAATAGAAGACTTGCTATTAGTCAAATGCCAGAAAGAAATACCACTTTTGATGATTTAAAAACCGAAGTCGAAAATTTAAAAAGAGAAATTATCTCTCTAAAACAAAATCAAATGATCTCTGATCATAGGATTTTGAAAATCGAAGAAGATATTTCTGATTTTTCCCAAAAAACTATTTCCTCTAAAGAAAAAGAAAAGAAAGTTGAAAATTCGGACGATTCTGACATAAATAAAATTATTCAAAAAATTGATTTAAAAAATAATTATTTCTTGGGAATGATGCAATTAGTCACTGCTCATAAATGGTATATACAATGCACTATTCTAATTAATAAAGAATTTTCCATCACTAATATAGCTATGATTGATAGTGGTGCTGATGTTAGCTGTATTCAAGAAGGTTTAATCCCGACTAGATATTTTAAAAAAACTACTCATATAATCAAGTCTGCATCCGGTCATAAACTTGATATTAACTATAAATTGCCTAATACTCATATTTGTCGAAATAAAGTTTGCATTCCACATTTCTTTTTTCTAGTAAAAAAACAATTACATCCTCCTATCATTTTGGGAACACCTTTTATAAATGTTATTTATCCTTATACGCATATTGATGCAAATGGTTTTAAGGCTACTTATAAAAATACAAAAATTTCTTATCTTTTTATTAATGATCCTGTAACAAGAGATATAAATAATTTAATTAGTATGAAACAACGACAGATAAATTTCTTACAATTAAAATTAATGAGTATAAATATTCTAGATACAATGAAGTCTGTAAAGATCCAAGAAAAAATAAAAATGATTTCTGATCAATTGATTCTTGATATTTGTGTTGATCACCCAAATGCCTTCTGGGATCGAAAGAAGCATATTGTTTCTCTTCCCTATGAAGATGATTTTCGTGAAGAAAAAATTCCCACAAAATCTCGACCCTGTCAAATGAATACAGAGTTAGTAGAATTCTGTAAAAAGGAGATTGATAGTCTTCTACAAAAGGGTCTTATAAAACCTTCAAAATCTCCTTGGTCTTGTACTGCTTTTTATGTTAATAATGCTGCTGAAAAAGAGCGGGGTATGCCCAGATTAGTCATCAATTATAAACCCCTGAATAAAGTTTTAAAATGAATTAGGTATCCTATACCAAATAAAAAAGACTTACTTTCTAGATTATATGATGCTAACATATTTTCTAAATTTAATTTAAAATCTGGTTATTGGCAAATTCAAATTGATAAAGAACATACTTATAGAACTGCTTTTAATGTCCCCTTTGGACAGTATGAATGAAATGTTATGTCATTCGGTTTAAAAAATGCTCCTTCTGAATTTCAAAAAATTATGAACGACATTTTCAACCCTTATATGGATTTTATCATTGTCTATATTGATGATATTTTAGTATTTTCTAAAACCCTTGAATTACATTTTAAACACCTGAATATATTTAAACAAATTGTTATACAAAATGGTTTGGTCATCTCTAAACCAAAAATAAGTTTATTCCAGACAAATATTAGATTTTTAGGACATAAGTCAAGGTACTATTGAACCTATACAAAGAGCTCTAGAATTTGCTAAAAAAAATTCCGATATTATTACTGACAAAAAACAGCTGCAAAGGTTCCATGGTAGTCTTAATTATATTTTTCCTTTTTATAAAAATTTGTCTAGAGATTTGAGATTTAGCCCCCTTGTATGATAGACTGAAAAAGGACTATAAAATGTCTTGGACTCAAGTCCACACTAATTTAGTAAAATTAATTAAAAAGCGAGTTCAAACTCTTCCTTGTACATCTCTTGCGAACCCTAACTAGTTAAAAATTGTTGAAATCGATGCTTCGAATATTGGGTATGGCGGAATACTTAAACAAGTTAATCCTCATACAAAAACAGAATGTTTGATTAGATTTTATTCTGGTAAATGGACTGAAAGCCAGAAAAAATACGCCACAATAGCTCATGAAATGTTAACTATTGTAAAATGTGTTTTAAAATTTCAAGATGATTTGTATGACCAAAAATTCATAATCAGGACTGATGCTCAATCTGTTCAATATATGCTTGACAAAGACTTCAAACATGATGCTTCTAAACTAATCTTTGCCAGGTGGCAGGCTCAGTTAGCCCCTTTTGATTTTAAAATCCAGTATAAAAAAGGAAGTGAAAATTCTTTGCCTGATTTTCTTTCTAGAGAATATTTAAAGAACCCATGAATTTTTATACTTACTATCTTTCTGAAAAAACTATAATTACTATCATCAAATGCATTCCTTTAAATGAAGATATCCATTTTCTAATCTTAGAAAAACTAGTTCGTGGTATAATACAAGAAGAAGAATTATTCTTTAATCACAATGAATTTCTTGATAACAATATTTATTGGTTTGATATTGACTTAAGTAACTAATATTTACTTTACAGGATAATGAAGCTCTTTCTGCACTTCTTCTCTAAAAAATTCTTAATCACTTTCATAAAGACAACTCCTCTAAATGCTGACATGCATATGCTTATTCTAAGAAAAGTTATTGCTAGTCTTATTACAATGGATACATTATATGAAGACATATCTAAATATTTGGCATGGTATGTTGATGAGTGGGAAGACTTTGACAAATTAAATAAACTTTTGACAGTATAATTTCATTTGTAGTATGGATCCTCCCTGGCAGATAGTCAGAGGTCGGGGAAGGGGTGGACGAAACTCTTCCTATTACGGAGATCAAAACTCTTCATATTACGGAGGACGAACAAACCCTTCATATCTTGGTAATAGAAATAATTCTGCATATAGCTCTGCAAGTTCTAATTTTCCAGTATTACAATAAGGAAATAGAACTTTGGTCAATTCAAAAATTCTCCGAGAAGGATCAACCTCATCAAAAACTTCGAATATTGGTTCCTCAATCCATCTGGAAGATATTCCAGAAGATCATCCTTTGTATAAACAACTTCAATCTTATATATCAGAACAGAAAAAGCCTGCAGATTCTTTTGCTTCTATAATCCAAGAAAGTTCAGAAACTAAACTCACATATGAGAAATTGGATGATAGAGAGCTTATACTTTTTATCGAAAATTCGCATATTTCCAGACAAAATTTTTTTGAAGAGGCTTGGAGAGTACTCCAAAACTACTTAACTACTAATATTTATTTCACAGGCGAGTCATATAAAACATGAACTTTTTATGAAAATATTCTGGTTCAGACTTTCAGCGCAGATTTTGAACACAGTCCTATGGGCGACTCTACCCCAGGTGTACATGGATATTCCAAAATTATTATCAAAAGACTTATTTCTATTAAAGAATGGGGTATTTCATCTATGACTCAAAAATCAATGCCTATGGGACCAATGGGACAAAGTCAGATAAATTTTACTTATTGGGATTATATTAAGGCATTTACCCAAGTTTTGTATTATAATAACATTAAACGCAAGCATACTTGGTTCATAAAAATTTGTGCCAAGGTTTTCGACAAATCCATCCCAAATTGGTTTGTACAGTGGTGGACCTACCACGGGCCTTCTGTCAAAATATTACCTCCAGAATACTCTTCTCTTTATCATTTATGGAAAAGATCCTCACCTTTCTTGACTGAATTATACCTCTCAGAACATATTTGTAAATTAGACACTATTGACCAAATGTATTTCTATATAGAATTTTCTATTCCTTGGATTCATAGATGGTCAGTTGAAATAGGTTATACTAGCCACCAAATTCCTGTATTTTATTGTAATTTTTGGGACAAACTCACTCGTGAGGATCCAAATACAAAACTCACATATGGACATGATCAACGAGAAAATATCGTTCAAAAAATTATCGAATATGAACGGACACCTCAAAAATCAATTTTAGTTGAAGATAAAAGTCTCAGTTATGTTTTCAGAAGAATATCAGCCCATGATGGAGATAAAATAGAAATGATCGAACAATACTTAGCAAATGTGCAAAATAAATTATTACAAGCAGTTGAACAAAATTCAGATCTATCCATGATAAGTGACGAGGTAAACTCTGAAGATATTACAGATTCCCAACCTCCAGAAGTAATGGGTGAAACAGAAGAAGCTATTGAAAAGGCAGATGATTTTATCAGAAAATGAAAAGGCAAAGACAAACTAGGACAGGCGAAACCTGACAGCTAAATTATTAAAGAATTTTCATTATGCTTGTTATATTTTCGGTATTTGTAATAATAAAAATACTGTGCACAAGGACCCGCTTAACACTGTGCAAGATGTTTTTCTTTTCTATTTATAGTTGCCTCATTCAGTTGTAAGAGGCAAGAGTTTTCATTTTCTCTTTGGTTTTCTCTCTCTTAGCTCTCCCTTCTCTCTAAATTCTCTCTTGTAACGTATATTCCGAAGATAAATAAAAAGGCACTAGCCACTATTTGTTAATAATTTCAGGTCTTGCTTCCGGCTACTAAGGTACATATTACTTTCTTATTTGTGTGCATTTAATACAACTACTACCCCCGTCCAGCTGTGACTATGTCCGGCTAAAGGACTTCTTATATCTATGTTGAAGATCTAACTTCGTTTACATGGTACCTATGAAAGATCCAGACTCTATCAAAATATGAAGAAATTTTTCTATAGTTTCTTGACTTGGTTCCGAAATGGTGGTATAGTCAAATTTAATAAACTTATGTTAGCTTTGTCTCTGTGACTACGTCTAGTAAGTTGTGCCTCTTTAGCCCGTTGTACTGATACGAAAAGGGCGATTTCTGCACAATTAGAACTTCTAGACACATGAGTTTAACATAAGGTTATTAAATCTCTGACAGACCCCTTGTTTGGATAAAAGATTTCATACAGTCATTAAACTATTTAAAAAAAAAATATATTTCGATTGGTTGTTTGGTTCGGTTTTCTGACTTTGGCGTAATCCGATAATGTTACATGGTCTGGCAGGCTGAGCGGCATACCCCATCCTAGTGAGATCTTGTTAAATAATAATAATAATAATAATAATAATAATAATAATAATGATGATGATGATGATGATGATGATGATGATGATGATGATGATGATAATGATAATAATAATGCCTGATTTTCTATCTCGAGAATATTTAATCGATTAACATGAAATTTTACACGTACTTCCTCTCTCAGAAAACTATAATTACTATTATCAAATGCATTTCTTTAAACGAAGATATTCATTTTCTTATCTTAGAAAATCTGGTTCGTGGTATAATAGAAGAAGAATTATTCCTTAACCACGACGAATTTCTTGATAATGATATTTATTGGTTTGATATTGACTTAGGTGATTAATATTTACAAGATTAAAAGGAATAATGAAGCTCTTTCTGCACTTCTTCTCTCAAAAATTCTTAATCACTTTTATAAAGGCAACTCCTTTAAATGCGGACATGCACATGCTTATATTACGGAAGGTCATTAATGATCTTATCACAAAGGACACACTTTATGAAGATCTATTCAAATATATGTTATGGTATGCTGATCAAATTCCTGATTATTGATGTAGCATGGATCCACCCTGGTAAACACCCAGAGGACGTGACAGAAGGGGACGAAGTCAAAACTCTTCATATTACGGAGGACGAACAAATCCTACTTATTTTGGTAATAGAAATAATTCTTCATATAGCTCTGCAAGTTCTAATTTTACGGTATTACAACACGAAAATAAAACTTTGGTCAATTCAAAAATTCTCCAAGAAGGATCATCATCAAAAACTCAGAATATTGATTCCTCAATTCATTTGGAAGATATTCCAGAAGATCATCCTTTGTACAAACAACTTCAATCTTATATATCCGATCAGAAAAAAAACTGCAGATTCATTTGCATCTATAGTCCAAGAAAACTCCGAAAATAAACCCACATATGAGAAATTGGATGCTAGAGAACTCATCCTACTTATTGAAAATTCGCATATTTCTCGACAAGAAAATTCTGAAGAAGCATGGCGATTACTCCAAAAATACTTAACTACTAATGTTTATTTCACAGGAGAATCATATAAAACATGAACTTTTTATGAAAATATTTTGGTTCAGACATTCAGTGCAGATTTTGAGCACAATCCGATGGGAGACACTACCCTAGGTGTACATGGATACTCCAAGGTAATTGTTAAAAGACTTATTTCTATTGAAGAATGGGGAATTTCATCTATGACTCAAAAATCTATGCCTATGGGACCAATGGGACAGTCTCAGATAAATTACACATATTGGAATTATATTAAGACATTTTCTCAAGTTTTATATTATAATAATATTAAACACAAACATACATGGTTTATAAAAATCCGTGCCAAGGTTTTTGATAAGCCCATTCCCAATTGGTTTGTGCAATGGTGGACTTGCCACAGACCTACCGTTAACATATTACCTCCAGAATATTCTTCTCTTTATCGTACATGGAAAAAATCCTCATCCTTCTTGACTGAATTATACCTTTCTGAACATATTTGTAAGATAGATACTATTGACCAAATGTATTTCTTTATAGAATTCTCTATCCCTTGAATTCATAGATGGTCAGTTGAAATAGGTTATACTAGCCAACAAATTCCTGCTTTATACAGAGTCTTTTACTATAATTTCTGGGACAAATTAACTCGTGAACACCCAAATACAAAACTCACATATGAACATGATCAACGAAAAAATATCGTCAAGAAAATTGCTGAATATGAACAGACTCCTCAAAAATCAATTTTAGTTGAAGATAAAAGTCTCAATTATGTTTCCAGAAGAATATCAGCTCACGATGGAAATAAAATGGAGATGATAGAACAATACTTAGCAGAAGTACGAAATAAATTACTCCAAACGGTTGATCAAAACTCAGATACATCAATGAAAAGTGATGAAGTAAACACTGAAAATATCACAGAGTCCCAACCTCCAGAAGTTATGGACGAAACAGATGAAGTGATTGAAAAAACTAAAGCATTTATCAGAAAATGGAAAGGCAAAGACTAGGCGGGACCCAACAGCTAAATTATTAAAAACTTTACTATGCTATGCCCAGGGATCCACATAGTACTATGCAAGATGCTTTTCTTTTCTATTTAAAGCTACCTTATTTAGTTGTAAGAGGAGCAAGTTTTTCCTTTTATTCTCTATCTAAAAACTCTCCCTTCTCTCTAGATCCTCTCTCTTGTAAAATATATCTCGAAGATAAATAAGAAGGCATTAGCCACTGTTTGTTAATATTTTTAGGCCTTGCTTCCGGCTATTAAGGTACATACTACTTTCTTATTTGTGTGCATTTAATACAACTTCTACCCTCGTCCAGCCGTGACTATATCCGGCTAAAAGACTTCTTATATCTATGTTGAAGGTCTAACTTTGCTTACATGTTAACTATGAAAGATCCACACTCTATCAAAATATAAAGAAATTTTTCTATACTTTCTTGACTTGGTTCCGAAATGGTGGTACAGTAGAATTTAATACACTTATGTTATCTTTGTATTTGTGACTACGTCTAGTAAGTTGTGCCTCTTTAGCCCATTGTACTGATACGAAAAGGGCGACTTCTGCATAATTAGAACTTCTGCGAAAAGGGTGAGTCCTCATCAGTCGAGAACTAGTTTTCCTATCAACTATTCATTTTAGTAGTTTTCACTTTATCTTATTTCAGTTAGTCAGACTTAGTTGGGGACCTGTCCCAACAACTCATCATGTTTAGAGGCTTTCAGACAGTCAGACAATCAGATGTGTTTCAGTTTGATGCATTTTTTTCCAGATATCATTAATATTGCTTTGATTATTAGATGTTTCAGTATGACTTCCGCTCAGTATTTTGTTACTTTCCTTCAATGCTCTTAGCTTATGCCAGACCGTGATTTAGCTTGGGGTCACTTGTGACTCTAAGCACCGTGTTATGACTAGGGGGTAGTCTCGAACCGTGACACCTTATTTTTCTTACTGGAAAAGATGTAATGATATGGTTAAGGCATGGATCACCAATTCTGTATCTAGGGAAATAGATGGTAGTGTAATTTGTCTTTCTGTATCTAGGAAAATAGCTGGTAGTGTAATTTGTCTTAAGACTGCTAAGGAAGTATGGGAAGACATTAATTAATGTTTTGGTAGCTCAAATGGGTCTAAGTATATTCAATTGCAGAGTGAAATTTCCTCCCTCTCCCAAGGATCATCTAACATTAGCTACCTATTTTACTAAGCTCAGAAATCTATGGGAAGTTGAACAATGCATATGTTGGTCTTAATTGTACTTGTGGGGCTTTAGCTAAATTCATAAAAGACCATGTACAATTGTTTTAAAACTGCAACATTTTAATTTTTTGGCCACACTAAATTTGGACCCCGTTTGTAAAGTGTAGTTTATACCATTTAAGATCACGCTTTTAAAGCGTAGCCTATGTATTTAGCTTCTGGCCACATTAATTTTGACAACGCTTTGAAAGCATAGCTTTAACGGCATAGGCCACATTTAATAAGTTTTGCCAAATCATGATAATTGGCAATGCTTATTTACACATATAACTACACTTTTAAGTGTCTTATTATTATAATTCAAAAGATGATATTTTAGAAATGTAGTCTAAAATTTTCATTCAATCTTTAACTCTCCTGAAAAAAATATAAATATTTATCCTGAAATTGGTGTAGTTGAATTTGTATATGAGATCAAGAGTATATGTTTTAAATCTAACTCTATTTAAGACTCGTTTACAAGTAGATTGATTATCTATGTAACGAAAGACTAAACGTAAACATAAGAAAAGTAAAATAAAGTGTTAATCAAGAATGAATATGTGAAACAGAGTTGTTGATAGCATTGCTTGAGAGCTAGGATCTCCTCGACAAAAACTAGGCATAAGCAAGAAATCAATGAAAAAGTTAATGCTTATTGAACAGGTAAAAAGTATATTGTATTCCTCGAAATCAGTAACATATGCTTTACAAATAAAGAGAGATCACTATTTATAGAGTACAGTAAATGGTTTGTAGCAATATAATGAGTTTTCTATTGAATCCCTTAGGGGTCGTTTGGATACTGATTAGAGTTATGCAGGCATTAGTTATGTAGGAATTGGTTATGCAGATAAGTATTAGTTTTGTGTATATTAATAATGTTGGTATTAGTTATGCAAGTATTAGTTATATAGATATTAATTATATGGGTATATATTAATTATGTAGATATTATCTATGTAGGAATTAATATTTATTATACCCGTATAGAAAAGTATAATTTTTAATATTACACATTAAAAATTCAACAATTTAAACTAATTAAGCAAAAAATACAAAATACAAATTGTCATTGAATCAAAATATAAAATACAAAATACAAATTAAGCGAAAACTTGTGCCTCTGAATTAATATTTATTATACCCAAAATACGGGAAAAAAACACGTTGGACAGTGGGAACAAATAAAATACAATAATTAAATAAATAAATAAATATTTTAAAAGTAAATTGACATGGATAAATATGTAATCCATGTATACAAATACCCACTAACTTATTTAGCATTATATCCCGCATAAAACTCTACATAGATTCCCTCATAAGTTATGTAGGTATTAATTATGTAGGATTACCAAAACACAACCAAACAACATATAAAATTAATACATGAATAACTTTTATCCCTCATGCTTACCAATCAATGTATAAAATTAGCATTGATATTATCCAATAATCAAACAACTTCTTATAGTACTATAGTTAATGATGTAGCGCCAGGTGTCCTATCCGTTGTAGGTGTCAGTCAATACCTTATACATCGGATGGTACATTATGTGTCGCGTACATGATAGATTATGACGCCTTTGTCCCATGTTCTTTTCTTCCATGTCATCTGAGCCCTTTGAAGAGAGACATTATCATCGAATGACGTCACCCTTGAGATGGTTTTAGGTAGATTTCCCTTTGATGGCGCAATGCTTACCATTGACCATGGAACATTTGTTCACGAGATGTCATCTTGTTCCATTCTGCAATCCTCGAGGGTTCTTATCCAATACAATAACTTAAGAACTTAATAATATGATTTTAAATCATGATTTAATATCGCATTACCAAATATGCACTTAATATGTCTAAAAGAAATAATGTCATTTTCTCTGGGTTAATTCCTCAAAATTGTCACTCAATTTATACAAGTACCCACTAAAGTAGCTTTTGAAATTTTTAGGACATTATTGTCATTCAATTTGTAGGAACATCTCACTAAAGTGACTTTTTCTGCACAATATTATCACTGAACTACATATAAATTTTCAACAAGGTAAAAACTAACGTAAAAGTTAAATTTTTAACGAAAATTTATTCATATATATTTTAACTTATATCTTTAGATCAAATACCCATTAATTATATAAAATTTATTTACCCTATTTTAAATATTACTACTGTATTTAAGAGAGAATATGAGATTTTGGTAGTTCTCACATGAAGTTTTTTGTCAATTTTTTTAATTTAAATTTATAATTACTGTACAAGTTTTCACCCATTTTGGTAAATTTAAATAAGAGAAAATACATAAAGTACCCCCTGATCTTGTCTGATTTTTTCAAAAAGATACCTAAACTATACTTTCGACCTATTCCCCCACGAATCTTCCGTAAATCGTTGCAAATACATCATTTTTCGTTGAATTTCAGTCACAAGAAAAAGAGTGAATGCGTGCACCAATCAGATGCTGTCACGTGTTAAATACATTTAATTTCATATTTAATTTATATTTTTTAATAAAGTCTTCCTTTTTATTTATCACCCCGCCCCACCTCACTTCTCCCCCCACCCCCATCCAGCAGCTCCCCTCCACCCCCACCCCCATCCAGTATCTGCCCCCACCCCCACCCCCATCCAGCACCCCCATCTCGTCAGCGTCTCCCCCGTCTAGCACCTGGCCACCCCCACCTCATTAATGTCTCTCCCTACCCCCCCTCATCATCACAACCACTAGCACCATCAAAACACACACTCACCACCACCATGAGATTGAAACTCCATTTATGATTCTTAACAAAAATAGATAAATAATTTTTTTTTTAAATAGCTTTAATGGAGCTTTAATGAAACTTTAATAGAGTTTTAATAGAATTTTATGATTCAAGTAGAATGGTGTTGAATCATTTTTTCTGTAAATGGACGGGTTTAAGCATCATGAATCGACTAATTTCAAATAAATTGGAGCTATAGCAATTGATCGGGTGTCATTTCCTTCTTCTTCAACTCACCTGCAAAATGCAGAAAAGGCCAAGAGTGGGGGGAGGGGGGGCAAGAGTGGGGGAAGGGGGGGGGGGCGGAGAGGAGGGGGGGATAATTTTAAAAAGTAAATAAATATTTTTTTTAAAAGATAAATTATATATCAAATTATTTACACGTGACAGATTTTAATTAGTTATTTCATTCAATTTTGAACCTTTCACGCGCCTGTTGTGCGTGTATACATGCAGAGGGTCAAAATAATGTATTTGCAACGATTTAAGTAAGATTCGTGGGGTAATAGGTCGAAAGTATAGTTTAGGTGTCTTTTTGAAAAAATCGAATAAGATCAGAGGGTATTTTATGTATTTTCTCTTTAAACAATTATATGAGCTTATTGAATATTACAAAAGTCAAAAGTGACGAGTCATACAAAAGTGATAGTAACACCATAAAAAACTATTTATTCGATCAAATTTAAAATGGACACTCAAATTTTAAGCTGCTCCAAAAATTCACTGTCTTTCTATTTTGTGAAAATGTTAATTAGTTTTATTTCAAATTATCTTTTTTTTTTTGTAACAAATTGGTCATGGACAAGTAAACAAAGTATCATGACATTTCCTTTCAAATTTAATACATGCTTAATTATTAAATTAAAACTTATTTTTTATAATCAGCTAAAAATGTATGAAAAGTTGATTTAAAAAAAAATAACTATCCAAATAGTAATGATATCAAATAATTGAAAATGAGGGTGATTCTTTTTCACACTTTTTACTAATGAAATTTGTATAAAAAAGAAGAAGATAATCAATATGTTATATAATTTAGGACAAAATGGTTAATTTAAACATGAAATATTACAGCTCCATACACGCTTAACAAATATTAATATAAATATCTTAAATAAATAAATTAAATAAAAAATGCAGTTTTTCTTAACATGTATTTTTAGGAAAAAGAAGCTATTGAAGTTTTTTAAGAAAATTATTAATTTTTTAATTTCTTTTGTATGATTTAATATGAAGGAGCATCTGTAAGGATATTTTGTTAAATCACGTCTTTTAATTAATTAAATTAAATTTTATTTTTATTTATAAATTAATTTTATTGATGTTATCATACAATAATTAATGTATTAAATATTTATATATTATTTGAATTTCATTATTTTTTTTATTTTTTGTAATAAATAGGTTAATCAATATAAGTTTAATTGAGAAAACATAATGAAAAATGGGTTAGCCAATATAAGTTTAATTGAGTAAAAAATGATGCAGTCAACTCTCCTAATGTAAAACTCAATTTGGATTATTAAAGGCTATGATCTTAAAAACTACCGGTAAAATAAAAAGGAAAAGAGCATTGGTGCATGCGTGTTTGGAAATAAAATAAAATAATGTCACAAAAATAAAATTTTAAAAAAAGAATGGCAACAAGATAAAAATATTCGTTCCTTCTCATTTTATGTGACATACTTTTTTTTAGGTCCATTTCAAAAGAAATGTCACCTTAATATAATTAGAAATAATTAACTTTAAAATTTTTAGTTATCCTTAATATCATCTTCCTCCTTTTTTTCTCGGACATATTAATCTCAAGTTTGCAACTCAAGAAACATTTGATATTTAAGAAGTTCCTCTTGACAGAAAATAAAAATTGGCTAAAAAATAATATCGGTGATGCATAATTACCATTTATCTCTGCACATTTGTACAAAAAAATCTATAATTAGTCTGGATCTTAAACAAAAAAGAAAATTAAAATGATAAATATACAAAACCTTTGTTAAAAATAAAAGATACATGTATCACTTTTTGATGAACGATTGCACCATTATTTTGCTCTAATTACATAAATACAATTTATTTTATTAAGGACACATTTAAAATGAATTAAATAAAATTGATATAATTAATGGATATTTGATATAAAATATAGCTTAAATATATATATATATATATATATATATATATATATATGAATATAATTTCGTTAAAAATTTAACTTTTTCATTAGTTTTCACCTCATTGAAAATATATGTGTAGTTCAGTGACAACATTATCCCAAAAAATTAAAATTACTTTGTAAAATAATTCAAATTAAGTGACAATTCGAGGAATTAATTAATTTTTCTCTTTCTACTAGTCAGTTATGCCGTGCTACGCACGGCCCAATATTTATCACTAAATTTTTTACGTTATGTATAATTCTATCATTTAATTAAAACCTTCATTTATTTGGTTGATAAATTCTAAGTTAGGCATATATTATTATATTTAGATTGATAAAATTTGTATAACAATATTTTAAGTTGTTCAAACTTTTGTGGCATTGATAGTAAATTATATTTTTAAAATAATTTAAGTTCTTAATTATTGTGATTTATAATATTTTTCTTCTATTCTACTAATTAGAAGTGACATAGTAAAATTATTATAAAAAATACTTTGTGAATTTTTTTTTTGAGTGGCCCCATGTAAATTAATTAGGAGTGACATAGTAAAATTACGATTGAAGCAGCTGAATTTGATAATCAATTATATTTCTAAAATAATTTAAGTTTTTAATTATTGAGATTAATAATATTTTTTCTTCTATTTCAATTTAAGTGACACTGATATAATTTCGACGATCAACCAAATATGTTATATCTTTTAAACTTTTTAGGTCGTTAATTATTGAGATTTAGAATATTTTTTACGTATCTTTTTGAAATAAATAAGAAGTTAATTTTTTTTGGACATTTTAAGCAGTTAACTATTATTATAATTTATAATAATTTTTATGCAATTTTCAATTAATATATGTTACTCTTTTTGTCCAAACTTTTGTGGCATTGATAGTCAATTATATTTTAAAAATAATTTAGGCTTTTAATTATTGTGATTTATAATACTTTTTCTTCTATTCCAATTTATGTGGTACTGATATAATTTTGAGAGTCCGACAAATATTTAATATCTCTTAAATTTTTTAAGCTGTTAATTATTATGATTTATAGTATTTTTTTTATGTATTTTTTAATCTCCATTTATGTGACACAAATAAAACTTAAATAATCAATTAACTTTTAATATTTTTTGAGATATTTTAAGTTGTTAGTTATTGTAATTTATAATATTTTTTCGGCATTGTAATTTACTATTTTAAGCCGTTAGTTATTGTAATTTATGATACTCTCTCCTTGTCCAAATTTTTGTAGCATGATAGTCAATTATATTTTAAAAATAATTTAAGATTTTAATTATTATGATTTATAATACTTTTTGTTTTATTTCAATTTAAGTGACACTTTTATAATTTGAAGAGTCAACCAAATATCACTACAGTAACAAAGTAGACATATCTTAAATGACTCATAATAACTAATTAGAAATGATATTGAAAAATTGCTATAAAAATATAGGAAAGCTGCAACATCTCAAGTCAAAGCAAAAGGATATAATCGTCAAGGTAGAAAATATTTATACAAAAGGTACAGTAAAATGCTCTTTTAACCCAAAAGTATAGTTGAACAAAATATTAATTCTAATCGACGCAAAATTGAAGGAATTTCAAACCTTATGACCCAACAACCAAAAGTTATAATACGAAATTGTTTGATATGTGCTTCACTATTGGAGTGTTGAAAAAGGAAAGTAGTACTCAACCCAAAATGAAAAAGCAAAATTGTATTGAGGGAAAAAGGAAAAAAAGAAACAAATTGACAGAGAAGAGTAAAAGTATGTTGTCATTATGCTAAAAAATTAGTATAAGAAATATCTTTTTACGTATAAAAAATTGAAATAATATGTGTATTAAGTTGGATCGGTTTGATTTTATTTTTGTTAATACCAAATCAAATTAAGAATGATCATTTTTTTTTTGCCAACACCAAACCAATCAAATCATAAGTCAATTTTTTTTTCTCGATTTGATTTAATTCATCGGTTTAATTTGACTTAATGATTCGGTTTGTACACCCCTAGCTTCACGTATTGGAGTGTTGAAAAAAAGAAAGTAGTACTGGACCCAAAATGAAAAAGCAAAATTGTATTGGGGGGAAAAAGGAAAAAAGAAACAAACTGAAGGGGTGAAATGACAGAGGAGTAAAAGAATATTGTCATTATGCTAAGATAAGGGTTTAAGGGAGAAAATGGGAATATAAAATTTTCTACGTACTTACAATATCCACCCCCTTTTCTCCCATTGCAGAGCAAAATTTCCAACAATTTTCTGAATTTCCAATGGGTGAAGGGAAGCAAGGAGCACTAGCAGTGGTGGAATTGCCGAATAGCAGTGGTCAGAATCCGATAGCACAGCTGCAGAACAAGTTTAAGGAGTTGGAGGCCGGCTTCAAACTGTGGCTATCGAAGCAGTCACTGCCTGTTGAAGCTGCTGTTGTGACGGCAACGAGTGGTTTGCAAGGTGCTGCTATTGGTGGATTTATGGGAACGCTAACACAGGATGTGTCTTCTTCTATGCCTACTCCACCTGCTGGTGCTGCTAATCTCAATCCTCAAGCTATGGCGTCCTTTCAACAAGCTCAGGTCCTTTTCGATTTATTATTGTTGAGAATTTATATCTACATTCGCATTAGTAGTTTTTTTCTCTAGAATTAGGAATCATCATATGCTAATTTATTGTGTTTGTCTATCTTTATAATTTCTGAACTATTTACTTGCAAGTTCTTTTCCAAGTTAACAATATACTTATCGGGAAAGATGATAAAAGTCAATTACATCAACAAACCCAATGTAATCCTACAAATGGGGTCTGAGGAGGCTAGAATGTAAGCAGACCTTAAGTGGGGTCTAGTGAGGCGAGAACGTAGGCAGACCTTAAGTGGAGTCTAGGGAGGTAGAATACATCAGACCTTACCGTACCTCTTTGGAGTAGGGAGGTTGTTTCCTACGTACCGTAAGATCAAAAGAAGTGTAATCAAAGCAGGATTTAAAGGAAAATAATGGTAGCAAATAGCAAGATACATAGAGTAAATGAAACAGTAAATAGTGGTGCAAATTTAAGAATGAGATTCTATGTGAATACTAATTAAAACTACTAAAGAAGAAGAAGACCGGTTTCAAAAAAAAAGATAAGAAAATGAGACTAATCCCCTCCTCTCCCACGTAGAAGTATGATAACACTTGGCTACCTACTACCATTCTGCCATAATTCTTGGCCTACATATCTTCCTATCTAGGGTTATGTCCTCATTTAGCTGAAAATTTATTTTGTCCTGTCTAATCACCTGTTCCCATTTTTCTGCCAACATGCCTCTTCTAAAACCTGATATAGTCAATCTCTCGTACGTCCTTACTGGTGCATCCATGCACCTTCTGTTCACATGTCCGAACCATCTAGTCTTGTTTCCCTCAATTTATCCGCTTAAAAATTGAAGTTTATTAAGCCAGAAAGTCAATGTTTAGTGCTTCAAGTTGAAATCTTTAAGATTTGATAGAGCTAATTTACAATTGCTAAGCATTGTAATTGAAATTTTGGTTTCAGGCTCTTGCAGGAGGTCCCTTGGTTCAGGCCCGTAATTTTGCTGTTATGACTGGTGTTAATGCTGGCATATCTTGTGTGTTGAAAAGAATTAGAGGCAAGGAGGATGTGCAGTCCAGGTGAGCCTTTTTTCACTGAGTTCCTGGTAGACAAAATTTGCTAGACAGTTTTATAATCAGGTTTGTTTACTAAGTAAAGCCTGTGTAAGTAGACGTTTCAATCTTAAGTTGATTTTTCAGGGAAACCATTAATTTTATTTAATTTTGTGTTTATACACTTCGCGTTGCCAATTTGTTTGGGATCGAGGCATATTCTTGTCTACACAATTTTGCTTCCTCTATAGATTAGATATTAAGAAGCAGATCCATACGCACTGCTATATTAGTATATAATTATGCTTAAAAAAGGGATACTGTCTCCCCATCCCCAGAAAGAGGACATGCTTTCCAAGTTGGCTGTCACTTAAGTAATACAGTAGCCTTACTCGTCTTGTTAAAAATCTTGCATCCATTTCCGGTTGCCTATTTAGTCTTCCTTCTAGGTAAAAGCGGACCAGCTTTCATTTTACGCCTTCAACTGGAACCTACAAAGTTCCTTTCTTTCTCATACACCTAACTTTATACCTTTTAAATTTAAAAACACTTGGCAGAGAGGATGTCCTGGTTTGACATCTCAATGATCACAAATATCCCGGACTGGTTGTTTTGCTTTCTGTTTTATCCTTAAACTTTCATTTTTCCTTTTTGATCACTTCCTACTTCATCTACTCTTTCATAAATTCTCTGAGTTTAATTTCTCTCTCTCTCTTTTTTTCTTGATGAAGTTAGAAACTTCATTAGAAAAAAAACGCATCAAGCAGATGCTAGAAGTTACAATGAGTTAACTCCCATACAGGACAAAAGACTGTGAGGATTAGGGAGCTGACAGAGTCAAACTTTTGATCAGTGGAATTTACAGTAGTTAAGTTTCTCCAGCTGATCAAATTAAGCAAACATCTAGCCTTTCGGGAGTGATTTGGAGTTGAGATCCATCAAAACATCTGGGGTCCTTTCAGTCCAGATACACCAAAAAATACTTGGAGGGATCATCATCCAAATCTTTTTGATGGCTTTATCAACTCTCAATAGACACAACTTACATAATCATCTTTAACTGTTTGAGGCATGACCCAACTGAGAGCAAAAAAAGCAAGGAACTGTCTGAGGATTTATCAATTTTGTTTGCATTTTCTGTTTCCTGTATCTTTTGGAAATTAATAATTACTTTTGCAGTATGGCAGCTGCCTTTGGTTCTGGAGCACTGTTTTCACTAGTTAGTGGCATGGGCGGCCCCAATCCAGTACCCAATGCTTTGACATCTGGGATTTTCTTCGCCCTTGTTCAAGGTGGACTGTTTGAGGTAATGTTGAAGTAAATATGGTATACATTGATGCGCTCATGTCTCAATCCCCGTCCCCGATTTTCGACATAGAGATGTCTATCTCTAAAACTTCTTTACATGTCTGTGGTGAAAGGCCAGTTTATTTCTATTAATGTGATACTATGAACATGCTTACTTATTAAAAAAATGAGCATGTTACCCCTGGCTTTTGGCGAAGTTGTTTTGAGGGCTTTTTTTTTTTGTGGGTGGGGGGGTTACATTTTGTTTCCTGTTGTAGTTGTCCAATCCAGTACTCTGTGCTCTCGTGCCATTCAACTTGTCTATCTGATATTTTGCCTATACCCTAGTCAGTTTGCTTTGTTGTTTGTCATCTGTCTCAAGTTTTGACTTGGTTTCTTATTTATTTGCCCCAAAAGTATTCATTTTGTTTTCATTCAGAACATTTCTGCATTAATTCCACCAATGAATAACAATAAATTAGTTGCGGCTTGATGCAGTTTCTGTTCGTTATCAATCCTTGTTTTTTATTTACAGGTCCCTTCTCAGTTAACACCTTGTAATTGGACTTCTAAAATGTGCAATAAGAAGATGGATTTCTTTTTTTTTTTCCTAATGATTAAACTGTCCGGTTCAGCAATATCCTAATCTTTTTGGTTCTCTCTATATTATTTCTCTCCCCTCTCCTCTCTTTTGAAGGTAGAGTAATATTGAAAATTTACCGTTGGCAGGTGTAGTAAAATCGAAACTGTTTTTGTTTGAAGGAATACTTCAAAAAAAAGTTCAAGTTAATCTCATTCAGTCTCAAGATTATTCAAGTCCCCTACTTCTGTCCTCAAAAGAGTTTAGGGACCAATCCGACATGTATAACCGTTGTATTACACTATTACTTTAGTGTTGTTTTGAGGTCCATCTGCTCTGATGATGGATTGAGAATTCTGGTATGAAGAGACTTTTCAGGAGTGATGGTAGGAAAAGTACCAGTTATCATTCCCTGCTGGCACCTAGTTTTTGATTAATCTTGAATAGTGTGAATTTCCAGCTTTGATATCTCATAATTCTTAAAAGATTCTCTTGTCCGTTCATGCAGCTTGGACGGAAGTTTTCGCAACCACCTGCCGAAGATACACATTATGTCAGAACGAGATCACTGTTGTCGAGCCTTGGCCTGCAAAATTATGAAAAGAATTTCAAGAAAGGGTTGTTGACGGACACCACCTTGCCTTTACTCACCGATAGGCAAGATATGTTGCAGCATGTAACTGTACTAAACCTATGCATTTCTCATAATTAAATCTCATTCCATTCACCTGTTTTGCAGTGCTCTTAGAGATGTGAGGATCCCTCCTGGGCCAAGGCTTCTTATTCTTGATCGTATACAGAGGTGAAATATGTTTTATGTGAAGTAACTTTCTGTTTAACTCTTTAGTGATTAAAATCCTTAATTTTTTATTTTTTTCTCCTCTAGGGATCTGGAACTCAGAAAGCGATGAGGATGAACTCACTGCCATTCCAGTTGCAAAAGATGGAAGTTTTCCTTTGTTGGAATGGCTGTATTCTGTAATTTGAGAAATAGTGACAGTTTTATGTTTTGCTTTATAATGTTCCAGTGAACTAGGCTATTATGGCTCTTCTTTGAGTGTAACTGCTTGCCATCAGATAAGAGGGCAGACGTACTATTTATTGAGTTTTTGAGGTAGAAATATCAGATTTGTTCACTTTTTAAAGAAAGAAAAAGAAAATTGTAGTGTCATCCTTGCTAATTGGCCTTCAGGGAGAGGAATAAATTTAACTTTTCCCAGAAAATGGCTAGTTAAGATTTCAGCAACTGTTTAATGCTTTCTGGAAAATATGATCACCAGTACGCTAAGTGAAATATGAGATATCTACCGAGTTACGAATATAATTAATTTTTATCTCTAATGGCTTAAAGTTTTTTATGAGATGGTTACACACGTCAATATAACATTCAAGTCTCACAATCACTCATTATCAAAATAAACTTTTACGTGCTTGTCTTATGAAAAAATAAACTTAGCTTTGCAGGCAATGTGAGGTGGTGCTCATATTCCATGCTTGCAAACTTTTGCCATTCCTCATCAAGTGCTTGTATATAAATCTATGGGTTAATAAATAATCTAGGTGCTTGTATATATTAAAATGAATTGAGCTGAAATGAGTTGAGCTAATAAATCTATGGGTTAATAAATAATCTAACCTATTATGTACTAATTTTGCCAGTCTTGAAGAGGGTGAGGATTGAGTTACGGAGCTGGTTATTGTTCCTTTTTAGTCTCCCGATGTACCTACTTTTAGTGGATTTTACGCCAACAATTCGCACCTAATTATTTATACGATATGAATAGAAATTAATCAAGATTCAAGAGCAATGTATTTTTTTGGTGAGGAGGTTTCTATTGAACCCCCTTATTTGAACCTAGATAATTGCCTCCTAAAATCTGGACAGTTTCAGTTGTGCATAAGCTAATTCAAATAGCTTCGACTTTTACAATTAATGAAGAAAACAATAACAAGAAGAAGAAGAGTGACACACTAATTGGTTGTAGAATGCCATAACCGTATGTGGATAGTTGGCATAAATGATAAAGTTGTTAGTCATATGATCATTGATCAGGAGGTTACAGATTCGAGTCGTGAAAACATTCTCTTATAGAAATTTAGCATAGGAGTTAGACTGTCAACAGTAGAACCCTTGTTGTCTAACCTTTTCTTGAACCCCACACATAGTCAGAACTGTATACGGATGAGGTGACGTAAATGGTAAAGTTGATATCATATGATCATGCCGGGAGGTCATGTTCTTTACAGAGATGCAGTATAAGATTGCGCATAACAGACATGTGATCCCCTTTCTCTGAACCTTGCATATAGCTAGAACTTAATGCACATGAGTGCCTTTTTTCAGTAGTTTGATGAGTTAAACTTGTGAAAGTCATTAGACCATGGAATTTGGCAAACAGAAAGAGAACAGAATTTTTCATTGGACTTCATTCTGTACCTAAGGAGATGTACTAAAGATTATGAAAAGTTCATTCCAAGAGAGCATGGTTTGCTCCCTTCCATTTACAGCGCTCTTCATTATACTCCCTCCGTTTAAAAAAGAATGATCCACTTTCCTTTTTAATTCGTTTAAAAAAGAATGACCTACTCTCCTTTTTAATCCGTTTGAAAAAGAATGACCTTTTTCCTTTTTAGTCCGTTTGAAAAAGATTGACCTTTCTTTTTTTTGCAATACTTTAATTTCAACTTTCACATGGTATGTTTAGGACTACAAGATTAAAGGACATTTCGGTATATTTGACACAATTTTAATTTAAGATTTAAAAGTCTTCCTTATTTTCTTAAACGGAAGAATAGCATATTTTAAGCCAACACTAAAATTGAGAGGTGGCCGGATATCGTGTTACACCGAAGTCCGAACATAAAGCTTTACCATTTTCGCAGAGTATTGTTGACACTATAATTTCGCATTTACCTTTATCTGTTTAGCCATGAAATTTGATCAGATTTTAAAATTTCACACACCTGTCTCACAAAATTTCAATTTTTTTCAAAGTAAAATACATGTCCAACCATAACTTCATAAATTCAATTTTTTCAAGTTTCTAACTTAAAAATCTACCACCAACCGAAAGCAGAAAATATAGAGAGAACGAGAACAAATAAAACTAAATGTAGACACAAATTTCCCATTAGATCTCCAAAAAGAAAGGAGGAGAGAAAGTCAATACAATGTACACAACACTCCTGAGTTCCTAATCAATCTTTCATAATCTCCATTTTATACCTAAGTTGTATACGACTCTGCACCTTTGATGCCACACACACCTGTCTCGGATTCTTCAAAAATATAATTACTTTTGGAGAATCCGACACTCATCGTCCGAGCAAATATATGCCAACACACAACAGCCAAATACTATCAAACAGAGAAACACCTTTATATCAAATCAGTATACCAAATTCCGTGAACGATCATTGAGAATTGGGTAGAATAACAGAAGCAGACTGAAGAAGTTTCTGAGCAAGCGAAAGCTGATCCATTAAAGTATGGATTCGGATCCTGTAGGTCCGAGCCTGATCAACAGCCTCGGCTTCAAACTCACCTAGCTGAGAACAAAGCCGCTCCTCAGCCTCCTCAGCCACCCTCAGCCGCTCCGACGTCTTATTCAATTCCTCTCTCATTTTCTCTTCCCTTCCGATGCTCTTCTTCAATTCCTTCTCCAATTCCTCGTTTTTCCTTCTCAGCGTTTCGCTTTCGGGCACGGCGGAGGACTTTGTTGCAAACATGTTGAAGGAAATGGCAGTTGAGAAAATGGCGGAAACAAAAAAAGGAGTTAGTTAATAATGGTGAGCCAATGATAAGAATGGAAAGGCAAATGTGATTGATTTGTGATGAATATGGTTTGAGTTGCAGGAGATTTATAGTGATAAAATGAGCATGTCCAGGTTCAATGTATTTGGTTTCAACTCTATTTGGATCTCTAGTTTTTTTTTTTTTAATAATTAATTAAAGGGATTATTAGGAGTAATTCGCTTAAGCCGTATTATCTGTATCTAGAAAGTTTTCACAAATATTAAACATTAGTCTTGTTTAAATTAATTTTTCCATCTCAATTTATTTGATCGTAAGTCCCATAAATAGACCAATTACTTATTTGGAATGGACGAATGATGTTATGTGCTACAGCGTCGCATAACTTTTTATTCTATTTTTATTTGTTTAGCAAAACGCCTCGAGGCATAGGAGTGATGTTTAGTCCTGTGAGGTTTACGTCTTAAGCACGATCAACACCCAACGTTTCATCCTTGTAATTCTGTACTAAATAAATAATGCTTAATAATTTTTTTTTATTTGTATAAATAAAAAGATTGGGAATAGCTCAAATAACAATTCATTGTACAACATATTTAATATTTGAAAGAATCGTGAGGATGAATATTATTTAACATTTCTTTTAAAACACTTAATTCGCAGAATTTTACATCGCTAATTATCACCGATCTTCATATTATTGTCATATGTCTCAAAATAATCGCTATTTAAAATAATGACTATCACAAAATATTGAATCCTCATTTTAATCTACGTAATCATCCACTTTGAAGCAAATAATTAATAAGTAAATTATTGTGTTTTATTATCTCAAAATTACATTAAGGATACTAATAAAATTTATTTTTATTTTCTTAGAAGAGATGTAAATTACATAGTACAATAATAATATATTTTCAAAAGTGTAATTCTTATATTATTTGAAAGTTCAGATGTTAAAAGTTAATTTACATATCATAGTAGCTATTACTGCTTTCTTTATTCATACTTGTAAAATCATATTAAAATTTTTATTTTATATGAGTTTGTTAAATTATGCTTTCAATTGTTTACAATTTTTGCTTGATAACACTATTTTACTATATTATAAATTAAAATTTAAAGATCTGTGGGACTTACGCTCCATCACCTCGAGGCTTACACCTCATCCCGTGTTAACTGAAATGTCCCGTCTTACGCTCCTACCTTTTAAAATAATGATAATTATTAGAAGTTTATTTTATTAAATTAACTATACTTTGAAAATATAAATTTGAGTGTATACACTTTAGTTAGTCATTTAATGCTAATGGTATTATTGGGAGGACACAATAAAATTATCTTGATTTTCTAAAAACGACAACTAAATTGAAATAAATACTTTTAGAAAACGGACCAACTATTATAAAATGAAATGAGTATATAAAATTGAATTTGCAAATTTATTTATCTAATTTAAAAAATAATTTATCATTTTGTATTTATTTTACCTTTATTATTAATTAAATATATATATTTTTTTAATATTTAAATAACTTTGTAAACAATAAAATTCTATCCGTACAAAATTCGGATAATATTAAAATTAATATATTAATCCCAAATAAATATTGTGGATTAATGTAATTGGATTAATTGTTTAAATCCAAATATGTGTAGGTTTAATTAAAGTTCAATTCTTTTAATTGAGCTAGTCCATTAATTTGGGTTAAAAATGATTAGCCCACTTTATCAAGCCCAAGATGTCATCATATTAATTTGGGTTACAAATGAATGAGCCCACTTTAGAAAGCCCAAGATGTCATCATATGCTAGAGGCCCAATTTGATGACACATGTCAAATGATGTGGCATGTCACGTCAAGTGAATGAGCAAATGAGACAAAGCCACGTGTCAAAATGATGCAGTAAATTAGAAGCACATAAGAAATATCATCTCACTTAAATCTGATTGGTCAAAGAAAATTCATGTTTATCATGACTCTTTACTTCCTACAACTATAAATAGGGCCTCATAATTAAAAAAAAGGAGCAACAAGTTTAACAAGAAGCAAGAGAGAGCTCGTGAATCAAAGCAACAGATTTCTCTACAAATTCAAGAACAAGCTCAAGATTTCAAAGATCAAGAGTTCAAGGTTCAAAAACAAGCTCAAGATATCAAGAGTTCAAGATTTAAGAACAAGTTCAAGCTTCAAGATCAGAACTACAAGAGTTCAAGCTTTAAGAACAAGTTCAAGCTTCAAGATCAAAACTACAAGAGTTCAAGGTTCAAGAACAAACTCAAGATTTCAAAGGTTCAAGAACAAGCTCAAGATTTCAAGATTTAAGAAGAAGTTCAAGCTTCAAGATCAAGACTACAAGATTCAAGAACAATCTCAAAGACCCTTGAATTCAAGTACAAGTCGAGATCAAGTTCATCAAGTCTTCAAATCAAGTTCAAGATCAAGACCGCAAGATTCAAGAACAAGCTACCAAGCCCTTGGATTCAAGCACAAGTCAAGATCAAATCCGTCAAGTTCAAGTTAAAGTTCAAGATCAAGCTCGAAACTCTTGAATTTATAGTTGAAAAGGCGAATCAGGGGAATCATAGAGATTGTAACACCCACTTATTGAAATCAATAAATCAATTTTTGCAGTATTTTTCTTGTCTCGATTATTATTTTCGATCTCAAAAATTTTATTGTTCAGCAAACTTATAATCAATAAAAATAATGGTAATTTTTTTTTTTTTTGAAAAAGTCTGCCAAGTGAAACTTTTAAACAAGTACGGAGGAACAAAGGGATTTTTTTTTTCTCTTTTGTGCGTCATTGGATAGGAAAATAATAATAACTAAAAATTAGATTAGTGTTAGGCTTCATTTGTTTTTATTCAGATTCAGATATCTGAATTTGAATGCACATCTCAATGATCAAGATGTTGTTTTTAGATCTAAAAATTAAATGAATACAATTATTTATTTTTCAACATCTAAATGTACAAAATTTATTTATTTGTTTGTATAAAAAAAATACAATTCAAATAAAAATTAATTTAAATTAATATAATAAAATTATTATTTGATTGAAAAAAGAAATATTTATGTTTGTTAGTGATAGTGGAGACGGTTGTAATGGTAGTGGTGATGGTAATGATTAATGTTTAGTGACTAGCAATGTTGGTGGTGATAGTTGTAATGGTATAGATGGTTGGTATTATATTAACCGTTATAATAGCGGAGATTGATAGTGGCATTGATTGTGATGTGAAGTTGGTTGATGTTAGTTATGGGAGGTATTGATTGTTAGACTGAAAAATGAATATATGATGGTTGATGATATGTTGGTGTTAGCAGGGGTGAACCTACATTCATTTGTGGGGTGCTTTGGCACCCATTAAACTCGACGCGGAATAGGTGAAATTACATAAAAAAATATATATATAAAAATAGATATATTATATATAAAAGTACCAACTAAACAAAAAAATGATTGGGTGCATTGGTGTTTAGATTGATTTTATGCTTCTCCACTAGAAGGGATGTTCCGGGTTCAAACCTTATTGAGGTGAATTTTATTTTTTTCAATTTTTAAAAGTTTTAAGCATCCACTACCCTTAAATCCTGGGTCCGCTATTGGGTGGTAGTTGGAGAAGTTGTCAGCTATGATGGTGGAGATTAGGGGTGAATAGACCAAACCGTCTAGTCAAACCAAACTGAGAAAAAAAAACAGACTTATGGTTTGGTTTGGTTGGTTTGACGTTTGAAAAAAAAAACACCGATCATTCTTGGCTTGGTTTGGTGTTAACAAAAAAAAAGTCAAACCGAACCCAAATCAAACCGACATAATATATATATAAGTGTGTGTATGTGTGTGTATGTATGTATGTATATATGCATATATATAATTTAATTTTTTATACATAAAATATTAATTATAATCTACTTTTTAAATACTTTTTCAATTAGTTTTATTAATTTTCAATATTTAGAAAGTAGGTGTGTGTGTGTGTATATATATATATTAAGTTGTAATATTTGTTCATTAATTGCTAATAAAATGATCTAAAATCTAATATAAACTTAAAACCTAAATTTTTTACTCTTCATCTAACTTTTTAGTTTTAAGAGAGTTTTTCGTTCCTCAATTTTTTATAATTGAGTTTTTTCATTAGCACATGAGTGAAAACATACTTGATCTAGTCTTCAATCACAATATAATTGTAAAAAATAAAGATTATAAATTTTTTTGAAAAACCCCCAAAAACCGATTTAAACCTAAACCGAAAAAACTGATTTTATGTTGGTTTGATTTGGTTTATAGTTTTAATAAGCCGACATAATTGGTTTGGTTTTTATTCAATAAAAAAGCAAACAAACCCGACCTATGTACACCCCTAGTGGAGATGATTGTTAGTAATAATAGATAGTAGCGATGGTAGTAGTTGAAGTGGTGGTAGAGATGACAACCAGTAACAATGGTGGTGGTAGTAGTTGAAGAATGTGTAGAGGTTGATAATGTGTTAGCGGTATAAAAAGGTTATTATACACCCCATCCCTTGAAAAAAAAAAAAGGTAGCACGAAGAAAGGAAAGAGCGAGATGGTGATTTTTGTTGTTCCCGTGAAGCGAAGATCATTCGCTTGGAGAATAAAGTGGGTCGCCTGTCTGTTTACGAATCCTATGTTCATGAATCAGTTGTGCGATGAGACCCCTTCCTTGATGAGAATTGCTAAAATCTTTTTTTTTTAATGAAAAAGACTTTTTACTTTACGTAGCTTGTTACATGGGTCGTGAGTGGCAGCTTAATTTCCGTCTAGTTTGGATATGCGACCTTGGATTGTTGTTGCATATTCAACTCCTATTGTAGCTGCTACCGCGGTTTTTCGTTAGTGGTGGTGCTAGTTGTGATAGATGAGTTGATCGGTAGTGGTTGATGATGGTAGTGACGTTGGAATTGGTGTTGGCATGACGATGGATATAATTAGAATAATGTAGGTGGTAGGTGTGGTTGCGGATGACAATAGTTGTTGGTAGCGATATTGGTTGTCAATAGTTGTTGAGATGTTGGTGGTTGATAATGGCGATGGTAACATAAGTAGTTGGTGGTGGTGATAGGTGATTATGGACAGAATGATGGTGAATATTGTCCAACACGAGAATATCTCTTAATAATATTAAGATTTTATTATAAATCTGAATGATTAAGATCTATTCAAAGTAATTAAGAGCAAAAATTTGAATAAAAATTAAATACACTTTAAAATCTGAATGATTCAAATTCAAACTTTCATTAATTGTTAACAAATAATAGTAGAGACTTATAAATTTGTGAACAAGGTTATTCATATTAGGTGTTAACTGCGATGCTGAGGGGTCGGCCATTCTTATCTTCGTGATGACTATTGACTGGTGATGGTTGCTTCTTCATATTTTCTAAATCTCCCTTTCACATTTATTTCCTTACTTTCTCCAATTTATTTATTTTTTCAATTAAGAACTAAAAAACAAGAACATATGAGGAAAAAAGGGAAAATTTCAACGAGTTTGTTATTTCTTTTATGCTAATTTATATAATAAACCTTTTTTCTAAATCTATATAAAAAAGAATGCCACCTTTTTTTTTTTTTTTTTTTTTAATAAAATGATTTATCAACACACAAGTATTTAAGGTGCAGATTGATTTTAATTCACAATTTTATTTTTTTAAAAAATCCTTTTGTTTTTAATTATGTCTATTTTTTAAAAAATTCTACATAGATTGAAGCTAGAAAGTAGTATCTGTTTACGTTATCGACATCTTATGGTGGAAATTAAATAAATTTAAATTGAGTTGCAAATAGTCTTTGTTGTGTCAAAATGAGCATTTCCAATTCAAGTTACGTAAGTACACAAGTCGTGTTAATTAAAGAGGGGGAGAGCTTTCATCAATTTTTTGTGCATGACTTTTTCGACGTATTGCGTCATTCGATAACTCAAACAATAAGGGGCGATTAGTACGTGGCAATTAATCACAGTATAAAATAGGACTCCTTGTTTAATTGGCTGCAGAAAATGGAACTATCACAATGTAGCATTTCATCCGCAATACTCAAACATACTAACATAAAGTTATACTATAAAAAATTATAGATTATTTTATACAAAATGTAATATATAAAATAAGAGTAGTTATATAATACTCCTTCTCCACCCTTGACTTGTTATGTCAGTTTTTACTTTTCAATTGAGACCCTTAGACTTAGGGCTCGTTTGGCCATGAAATTTTTTTTGGAGTTAGAAATTGTGGTGTTTGGTCATGAAAATTTGGAAAAAAAAATTGAAAAGGGAAAACAGGTTTTTGGTGTTTTCACAATTTTTCAACTCTAATTTCAACTTTTATTATTATTACTACATATAACCCCAATCTTTTAAATTCTTACATAAAACTCTTCTTATAATTTTAATTTACTACCAAAAAACAAATAAAAACACTTTCTCATTCATTTGCACTTGTACTCTATTCTCATTCATTTGCAGTGTACATACTGATGATTATGTATATTATGGGTAAGTGGTTTGCCTTCATAATTTGTAAACTACTATTTTTTTTCTTGAAACTTAAAGATGACTACTCATTTATACTAATCTCTCCCTCTTTTTGATAGAAACATTCATTGCTTACACTCGTTCACATTTCTGGCCAATGTATGTCTGCTTCTACCCAGGAAATGATTTGCTATACCTAAAACTACTTCTTATTAATTTTATGTAAAAATGATCAGATGACAAAAGTATTATTAATAATTAATGGACTACAAACTCATCTCTTCCATTTATGCGTATATTTTATTGGTTGATTTGCTGCCTCCAATCTTAATTAATCAGTTTACTCAATCTTCTTATGTAGCTATTAATAACTGAGATGCTTTAAAAGCAAATCAGTTTGAATTGCATAAGCTGACACTCTTTGTAATTTTCTCGCTTTGCTTAAAGATTTTAGGATAGTTATGTTGTTGTTTGCTGCATGCCTTTTGCATAATTTGTAAAAGTTGGGTGATTTTGATAGTTTGTAAAAGTTGGGGCACAAAATCATATTTAAAAAAGTTTTTTCAAAAGTAAAAAAAAAAATTCAAAAAAAACATGGCCAAACACAACTCCAACTCCAACTCCAACTCCAAAATTTTTTAGTTTTCATGGTCAAACGGCTACTTATTATGTGACTGGTGAGAGCAAAGCACCCCTTCAAGATTTAGGGGAAAAGGCTAAACATATCCTGATTAGTAGCGGAATCGAAATTTTCATTAAGGGGTTCAGAAGTAAACGTACGAACTAATCAAAGAGGATTTAACATCTTAAAAATATTGTTTGAACTTTTTGTCCTTCATTAAAAGTCTTTGTTTTAGATAAAATTCGTCTTTTCACTTTTTTTTATACTAATATTTAAGAGTTAAAATTTAATTAAATATATTTATGGTAAAATCTTTCCTTATTACACTACAACAAATTTCATTATCTATGACGAATTATTTTATCACATAAAACTCATATTTCATCATAAAAAATATTTTGTGACAAAAAAAAATCGTCAATCTTTCATCCCTAAACGTGGGTCGCTAAAAGTGATTGAAGGCAATTTAATATTTTGTCGCTAAATAAATCTTATTAACTACAAAATAAATAGTAGTATAATTTTTCGCCGAAATGGGTTCGAATGAACATCCTGACCTAAGAATAGCTCCGCTCCTGACTCTGATTTATTCGAAATAAGTTAATATTATTTTATGTTATGTTTTCTCCTCAAAAATATTTTCCGACATTAGTTATTAGTTTTAAAAAAAACGTCTTCTAACTAGCTAAATAGCTCAAAAATACATTTATTGCTGACATTTTTTTTTCTAAAAAAATAAAAAATTGCCTTTGTCCTTTTAATATGTTCAGTCTTTGTCCCTTCAAGTTCAATATTTATTCTTCAATGAAGCAGAAGAGCTAACAAAAGAAAATATCATCACAGAAAAATGTGAATTTGTCTTCCATGTTATATCCATGTTAGTTGTGTTTGGCTGACATTACTATATAATATAATACTAATCCTATTTTTATCTTCTTAATTCTTTTTTATTTACTTCAATAACAAATTAGCTGACTTTTACATTGTACGTCACATTTTTAACATACTAAACCAAAGATATAATAAAACGTGTACATAATTCCAAGTGATTATTAGTCACTGTATTACTATTTTTCTCATAACTTCTTTTTTTTTTTGGTAAAGTTTTTCGCAGAACTTCATTCACAAAGTTGTTACGGTTGTTGTTTTTCCGATATTTGTGGGTTTTTTAGTTTTTTCTTCTTCCGGAAATAGTATAATTAGGTGGTATACGATACGTATATAAGGGGTCGTTTGGTAGAGTGTATAAGATCAATGTAAAATATAGGGGTCGTTTGGTAGAGTGTATTACAAAAGTTAATGCATGTATTAATTAATGTGTATTACTAGTACCCTGTTTGATACGTTTTTTAACCTATGTATAACTAGTGCGCTTTATTGTGTATTAACCTATGCATTAGTAATACCACAATTTTTATATGTATTAGCAATACAAAGAATGTCAACACATGCATTAACTTAGTAAAAGACATAGTTACCCTTGAAATTATTCTAGATATTTTCAATCCTTACAATAATATCAACAACTCCCATTAATTTATCCCTCAAGTTCATCAAGCACATCTCAAGTTGGAATTCTTCGACACCAAAAATTACTTGCTCCCAGACAGTTCAATGGATGGTATACAAAATCATAAGATCTGACTTGGCCAGACTTTACATCCCTTCTATGAGCTTGGCAAGATGAGACGATGCAATCATTTTCTGTACTTTGCCCTTTTCTTAGATGAAGAAGTGAGCTTGGGTCGGTCTTAAATGAAGAAATGAAAATTAATTTATTTTTTTGACAGCTGTTGAGCTTCTCTGCTTAAAAAAGTGTACAAAGCTAAAGGGTATTTCGGTAAATAAATATATTATTTTATAAAAATTATATTTTTTATTTATTTTTAATACATCAAACCAAACACTGCGTAAGAAATATTGACGGTATAACTAATGCAAACATAACTAACACCAGCATTATTAATACAATCATTACTAATACACTATATTCAGCATTGTTACTATACACTCTACCAAACGACCCCATAGTGTATTAGTAATGCTTGCATTAGTAATGCTTGTATTACTTATACTTGTATTAGTTATGCATGTATTATTTCTTATACATTGTTTGGTTTGATGTATAAGAAATAATACATCTTACATAATTTCTATAAAAGAAATGTTTGCTTACAAAAATACCCTTCTTTGATTTTATACATTTTTTTGCAACAAAATTTCTTTTCCATCTCAAATATAATTAGTATTGTTGAATTAATATATAGAGGGTTCGGATTAATTGCAAGACTTTCGTCTTTGCGCATGAAATATTATGCCAACGGATTAACATAGTCGAAATAAAAATAAAATATAAGACCTAAAATTAAGAAATAGTCTCAATTTTCTTTTAAATTTTTTTAAAGACCCTCGAAACAAAGCAAAAATATGTTACAATTATTTAAATCAATTATTTATTGTTGTAGATTAAAATGGTGGGAAAAAAATTGTGAAATGTTTTAAAAAGATTCACTATTGCAAATTAAAATGGCGGGAAAAGGAATGATGAAATATTTTGAGAGGAAAATTGAGGGGTATTAAAGTCATTTAATAAGTTAATGCATGTATTAAAGACTTTGCATTACTAATACATAGAAAATGGATGGTATTAGTAATACACACCTTAATACACAATACAATAAAGTGTATAACTAATGCTTGCATTAGTTATACATTGACTAAAAATTATACCAAACAAGATATTCATAATACACATTAATTAATACATACATTATTTTTGTCAATCCACTCTACCAAACGGCCCCTAAGTGTAAAATATATTTAGTGAATACAGTGCCGTGTATAAATTAAACTCAGTAGGCCAAGTAATTAGACTTTCTTTCCATCGTAATTAAAAATGTATTTGGTCGAAAGAGAAAGCAAAAAAAAAAAAAAAGAAAGAAAGAGAAACTTCTGGTTTTAACGTGACGTGATCTTCCTCAGATCCCTCTACTTAGTTTAATTAATTTTAAAAAAATTCCCGACAAATTTAGGAATTTTCTCACTGACTAGGCTGTTACAATTTATAATTTTAATAAAAGAAATCCAAATAAATACGAACAAAATACTTACCTTGTGTTATGGCCTTACAACGTCCCTAAGGGTCCTTTTTTTTTTTTTTTTTTTTTTTTCGTTTTCCATTCGGTGTTCGGTACCCACATTGGAATCCGACTAATCCGAATTTGCGCCGGATAGGGCCCCATTCGGGATAGTGCTTCCAACAAAGTTTTCTCCATGTCCAGGGTTAAACCCTCGACCTCTAGTTAAGGGTGCGTTCTTCTTATATCATTGCTTGAAATTATATACTATATCTTAAATTTTGTCGAACCATTATATATATATTAATATAATTTTCACCGTCTTTTAAAGAATATTAATATGTACTAAACGAAGACTTTTACCTATTTCATGATGAGTTGATGAAGTTTATGAGTTTTTTTTTGAGATTTCAACTTAGTATAGATAATAATAACTAAATTTACAATCAATTTTAGAAAGGAAAAATACCTACACATACCCATAAACTCGACACGAATTAATAGTTGGACAATATAGACTATCAAATTATCGATAGCCTTAATTATCCCCGAACTTGACAGTTATTTGAGATATTTCAACAAATTAAGCCCAAAAAAGAAAAAAGTGAATTGGCCAATCCATAATAATATCGATGATGGGACTTAATGAGAGGTAGCCAATTACCCAGCTGATGTTGAAATTATGTGAATAGTGACAATTAATTTGTTCCCGTTTGATATCGACAAAGTATTGAGTAGAATGAAATGATGGAGAGTTTTATTTGGATTCTGACTCAATTATCAATTGGTTAAATACGATTTGAGATTAGGCAGAACGGTTTAGGTAAAGTATATAAGCTTTGACTTAGTCTGTTAATCTTTCATCTTCCTTCTATGGTCTAGTATCTTATCTCCTTCTGATTTACCTTTTTACTCTTTTAACTAGATCCCAAACTTGATTACGTTGAAATTGATCTAATTCTTTCTTCATGGCCTCAACCCAAGATTCGTCTTTGAGGGCCTCATCAACTTTTTTGGGTTCAATTTGAGACAAGAACTACATATGCTTGATTTCTTAATGACGCTCTTGTCTGCAACTTATCATCCGGGTTTCCCATAATGAAGTCATTCAAAAAGCCTGCATTGTGTCTCCATTCCCTCGGAACATTTATTTTTGTTGTTTTCGCAATAGGAGATGACTCTAGATGAGCTATAGTCGACTTGGAGGTTGTTGGCTCTAGAGTTATGTTTTATCTGGCTCCTGGCTGTAGATCATTTATTTGCTCTTTATCAAGACTCAAGCTCATAGAGGAGTGGTTAGTTTCATCAAATACAATATGCATAGATTCTCCGACACATAGAGTTCGTTTATTATAAGCTCTATAGGCGTGAGTGGTGGGAGAGTACCCAAGAAAAATACCTTAGTCACTACGTGGGTCAAACTTTCCTAAATTATTTTTACTGTTGTTATGGATAAAGCTTTTGCATCCAAAAGAATGAAAATAGTTGATGTTGGGCTTCTTTCCTCTCCACAACTTATAGGGAGTCTTCTTTAGGATGGGTCTGATGAGACATCTATTGAGGATATGACTTGTTGTGCTCACTGCCTCTGCTCAAAAGTGATTTGGTAGATTTTGTTCTAGAAGCATGGTTCTTGCTGTCTCTTGAAGAGATTTGTTCTTTCATTCCACCACACCATTTTATTGAGGAGATCTAGGAGATGAGAAGTTCTTAGAATAGCTATTTTATTAGAATAGGAGATCTAAGAGATTTCATTCCACGCTTTGTTTTCAAACTCTCCTTCATAATCGCTATGAACATAAGTGATAAAGTATCCTTCGTCTCTTTGAATTTTTCTACAAAAAATCTCAAAATTAGTGAATGTTTCATGCTTGTGAGAAAGAAACATTACCCAAGTAAAACGAGAAATAATCATCAATAATGAAAAAAATATATCTTTTTCCATTAATACTTGCGATCTTAGTAGGTTCAAACAAATCCATGTGAATTGCTTGCAGGGGCTTGGTGGTACTGACAATATCTTTGACTTTAAAAGATGTTCGAGTCTGTTTACCAAGTTGACAAGCATCACAAATGTGATTCTTTTTAAACTTTAATTTTGGCAGACCTTTTATCAATTCAAGTCTAGAGAGTTTTTCGATTGCATGCATACAAACATTTCTGAGTCCTTTGTGCCACAACCAAGTGCCATTGGTTTGCACAGTAAGACATGTCAGCGTGGAAAAATCAGAATAATTTAGAACATAAATATTGTCGACATGTTCATCGATAAGAGAAATATTTCTTTTTTTATGATTGATGGAGCAACTCTCAGCTTTGAAAGACACTCCAAACCCTGCGGCACACAGCTGACTGATACTCAACAGATTGTGTTTGAGTCCATCTATGAGATATACTTCAATGAGTTTTCATGATATGAATCTAATTAAGAGAACCAAAAATAACCTAAAAGAAGATGAGATGAAGTAGAATCAAACACACAAGAAGCAAAAATAACTCACGGATTCAAGACAAAACATAAGATAAATTGCATAAAAGGAAAGATAGTTAGTGATACATAACCATTACAATACAATAGGAATCAAGGTGTGTATCAAACATCAAAACCCACTAAAGTTTGCAATGGAAACACCACACTCTTACGTTGACACAAAAAGGACTCAAACCACCCCAAAGCACCAACGTTTCTAAGCCGATTTGCAATCCAAGTGAATCCACACTCAAGTATGCCCTAGTTTCAGTGATTTTTCCAAGCCCTACACTACAAACACTCTCTCTCAAGAGACTTATCTTTCAATATTCATTAAAAACTAATAAAAAGTAAAGGCCTAATTGTCTATTTATAGTTATTATAAGCAAAAACAAAAATATCGTTAATGAAGGGAGCTCCTACGGAGTGTAAAATAAGGGCATCAAAAGGCAACAATGCCCTTAATGAGCTTCAAGTGAAGGCGCCTCTTGAGTGTAGGTTCTTAGAGTGTAAATACCACAATGTCCTTAATGGGAGAGAACAAGGGGCGAATTTGGAGTGCATGGTCTCTACTCCTCTTTTCAACTTGTGCAATGCCTTGAAATAGTTCCAAAGACCATCCCTCACTCGGTAACCCGAGATTGGATCTCCATTGAAAGATCTTGTCCTCCTTGTACTATTTGTACTCGTATCATCCTCTTCATTTTGAAAGGAATTTGACCTCAAATTCATACCTTGCAAAATCAAAGAGAAGGAAAACGAGCACACAATCCTCATGGTATGAGGGTTATCATTAGTACCATAAATATGATCAAGCCAAGGTTATTCACACTTGAAATATATCCACTGGTACTTTGTGTGTGACATGAAAAGTTAGCATGAATGGCACAAAGGAAGTGGCTATGACAAGTAACAAGAGATAAGGAAACTACAATGGTCTTAATGGCTCTACAACACCCAAAAGGTAAGACTACCTTTATCTTAGGAACCATAAGATACATTTGTTTCATTACCTCTACAAAGGATCTCATCAAATAAGGTGCCACTATTAGTCTTAAGGTCCACCATACCCACATATCATTATCATTCAAACAAGAAAACCAACCACCAAACTTTCTACCTCTACATAATAAAAATTCAAAATTAACATGGTTATCATCATAGGTAAAGAGGTAGTATAGGAAGGAATCAAATATGAAGACATCACCCAAGGTGCTATCATCTACAAGAAGGCCACTTGGTCTAAAAAATATAGCACATGAGGCACACAAGGATAGAATTAAAACAATTAAGCACATATGGCTTTTTTCTCTCAAGTAAAACATAAGTGTGTCAAACATTGCCGCAAGTATATAAGCAATACCCCAAAGAGGCAATGACAATTTTCCCTAGGGCCCATAAGTGTAAAAACACTTTGAGAAAGGGGTTCTAAATCAAAACCAAGTCACCAAGAAGGGCACCGGGATCAAATGGGAGAAGTAGCCAAGGACCTAAGCTGAGGCTATTCTTTCCTTCCCCTAGAGCGTCATTCCCACAATCACACACGATAATTACTTTTAAGAGAAAACTAACATGTAAGAATAAAAGATTGTGGTCTAGAAGTCCTCTCTCAAGAACAAACATGCCATTATTTATAACTTTTTCATACACATGATCACTATGAATAATGCTAATACCACGACTTTCATCACACAAGTTCAAAGGATCATATCCATTATCATGATCAACATTACCATCATCAACACTAACTTGAGAGTTTCTGATTACACCATTCACATGATCAAGTAGTAAACTATACTCAAGATCAAATTGATCATCACACGCATCACAAGTACTACCAAGGAAAGAGGCATGCACTTCTACACTAAGAAAATCCGAAACTACTTCACATTGGCTATTACTAGCCAATTCACAACTTTTTAAGCTCAAATGATTGTAGAGTGTAGCAATTTTACCTCGGTATGTACCATGGCAATCCACTTGTTTGGAACTCTCAGCCAAGGATGCCATTAACTCATTAACCATGTGTTTGTGTGGGACTCATTTTGGATCTTTCGTTAATAGCACACGATCTTGAACATGCACATAAGAAGAATCAATGCTAGGCAAAGTGCTAGCATTCGGGTTAGTGAGTAATAGAGGTCCTTTGTGGGCAAGTCCCACAATCAAGTGTTTCTTTACCTTTCCAATTTCAATACTTGCAGCTTTCCTTTCCCTGTCCCTCTTTTCTTCACATTCTTCTTGTACCTCACCATCAATTTTCTTTCCATATTGAGGCTCGGCCTCATTCTCCTTTGATTCTAACTCTCACCTTCTTCTACTTGGATGGGGTGATTTTAGTTTAGTGGAGATTGGAGACGAGGCATTGGATTTGGTTGATGATAGATTTGGATCTGTGGAATTAGATTTTGTGAAGTTTTTGGCGGACATAGTCTATCAAAACCCACATTTATTCTAGTCATGTCACCCTTCATTAATCCCAAATTTGTTCGCAACATCTTGAACTCATTTCTCATTTCAAGGCTAAGAGACTCAAGCCGAGCCAAGATAGCTCCACCAATATTATTTCTCAAGGTTTTGGAAGTTGAATTTTTGGGTTCTATAGCTAAGGTACCTAAAAACAGCAAAGAACAAACCTACAAAATGAACAAACAAGTTCGTTCAAATAGCCCCACCAACTCTCACTCTCGGTTCTTACCTAACACTTGGTTTCACAAGTGTTGAAAATTTGGCTTGTACTTCATGAGTGGCTGAGGGTTGAGTTTACTTTTATCCGGAATAGATTTTCGTTTGATTTGACTCAAAGAAAATTTACTTTCAAACTTGAGCCAACAAGGTACTACGAGTTACTAAACGAGAAAAGCACAAAAAGAATGTTAACACGAAATAAAGGACTCTAAACTAATTCACAACCTAGTAGGTAGTTACTAGTTTGCTAATTAGTGATAGAATCAACACAAAGGTAACTACAATCAACAAATTGAAACTAGGAAATCTAAATTTGAGCTCAATTCGATTGTTCGCAAAATTGGTGATGTGGCATCTCGTGATTGGTCGTTGGCTTTGAAAATTTTTTTGAACTTCAAGTTGTGTCTCAGCCAAAGTTCGCCTTAAGAAAGAGTATGAACGAAATTGGGGGGGGGATGCAATGTTTGGAGCCCTTTTTCAAGTACAAATGGGTTTGAATTGAATTGGTCCCTCCCCCTCTTTGTACTTTCAATTGTACTTTAATATTCCTTTTGGTCCCTCTTCATTTGGAAGAATTAGAATATACTAGGGAATATACTTTGTACCAATAACTTCCACACACTTTTTCTTCCTTTTTTAGATCAAATAAGGTCTTTAAATATTCTTGTTCAATAAGATTTGAAGATGATGAAGAAAAATATGAATATTCAAGAGTTGACCAAGTTTGAACACAAGGCAAATAAACCCAAAATTTACATTTTCTTTTAGATCTAGGTTCCCTTTGCTAAGCAAAGCACAATCAATACAAAATCAACAATAAAACATCACAACCACCATACACCATACAGATCCACCTTAAAAAAAGCTTCAAACTCAAGTCTACAATGGTGGAATGCTAAAAAAACAACCGGATCTTGCTCAAAACTTAGATCTAGACTTTTTTAGTTCTAGTGAGCAAGGATCTAGCACTAGAAACTATCAAAGTTGTAAGATTCAGATTTACCACTCAAATACAAGACACAAGACTTTTTTTGTTATTTTTGGACTTTGACTCTTTTTTTGTGGAGATTTTCTTTAAGGTAACAACAATCCAAGACTTAGAGTCTTAGAGTTATGGAAAGTGGGAACAACCCTAATACATGACTCTTGAAACCAAATGATATGAATCTAACTAAGAGAACCAAAAATAACCTAAATGAAGATGAGATGAAGTAGAAGCAAACACACAAGAAACAAAAGTAACTCACGGATTTAAGACAAAACTCAAGATATATTGCATAAAAGAAAAGATAGTTAGTGAGACATAACCATTACAATACAATAGGAATCAAGGTGTGTATCAAATACCAAAACCCACTAAAGCTTGGGATGAAAACACCACACTCTTACGTTGACAAAAAAGGGACTCAAACCTCCCCAAAGCACCAATGTTTCTAAGCCGATTTGCAACCCAAGTGAATCCACACTAAAGGATACCCTAGTTTCAATGGTTTTTTCAAGCCCTACACTACAAACACTCTCTCTCAAGAGAATTGTCTTTCAATATTCATCAAAAACTAATAAAAAGTAAAGGCCTAATTGTCTATTTATAGTTACTATAAGCAAATACTAAAATACCCTTAATGAAGGGAGCTCCTATGAAGTGTAAAAGAAGGACATCAAAAGACAACAATTCCCTAAATGAACTTGAAGGGAAGGCGCCTCTTGAGTGTAGGATCTTAGAATGTAAAAACCACAATTCCCTTAATAGGAGAGAACAAGAGGCGGCTTTGGAGTGCATGATCTTTACTCCTCTTTTCAACTTGTGCAATGCCTTGAAATGGTTCCAAAGACCTTTCCTCACTTAGTAACCCGAGCCTGGCTCTCCATTGAAAGATCTTGTACTCCTTGTACTCTTTGTACCCGTATCACTACAGGAGGAGCTAAGCTTCATTGAGCCGACTTCGATAATGTCACAATGGACATTATCCCCAATTCTGACTGATCCTCCTTCAATTTTTTTTAAAGAACAGAATTTTTCTTTCTTTTTGGTTATATGTCTGGAACATCCGCTGTCAATAACCGACATTCCTTTCCTGTAGCTTTTGCGGATATGTTCCTGCAAATAGAAAAATTAATTGTGTTTAGGTACCCAAGTGATATTGGGTCCTTGAGGGTTAGATGTGCTCCCTTTGGTCGCCAAACCCACACTTCTTTAGACTTTTATCTATGGTTGTGTGATTTGTATCTTTTTTACCACAGGTGTAGCATACTGGTCTTTCAAAAGAAAAGAAAGTTTAGTAGACTCAAATAAACTTGATGAAGAGCTTAATTTAGCTTTAAGAGAATTTGATGTTATAAAACTGTGACTTGGTGATTTTCTAATGCTCTTTAACTGCATTTTTACATCATTAAGTTCCTCTTAAAGTAATTCAGTTTTGATTTTACATGCTTCAAGTTTAATTTGATAGTTCCTTCCTTCCTCTTCATGCTTTTATTTTAACTAAGCTTGTCAAATTTTTTTCTTAAGCAAGTTTATTGTATTCATCAATAATTTTTTGAAACTCGTCAACAATCATACAAAGATTTGTTTGAATAATGTTACAATTATGGCAATTGAAGGATATTACCTCGCTTGGTTCTCCCTTTTCCATGAAGAACATGTTGGTTATTTTTGTATAATCTTCAGTTTCATCTTCATCACTCCATGCTCCAAAGTTTTTATTTTTCTTGGAAGATCTTCTCCTCAACTCTGGACAATTCTGTTTAATGTTTTCAGGTTTACCACAATAGTAACAATGATCATCATTCCTTGGGAATTCATTTCTCTTGTACCCTTATGGTCTCTGCTGTCTTTGTTTGAAGATTTGCCTTATTCTGTAATTTATAAGAGCCATTCTCTCGCTATTGTCTTTATCTAGGGATTGTTCTTTTACAGTTATTATGGTATTAAAAACCACTGGTTTCTTCTTTTCCTTTTTATTGTACCTTTTTATATGATTTTGTTCATAAGCAATGAAGTTACCTCTCAATTCGTTGTAGGTTATATTGTGGAGATCCCCATCTTCTAGAATGACAACTTTAGTTTTTCATGCTTTTGGGAGACTTTTTACAAGCTTTTGGACTTGCAAACTATTTGGATAGATCATTCCTAAGGACTTCTATTCACAAAAAATTTTGTTGAATCATGTAAACATTGATTTCACGCTTTCATTTTCTTCCATATTGAAGAGCTTGTACTCATTGACCTAGGCTCTCATTCTTGTCTTCTTTACTTTAATGATTCCTTCGTAGGTTACTTCTAATTTGTCCTACATCTCTTTTGTAGTTTCTTAGGTTGATATCCTGTCATATTCAACTTTGCTAATTGCACAACAAAGTAGGCTTATATCTTTTGAATTAGTTTCAATTACCTCTTGTTATTCCTTGGTGACTTTGAAATTTTTGAAGTTGTCCAAGTCAATGCCACTTGATTCTTTGTCTTTCTGCTTGTCCTTGTCCTTTTCCTTGACTCCTGAAATAGGCTTTGGTCCTTTCTTATGACAACCAAAGCTTTGAAGTTGTTTGACTGAACAAAAATCTTGAACCAATTCCTCTAGTAAGAATAGTGCTATCCAAGTATGGTGGTATGGTTGTTGAGTGACCATCTTGAAGAAGTGCTCCTGGAATCTGGTAGTTTGCCATTAGATGTTTGCTCACATGTGGTTAAGCAACTCTTTGGTGAGACTTGCTTTGATATCAATTGAAATTCAAGAGAGGTGAGAGGTGAATTGAAAACTTTTTTTTAGTCGACTGATCAATCTTGGCAGTCAACTTATCTGTAGATTAGTATACTGAACAAAATAGATTAAACTAAAATGTGTAAATAGATGAACAAGTAAGTAAGAGAATAACACAGAGATTATCCTGATTTGGAACACCGATGTGGTACCTACTTCCAGTCCCCTTGATTTACAAAGGTTTCCTAATAGCTTTCAACATATGAGTTGGAGTATAGATAGAGTAAACAATTTATGAATCTTATATTGTGATTCAGATTTGGTGATACATTCTCAATTGGTATGACTAAGTTGACTCGCCCTTTCTCTTTTGTAACTATTGTAAACTTAAGATTACATAGTTTTATAGAGACTAAGATTGAGACACTCTAAGAATTCCTTGTGAAGTTGTGTGCTGTCTTTGGTCGTCAGTCTTCTCTTTTATAACCTTCAACTGATTCGGCGTCTTTGCTCTATAAGAAAAAATCAAAAGATTTTTTCTCAATCAAGGATTTGAATTGATTTCTTGATTGAGGAATTACACCATATGGTATGTCCATATCAGATATGTTCATATATGTGATGCAGCCTTCCTTCTCGAACATAAACTCAGAATCATACATGTCCATGTAGAGGTGTGATCTTCCTTACTTTCACGATTCCGTGTGAGAGGTTGTTGTGATTTGATTTTCAATCATCTTCCTTATAATTTGTGATCAAATGAGATCTTTTACTGATGTGATTCCAAATCCAGCACTGACTTTCTTGTAGGTAGAGATCACATGAGATGTTCCTCCATATTTATCTCCTGGAAGATCTTCTTTGACTTGACTACATCTTCAGTGTATCTTGTTTATATTTATTTATTAGTTTATCGTTATTAAAATATTTTATGTAAATATGGGGCTAACAACTATAAGTATACAAATTCAAATTCATTTCAATGGAGAATTTCCATTGAAAATCATGAGTATGCCTGGAAAAAAAAGTTAGGTGCTAAGGTTTCTGCTGATGAAGATACTGTTGATGAATTCCACGTTTCAATCTTCAATGAAGAGGAATTCATCAATGTTTTTGCCCTATGTTGTCGGAGCCGATAATATAAACAGTCCAGTTCATGAGATAGTGAAGTTAGATACTAAGGTTTTGGTAACTAAAGATGTTGTTAATGAATTCAAGGTTCCAATATGAGAAATTTCGTGTTCGTCGCTCTCGGAGTTGATACTACATTTATTCTCTCGGTGTTGATAGTACATCCTCAAACGGTACATTTTGGGACATGCTCAGAAAGTGGCGATGCTCTCGATCTAGATTGGGATTCGACTCTATCGATTTGGTCGAGACAACTAATCAACCATTTCTCTAACAACGATGTGGTGATGCAGAACGAGAACATACAGGTAAAAGAGCAGAATGACATCATAGAGGTGGAGTAGCAAAAAGAGATCACAAAAGAGGAGGCCCGGGAGCTGATTCAGCACGAATTTTCTGACAAACACGAGTCAGATACGAAAATAAGGTAATTTTGTAACTTTCTTGAGCTTATTTTTTTTTCTCGACGCATATTTTTCTCTTATAAATTTTTTCGTTGTTGTTTGTTTTTATTGTAGTTGCATGTGTTTGACCAAGTCCAAATCAGAAAGTGAGTTCAACGTGCAAAGTCTCGTTAAATATTTCATGATTCAATCGAAAGTCAAATTTTCAATCAAAGCGAGAAGAATTATATATGGAAAACTTACGGACAAATAAGGTAATATTAACTCCCTAGATTACTTTGTAGATCATTCAATTTTTTATGCTTCAACCTGTTCCTCTCTTTGGCATGATGTTGCTTGAATATTAGTAGATTTACGTCGTAAAAATACAATTAATGAATGAATGATTTCTAGTCTTTAACTTGCTCCTTTATCAATTTGATATAGTAATATTATTATTTATATAAGTAAAATTAATTGTAGTTGATAAGATGTTAGTCATTTGTTTGCAATATATTATATAGGATATTCTTGTGAAAAAATTATTTATTAATATGAAAGTTTAAGTTATTTAATTCAATGTTCTCACTATTTTTGGCAAAAAGTAATTTTATTTTTATTTTATTAATATAAATTTATAACTTTTCTCCAATTAATAATATTGTTGTAAGTAAAATTAAAATCATAAAATTCACAATTAAAATATTTTGGACGTCACGATGAGGAAAACAATCAATGGTGCAATATATATATATATAAGTGATCAAATTCGCGTTTCGCGACAATCAAGAACTGATTGAATTTATATACTCTACATAATATTTTTTATAATGGTAAAGTTACGAGAAATCATACATTTAAATGAAGATGAGTTATTGAAAAGAAGGATACACAACTTTTTAAATTCTTATTCATATTTAAATATTTATAAATATTACTCAATTATTATAAATAATAATATTTATTAGTAATGGAGAATTTATGTAAATCCTTGTCTTATCCATTTTTATTTAGTTGTTCATAAATAAAACATTAATTATGTAAATAAAAATAGTTATAATTACTATATTAAGTAACCTCTACACATAAATAAAGAATTTTTTGACTTACAGAAACCCTCTCGTCTACTATTATTAGAATTTTACATATTTCCTTTCATCTTATTCGTTATTATCTAATTATATATCCATAAATAAGATATTAATCATGCAAAAAATAACATTTATAGATATTGTACTCTGAAGTCTCTAGTAAGCGTTATAGTCCATAATAGAAGAGTTGCATGAGTCCTCTCATTTCTACTTTTATTATCATAATAATTTATTAATACTTATGTTTGATATCTTTTGAGATGTTTAAATAAGGTGAAAAAAATAAAAATAAAATAGATTATCATATATGTTATGGTCTATCACTTTTTTTATCTAATAGTTTTTTATTCTTTTCACCAATCGTGAATTAAGTAAAAACTAAAATGAAAAGGGAATTATTCATATGACATTTCCCCCGTTTCTTTTTAATTATTGTATATTTTTAATATAGATATTTCTAAATACTTATCAATTTTAAAAAAAATAAAATTATTTTAGTGTTCAGAGGGACAAAATTAAAGAATTAATAAAGATTTATATTAGTCAAACTACACTCCTAACTATTGATTGTGCAAAACTTAATTCACCACTAAAAAGGAACAAAGGTAATACGTGATTTCTTGAATTTAGGTGAGATTGTTAAGAATTTAAGAGATTTCTTTTAATAATGACATAATGTAACTTATACATATCAAAAAGAAGTTGGAAAATAAGATGATGAAAGAAAATATAATTTGTAGCTTATTATTCTAAGAGACTCAAAAGAAACAAAAAATATAAGTCTAATCATAAAAAATCCTATAAAATCTATATTATTTCTAACACAAGGCAAAGAAAGCTTTTAATATATCAATATAGCTTCTAAAATGTTGTTGTTAACATTTTAGGCTAGTCAATTTTCTTAGATAAACATCATTTTATAATTACATTCGTGAAAGCAATGATCTTACGAAGGAACTCCATTTAACACCCTCTATATCTAAAAAAGATGTATTGATCAAAATATGTTGCACCTCGTCCCAATACTCCGAAGCATATAGATCCATTGGATCAATGAACACTCAAATCAAACTTGCCCATCTTTTTTAGTACAGGAATGCGAGAATCATGCGAGAATACTTATTACTAATGGACAAACTTGAAAGTGATTTAAAACTCTTCAGAATCAAAGGTGTGTTAAGAATCATGCGAGAATGTTTCTTAATGATGCAGTGGCGGACCCAGAATTTAAGGATAGTGGTTCTTAAAAATTTTAAAAACTGAAAAAATAAAAATTCACCTCATTGAGGTTCGAACCCGGGGCATCCCTTCTAGTGGAGAACCTTAAAGTCAACCTAAATGCCAATGCACCCAACCAACTTTTATTTTAGTGGGTACTTTTATATATTATATACCTATTTTCGTATATTTTTTATGTAATTTTACCTATTCTGCGTCGAGTTTAGTGGGTACCGAAGCACCCCACAAACATATGTAGGTCCATCCCTGTACTGATGATGGACACTCGCATGCTTCTTACTGATAATGGACAAACTTTAAAGATGATGGACAAAAACTTCAAAAAAGAAGAAGTTTAATTTCTTATGAAAAATAGGAAAATCTTAATATGAAAAAAATGTAGGAGGAAAATGTAGAGATAATTATCACCATGAATGAGGTATGAAGACGGTGGTAGAAATAGCATACAAAGATCTCAAATTTATAGATATGAAGCACTATTTGGTGCATAAGAAAAAGACGATTCTCTTTAAATAACAAAAAGGGAAAAAACTTTAACAGTCACTCTTAAATGTGGGAGAGGAAAAGATTTTAAACCACTCTTAAGACATGATGGACAAACTTAGGCTCCATTTTTTTTTTTTTATGATTCAGACGTCTGAATCTGAATGCACATCTAAATGATTAAGATATTGTCTCTAGATCTGAAAAGCGAATAATTAAGACTGTTTGTTTTTCAATATTTGAATGTGTAAAAAAAAATTATTTGTATACATAATAAAATAAAAATACAATTCAAATAGAAAATTAATTATATATTTAAAAAGAATGTAATTTAATACAACAAAATTATTAGTATTTGATTGAGAAAAAATATTTATGTTTGTTGGTGATAGTGGAGATGACTTATAATGATGGTTGTATTGACAATGATTGATGTTAGTGATTAATAATGTTGATGGTGATAATTGTGATGGTTGGTATTGTAGTGACTGTTATGATGGTGGCGATTGATGGTGGTGGTGGTTGTTGTGATGTGACTCTGCCTGATATTAGTAGTTTAAGGTGTTGATTGTGTTGGCTGAAACATGAATGTATGATGATTGACGATGTGTTGGTGCTAGTTGGAGATATTATTTGTTGTGATGGTTGAGATGGTTGTTAGTAGATATAAATTGTAGCGATGGTGGTGGTAGAGGTGGCGTTACTAGTGACAATGGTGGTGGCAACCAAAGAATGTGTAAAGGTTGTGATGTATTAGTGGTAGTTTGTGGTGGTGACAGTTTTGATGGATAAGTTGGTTGGTAGTAGGGATTGACCGATAGTGGTTGTTGATTGTGGTGTTGTTGTCGACAGTGGTGACGGTTAATATAATTAGAATAACAGAGGTAGTGGGTGTGCTAGCGGTTGAAAATTGTGGTTGGTAGCGGTATTTGTTGTCGATTGTGATGGTGGATGTGGTTGGTGGTGGTGGGTGGTGGTTGACAATGGTGACGGTGGCAGAGGTGGTTAGTGGTGGTGACTGTTGATTATGAATAGAGTGATGAATATTATCCAACACCAGAATATTCCTTCAGACCTATTAAGACTTGGTTCTAGATCTGAATGATTAAGACCTATTAAGAGTTAAAACCTAAATAAAAAACAAATGCACTTAATGATCTGAAGTCTGAACCATTCAGATTCAGGCCTCCATTAAGTGCAAACAAATGACGCCTTAAAAGATGATGGGGTTTTTCAATTCTCCATTAGCTTAACTACACCAATTATTAATAATTAATAATTATTAATAATACGCAATAAATAGTGTAGAATATTATTAACTCTTTCATTTATAAATAAGAAAAATAAAAAATGTCAAAAAAGGAGAAAATAGATAAATAATAATGGAGACCATAGAGAGATGTCACATCACCTCCTTTATGTTTCTCCTTTATATATATATATATTTTGATTTCTCCTTAGTTAGTATTGTTATTACTGCAATCAATGGAATTGGGAGGATTTGGGGAAATTGGAGTTTGGAATTGGGGGGATTTGGGGAAATTGGTTGTCTAGCTGGTGGCATTTAATTGTATACAAAAGAGAAGTAAAATGAAAAAATCGAGAGACTCCATCAGGAATTGAACATGCGACATCGAGCCACAAGGGCGTCAGCATTTGAGTTCTAAACTAGTACACCCACACAAATTTTATTACTGAGGGTACACAATTAAATATATTAACACTTTAGTAGAATATATATACGTATATATACAATTTTTTTAAAAAAATTATCGGGTGCACGTGCACCCTCGAGGCGCCACTTGGGTCCGCCTCTGCTCAATTGTCTTCCAATCCTAGAACCATCTCTGCTTTTGTAAACCCAACTATAAATAGTACAGTTGAGATTTTTAAAAGTCTTTCATTAAAATTGAAGAAGATAAAAGAGAAACAGATTTAACATCCCGCATGCTAATTAACCCCTAGGAAACGAAACAAGAAAAAACAAAAACAAGAGAGAAGTTAATATACACCTCCATAAATCGACTGCATAATCTTTCATCTAGAGTTAATTAGATACATAATTTTACATGTTTCCTCTACTTTGCCATTTTAAACATGGCGTTAAACCAGAACTCTCGATATATCGATACAAACGACAATCGTTGGGAATTCGGCGCACTAACAGAAGCTGATTGGAGAAGTTTCTGAGCCAAAGAGAGTTGATCCATCAGATGCATGACACGTGTCCTGTAAGCCCGAGCCTGATCAACAGCCGCAGCTGAGAACAAAAGCCGCTCCGACGTCTTATTCAATTCCGCTCTCATTTTCTCTTCTCTTTCAATGCTCTTCTTCAGTTCCTTCTCCAATTCCTCGTTTCTTCTTCTTAGCACCTCTGCCTCCGGCGCGGCGGAGATTTGCCGGTGATGGGGTTTTGTTTGGGTGGAAGGCACTGCTATAGTTGGAGCCATGATAAACGGAAATTAGTGAAAGCAAAAGAAAGAAATGCGGGAGATTAATTTGTGCTTTAAGTAAGACTGTCTAACGGGCCGGGCCGGTTCAACCCGGAACCGGCCCTCTCATTCTTACCGGGTTCCGGGCCGGGTTTGGCCTTAACCGGTCCGGGCCGGGCCGGGCTGCACAGTAAAAATATTAAAATCCACCCGGAACCGGTCCACTTAACCCAATCCGGTCAAACCCACTAAAACCCGGTCAAACCCGGTTAAAAACCGGTCAAATATACACTATATACGCTATATACATAATATATACATTAAATATACACTTTTATAGAAGATATATACACATGTATACATTAAATATACACTTGTATAGAAGATATTAAAATTATAAATCGTTAAATAAAAAAAAATAAAAAACAACGACTATACGTTAAATATACACGTCTATAGAAGATCTATTAACATTCATACACTCTATTCTATGTATATGTAATACTTTAAATGAGATATACTACAATATATATACATTACAATATATATTTGTATAGTTATATACTAATTTATAAAACATATACACATGTATACGTTAAATATACATGTCTATAGAAGATCTATTCACATATATACATTCTATTCTATGTATAGGTAATACTTTAAATGAGATATACTACAATATATATACATTACAATATATATTTGTATAGTTATATTCTAATTTATAAAATATATACACATATATACGTTAAATATACACGTCTATAGAAGATCTATTAACATTCATACACTCTATTCTATGTATATGTAATACTTTAAATGAGATATACTACAATATATATACATTACAATATATATTTGTATAGTTATATACTAATTTATAAAACATATACACATGTATATGTTAAATATACACGTCTATAGAAGATCTATTCACATATATACACTCTATTCTATGTATATGTAATACGTTACATGAGATATACTACAATATATATACATTACAACATATATTTGTATAGTTATATACTAATTTATAAAATATATACACATGTATACGTTAAATATACACATCTTTAGAAGATCTATTCACATATATACACTCTATTCTATGTATATGTAATACTTTAAATCCACTAAAACCCGGTCAAACCCGGTCAAACCCACTAAAACCCGGTCAAACCCGGTTAAAAACCGGTCAAATATACACTATATACGCTATATACACAATGTATACATTAAATATACACTTCTATAGAAGATATATACACGTGTATACATTAAATATACACTTCTATATAAGATATATAAACATATACACATGTATACATTAAATATACACTTGTATAGAAGATATTAAAATTATAAATCGTTAAATAAAAAAAAATAAAAAACAACGACTAAGGAGTGAATGAATTTGTGAAATTTTATTGATTGCAAAATGATCCAAAATTTATAATTTACATGAATGAAAAATCTATAAATTATGCATCATTTTTTCCAACTCATTCATGTTAATATTAATTGGAACTTGCATAGGGTAGTCGAAGTCAACGGGGGAAAAACCATGCATTGGACTTGATTCTGCTGAGTTCTCCCGTGAAGTCATAATTTCTTCAAGTTTGAGGTCGTCGTTGGGCTCTGGTTCCATTCCTTGGTTTCTTCTTTCTGCTCTAATCCAATCTCTGAGGCAAACTAAAACATTCATTGCGTTGCTTCCCAATGAGTGTCGGTTGTCTCCAAGCTGCTGTCGTCCCTGACTGAAGGCGCTCTCTGATGCAACGGTTGACATAGGAACATTCAAGATATCTCTGGCTAATCTTGAAAGTACAGGATATTGTGATTCATTATTCCTCCACCAATCCAGCGTGTTGATCCGTCGTCTGCGATCCTCTGGTGGCGTCCGCAGATAATATTTCAGCTCTTCCCGATAAGTTGATGTATAAGCTCTCTCATCCACACTGTTTCAACAAGTTAAATCATAAAACGAATCAGGAAAACCACTATGTGCCGGCCTTTTAGAAGCTAATGGCTCCTCGGGAGGATGAGGAGCGACAGTTGGAGTGATATTTGTAGGTACGGCTAAATCAAATAAATCAGCATAGTGATTATATAATTTTTCTATGTACTCCTTTGCATCAGTCGTAGCCGTCCACAAATCAGGTTGTACTTGTTCAGAATCATGGTTAGTATTTATTTCTAAGTTAGTATAAATAAGAGTACTAAAGTGACACATATGATTATATTTCATGCACGGATTTAACATAGCAGCAACCAAGTAAATAGGGGGAATCGGGAAGAAATATTTTTTAAATTTCGTAAACATAGCGCTAACAGCTTCTTTATAACCTTCTTTATCTTTATATTGTCGGAGCAAACCAGAAATATCGGCTATATATGCCAAAATATTACAAACAGTAGGATAGTATGCACCGGAAAATTCAACCGTAGCTACATAAAATTTTCTAAGAACTTAACAAGATCATTAATTATAACCCAATCAGAATTATGTAGCATGCAATCAGCAGAATCAGCAAATGAACCACAATGTTGGTTAAAAGCTAGTATAATAGGAATTCTATATTTATAACAAGTTTTTAAAAATTCATACGTAGAATTCCATCTAATATCAATTTCCTCAGGCATCAAAATCGGTGCAAGTCCATTTTCTTGACATTTAACTTTAAATTCTTTAATTCTAGATCTACGATTATTTTCTTGAATAAAACCAACAGCAAGACGAATTTTTTCAATATAAACCTCAAAAAAGTCAAGACCATCTTTTACAATTAAATTATATATATGACATGCACACTTAACATGAAAAATTTCAGGAAAGGACGGAGATAGCGTAGATTTTATTTTTGTTATAGCAGTCTTGTTGTTAGAAGCATTATCAAAAGCAATACATAAAATTTTATTTTCTATACCATAATATCCGGCAATTTTAATAATAGAATCAGCAATAAATTGTCCAGTATGTTTCCGATCTTCATCATATAAAAAAGCAAGAATACGTTTTTGCATTATGAAATTACTATCCATCCAATGACAAGTAACGGTTAAATAATCATTTTTATTTACAGCACGACCAAGATCGGAAGTTAGGGACAATCTACATTGAATATTTTTTAAGAATGTTGATAAATAAAAACAATATTGTGAATGGAGTCTAAAAATATCAGACCGACAAGCAGTTCTAGGAATACCATTAAACATAGGATTATAAATTGCTTGTATATAACGAATAAAGGCATCAGAAGAAGGAAAACTAAAAGGCAAACAACCCACAGCTACCATTTTAGCTATTTCTTCTCTGTCCCTCAATTTATTATACTTTTTCGCTACTTGACCGGTTGTTGGGTCCATTCTAGTTTGCGTTGACCCACCAACATCCCCACCACCTTTTGCAATATTGAACTCTCTAGTGTGATCTTCAGCTATATGTCTCATTAACGTACCCGTACCCCCTTGCTTACCGCCACTTCTATGCTTATATTTTTGTTGACAAATATTGCACTGCACCTCAATATCTGATATACGTTCAAAAAATTGTCATGCAATACTAGTTCTTTTACGGGGTTTTGGGGCACTGGGAGGACGGGAAGGGAGATTAACTGATTCAGATCTAACGTTAGCATGTCCTACTGCGGGTGTTTCAGCAATATTTTCATCATCTTCGTCTACATTAACTGCATCTACTTCATTTTCTTCTTCTATACCGTAATTTTCCTGAAATTCTACATAATCCATATCGTTAGCACCTACACCTATTTCTTCCTCAAAAGGTGTACCAAGCGGTACCGGAGGCGAAGTCACACGGGTATATCTATTACTTGAACTACCTCTACCGCTAGTAATTCGCTTTTTACTACCACTACCGCTTCCGGGACAAAAATTTCTAACACCTTTAGCAGCGATGTTTTTTAATTTATCCATAATATAAATTAAATTAAACTAAAAATATTCAAAATACACAAATATAATAAAATTAAATATTAAACAATTAATACAATAAATAAAAATTAAACGTAAGAGATGGAACGACAATACCAAATTTTGAAAGTATCCGAAGATTGCGACTTTAGAAACTTCCGCTCGTACTTTGTAAACGAAAAATTAAAAATTTAAATTGAACACTTTAAGAAATTAAATATATTGAATATTTGAGAATTGAGAATTGAGATTTGAGAGAGAATGAGATTTGAGAGAGTGAAAAATTGTGTGAGAAATGATTTGAAGTTGTAGGGTATTTATAGATTTATTTTGGGGATTAAAAAATATTTTTTTTTTTTTTAAGTTAATGGGCCCAAACTAGCCGTTTGGACCCAAAAACGGTAATATAGCCGTTGGGCCAACGGCTAGTTTGGCCCAATAATTAATTTTTTTTTTTTTTAATGCCGGGTCGGGCCGGTTAACCGGCGGGCCTGGACCGGGTTGGTCCGGGCCGGGTTAACCGGACCCAGTTTAAAAAAAAAAACGGACCGGAACCCGGAACCCTAAAGCCCTAGGGCTTACCGGGCCGGGTCAAACCGGTCCGGTTTGATATGTAGGGCCGGTTCGGGCCGGGCCAGCCCGGCCCGTTTGACAGGTTTAGCTTTAAGTGCTAAAAGAGGATCATTACTCCTTATGGACCCATAATTTTTATTTTTCTTTAGTCTCCCAGGTATTCCCACATCCGGCAGTCGTGAGACTAATCCTTCATTTTTCGATCAGCGTATTTTGTGGTAGAAAACTGACCACAGAGTTTGCTCCTTTCGCCAGAGGCGGGGAACGAACCCCCGACCTCTTGCTTAACGGAAATAGCGCTGAACCACTGTGTCAACCCCGGAGGTTTATGGACCCATAAATTAATATGTCCAGGTTCAATGTATCTAGCTTCCTTTGAGATGATATTTATGTAACAAGATTAATTAATTCAAGGCTCGGAAATTTCTTTTGTATGTCAGGAGATTATTACGTAATCAGAGAGCAGTTAGTTTTTGTCCTCTTCTTATAAGCACCTAATTGTACTCCATCATTTATGCGTAAAAATAAAATATAGTAGTAGTATTATAAAAGGATATAATCTACAGTATAAAACTATTGAGCAACTCATAATAAATTAACTTTTAGTGTACTTCATATCTTTTTATAATATATTTTATTTTTACGCATTAAAAAAATTGAAAAAAGTATTTATTTTTCTTGTGTTTACTATATCATATTAAGAATTTATCGAACCAACTAATTCATATTCGAATTGCATGATAATTTATTAAAGGGAAGCTTTCCTACCCATTACTCTTTCGGCATGTTGTGTCATTTGGTATGAAAATGGTAGTAACTCTTTGATTTTATTTTTGATTTTTTTTTGGGTATATATTCTTCTCTTATCAACATGTCTCAAGGAAATTATACTTAATTTATCCATAATTAAACTTATTTAATTTAATTTTTAAAAAATTCTTTTTCATAAGGATAAATAATTCGAGGTAGCACTAAGGACAAAGACGAGGAAAAAATAATTGTAGCTGGGGACAGACCTCAACTTGAATTGGTGGACAACATTATTGCTGTCAGTTTTGATTTGTGATGTTGAGATACTGCCAACTAATTTATGTGGAGGGTGAATTATGATAAAGATGTTGAAATCTCTTCGATCATAATTAAAAGTTTTGTATTTAAATATTTAAAAATAAAAAGAATTTTATTATAAATTACGCCTCCAAAAATAAATTTTGCAATGGGCAAATTTTTAGTTTATTAGATTGTAATGCAACTATCGCTAATGGATAAGAAACCAAAAAGGAACTGCCCATTCCATATTAACGCTGATAGTACAGCATTTGTTTATTTTGAAAAGTAATAATTTGTCTTCATTATTACTGCTATATATCTTCATTATTTTTATTAGTGATCTTTTATGTTATTTGAGGAAGGATTTGACTTTCAACAACAAGCCCAGTTCAATTCAAGGTTGTGGGGTTATAAGACATTATGATATTTAAGATTGTGGTGTAGTGATTCAATAAAGTTGGGTTGAGCATAAGTTTGTTAAATGGGCTGAGCTGATCCGGTTCAGTCCGATCCACTTATAAAAATTGATCCGATTTGACCTGGCCCGGTCAACCCACGGGTTGTAGGGTACCGGGTACCGGGCCGATTCTTTTTTTTTTGTTGGACCCAGTTAACTCGTCCCGGACCAAGCTCGGTCAGGTTCGCCGGTTAACCGACCCGATTTTTTTTTATTTTTTTTTAAAATGAATTTAATTATAACTTAGTTTTAATATATTATTAATTTACTATCAAGTATTATTAATTTATATATATGTATATATATCTTCTATAGACGTATATATTTAACGTACATGTGTATATGTTTTACAAATTAATAAATAACTATATATATAATTATATATGGTAGTATAAATATTGTAGTATATTTTATTTAAAGTAGTACATATATATTGAATGGTACGTATATATTCGTATATATCTTCTATAGACGTATATATTTAACGTATACATGTGTATATGTTTTATAAATTAGTATATAACTATATATATAGTGTGTGTATATATATTGTAGTATATATATATTGTAGTATATTTTATTTAAAGTAGTACATATATTGAATGGTACGTATATATGTGTATTATATCTTCTAAAATAGTATATATTTAACGTATACGTGTGTATATGTTTTATAAATTAGTATATAACTATATATATAGTGTGTGTATATATTGTAGTATATATATATTGTAGTATATTTTATTTAAAGCAGTAAATATATATTGAATGGTGCGTATATATGTGTATATATCTTCTATAGACGTATATATTTAACGTATACACGTGTATATGTTTTATAAATTAGTGTGTGTGTGTGTATATATATATATATTGTAGTATATAGATATATTGTAGTATATTTTATTTAAAGTAGTACATATATATTGAATGGTGTGTATATATGTGTATATATCTTCTATAGACGTATATATTTAACGTATACATGTGTATATGTTTTATAAATTAGTATATAACTATATATATATATATATATATATATATATATATATATTGTAGTATATATACATTGAAGTATATTTTATTTAAAGTAGTACATATATATTGACTGGTACGTATATATGTGTGTATATATCTTATATAGACGCATATCTTTAACGTATACATGTGTATATGTTTAACAAATTAGTATATAACTATATATATATATATATATATATATATATTGTAGTATATGTTTTATTTAAAGCAGTACATATATATTGAATGGTGCGTATATATGTATGTATATCTTCTATAGGCGTATAGATTTAACGTATACATGTGTATATGTTTTATAAATTAGTATATAACTATATATATATTGTAGTATATATATATATATTGTAGTATATTTTATTTAAAGCAGTACATATATATTTAATGGTGCGTATATATGTGTATATATCTTTTATAGACGTATATATTTAACCTATACATGTGTATATGTTTTATAAATTAGTATATAACTTTATATATTATGTAGTGTATATATATATATATATATATATATATATATATATATTGTAGTATATGTTTTACTTAAAGTAGTACATATATATTGAATGGTGCGTATATTTGTGTATATATCTTCTATAGACGTGTATATTTAATGTATACATGTGTATATGTTTTATAAATTAGTATATAACTATATATATTGTAGTATGTATGTGTATATATCTTCTATAGATGTATATATTTAATGTATGCATGTGTATATGTTATATAAATTAGTATATAACTATATATACATTGTAGTATATATGTGTGTGTGTGTGTGTGTGTGTGTATATATTGTAGTATATATTTTATTTAAAGTAGTACATATATATTGAATGGTATGTATTTATGTGTTTATGTCTTCTATAGACGTATATGTTTAATGTATACATGTGTATATGTTTTATAAATTAGTATATAACTATATATATATTGTACTATATATATATTGGAGTATATGTTTTATTTAAAGTAGTACATATATATTGAATGGTGCGTATATATGTGTATATATCTTCTATAGACGTATATATTTAACATATACATGTGTATATGTTTTATAAATTAGTATATAACTCTATATATATACTTATATATGTTGTAGTATATATATGTTGTAGTATATGTTTTATTTAAAGTAGTACGTATAGTCGTATATATTGAATGTTACGTATATATGTGTAATTGTGTATATGTGTATATATTTTTTTAAATTCTAATGTAGTATATACTATATATATAGTGTATATATATATTGTTTAACGTATTTAAAATGTATATAAGTGGGTATATATAATGTATATTGGATTTTTTTTTATCGGGTTTGACCGATTTTTTAACTGGGTTTGACCGGGTTTAGGTGGGTTAGACCGGGTTGGGTTAAGTGGGCCGGGTCAGGGTTGTTTTTTAAATTTTTACTGTTTAATTCGGAACCGTCCCGGCCCGCCCCACTTAACACCCTTAGTTGAGCATCATGAGATCTCAGTTCAATTCTCAATATTGGCAAACACTATTTCTTCTCAAATGTTGTATCCTTGATAAACAGAGTTACCTGGTATCTTATCCTTGTTGGTGGTGGGAGGTGACAAATATCGCATGAAATTAGTAAAGATGTCTGCAAGTTGGCTCAGACACCACGATTATTAAAAAAAAAAAAAAGGGTCAAATTTATCCCTCTACTTTAAAAAATTGGCTAAATATAACTTCATCATACTTTGGGTCCATATACACTACTAAAAAAAAGGCTAAAATCGACAACAAAAACCTTCCACATGTGAAAGATTTTTATAAAAAATCGACCACAAAAGCGACCAAAATCTGTGGTCGGTAAAGTTGTGGTAGTTTTTCCAAAAACGACCACAAGTGGTCGTTTTTTTTTTAAATATATATACATATTTAAAATTTATTATTATTTTATTAAAGTTAAAAAAAATTATTTTAGAGAAAAACAACCTACCACAAGTGGAAGGTTTTTATTAAATTAATTAATGAATTTAATAAACAACCGAACACAAGTGGAAGGTTTTTTATTAAATTAATTAATTAATTTATTAAAAATCCGACCACTTGTGGAAGATTTTTTATTAAATTAATTAATTAATTTATAAAAAATCCGACCACTTGTGGAAGGTTTTTTATTAAATTAATTTATTAATTTATTAAAAAACCTACCATAAGTGGTAGGTTTTCTGCAAAAAAAATATTTGCAAAACCGACCACTTGTGGTCGGTTTTTCTGGGTATATTTTTAAAAAATAAAATTTTGAACCCAAATACAGCATATGCAACAACAACAATACAAAAATGCTTTCAAAAGTGTATAGGACATACAAAATATCCAACAAAATATGAAATACTACAACAATAGTTTCAAAGTACAACACATACAAAAATCAAAAACCTAAGAGTCACTATCATCTAATTCGTCATCGTCTTCCATATCATCATCCGTGCTGAAATCATCTAGGGGCCCCAGACCCTTTGCAGCCCGAACTGAATCACCAGGACACGGAGGAATATTTCCCGCAATCTGAATAAAACAGCTCATCTGCTGCTGCAACTTCTTGAATTGTGATGTTGTTGCCTTCTCCATTTTTTCCTGCCTCTCTCTCTGTTCAACAAGCTCTTGAGTGAGTTGAGAAACCGTATTTTGCAGGCTTTCAATCGTTTCTGTATCAACTGAAGAGCTAGAGTAAGAAGGGCCGGACGAACACCTAACATTATCACCAAAAACGTTTTTTGTGGTATCCAACCAAATGGCATCTATTTTCAGGACCCACAACTTTTTTCCACAACTCCTCTTCTACATGTTGGGGTATTAGGTCACCCTGACTTTCAGGAGGCAGACTACTACGATTCGCACCGAGAAGACGCATATATTCATCCTATATTCAAAGAAAGTTAATACTAAGAGTCAAAAAATATTAAAATGATTATAATTGAATAATATCAACTTTAAGAAAAAAATTCATAAATTCAGAATTTGTTACTTACATGGACAGCTTTTGCACGAGTTTCAACCCAGACATCTTCATCAGTCGGGTTCTTTTTTTTTTATCCCATGAGTCTCCTCGTATAACTCATAATGTGGTATTTTCCTATCCTTTTCTTTTTCCTGCATATGAAAAAATTATCAACATTCAAATAATTAAAAATTTAAATATATAGAAACAAACAATTAAAACTGTAAAAGTTACATACCATTATTTCCATCACAGCAAGAGTACTTCTGACACCCGCAGAATGTAGGGAGCCACCCTTGGATGATGCCCGGGCTTTCTTTCCTTTTTCACTCAACAATTTGTAATCTTCGCTATTCCAATAGAGAAGATACAATTGTCATGCGGATTCAGGAATCCACTTAGGTCTTACCGATTTCTTTCGGGCATATTCCAAGAGATTGTTAAATCTGGCGCTACATCTAATGAAAAAGTTCTTCTTTATACGAAATGTATTTTCATCATCCTACCAGTAAAATTTCTACAATAAAAATATAATATTCAATCTTTTGTTATAACAAAATGTAAATAAGTAGTCGATAAGATAAATTCTTACCTTAAATTCTTCAAACATTCTATCCCTGTCAAGTTCTGGAACCTTTTCCCAGCTGGTCCAGTAGCCGTTGAAGTGGCGAGTAATGCATGTTCGCGCCTTTTTTCCAGCTCCACCATCCGGCCTAAACCTACAACAGAACATCAAACATTAATTTCATAGAGCATAATAATATAGTAATGAAAAAATGAGTAACGTTATTATATTTAGAAATCTTACCCTTTCCCAACTGGAACAAGATAAATCCTCCCAGAATCATCTTTGTCTCCTTGCTGCGTAATAAGTGATAGTGGATGTACTGGCGTGGGTGGATCTGAACCACCAGATGGAGTGCCTCCAAGCCGAAGATCTGACAACCCAATAGATCCCGCAGAATCACTGTGCAAAGCTGCGTGACTGCTGCAGGAGGGTATCGATGATGGTACATATCTGGAGGGGCCAGCGTCTGTACGATAGTACTGTGCTGAAGGTGGCATGGTCATAGGAGAAGAATGAGTCGGTGCAGACCCATGTAGTGGCCCCCCATGCATATGAGTAGGTATCAAATCCTCTGACAACCTAGAATGTGAGGGTCGTACTGACGCGTTAGCAAACCGACCCTCAGATATATGAATACCTTGTGGTCGTCTGTAAGGCGGAGGTTGTCGATTCATTTTTGATTTTATAGTATCAACTTTTCCCTTACCTCTTGATAACGCTCAATCTACAGCTCTCGTAGGAGTGTAAAGCAGTCGTTAGCAAATATAGAACCCAACAGGGTTGGGTGTCGATCCCACAGGGAATAGCTTGGCCAACAAGTAAGCAAAATTACTAAACTTTTGGTGCAAGTCTCGTAAAAAGGGGGGATTGTAATGTGTCACCAAAACAATTAAATAAAAGCTGAAAATAGCAAAGTAAAAGAGAAATATTGTTACGTAAGTTGTAAACAATGAGAATTGAGGCGTTGGGGTTATGTCCACCTTCTGAGGTATACGTCTCTATTGGCTATGAGTGTGTAGAATTCTGACATGCAACTGCTTATAGAGAATTGTATTCGATGGTAAATCCAGGCGTCTTTCGACCTATTCGAGGATTATTTCACTTTAACTCTTTCGAGCTTAAAGCGTGTCTAACGGTACGAATTCTCCAAAAGGTTAGTCCAGTTACGGCGCTAGCTTTTTAGTAGGGAATTTTAGGGGGTGACCCTACTACCTTGACATTATCTCTTTTCCAGACAGATAACCTTTCTTTCGAACAAGTTAAATGTTATACTGGCGTATTCTTGCGTTTGCAACCACAAAGAATGTAGACTAAGATGAAGAGAATAATGATATAAGAAGTATACGTGTCGCGAACTCACAAACTCACAGCAATAGATAGTATCTCATACGGCTTCCATAACCCCAACAGAGAAGTTTAGTTACCCATGAATGCGAAGGAGATCACGATTGACATTGTTGTTATACCACAAGATTGAGTAATTTCGTGTAGCTTAGGTGGTAGGTGTGAGGCGTGAATTCCTAGGCAAAGTAACGATTCTCTTGTTGTGGAATTTAAGAATAGAAGAGTAGAAGAAGAAAAATAGAATTAATGGAAAGATTAGAAGAGTTGTAGAATTGTTTGTAGTGGAAGATGAGAGGGATGGAAGGAAGTGTTGTGGTCTCCCCCTCATTATTAAAAATCTCTAGCATGATAGGGTATTTATAATACCCATATCCTAATCCTACTAGATAAATAAAACATCTAACCAAATCCTACTAGGCTAATGTAATACTTAACCCAATTGTACTAGGTTAATGTAACATTATAATAATCCAAATAAACTAATGAAATACATAACCCAATTGTACTAGGTTAATGTATCATTGTCCAAATCCAACTAAGTTACTGCAAATCCCCAAAGTCTTCAGAAATGCTGTTTTAGCCCGGGACAGATTTTCCATGCAGCAGTTTTGGTCCTTAGGCGTGTAAACTCCCTTCCCTTCCTTCGTGAGCTTTCTTTTGCGTCAAGTAAGCCATAAAATGCTGAATTCTGCATCATTTATACCTGAAACTTTACTAATCATGTTCGTTAGCTCATTTACAGGAAAAAGGACTAAAAGTGCATGAAATATATACTTTGTTCTCAAAACTAGGCTAAAATATGGGCAAAATATATTGATATAGGCGTGTAAATTCGCCTATCATCACCTCTATCATCTCTGTCTGACATCTAAATTATGTTAAGTTAACAAGTAGTTAGTTCCTACAAAATGAATGTATACGAAAAGATTCCAAGTATATAATTTCAAGTTACTAATTCACATTTCAAATCGCTCCAATAACACGATATATAGACAAAAATATTGTTATTACTATATAAATTATGGAAAAGTGGAAACAACAAAGTAAAACAGTATATTACGTATCAATCTTAAACAAGAAGCATAAAGGTAAATATATAATACAAAGCACATTGACATCAACACATAATAAATACAACCTACACAACTAATCTTCATCTTCTGAAGACTCTCCACTAAAACATTCACCCTCTTTGGAGGTTTTCTCATCTCCTACCCACTCACCTTTTCTTCCGCAATATTAACTTCTTCAAATATATTTTTTGGGTGATTCAAACCATCCACTAATTCAACGTCTACTAGCTGGTGATTAATCTGAATTTCATTTTGATACGTTGTCTCCAACATATTCTCAACTTTCACCCGGCTTATAAGCTTTGTTTTGATTACAGCCCACCAATCAGACTTGTCATTGCGCAACGGATAAGGAGCATAATACACTTGTTTAACATTTTGTGCTAAAAAAAAATGAATCGTAAATAGGATATGAGCTATTGTACTTCACTTCAATGATGTTATGCTCCCTATGTACTCTAGTGCCTCTTGTGCTTGGATCAATCCACTTACATCGAAAGAGGACAACTTCTTTTATTGGGAAACCAGCGTACTCCAGTTCTAAGATCTCGTGTATGATGTCAAAGTAATCAACATCATCATCACCTTTAACCCAAACACCAGTATTGTTTGTTTTCCTTGAACTGGAGTGTTGTTCGGTAGAAAATTTAAAGCCATTTACTTTGTATTGGGACATTGCATTAACTTCAACTGGATCCAAAAAAATATCTCTCAAGAGCTGATCGTATGCGGCTGCATTTGGTGAATGGTGTACCTAAAAATATTATACATATATATATTTTAGTTGAGGAATGTGTAAATATTTTAACTTTGTAGAAATATTACACTTACGAAGCACATTTTTAAACCATGCTCCAAAGGATGCTGTCACGCCCCAAAATCCCATAGGGCCGGACTGGCACCCGAAGCCGAGAAGGCCCGGGAGAACCCGTTCAAATACCTGTACTTTTCCTTACATGTCACCAAAAATTTGGACAGCACTTCGTTGCATATAGAAGGATCTAATTACCTGTATCAGCTCAACACGCACAAATATATATATATATATATAATACTTGGCCGTCGGGGCCACCACATATACAGATATAACATCACTATATAAACTTCCATGACATTACCCTTCCTTATGTCTACAAAACCTCTAGGATATACATGACATAACTAGGGTCGGGACAAATCCCCGCCCATACATAACTCCTGTACAATAACAAAACATAAGGAACCGACTCGGAAAACTCCGAAGCAAACTGGAGCTCACCAACAATAGTTGTATGACCTGGCTCCTATCTATGTTGTGAATGAGCTGAGGTACCTGTGCCTGTAGCATGAAATGCAGGTCCCCGTGGGGGACGTCAGTACGAAATATGTACTGAGTATGTAAAGTTGTAGATAATCACATATGATATAGGAGCTCAATAGAAATCCGAAACAAGTGAATAAATCGTAATAAGAGTGGACCACACTTACTAGAACTTGTGACAACCTGTACATTGAATTTATTCAATCACTTTACCTTTGTTCTTAACATCTTTGTAATCATTATTGTACTGTACTGTGACCATTAGGATGCCTCTAGTACATATCAACTGGGATCGACCCATGCTAGGCTTATGCCCCTGGGATACCACCCATAAACACGTAAATAGGGATCGACCCATGCTAGGCTTATGCCCCTGGGCTACCACCTGATAAGAGAGAACTTTCATCACTTAGTTCAATTAATCTTTGAGATTGTTATTTCGGTCGCCACCACATTTTTTGATACTTTGAAACAACTATACATCAATAAGAATCAAGTAATAGACCTTCTATACAATAACGACGTAATAAAGACTCATTGGTACATCAACAATGTGTTTCAGAATCATCAATATCACAACAATGAAATAGGAGCCTTTTGGTATATCAATGAAACATTTTGACACTTTATAGAATGGAAACAACTTCGTTGGTAATGTAGAACAATACATGTTTTTGGACTACCTTGGAATCTTACTTGATGGAACATTGGTGTTTTCATGCCAAAGAACATCGTTAGAGTATGCTTTACATACCTCGTTGTAGATTCAGATACCAATTCAACACAACTTCCCGCCTTTACAAATCACTTATCTACAATGAAATGTTTGGCATCTAGTATTAGCAACCCAACACCACAGTTCTCATCCATAATTCCATACAACCAATATTTGCAAAACATTCCAAAAACCAACTTGAACAATAGGTTTATGTGTATATATATATATAATCATCAATACCACATCATCACACCAAATCCCTTCACAATTCAACATAATCCAACATCATTTCCCAATCATCTTTCAACAACAATCAAATAACATACTCCTTATGCTCACATGCATATATATATACATATCCATATAAATAACACCAACATAATTTACATCCTTACCATAAAATGGCCCTTTTGATTTCGAAGTCCTGTTGGCACAAATAAGGGGTGCTTCTCGAAGCCCTCGAGACGGTGAACACAACTACGGAATCAATTTGGATTTTCTATGGTTGAATCACAAGATAATTGGAGTTGAACTTAGACTAGGGTTTCATATTCTTCAATAATTTGGATGATAACATGATGGATATGAGGCTAAGTATATGTATATAATGACCAATTTTCGTCCATGAGGTGATGGAAAATGACCATATTGCCCTTAAAAATTTAAGTAAATCCGAATCTGTCCATGGTGGACTGTTTTGATAATCTAAAGTAAATCGACCATAACTCTTTGCTCCGATATCGTATTTGGGTGAAATGGGTATCGTTGGATAGATAATGCAAAGGTCTTTCATTTCATATAAAGTAGGACACCCAGTTCATCTTGTACAAGTAATTATGATCGTTTAAAGTTGACCCTAAAAATCTGTTTTGAGAGGCTGAAGTAAAACGAGTATAACTCCTTACTCAGACGTTGGATTTAGATGAAACCAATTGCATTAGAAAGAAGACTCTCGGGGATTCTCATCGATATATAGCATCTCACACAGTTCATTTTGTACAAGGAGTTATGATCGTTTAAAGTCGACCCAAAAATCTGTTTGGCTGCAGTACTTTTGTGTGCAGAAATTCATTGCGTCCACCGTTTTCAAGTTTCGAACATGATCACTTATATCCGATACTCATCTGTTTTCAGAAATCTTTATATCGTTGGAAAGCTAACTCGATAAACTTCGCATAGAAACTTCGACGAGCAAATTCTGGTATAAATAATGTCGATTCCCATACACATATAATCAAACTATACACTTGAAACCATCTCAAAATAATCAATACTCATACTTAAACTCATATATACCTAAATTATGATCAATACATATACTCCAACACATATAACCATGGCTAATGCACGTAATTAAGTATGGGGTGTTACATCCTTCCCCCCTTAAGGACATTCGTCCTCGAATGTGAATGTAGTTATTTAGCCGAAACAAGTTTGAATTCATAATTGATATTCACGTCATCATATAGATATTATGCATATGTAAAAACTTACTTGTTAGCGTCCCAGTTCCACTCCTTGCACTTCTTTTTCACCTTTGAACAAATAAGGGTATTTCGATTTCATTGCTTCCACCGCTTCCCATGTAATCTCTTCCCTTTGTTGATTTCTCCAAAGTACTTTCACCGATGTTACTTCTTTGTTTCTCATCTTCTTAACTTGATGATCTAATATAGCAATAGGCATCTCCTCATAGGTAAGATCATCTGTTACTTGCACATCTTCAGTAGAAGTAATAAGGGACGGATCTCCGATGCACTTTCGAAGCATCGATACATGAAATACTGGATGCACTGATGAGAGTTCCTGGGGTAGCTCTAATTCATAAGCAACTTGCCCACATCTTCGAATAATCTTATACGGGCCTATATATCGTGGACTCAACTTTCCTTTCTTGCCAAATCTCATCACCCCTTTCATTGGCGATACCTTCAAAAATACCCAATCGCCTAACGAAAACTCTAGCCCTCTTCTTCTACTATCCGCATATGACTTGTGTCGACTTTGGGTTGTTTTCAACCGTTGCTGAATCACCTTGACTTTTTCTATGGCTTGATACACAAGATCCGGTCTGAACATAAGAGTTTCACCCGCTTCGAACCATCCTATTGGTGATCTACACTTCCTCCCATATAAAGCTTCATATGGTGCCATTTTGATACTTGAATGATAGTTATTATTGTAGGCAAACTCAATAAGAGGTAAATGATCATCCCAGCTGCCTTTAAAATCTATAACACATGCTCATAGCATATCTTCAAGTGTTTGAATGGTGCGCTCTACTTGTCCATCCGTCTGAGGGTGAAAAGTTTTACTCAGATTCACTTGTGTTCCCAAACTCTGTTGGAAAGACTTCCAAAAGTTTGCGGTAAATTGAGTTCCCCGATCCGATATAATAGAAGTTGGCACCCCATTTAATCGGACTATTTCTTTAACATACAGCTTCGAATATTCTTCAACTGTGTAAGTGGTCTTAACGGGTAAGAAATGTGCGGATTTAGTAAGCCTATCCACAATCACCCATATAGAATTAAATTTCCGAGCTGGACGAGGCAAACCTGTAACAAAATCCATGTTGATCATGTCCCACTTCCAAATTGGAAGATCTATGCATTACATATAGCCTCCGGACTTTTGATGTTCCACTTTAACTCGTTGGCAATTTGGACATTCAGCTACAAATTCTGTGATGTTCCTTTTCATGTCATTCCACCAATACATATCTTTCAAATCTTGATACATTTTAGTTGATCCTGGATGAATGGAATACCTTGAAAAATGTGCCTCTGTCATAATCTTCTTTCTTAGCCCGTCTACATCCGGCACACACAATCGGTTTTGGCACTGAAGTACTCCTTCTCGCGTAAGCTCAAATGCCTTGGTCGCACCACTCTGAACGTTCTCCTTAAGCTGTAATAAAATAGGATCTGTATCTTGCTTCTCTTTCACCTCAGCTACTAATGAGGATTCCGCGGCATTATGCACAATAAGCTCCTCGTCCGGAGTTTCGAGAAGACGAACTCCTAGACTAGCTAATTGATGAAGATCTTTAATAATCTCTTGCCTTTCTATAGGTGCCATCATAGCCTTACGACTCAACGCATCAGCTACTATATTCGCTTTCCCTGGGTGATACAAAATATCAACATCATAATCTTTTAATAGTTCCATCCACCTTCGCTGCCTCAGATTTAGATCCTTCTGACTGAAAATATATTGTAAGCTCTTGTGATCAGTATATATATCAACATGAACCCCATATAAATAGTGGCGCCATATTTTTAAAGCAAAGATAACCGCTGCCAGCTCAAGATCATGTATGGGGTAATTTTTCTTATGTGGCCTCAATTGCCTTGAGGCATATGCTATCACCTTACCATGCTGCATTAATACACATCCTAAACCAATGCTCGAAGCATCACAATACACTGTATACCCTTCTGTACCTTCTGGAAGTACCAAAACGGGTGTAGAAGTCAACTTATTCTTCAATTCTTGGAAACTCTCCTCACACGCATCATTCCATTGGAACTTGGATGCTTTATGCGTTAGCTTGGTTAAGGGTGCTGAAATGGAAGAAAAGTCTTTAACAAACCTTCTATAATAACCGGCCAACCCGAGAAAACTACGAATCTCCGTAGGCGTTGTGGGCCTTGGCCAGTTCTTCACAGCTTCTATCTTTTGAGCATCCACCTTTATCCCTTCACTAGATACAATATGACCCAAAAATGCCACCGACTTTAACCAAAACTCACATTTAGAGAACTTTGCATAAAGTTTACAATCACGAAGAGTCTGCAATGCCTGTCGTAAGTGATTGGCATGGTCCTCTTCTGATCTAGAATAAACTAGAATATCATCTATAAAAACTATCACAAATACATCCAGGAATGGCTTAAACACCCTATTCATCAAATCCATAAAAGCTGCAGGTGCATTTGTTAGCCCAAATGACATAACTAGAAACTCACAATGACCATACCGTGTTCGGAAAGCTGTCTTGGGTATATCCTTCTATTTGACCCTCACTTGGTGGTAACCTGACCTCAAATCAATCTTAGAAAAACACTTGGCGCCCTGTAACTGATCAAATAAATCATCAATTCTTGGGAGAGGATATTTATTCTTAATAGTCACCTTATTCAATTGCTGATAATCAATACACATCCTCAGCGAGCCATCCTTTTTGCGCACAAATGACACTGGTGCTCCCCAGGGGGACATACTAGGCCTTATGAATCCCTTCTCTAGCAAATCTTTCAATTCTCGTAATTCTGCTGGGGCCATTCTATACGGCGGAATGGAGATTGGTTGGGTGCCTGGTATTACATCAATACCAAACTCTACTTCTCGTTCAGGAGGCAAACCTGGAAGATCTTCAGGAAATTCATTTACCACCGAAACAACGTGAAGAGTTGGTGGCTCTGCTTCTGTATCCCTTACTCTAACTAAATGATATATGTATCCCTTGGAAATCATTCTTCTTGCCTTAAAATAAGAAATAAATCTACCTTTTGGCGCGCTAATTTCACCTTTCCATTCAAGGACTGATTCATTTGGAAAATGGAAATATACCTTTTTCGTGCAGCAATCAATTGTGGCATAACAAGACGCCAACCAGTCCATACCCATTATAACATCAAAATCTACCATTTCTAACTCTACAAGATCAGCCATCGTATCACGACCACAAACAGTTACTATGCAGTTTCGATAAACCCTTCTAGCTATAATAGATTCTCCAACCGATGTGGATACTTCAAATGGCTTAAATAATAGTTCGGGTATTCTTTCGAACTTTCCAGGAACCAATGGAGTAACATAAGATAATGTGGAACCGGGATTAATTAAGGCATATAAATCGAATGAAAAGATAGACAACGTACCCGTAACCACATCTGGGGAAGCCTCTAAATTCTGTCGATCCGCTAGAGCATACGTACGATTTTGAGCCCCGCTAGAACCCGTGGCTCCTCTATCACCTCTAACACGACCCATTGGTTGTGCACCCTTTCCTGAATAAGGTATCGATGATGATGATGCAACAAATAACCCCGTAGGTCGTGCCATACCCCCTATGTCCCTTCGTGGTCATTCCCTCATTATATGCCCCGACATACCGCACCAAAAGCAAACATTGGTCCCCAACCGACATGCGCCCAAATGATACCTTCCACATTTATTGCATGGCTCTCAAGGAGGTCTCGATTGGCTCATATTCCCTTGCCCTTGGTACCCCACTATCCGCGAACTCTGACTCTCACTTCTATGCCTAAATTGATTTCCTCTGGACCCTTGGAACTGTGGTGGGGTACTAGCTACAGAATAAGAAGATAATGGCCTAGGTGTTCTAGCAGAAAACTGTGGTCTGAACCCTCCTTGAGATGCCATGAACTGCCCTGTAGATCTGGCCCTCTTGGAATATCCTCTTTCTGATTCCTGTGTTCTTCTCCTCTGCCTCTGATCTTCCATTTTCTGTGCAAAATCTTGGATCCTCGCTATGTCCATATCTTTGTTCAAAGCGGAAATAGTACAATCCCTAACCAAATACGGATCCAATCCATCCACATACCGATGAACTCTGTCATCCATAGTAGCTATAACATTAGGAGCATATCTGGACAAAGAATTAAATCGAAGACTATACTCTCTCACACTTGTATTACCCTGTCGAAGATTTAAGAACTGATCTGCACGAGCCTGACGAGTCTCATATGGAAGATAATGATCAATAAATGCCTCTTTGAACTCTTTCCAAGTAGCTGGGGGTGCATCAATGCCCCTTGACCATTTCCAGTCTTCATACCAATATATAGCCTCACCTTTGAATCTATACGCGGCTAACTCCACTGTCTCTTTGCCCGATACATGCATCACCTCTAGGGCCCTTTGGATCTGATTAATAAAGTCCTGCGGATCTTCGTTAAGATCGGATCCGGTAAAAGTAGGCGGATCCATCTTAAGAAAATCCTGTATCCGAAGACTAGCCGCCCTATCTATACAACTAGGACCTGCAGTAGGAATGGCTCGCCCTTGAGCTTGACCAGCAACTATACGAGTCAAAAGTTGCACTGCATTTCTAAGATCTTGATCAACATCATTAATAGGTAGCTCTGGGGATATAGTTCTCCTCCCCCTTATTTCTTCTGAACTGGGGGAAGTTTCTGATGCATGCTCAGCTGGAGCCTCACTTTGATTAGCTGGTATAGTGGGTGACTTACTAGTCCCCTCTCCGGCAGCCACATCTACTTGCTTACCGGTATTCTTGCTTCTGGTAACCGGCATCATTACTATAATAAGAGAAACAAACTGATTCAGTGGTCAACTATGACTTCATATACAATATAAGCTCTATCGCACGATATAAGACATGAAGAAAAGAAACAATTCCTAAATGTCCATAGCCTCCTGTTTATAGATGTGGTGCACAACACACCGATAAACAAGACTCTACGTAGACACGGCTTTGTAGACTCACTAGGACGAACCTCTCTGATACCACTTTTTTCATGCCCCAAAATCCCATCGGGCCGGACTGGCACCCGAAGCCGAGAAGGCCCGGGAGAACCCGTTCAAATACCTGTACTTTCCCTTACATGTCATCAAAAATTTGGACAGCACTTCGTTGCATATAGAAGGATCTAATTACCTGTATCAGCACAACACACACAAATATATATATATATAATACTTGGCCGTCGGGGCCACCACATATACAGATATAACATCACTATATAAACTTCCATGACTTTACCCTTCCTTATATCTACAAAGCCTCTAGGATATACATGACATAACTAGGGTCGGGACAAACCCCCTCCCATACATAACTCCTGTACAATAACAAAACATAAGGAATCGACTCGGAAAACTCCGAAGCAAACTGGAGCTCACCAACAATAGTTGTATGACCTGGCTCCTATCTATGCTGTGAATGAGCTGAGGTACCTGTGCCTGTAGCATGAAATGTAGGTCCCCGTGGGGGACGTCAGTACGAAATATGTACTGAGTATGTAAAGTTGTAGATAATCACATATGATATAGGAACTCAATAGAAATCCGAAACAAGTGAATAAATCGTAATAGGAGTGGACCACACTTACTAGAACTTGTGACAACCTGTACATTGAATTTATTCAATCACTTTACCTTCGTTCTTAACATCTTTGTAATCATTATTGTACTGTACTGTGACCATTAGGATGCCTCTAGTACATATCAACTGGGATCGACCCATGCTAGGCTTATGCCCCTGGGATACCACCTATAAACACGTAAATAGGGATCGACCCATGCTAGGCTTATGCCCCTGGGATACCACCCGATAAGAGAGAACTTCCATCACTTAGTTCAATTAATCTTTGAGATTGTTATTTCGGTCGCCACCACATTTTTTGATACTTTGAAACAACGATACATCAATAAGAATCAAGTAATAGACCTTCTATACAATAACGACGTAATAAAGACTCATTGGTACATCAACAATGTGTTTCAGAATCATCAATATCACAACAATGAAATAGGAGCCTTTTGGTATATCAATGAAACAGTTTGACACTTTATAGAATGGAAACAACTTCGTTGGTAATGTAGAACAATACATGTTTTTGGACTACCTCGGAATCTTACTTGATGGAACATTGGTGTTTTCATGCCAAAGAACATCGTTAAAGTATGCTTTACATACCTCGTTGTAGATTCGGATACCAATTCAACACAACTTCCCGCCTTTACAAATCACTTATCTACAATGAAATGTTTGGCATCTAGTATTAGCAACCCAACACCACAGTTCTCTTCCATAATTCCATACAACCAATATTTGCAAAACATTCCAAAAACCAACTTGAACAATAGGTTTATGTGTATATATATATATAATCATCAATACCACATCATCACACCAAATCCCTTCACAATTCAACATAATCCAACATTATTTCCCAATCATCTTTCAACAACAATCAAATAACATACTTCTTATGCTCACATGCATATATATATACATATCCATATAAATAACACCAACATAATTTACATCCTTACCATAAAATGGCCCTTTTGATTTCGAAGTCCTGTTGGCACAAATAAGGGGTGCTTCTCGAATCCCTCGAGACGGTGAACACAACTACGGAATCAATTTGGATTTTCTACGGTTGAATCACAAGATAATTGGAGTTGAACTTAGACTAGGGTTTCATATTCTTCAATAATTTGGATGATAACATGATGGATATGAGGCTAAGTATATGTATATAATGACCAATTTTCGTCCATGAGGTGATGGAAAATGACCATATTGCCCTTAAAAATTTAAGTAAATCTGAATCTGTCCATGGTGGACTGTTTTGATAGGCTAAAGTAAATCGACCATAACTCTTTGCTCCGATATCGTATTTGGGTAAAATGGGTATCGTTGGATAGATAATTAAAAGGTATTTCATTTGATATAAAGTAGGCCACCCAGTTCGTCTTGTACAAGTAATTATGATTGTTTAAAGTTGACCCTAAAAATCTGTTTTGAGAGGCTGGAGTAAAACGAGTATAACTCCTTACTCAGACGTTGTATTTGGATGAAACCAATTGCATTAGAAAGAAGACTCTCGGGGATTCTCATAGATATATAGCATCTCACACAGTTCATTTTGTACAAGGAGTTATGATCGTTTAAAGTCGACCCAAAAATCTGTTTGGCTGCAGTACTTTTCTGCACATTTACTGTTCATTGCGTCCACCGTTTTCAAGTTTCGAACATGCTCGCTTATATCCGATACTCATCTGTTTTCAGAAATCTTTATATCGTTGGAAAGCTAACTCGATAAACTTCGCATAGAAACTTCGATGAGCAAATTCCGGTATAAATAAAGTCGATTCCCATACACATATAATCAAACTATACACTTGAAACCATCTCAAAATAATCAATACTCATACTTAAACTCATATATACCTAACTTATGATCAATACATATACTCCAACACATATAACCATGGCTAATGCACGTAATTAAGTACGGGGTGTTACAGATGCATACACTTGATTTTCGTGGAATTGAGTCTTAAATGAACTGAACATGCAACATGGGAAACACAATTAGTTTCTTTAAGGGAATGTGTAAACAAATAAGTTATGTTAAAATTTTAATCTCCTTACTTTAGAAAGGGCTCAATTTCCGAGCAATTCAGCATGGCATACAATGTTGCTGATTTGCGCTCCATGGGAGTGAGCCGGCGAGGTATGATATTTTTAGCCTTACAACCAGATTGATTGAAAATTGATATCGATTGCAAATGAGGCGCATTCACATCGTCCTGATAACGATTCTGTCGGTTTCTTGAACAAGCAACTTCATCACGAAAGTAGTACGAACAAAATTGAGAAGTTTCTCTTGCAAGATATGCCTCAACTATAGAGCCTTCAACCCTATGTTTTTTTTTTAGACCCCTTTTCAATTTTTCAATTGCCCTGTACAATCTTAAGGTTAGATATGTACTATATTTAAAAAATATATGTATGAATTTAAATATATTGCAAATGCTTACCGTTCGAATGGATACATCCACCTAGTTTGAACTGAACCGCCTAGCCGAGCTTCGTGCACAAGGTGAATGGGAAGATGTTCCATCACATCGAAGAACGCTGGCGGGAAAATCTTCTCCAGTTTGTTGGTAATAACAACAATATTGCTTTCCATTCGCGCCAGATTTTCTTCTTTTAATGTGGTGGCACATAAGTCCTTGAAGAACAAACTAATCTCTGCTATTAGTTTCCATATGTTTTCAGGTAAACCAATAAAAGCAATTGAAAGTAATTGTTCCGTGAAAACATGACAATCATGGATTTTCATTCCACGCAAGATTCCTTGTGTCATATCAACCCTCTTTCTCAAATTTGAGGCATATCCACCGGGCATCTTCAAACGTTGAACCCATTCATATATTTGACACTTTTGGTTCAACTTAAATGTAACACTAGCCTTGATCTTAAGAACATTGTCGTTGGGCCCCTGCTGTAAGTGTAATTCTCTGCGGTTGCAATATTTTGGCAAGTCAAGTCTGGCCTTAGGATTATCCTTTATTTTGCCGGTGACATCCATAATTGTATTGAACAAGTTGTCAAAATAGTTCTTCTCAGTATTCATGACATCAACATTATTTCTAATTAAATTATCTGGCCAATATTCTAACTCCCAAAATATACTTTGCTTAGTCGAGTTATGCGAAATGCCATATCCATCAAGCTTGTACAATCTTTCCTCACTGCGAAATGTCATAACCAGACTGCGAAATGTCATAACCAGACTGCCTTGGAGGTGGACCATCATGTTCCCTTCTATTCCTTCTGAATACATTCTTGAGTCTCCTAAATTCATGATTATGTGGCAAGAAACAACAATGACAATCAAACCATGAATTTTTCCTGTCATGTCTCAATGTGAAGGATTTTGTTTTTTCCATGCAGTATGGACAAGCCAGCTTTCCAGCTGTCATACACCCAGACAACATTCCATAAGCAGGAAAATCATTAACAGTCCATATTAGATATGCACGCATATTGAAATTTTATTTAAGAGAGATGTCCCAAGTTTCAACCCCTTCATGCCATAAAATTTGAAGTTCATTGATCAAAGGTTGAAAGTAGACATCTATTCCATTTTTTGGATTACGCGGGCCAGGAATAGCACAATTCAGAAATATATACGGACTAGTCATCAACATTTCAGGAGAAAGATTATAATGAGTGATAAATACAGGCCAACATGAATATGGCGCACCACCAACTAAAAATGGAGAGAACCCATCCGCACATAATCCCAATCGAATGTTGCGTGGCTCAGCTGCAAAATCTGGATAAGTTGCATTAAAATGTCTCAAAGCCTCTCCATCAGAAGGATGACACATAACACCAGTGGGCCTTCTATTTTCACTGTGTCATTTCATATGAGGAGCTGAGCTGTTTGAAGCATACAACCTCTTCAACCTTGGTATAAAAGGTAAATAATGCATCACCTTAATAGCAATTTGATTTTCAGTAGAACCACGCTTATAGCGAGAGTGCTGACAAAACTTACAGAAATCAAGAACCTCCAAGCCGAGGTCAACTAACTTTTTAATAAGTTCTATCATTGAGTCCATTCCTCCTTTAGCAATATTCCAGTCAGATTTAATACTTAGTAAGCTAACAACAACAGACAAACGAAAGTGCGAACACCCGTCAAACAAAGGATGACTAGCAGTATGCAATTCTTTGTAGAAATTGCCCGCTTCGCTATTAGGAACATCTTCAACAGTTTCCCTAATGTCAACCCCATGTTGCATCCCAAAAGCATCTTGCACCATTTCTATCATCCTAGTATATTGACATTCATTATGCCCTGTAGATGTACTACTTTCTCCAACAACAAAGTTATTTTGCGCTACATTCCCATGAATACCACACAATCTTAAAAAGTCCTCGTGAAACCCCTTTCTATAAAGATGTTCCTTCACATCTTTTTCACTTACAAGATTTATACCATCACATCGAACACAAGGACAACGAATAACTCGATAACGTGTCCACATATCGAGTGTCTTAGCATGTTCAACAAATCTTTTGACACCTTCAACAAATTCCTCCCTAAAACCCGCTCTATTATCATTGTTCCGTTGATATATCCATCTATAATCAGGTTCCATCTACACAATTAATCAGATACAACTAATTAGATAAAGTCACAAACACACAAAAATCACCTTGAAAATCCCTATACTTAACCATTTTCTAGTGACTTAGTCACTTACCAAGTCACATTCAAAACACAAAAACTCACCTTTTAAAGTCCTTATACTTAACCATTTTCAAGTGAATAAGTCACTTACCAACTCACATTCAAAACACAAAAATCACCTATAAAGTTCCTATACTTAACCATTTTCTAGTGACTAAGTCACTTACCAACTCAAATTCAAAACACAAAAATCACCTTCAAATCCCTATACTTAACCATTTTCTAGTGACTTAGTCACTTACCAACTCACATTCAAAACACAAAAATCACCTTTGAAGTCCCTATACTTAACCATTTTCAAGTGAATAATTTACCTAACAAACCATATTCATAACACAAAAATCACCTTTGAAGTCTCTATACTTGACCATTTTGAAGTGAATAAGTCACTTACCAAGTCACATTCAAAACACAAAAACTCACCTTTAAAGTCCCTATACTTAACCATTTTCAAGTGAATAAGTCACCTAACAAACCATATTCAAAACACAAAAATCACCTTTAAAGTCCTATACTTAACCATTTTCAAGTGAATAAGTCACTTACCAACTCACATTCAAAACACAAAACTCACCTATAAAGTTCCTATACTTAACCATTTTCTAGTGACTAAGTCACTTACCAACTCAAATTCAAAACACAAAAATCACCTTCAAAATCCCTATGCTTAACCATTTTCTAGTGACTTAGTCACTTACCCACTCACATTCAAAACACAAAAATCACCTTTACAATTCCTATACTTAACCATTTTCAAGTGAATAATTTACCTAACAAACCATATTCATAACACAAAAATCACCTTTAAAGTCCCTATACTTAACCATTTTCAAGTGAATAAGTCACTTACCAAGTCACATTCAAAACACAAAAACTCACCTTTAAAATCTCTATACTTAACCATTTTCAAGTGAATAAGTCACCTAACAAACCATATTCAAAACACAAAAATCACTTTTAAAGTCCCTATACTTAACCATTTTCAAGTGAATAAGTCACTTACCAACTCACATTCAAAACACAAAAATCACCTATAAAGTTCCTATACTTAACCATTTTCTAGTGACTAAGTCACTTACCAACTCAAATTCAAAACACAAAAATCACCTTCAAAATCCCTATACTTAACCATTTTCTAGTGACTTAGTCACTTACCAACTCACATTCAAACACACAAAAAACACTTTTAAAGTCCCTATACTTAACCATTTTAAAGTGAATAATTTACCTAACAAACCATATTCATAACACAAAAATCACCTTTAAAGTCCCTATACTTAACCATTTTCAAGTGAATAAGTCACTTACCAAGTCACATTCAAAACACAAAAACTCACCTTTAAAGTCCATATACTTAACCATTTTCAAGTGAATAAGTCACCTAACAAACCATATTCAAAACACAAAAATCACCTTTAAAGTCCCTATACTTAACCATTTTCAAGTGAATAAGTCACTTACCAACTCACATTCAAAACACAAAAATCACCTATAAAGTTCCTATACTTAATCATTTTCTAGTGACTAAGTCACTTACCAACTCAAATTCAAAACACAAAAATCACCTTCAAAATCTCTATACTTAACCATTTTCTAGTGACTTAGTCACTTACCAAATCACATTCAAAACACAAAAATCACCTTTAAAGTCCATATACTTAACCATTTTCAAGTGAATAATTTACCTAACAAACCATATTCATAACACAAAAATCACCTTTAAAGTCCCTATACTTAACCATTTTCAAGTGACTAAGTCACTTACCAAGTCACATTCAAAACACAAAAACTCACCTTTAAAGTCCCTATACTTAACCATTTTCAAGTGAATAAGTTTCCTAACAAACCATATTCAAAAGACAAAAATCACCTTTAAAGTCCCTACACTTAACCATTTTCAAGTGAATAAGTCACTTACCAACTCACATTCAAAACACAAAAATCACCTATAAAGTTTCTATACTTAACCATTTCTAGTGGGTAAGTCACTTACCAACTCAAATTCAAAACACAAAAATCACCTTCAAAATCCCTATACTTAACCATTTTCTAGTGACTTAGTCACTTACCAACTCACATTCAAAACACAAAAATTACCTTAAAAATCCCTATACTTAGCCATTTTCTAGTGACTTAGTCACTTACCAACTCACATTCAAAACACAAAAATCACCTTTAAAGTCCTACTTAACCATTTTCAAGTGAATAATTCACTTAACAAACCATATTCATAACACAAAAATCACTTTTAAAGTCCCTTTACTTAACCATTTTCAAAGTGAATAATTCACCTAACAAACCATATTCAAAACACAAAAATCACCTATAAAATTCCTATACTTAACCATTTTCAAGTGACTAAGTAACTTACCAACTCAAATTCAAAACACAAAAATCACCTTCAAAATTCATATACTTAACCATTTTCTAGTGACTTAGTCACTTACCAATTCACATTCAAAACACAAAAATCACCTTTAAAGTCCCTATACTTAACAATATTCAAGTGAATAATTCACCTAACAAACCATATTCATAACACAAAAATCACCTTTAAAGTCCCTATACTTAACCATTTTCAAGTGAATAAGTCACTTAACAACTCACATTCAAAACACAAAAATCACCTATAAAGTTCCTATACTTAACCATTTTCTAGTGACTAAGTCACTTACCAACTCAAATTCAAAACACAAAAATCACCTTCAAAATCCCTATACTTCACCATTTTTAGTCACTTACCAACTCACATTCAAAACACAAAAATCACCTTTAAAGTCCCTATACTTAACCATTTTCAAGTGAATAATTCACCTAACAAACCATATTCATAACACAAAAATCACCTTTAAAGTCCCTTTACTTAACCATTTTCAAAGTGAATAATTCACCTAACAAACTATATTCAAAATACGAAAATCACCTATAAAGTTCCTATACTTAACCATTTTCAAGTGACTAAGTCACCTAACAAACCATATACTTAACCATTTTCACACAACTAAGTCACCTAAGAAACCACATTCAACAAACAATCAACAATAATGCTAGTGAATCGCACAAGGTCACACACGGTTTCACTAGACTTCAATATGAACAATAAAAAGAAGATAACAACAATGCTAGTGAATCGATCAAGGCCACACACGGCTTCACTAGACTTCAATATGACAAAAAAACACTTTATTATAACAAATTAGAGAGAAGTCAACTTACCTTTGCTTGGCCTAAATTAAAGTTAAAGCGACAAGCGATCACCGGAAAAATAGCAAAACAATTCTTTTCCTGAATTCAGATTCTGTCAAACGGTAACATCAAATTTCAAGATACACACTAGGCATGTAGAATTAAAAAATCTTGATCATTACGCAAAATAACAAATGTTTTGTCATCCTTATTTACTCGTATTTTTATTGACAACATTGAGATTTTAGTGACAACATTGAGATTTTAGTAACAACATTGAGATTTTATAGTCGGAATGTGGTCGGAAAATAAGGTAGTTCCGACTACTTTCCATTTCAATTTTATAGTCGCTTTAGTATCCTATTTCAATTTTAACAAGATGCAACTATTTTATTTCCAGTTGTCTGGCCCCAAAAATCTTTCTAGTCATGTCAAAACCATAAATAAAGACACAACATAAGTTACAATTCTCAATAATGCTGCTTTGGTCAAAGTGACTCTTCCTCACTTCAAGAGATGCTTGTATTTTTAATATCCTTCTAATCTTTTTTCAAAATTAATGATCATGTTCACCTACTATTAACACTCTCTCCTTATGTTTTTCTCCCAGTGAGTACACTTCATGGAGAGTCCAAGGACCCTACCTTATCCATGGTGCTAATATTATGTATTTCTCCAACTGAACTTCAGTATTTTTCATGATAACACATAATTCAAACGTAATTTTCAACTGAACCGGGGTTCTTGGTTTTAGTCACTTGGAACCTTAAAAGGGATTTTAGTGTTTTAAATTAGTACCTAAAGAAAGTTTTTGGAACTTACCGTATCTAGGGGCGGCGGAGAACGGAGACGGAGAACGGCGGCACACGGTGGCACACGGTAGACCAGTTTGATTCGGAGAATTTTTTGACTGAAATCGCAATTTGGAACTGAGGGGGGTTGTTTCTGATTTGGGGATTTAATATATTTAAGTGGGTCGGGTCGGGTTGGGCTTTAATTAATCAATTTATTTTTTTAATATTTTATGAAAACCGACCACTTGTGGTCGGTTTTCATAAAATATTAAAAAAATTGTAATTAGTTAAAATATAACTTTTTTTATAAATTAGTTAGAAAAAATATTAATTCATTAATTAAGTAAATTAAAATTTTACAAAAATGATCACAAAGAAAATTAAATATTTATGTCATGCCTACTTCAATCGTGATTTTACTATATTATCCCTAATTAATTAATATAAATCAGTTACGTATTAAAAAATTAAAAATATTTAATAAAAATATTGAAATAGAAATTTAAAAAATATTAATCAATTTATTAAGTTAATTAAAATTTTACAAAAATAAATTCGTTTTTGATGTTCTCCATTAACTTTAAACTTATATGGGATCACTTTAAAAAAAAAAATCACAACTCTTTATTAAGATAATTTTAGTATGTCCCTTATAGTTAGTACAATAAAAAAATATTATAAATTACAATAATTAAAAACTAAAATTATTTAAAAAATATAATTGATTATCAATGGCGCATAAGTTTGAATAACTTATAAAAATATTGTTATACAAATTTCATGAATCTAAATATAATAATATATGTCTAACTTATAATTTATCAACCAAATGAGCAAAGGTTTTAATTCAATGATAAAATTACATGACGTAGAATTTTTAAGGATCAATATTGGGTCGTGCGTAGCACGACGTAAGACGTAAGACCACAAGTAAGTATGTATGTATATAAATATATATATATATATATATATGTGTGTGTGTGTGTGTGTGTGTGTAATATCGTAGGTATATATATATATATATATATATATATATATACCTCGCTCGTAAAACAACGTGTTAATCAAAAAAATTATCGATTATTTCTGTTACATTAATTTGCATCTGTCTACATTATATTGACACAAAATAGTATATCTATTTTATCACTACACGAGATCGATATACATATATATAAATATATTCAATTGGCTATTAACATTCAAAGACGTACTACAAACATCACATACCCGATTTTGCTACCCCATAATAATATACAACGTATTTCATAGAAACTCAGTTGAATTATCAGTTGGCTTATCTTATGTCATTAATATACCTTCACTATATATATATATATATATATTACCGAAAATATCAATACGGACAATATACATCACATACGTACACGAGTATCTTATCCAATAATATAATGCGACGTATTTCATATACGTACTATATACATCACATACCCGACTTTACCATCCCATTGTATTTCACATATACTCAAATAAATTATCGGTTGATTTATCTTATGTCAATAATATACCGTCGCTATATAACATCTATATATTATATACACATGTACATACACACACATATACACACTATCGACTATATCAAGTTCAAAATACGTACTATATACATCACATGTATACAAGTATATTATCCAATAATATAATGCGATGTGTTTCTTATACATACTTAGATTAGTGATTGATTAATTATATTTGATTAGCTTAATATATTAGGTTTTGATTATATATATATAATTAGGTGTTACTAAAAAATATTTATTTTTAAATTTTTAGTTTTTAATTTTTAATTTTTTAATTTTTTAATTTTTAATTATATAATTTTTAATTTTTAATTTTTTTTATTTCAAAAACCAACCACTAGTGGAAGGTTTTTACAAGTATTTAAAAAAAAAAAATGACCACTGGTGGTCGGTTTATTTAAAAATAAATTTAAAAAGAATTTTAAAAACCTACCACAAGTGGTCGGTTTTTTAAAATATTTTTTAATTAAATTTAAAAAAAAAAAACGACCACCAGTGGTCGGTTTTATTATTTTTTAAAAAAAAATATTTGTTAAATAAATAATTATTATTATTAAAATTATTGTAATAATTAATTTTATATTTTAAAATAAAAAAGCTTCCACTTGTGATCGCTTTTTTTAATAAAGAAAAAAAAAATCCGATCACAAGTGGTTGATTTTTTCCGACCACAGCTTGTGGAAGGTTTTCTATGGTCGGTTTTTTATTTTTTTTAGTAGTGATATTTACTCTCGATTTCATACTTTGGGGCGATATTTACCTTCATTGTTAAGAAACTTTTCACTTGTAACCTTTGTTTAACGGAAAAGCCTAAATCAACATTAAATTGCCTAATTTTTTAAAATAAATCACACCTAATCTAATTCGCCCTATTCAACCCACAAAACAATATAAAAACAAATATATTCCCTCCCTCAGTTCCATTGATCGATTTTTTCGAATGAATAAAACTACTTCTCTTTCAACGTACAATGTTGTTAGGTTATTTACAAATGAACAAAACGTAAAACGGAACGGGATAACGTAGAAGCGTGGAACCAGAGAAAATGTCTTTTACAAATTCTGCTTTTATTCGATTATGTTCAAATTTTAAAATTTGGTATGCAATTCTATGTACATCTAGATTCTAGAATCAGTGAATAAATTTTCTAAACAAATGACATGATGAAAAATTTGTATAGATCTAAGCTCCATATAAAGATATATGAATGAAAAGATGTCACGACTAACACATATGGAGACCTTTTAATTCAATCATTCACAGAAATATTCAATGGGAATAATCTATTTCATTTGACCGTCAAGTGCCATTTTTCAGAAGCTCTGAACTAATGCAGTTCCATGAACTGAGAGAAGGATATATTTTTGTATGTTTGCACTGATGCAGATTAATTTTTAATGAGTTATGCACTGATAAATATCCAAAGACTTAATCTCGTTGGAAAAATTTGACCAACAGAACAGAAAGAGGTATATTTATTTGTGTCTTTATTGTGGCTCGAGTCGGATCAAACGTGCAAGATTGAGATGTATTTTATTTTTTAAAAATAAGGCATTTAACGCTAATTTGAGCTTTTCTATTAAGAAATGGTACATATGAAAAAAATTTAACAACCAGGGTAAATTTAACCTCAAACTATGACATCAAGGGTAAATTTGACTCCAAAGTATGATGAAGGGTATATTTAGCCAATTACCAAAAGTAGAGGAGTAAATTTGGCCCCAAAGTATGACATCGAGTATAAATTTGATCCCAAAATATGACGAAAGATATATTTTGCCATTTTATCAAAATAGACGGTAAATTTTACCCTTTTTCAAAATAAATAAATAAATTATACGACGTTAATTATAGAGTATGTAAGAACTTATATTCAAAATGAGATTAACTATGGAGTTTATAACCTCGAGTAGAAAATATTTTGATTTTTTATGGCTTATTAAGATAAATGCATATAATTAAATAAAATTACATTTTTTTTCTGGCTAATTAATATAACTATTTAACAAACGAATGAACACATGCACATAAGTTTCTACAAATTTGAATTGAAAGTATCTAATTGAAATATTTTATTATAAGTTGAGATATGCAATTGAAATTAAACAACATTTAGATAGAGTGTTTAAATGAAATATCTTGATAAATTTAAAGAACTAACTATGTATTAAGCCTGTATATAATTTAGATAAACGACTATTATATAGTATTAGGTAAATTCATGACGCCCTCAATACCTCTAACCATCCGGTTATGCTTTCATTGACTCCATCAGACCATGGTTTGGATTATTAATATTAACTAGTTAAGTGTACGTGTTTCACACGTATATATGATGATAATAATAAGTGTATATAAAAAAAAAATTATTATCATTTATATCGAACAATATACTTGATTCCCCTTCAAAAGTTTCACTATTATGAATCGGATCCACCTAAAGTCACTTAAGGCTAATTTCTTGATAGAGAAAAGTTTACCCTTCAAAAGATCCCTCATTTCTCTTTTTCCATACCACCCACATCAAGATAAGTAAAATCACATTTCATGTTATGCGTCTTTTCATCCAACACTAATAATTATAAATTGTGAAACAAATATATGAATAATTTTTTTTAAAAAAAATGATATGTTGAAATATCAATTATCGACACTTTAAACATAAATTGAGTGATGCAAATTATCCCTAGAGTCTATCTCTAAGAACCTGACGAGAGATCAAAATTGATTATAAATTTCATTTGTTAATTCATGAAATCTCTAATTTCCATTCTTTTTTATCTTCTAGTCAACTAATGACTTTGTTTAATACTTGTTTGACACTATGATTTGTTTGTTATCATGTCAAATCACAATTCTCACTTTATTTTTCTCTCAATAGTTTTTTATGTAAGTATGATTCTGACAAAAGACTATTAACTTGAATTATGCCTTAATAAAAAATAGATCTAGCATGAATAAGAAATAAAATTTAGAACAAAAAAAACATAACTTAAATTCACTCATAATCGGCATGAAGTGTCGTTCACACGCTTCACATAAATCTTTCTTCATCTGCACAAACATATTAAAAATCAATCAATAATGATTTATTTACATAGGCAAATATAAATAATTTTAAAATATGAAAAAAAATCATCTTAAAAGTCAAAGGTTCTTTAATTTTTCCTAGCCTAATTTAAACCAACAAAAACAAAAAAAAATGAACTTCTTTTGAAGGTAAATTTATTTTTATTTTTTAAGAAAAAAGAGGCAACATAAAAACCCCGGAGAGAAAACTCATATTTGAAAAAAAGAAGTGAAAAAGGTAAAATCGAATTTGGAGATGTATATGTAAGCCTATATATTTAATTAAAACTAGTTAAATCGCACGTTTAACGTCAGATTATTTAAAATCAAATAATTTTATCGATTACGGAGATTTTTAGTGACGTGTAAAAAGTTCAACTCATTTTTCGAAGATCCTTCACATTTTAATATAATAATGTAAATATAAACATATATATTTTACCACCAGATCAAGTTTCAAATGATTGATCAATCATCACTTTTGCGTTTATCATGCAGTATCTCTTTTCCTTGCTGTCAGAGGCTAAAAAAGACAAATCAATTTGAACCATATTTATTGTAAGATTATTTTTCTTTATCCTTCTATATTTAAAATATTTTCTTGTTTTTAAAATCAAATCTTTACAAAATCATTGATTACATTCTTATACGTACTTAAAACTTTTAAAATTTGATACTTCTTAAATTTTTCTTATTCTAACGCTTTTATATTTATTTTTAGATTTTTTAAATCTTCTTAAATCAAATTTAGTTGATTTAGAATTCTTAAACTAATGAAAAAAGTTTTAGTTGTCATTAATTCTGATGATTTCTAATAAGAAAAGATTTTACCATAAATATATTTAATTAATTTTCAATGCTTAAATATTAGGAAAAATCATTAATTCTAAGGACTTCTAATAAGGAAAAGTTTTACCATAAATATATTTAATTAATTTTCAACACTTAAATATTAGGAAAAATCATTAATTTTGATGACTTCTAATAAGGAAAGGTTTTACCACAAATATATTTAATTAATTTTCAACACTTAAATATTAGGAAAAAATATTGATTCTGATTACTTTTAATAAGGAAATGTTTTATCATAAATATATTTAATTAATTTTCAACACTTAAATATTAAAAAAAAATAGTGAAAAGATGATTTTGTCTAAAGTAAATACTTTTAATAAAGGGAAAAATGTTTAAACAATATTTCTAAGGGCCTTCACACTTTTAAGATATTATAGATATAGATATAGATTATAGATATAGATAAAATGAGATTCTTTCCATATATTTTGAGACTGTTAATTTATTTTTATATATTTGCGGATTCATATATATTTTAGGATTGATATATTTTACACAATTTAAGATTCTTAATTTCTTTTCACATATTTATTATATCAGGATTCTTTCCATATATTTTAGGAGTTCTTAATTTAATAATATAATAATTAAAGGGAAAAGGTAAAAAGACGATTTTGTCTATTGCATAATGTTTTAATGAAAGGCAAAAAGATCAAATCATTATTCTAAGATCTTCACACTTTTAATATATTATAAATATAGATTATAAATTATAAATATAGATTATATATATACATTTGCAGGGTGGAGCTACTCGACAAGGGTTCATTCGAGGAAAAATTATACTATATATAAATATAATTAAATTATTTATTATATATATATAATAGATATTAAATTTTCTTTGATTAGCTCGTATATTCGTTAATGAATCTCTTAATAAAAATTCTGAGTTTCAATCTCCAATGGATGAAACCCTTATCTATTTTGAAATGAAAAGAAACTCTGCGGCAGAAAGAGGGAAATGAAGGAACATATGACATCTTCCACATTTTCTGTGTGAAGGGCCACTTATCCTCTCTTTTATTTTTTATTTTTTTTTTTTTGTTGGAATCAATGAAAACAATTCATCATAATTAACATTATTTATTAAGTGAATTATACTTACGCATGCACGTTATACTTCTTTTGTCAAAAAATGTGATATGTGGTGGGGTTTTATCCAATCTTTTATCGCCACGGAAGGTGAAAGCTTAGATGAATGAAGAAAAAGAAAAAGAGAGAGCAATTATTCAAGTGTTGAAAGTTTTTTTTTGTTTCTCAGATATTCATATTGGAGCTCGATTAATTTGAATTTACATCGAGTATGGTCCCATTCGGGGATAACGTTTCCTATCAAAGATTTTTTCATACTCAGAGCTCGACTCCGAGACCTCTATTTAAGGGAGGAACAACTCCATTCACTGCACCACATCCTTTGATGATAGTGTTGAAAGTTGGTTATATATAAATATTTCTCTCATGTTGGTTATCAATAACTTGTTTGATCAAGTTTTTATTAGGTCTAAAGTCATTTTAAAATATAAAAGTATTTACTGGTTAGAAAATTAAAAAGTTTGACCAAATTGTCATGAAAAATATTATTTTCTTCGTCTCATTTTATTCACGTTTGATATTTATATTAATTGAGTAAATAATATACTCGTTAATCTTATGTACTTTTTATCTCTAAATTATATCAAATGATACATATTAGCTTAATTTATTACCTGACAGTAATAAATTACCTAGGATAGACCTTTCCTCTCTGTTTTTTTCTTGATACATACTATGGTGCAAGAATTTCATATTCAATATAATGTAGGATAGTTGAGCTACCATAGCTCTCACTCTAGTTCCATCGATTTACAATTCAATTATGACCAATTAGCCATCATAATCACTTGATCGGAGTATTATTTTACCTTCCAAAAGTCATTCAACTTTACTTCGTTAGCTTTAATTAATGATAGTTAAGACGGTTTCCACTTTCCGTCGACACTAAGTAGCCATTTTGCCATGAGTAATTTTTTATTTTTTTTCGAAAAATTATTTCACTTTAGTGAAAATTGTGGTGTTTGTCCATGAGAATTTCAAATACAATTTCGAAATTGTATTTGGAAAAGTGAAAACAATTTTTACTTGTTTTCACTCATACTTCTCTCACAAAATTTCAAAAACAACTTTAATTTATATTAATGGTCAAACACAACTCCAACTCCAACTCCGAAAAATTATGATTTTCATGGCCATAATATGATTATAACTCATGTAGTGTCTTCTGCTTTCATTAAACTATCAAGATTTGTTTCTTTCCCCTTTGCATTTATTTATTTATTTATTTATTTATTTGTATAGATAAAGATTACACGTTTCAGTTATTCTCGCTAATTTCACGTATCCGAACATCTTTTAGAGAGTCAACTAGATGGATTAATAAAATTTGGATTGGGTTAAGATGAATAGAGTAAACAAAACACATTCCTGAAGTTACTTAATTTGTTGTTAAATATTTATATACTTTTAATAAAATACAAAATGTAACAAAAGTTACCTAGTTCATCCAAAATACTGGTCTGGGTATATTTAGCCAAGAAAAGTTATTATTATGATTTGACACGAAATTTAAAAAAAATAAAAAAAGTATTCAATTTTATGATTTTGCCTCTCTACTTCTTCGAAAATAGCGGTATAACTCAGACCCTATTTCGTGGGAATACACTGAATTTATTGTTATTATTGTTGATTGAATTTTATGATTTTAAATTAAAGTTCAACCAAATGTATCAAAATATTTGTGTTATTGAACATATCACGTAAAAAATTAAAATATTATCAAAAAAAGGAAAAGATTTATTTTTAAATCATTCTTTTTGTAGACGGAAGAATTTATTTATTTTTTTCAGAAATTTGAAAAACACGAAAAGAACGATTTTTACTTCAAATTACTCATTAAAATTCAAATACAACTTTAACTTCTATTCACGACTAAGAACTCTAATTTTTAAACATAATTTTTTTCACCTTCAAAACCAAAAACTACTTCTATTTTTTTTTTTAAACAGAATTCTCATGGCCAAACGCCATCATTGGGAATTCGGCACACTAACAGAAGCTGATTGGAGAAGCTTCTGAGCCAAAGAGAGTTGATCCATCAGATGCATGACACGTGTCCTGTAAGCCCGAGCCTGATCAACAGCCTCAGCTTCGAGTTCACCCAGCTGAGAACAAAGCCGCTCCTCCGCCTCCTCGGCCACCTTCAGCCTCTCCCATGTCTTGTTCAATTCCGCTCTCATTTTCTCTTCTCTTTCAATGCTCTTCTTCAGTTCCTTCTCCAATTCCTCGTTTCTTCTTCTTAGCACCTCTGCCTCCGGTGCGGCGGAGACGATATCTCGTCGATGCGCATCGGAAGGAACAGCAATGGTGGAAAACATGGCTACGGAGGAGATTGATTAATTGACTTGTGAGTTTGTGATATCCCGTTTAGTGGGAAGAGTTTGTTATATAGACCCAAAAATCAACATGTCCAGGTTCAATGTATCTAATAGCCCTTTGTGTGGATATTTTCATCCACAATTATTAGATTCAGGGAAATTTCTATTCTTTTTTTTTTTTCATTTTTAAAATTGGAGAGTTTGTTACTTTCTCTAATGATTTTGTCATGTTACTCACTTTTACTTACTCCTCCGTTTAAAAAAAAAAAAAAAAATTACTTTTCTTTTTACTTCATTTTTTTTTTTTCTTATTTGATAATATTTTAATTTCAATTTTCACCTGACGTGTTTAGGATCACAAGATTTAAAAGCATTTTGGTATATTTGACACAACTTTAATTTAAGATCATAAAATCTAAAAGTCTTTTTTATTTTCTTAAATTTTGTACCAAATTAAAATAAATTAAAATAGATCATTCTTTTTTAAACGGAGAGAGTAATATTTCAAAATAATTTGAATAATAAATTATTAATGCACAGATTAATACTCTATGAAAAAAAAATATCCTTTTTAACTTGTTAAAAATAATAAATAAAAATAAAATTCAAAAAAGAATGACGAATAGATTCCAAAGTATTTTGGAGTGCTTTTTTTTTTTTCGTCTTCGCACGAAGTACATGTTAGGCACTTTGTGGGTCCAGCATCACGTGAATTGTTCAACGTATTACCTCATACCATACGAAGATATAGTATTCCTTTCATTCAAATTTATTTGACATTATTTTCTTTTACTAATACTGGAGTTATACAAAAATCAAACTAATCGATAAATTGAATCTATAAAAATATTATTAATTTATTTTTATTGATTTATTGAATTAATAATTTTTTAATAATTTTATAAAAAAAATTTATTAGGTTATTGATTCGGTTCGATTTTTTCTTATTGAGTTATTAGATAAACCGATAACCCAACAAGAATAATTATTAAATATTTTCTTATTTTTTCTTTAATCTCTATAAATTAACAAACCTATTATTTCATTTATACAAACTTTTAGTTTCTCCTAACAATATTTAGTTCAAACTTGAAGATTCTTATAAATTAAAACACACTATGTAGGATTTTTGTTTGCAACTAAGATTCAATTATTTTTCATGTTAGTTACTACTATTTCTATTTTATGAGTATTTTCTTATCGGTTAAACCGAAAATCGAACCGTTGAGGATTAAAAATCGATAAATCGAAAATCGATAAAAATATCTTATTGGTTTAGCATATTTATAAATCGAATCGTTAATATGTAAAATCAAAACGATCGATGCACACCCTTAACTAATACTACTATTTTTTTCAAAAATATAAAAATAGTACTGATATTTAAACTTTTATTTCGCTTTTAAGGGGAAGTTGCACATTTGGTTGCTAGGCCAAAAATATTAAAAGCCTTTAGTTGATAAATATTTTTTTTTGTTTTAATTAATTTATTTTATTTTATTTATATATTTCAAAAGAACATCATTTTTTGTTACAATTCTTTAATTTTAATTTTGCGAATAACATTTTTAAGGCCATGATATTAAGAATTTCGTTACATTTTACGTATCTTTAAACATTAATTTAAGTCACAAAATTTAAAAGTCGTTTTTATTTTTGTTAAATATCATGTCAATTCAAAATCAAACAGATGAATTAAAGTGAACGAGTGAGAATACAATATTTTCCAATTTTGATTTTGTCTTTTTTACGCCAATTTTGTAATTTACTTATAAAAAATGTTCTTTCCAATGCTAGTGAAGCGATAATGGAATTTTGAAATTACTTTGGATAATGAGTTTAAAATACAAGTGTAATATTTTATGGTCTCCTTAGATAAACTTTTAATTCTCATAATTTGTTTGGGCTGAAAACTTCATGCTTCGACTTCTGTATGCTTGAATTTCATAATTAATTGCATTCTATCTAATGAATCTTCTCGTAATTTACAGTGAGTTTTTTAACAAGATATTTGAGTTTTGAGCTTTTATTACATGAAAACAACCATTAATGTTTCCAACGTAGACTTTTTTGAAATTATGCGATTCTTCTTCAAACCATGTGTGAACATGACATGTTTTGTGCCCCAAACTGTCCATTGTTTCAGTTGTTCACTTAGCTAGCTACGATTTTAATATGTAAACAAAGTCCGCTGACACACAAATGTAACATTTTTTTGAAAAAAGAATAGATATGTCAAATTGACGAATTAATCAATTTTGGATTGGAATAAGACGAGTGAATTAATAATAAATAGTATTACACAGATAATTTTCAGTGTTAATTCGGACATTAACTTTGTTAAAAGTTACAGTAAATTGTTATACAAATTTACTATAATATAAATGGGGTTTTCATCAACAACAACAACAGTCCCAATGTATTCCCATAAAGTGAGGTCTGGGGAGGGTAAGATGTACGCAGTCCATACCACTGCCTCCGCAGAAGTAGAGAGGCTGTTTCCGATAGACCCTCGACTCAAGATAGAAAATAGGGTTTTCATCGTTTAAATTTTTTAAAAAATCACAATCAAAAGAAAATTATGACTTTCACGTAAAGTATAAATAGAAAAAGTACCACAACCTTTCTCTAAACGTGTAGCGTGAATCGATAAATTTCTACTCTTGTTGGTCCCTTGGTGTATTAGACAATTTTTATTAGAAAATTAAGCATAAAAAATGACAAACAAGATTAGTAAAACAAATACAGTATAATTAAGATAAACAAGATTATTAAGATATAATTAATATAATTATCTAGACACTCAAATTATTCTAATGGATCAGCTACGCACATGATCAAATATTCCTATAGATATTTCAGACTTAGTTTTTAAAAGATTTCTCCATATATTTTCAACTGCTCATTAAGTAGATACGTGCTTAAAATATGTCACCTCTTTTAATTATATATATCGACCTCAAATGAAACACGTTTTAGGTTTTATGATTTATGAAGAATAATACATATAATTAAAGGAAGTAATATATGTTAAATAATTAACTTATCTATGTAATTTCATTGAGAATACATGTAAAAAAATCAAATTTCAAATCAAAATTGTCTAATCAAAAGACTTTATCATGTGTTCAGGAATTCAATCAACATATACCACAATTTATATATCTAAATAAAATTTATTGATAAATATAAAAATTGTCGATGTATTAAGTCTGATTTACAAAAAATTGATGGTAATAGACATGCCTAGTTCTTTCAGTTAACAGAGCTGATTCCCCTAAAATTTGTGCAGAATTTTTTAATGAAATGAACAAGAGACATTGTTGGAACTTGGAAGCTTACGTCTTAAATCTTAATCATAAAATAAAAAATTGGAGTAAGATCGTTTTATTATATTAAAATTTTGTGGACCTACTAGTGCTGAAATATTAATTAATTATGATTCCACATTTGCTTTGTACTATAATATCAAAAGAATATACCGTTGCGATACCGTGCAATAATAATGGAGTGGAGTTAGAGTCGGCTCGCTAACACCTTACATCTTTTGTCGAATATGTATTACTTTTACTAATATAAATATCGGATAATTGTGTCGATCAAAGCTTCGACTTTAGGGTTGGGCATAAAATATCAAAAATTAAATTATCGAATTCAATAATTTAGTAATTGATATTCGATAATTTGGGATTCGGTATGGTATTTGGGAGTAAAATTTCAATATTTTGGTATTCGGAATTGAGTTTGGTGCAAGATATTAATACCGTTTGGTATTCAGTATTTACCAAATATCGAGTTATTATATATGTGTATATATATATATAATACGACATGTTTAACTAACTCAAGAGACAATAGTATTAGTCATACCAAAGAATCTCTTGAACCTTTGGTAATATATTCATAAAAGCACAAAAAAGAATACTAAATATGTTTTTAGTAAATATACTTTTTGAAGGTTTAAACGTAGTTTGCACATTTTCAACTTTAATTTGGTATTACCAAATACCATACCGAATCGAATTTAATTTATCGATTACCGAATTATCAAACCGATGTTTAAAAGTATGGTATATGGTATCTACTCTCAAACACCAATTACCGAATTACCGAACCCAAACATTAAAACCGAATACCAAACGCCCACCCCTATTCGGCGCATAAAAAAAATAAAAAAAAAAGTTGCTAACATAATTGTTTGTGTTGAAATTCAGACCCTATTTTAAAAGTTTTTCGTTTATTTTAGTGAGTGCTAAATCATATTTTTGATGCTTTGCTAACCTTTGTGACAAAAATCTTACTCCTATATTAGCTCTTGATATTTTCCTATATAGAATTAGACACATGTAAGGCAGCTCCAACTCCAAATCAAATAATTTGAACTACACTTGATCACTTACTTTTTAAAAACTTAAATTAGGGTTGTTGTTTTTTGTCATTTGTAGAAAGCACTAATTAATTAGCATTTTATCCATTATATTTTACTTGATCACTTGCTTTTAAAAACTTAACTTTGAGTTATTTTTTTTGTCATTTGTAGAAAGCATTAATTAACAGTTCATTCATTTCATTTTACTTGACTCATGTTGACTTGACACATTCTTTATAAAAAAAATGTAAGTAAAGGTGTCTTTACTAATTTTTTATTAATGATTTTTCGAAACTCTAGATTTGACTACTTCTATCGTGTATAGTTTATTTAATATTAAGGATGGTATGAAAAATAAGTAATAAAAATAGACAAGTTATAAATAAATTGAAAGAACTAATTTTAATTAAAAAAAATCAAATAAAACGAAATGGATGGAGTAATATTTTACGTATTAAGTGGTCAATAACATTATTTGGGGATTACGTTCTTTTGATTTGGCCATCTCCACAAAAGTTTGATGATTCTTTATCCCAAAAAATAGTGGCAAATCACATCAAAAGTACATCGTTTGTAATACCAAAGATATTTTAATTTTCATTAGGCCTGTTAGAGCTCTTATCGAGTTAGATTACAATTTATTTCTATCTATATCGTCCTTCTCAAAATTAGTGGATATACTTACTATGCATATATATGGATACAGTTAGACAAATATGTTTTATAAGGGTGAATACATTTATTAGGTTCAAACTTTTATCGGGTATGTTGTCGTTGTATATAGTGTAATTCACTATTATTATTATATTAGTGCGCTTATATAGTATATATATTTCGCTACAGAGATATTTCCTTCATTTCATATTATAGGTAAATTGTTGAGGTATATGACACACCCTTAAGAAACTAGTTTAACCGATTTTTTTAAATTAAAAGATTTCGTCTATTGCGAAGATGTTTAATGAAGTGCAAAGTAATTTAATATAATAATGTAAAGATTACATATATTTTATTGTAAGCATGTATATATTTAATCACTAGAAGTTTCAAATGGGCGCAGCGATTTGAACCATATTTGTAGTATAATTATTTTTTTTCTATATTTTAAATTCTTTTCTTATTTTTAAAAGTTAAATCTTTAGAAAATCTTTGATTACTTATTTAAAACTTTTTAAAAATTGGTACTTCTTATATTTTTCTTATTCTAACACTTTCACATTTATTTCTAGATTTTTCAGTTGTTTTTTTTTTAAATATACTTTAATTGATTTAGAATTCTTAAAATAATGAAAAATGTATTAGTTGACATTAATTTTGATGACTTCTAATAAGGAAATGTTTTACTATAAAATATTTAATTATTTTTTAACTCGTAAATATTAAAAAAATAGTGAAAAGACGGTTTTCTAAAGAGGAAACTTTTAACGAAGGACAAAAAGTTCAAACAATATTTATAAGGCCCTTAACATTTTTAATATATTATAGATATAAATTATAGATGAATTTCAAGACGTAAATTGTAGCCTATTTTAAAAATTATCATTCTAGTTATTCTTAAATTATCTCCTAAAAAAATATGAATTGTTTAAATACCTCATTAAATGAAGAAGTAAATATGTAAAAGAGTTCTAAAAATTATCTTGGATTTTGAAAAAATCACTTATTTTGAACTATAAAAAGAATGTCAACAATTCACTTAATATGGAATGAATGAAGTATTATATATGCACAAATAAAATATATTTCACAATTATTATGTATAAAAATACAGTGTATTCCACTATATTTTAAAACCAAAAAGCTTCTTTATTTCATAATTAAGAAAAAAAATTCACAATTTGTTTATAAATCTAGACACAAATAAACATTGTATATGCTACAATAGAAACTTCTTCTTTTGATACATTTATTATTATTATTTTTAGCCTTGATACATATGCATTGTGATATATTTTTAATTTAGTGGTTAGTTAAATGAGAAAATAACTAATTTTCAATAATTACGGGGAGTAAAATTAGGCACAAATCGTGAGAATGATACATCTAGTTTAAGATGTATCACAATAACACATCTGGTTCCAGATGTATCACAATGATACATTTCATAAAATTTCTCACTAACCATTAAAAATTCAATCTCAGACCAAAATAAATAATTTTCATTTGTCAAACATATGTTAAATGTATCATACATTTATAAATAAATTAAAAATATGAATCACTATCACAAATTATATGTCACTATCACATTGTTCGATTTCTCCTCTTTTTCTTAATGGGTGTTGATTTAAAAGTTGAAAAAGAATTCAAAATTGATAAAAAAAAAAAAAAGTCATAAAAAGATTTTAAAAAATAGTGAAATTGGTGAAGAAGTTGCAGTAAAGGAGATGAAAGTTGTATCAATTGATGATAATTTGGGAGAAATTTTAGGGGATGAAACATTTTTTAAAAAAAATCTTCAAAGAAAAATAGATTGTATGCATTAATTGTGGAGTAAGAGTAGGGTGAGGGCTTTTACTCATATGTATCAAGAGTAAAATATAAAATTCAAAATTTTAAGTAATTGTTTAAAAAGTAAGGAATTATGGGTAGTAAAATCTCTTAGGTTTGTGATTTTGTGTAATTTATCCTACAAAAAAAAACTAGTAAAAATTACACATATAACGACATGTTTACTAGTATTTATTAAAAATCCCAACAATTTTTAAAATTTCATTAAATCCCAACATTTAGCCTTTGAAGATACATATAACCTAAGTTAGATATGTCCTACAGATACATGTATTAGGTAAACTAATTAGCATGTTTTAAGGGATGTAACGGCTAAACTAGCATTAATATAACAACTAATCTAACTAATTATGGTAAAAACTATATAATATCCCACAATATATGGTTATTAGTTTGTTATTCCACCATTTTAAATAAGAATCTTTCAATAATCAGTTTTCAGATTGCAAAAAGTTTATTCGTTCCATCAAAAGAAATTCATTTGACCTATTTTTTTTTTATTTCTTGATTTTCTTTGAGTAGTTGCAATGAATATTTTAGTGTTGTTACATCATTCCGACGTTTGGATTAACGATATAATGTACGAGGGCTATAAGAGTGATGGAATCGTGGTTAGTGAACATGTAAATTACGATGAACTGATTAATGATATTGCTATAATACTAGAACAAAATTGCCATCGGTTGTGTTATCCTGTACTTTTCTAGCTGTGTCAACATGTACTGTTCTTACTATAGGTTTAAGCTATGTTGTTTGGACTCTCCAAAAATATTATCACACGTGTGTCGGAATCTCGAAAAATATTTTACTTTGAAGGATCCTACACATACCCGCCGATATTTTTGAATAGTCCAAGCTACATAAGTTTTCAAGTAACATACACAAGGCCTGCAACTACAATTTGTCTCTTTTTATTCTTTTTGGTGAATTATGCATACTGAAAGTTATAATTGTATCGAGCCAACTTACACACTTTGACTATTGAAAGTCTTTTTATCTGTTTGTCTTTTGGATAATCATTATATCAAGGCTCGCTTGCAGGCACCTCGACTATAAAAAAGTCTTTGTATATATTTTTTTTATAACAGTAATGTCCGGTCAACTTGTGCAGCTCGACTACCAAAGAGTCTTTGTATTTGCTATATGAGGTTGATAGTATACTTATTTTGTTCTTTGCAATGCACTCATGGTTGAATTTTACCTATACAAAATTGCCACATGAGGAAACCATTTCTCACTTAAGACTGAGTAATTATCATATGATTATTTATTTGGGATTTCAATTTCATTTTGTATGTATTGAGTATATGTGAATTCTTAAGAATTGTTTTATACAGTCGGCTGAGATTGTACTTGTTTGTCAATTTCTTTGAATGCAATGGGATTGCTTTCATGAGTTTGAATTTTAGTTTTGTGATATGGATACTTGACTTTGATTTAACTGTATATCAAACTAACAAATCAATTATTGAATGGTGCTCGGATCAATCTGCACGCACCTTGACTATGATACTAGGCACAATACCTGTGTTGCATCAATCTGTCAAATAATTTATGAGATCATGATTGAACAACTACTTTATAGAAAATAAAAACAAGCAGAAACTTCCAGCTACACAACTTAGTAAGGATACATTTAGGTAATGTTAGATACATCCTACAGATACATATAGTTAGTAAACTAATTTGCTAAAATCAAGAGATGTAACAGCTAAATCTCCATTAATATAGCAATTAACCTAAATAATAATGGTAGAGGATCAATAAAATCTCACATAAACAGGTAATTTGTTTCTTATTCCATATTTTTAAACAAAAATTTTTCCATTAATAATTTTCAGATAGAACGACTTTTAATTTATTTATTTTTATTTTGTTTGACGTACTTGCACATTAAAAATCTTAGGTACTTTCTTAAGAAGCGGTGAATATAATAACTATTTCAATTTAACAAATTCACATGAAAAGAGTTAGATGAATGATGCATGATGAAAAAATTAATAGATTGTACGAGTCAATGTTACGAAATTAATAATAGATACAAGCTTAATAGATTGTATCTCTTGTTAAATATATATTGTGCACAATGTAAAGCCTTTGTACTATAAATACGTGAATTACTTATATGTATATATTTTATTAAAACAGATACATAATAATTTATTTGAGATACAAATTAACTAATATGTATCTCACGTAACGTAGCAAAAAAATATAAAAGCATTTCTATGTAACATATAACTAAAATGTATATCAAAACAATAATATATCAGAAACTGCAATAGTCATATGTAAATAACCCTGATAAAGCAAAACTAGTTTATAATCAAAAGAACTAATGTATGTTTTTGTAAACATTCCAAAATAACCAAAAGAGTCGCCACTTGGAATTGAGTTATGGTGTTCCAAGTCACCTTATTGAATCCCTAATCAAAAGGAAATGACTCTTTATTGGTCTGCGAAAACAAAAGACCGGGTAAGGAATTCTGTTGACCGAGGGGAAGGTGTGAGGCACCCCTCGAGTCCCGTGGTTCTACCATGGTCCCTTCTATTGACTTGTCTTGACTTAAACTATTTTGATAAATTGTGTTAAGGCCTAAATTCGCTCATTTTAATTATATCGAAAACGTTTATCTACACATCTTATATTAAATAAATCAGTGAAAAGTTAATTTTAGAAAAGTATTTGCTAAGGTACATTATTGCATCCTTGAGTTTTTAATGTCTCAAAAAGAAGCGTACGCCGCATTCTTAATTGAGACGAAAAATTTTAGTATCAAAAATTGTTGATTCGCTATTTGTAAATTATAACAATTTTTATCTATTTCGAAATACTATTTATCCTTTACGATAAACTAATGCAATATTCGTTTAAAGTGATAAATTAATTTAGTAAATAATTATTTGATCTTATTAATGCATAATGTAATAAAAAATAAATTTATTTACTCTAAATTTATATAACTTTAAATAATAAACTTGAACAAAATTATACAAAATGAATAATTAATTTGATACAAAATATAAAACTTAATTAATAAACAATAATAATAATAATAACAGATAATAGAACAAATGAAAATATATATATATATATATATATATATATATATAAAACTCATTCATATTATATCTATTTTTATATTCCACTAATTTGAAGAATCTCCTTTCAGTAGTTACTAACATTAATATTGAAAACAAATAATAAGGTTATAAACTCACTGGAAATCTAGGAAGCGGCGCCGGATAGTCGATTTTTTGATGCTTTCGCCGGTGAAGATGGTTGATCGGCGATGGAGGAAGAAAGGAAGGGGGCGGTGGTTAACAGGAAGGGGAAGGGAAGGTTGATGTCGGCAGCAATGGTGGCCAGTAGAGGCGTGCATGCCGGCTGGTGATGAATCTGGCATGTTTTTGCCGTTTTTCGGTGGATTCGACCGGCGAGAATTAAATGGGTCATTGTTTTCAACGTTTTTTTTTCTTTCTTTTTTTTTCTTTTTTTTTTTGCGATAATGTCATCGGAAAATCGTACATCCTTTGTTGAAAACTATCCTATTTTATTTTTTTAAAAAAAAAAACTTTTTTCATTCACCCTTCGAATTAATTTTTCCTTTGTTTTCGATGTCTATTATATATCAAATGTGCGCGCAATGTATATACATGTCTCTATATATTGTGATTTCTGAACTTAAATTCATTATTCACATGCATATTTTGATGAAATATCATGCATATAGTTATTATTAAATATTCATACACCAAGAACATCTTGAACATTTCATTCATATTTTCATAAATTCACAAATAAGTTTGGATTATAAATTGTACATGATTAAATAAGAACCTGTATTGCAAATCAAGTAATGAATAAAGAAATCCGTCACCGAAAACTTCGACAGGAACTTCACTCCAACCTTCTTCTTTTCTCTCTTTTTACTTGATTGATGTTTTTCTTTCTCTGTTTTTTTTAATCTGATCTTGATGGATGTGCTTCTGATACAGTGTGAATGTCAAAGTACGTTTTTTTTTTCTTTTTTTTTGAAAGGGAAAAAATCCTTTTATAATGGGACTCCCATAAAAGGGACTCTTGGGAGGGAACAGTTATTATTTTAGGGGGGAGTAGTTATTTTTTAGGTTGATAGAGATAGGATTCAAAATTTAAATTAATTAATTAATAATTTTTATTTTTAAAAATAGAAGATAATAATAATAATAAATAAAGATAATAAATAATAATAATAATAATAATAAATATAAATATAATTAATTTTTATATCTAACAAAACATAATGAAAATTTATAAATAACCAAAATAAATATAATAAGATAATATTTAAACTACTAATTTATTTATTAAAATTTAGAAAACAAAAATATATATTTTTTATTTGTTTTTGTAAATATCTCAAAATTAACTTTATTTAATTATATAATTTTAAATAAAAAATTTATTAAAAATAAAAATAAGAATCAAAATAATATATGATCAAGTATATAAATATAAAATATTTAATATCGATAAACAAGTTAAAATTTAGGGAGGGTCAAAAATCACGTGTCTACAGGTGTGAAGTTGCTCCTTGATCTCGGTGAATCATTATTCTCACTAAAGTATCTACTCTCAGCCTTTCGAGATCAATACTTGCACAAAAGTGTTGCATATCTCAAACGATGGTATTGAGCATCAATACCCGAAGATGGTTTGCCTAATCCCTCGCTCAGATACTCGACAAACACAGCTACAAAAAATATCACAATCCCTGCATAGTGATTACTAATTGAATTAAAAACACATATATGCCTGTAACCGATAACCATAGATACAAATTATATCAAATAAAGAAAATAACAAGAGATACATACACTTGTATTAAGATAACTTTAATAGAGACATACACCTACATTAATCAAAAACATAGATACAAATTATATAAAATGTATGTGTTGTTTAAACCTATGTTTTACATTTACAAAGTTGTATGAAAATTGCATAGATACATACACTTGCATTAACACAAAATCATAGATACAAAAATATATAAAATATATTTGTTGTTTTACGCCTTCAAAATTGTATAAAATTCTTATAGATACATACTCCAACATTAACACATAATCATAGATACAAATTGTATAAAATGTACTCTATTGTTTTACACCTATAAATTGTATAAAAATATCATAGATACATACACCTACTTCTATCGGAAACAACCTTGCTACTTCTCCGGAGGTAGTGGTATGGACTGCGTACATCTTACCCTCCGCAGACCTCACTATGTGGGATTACACTGGGCTTGTTGTTGTTGTTGTATACATACACCTACATTAAACATAACTATAGATACAAAATATATAAAACGTATCTGATTTTTTTTAAAAAAAAGTATATCTGGTAAATACATAAACACAACACTAAAGATATAAGATTTTGAAAAAGTATCATGTAAGTAGAAATATGTATCTCGACATATGTTGCGCACATCTAAACATGCAAATACCTTTGGAAGCAAATCTCTGGAAGCAACTTTTTCAACTCTTCTTCTTTTTGCATCAACTTTAACACCAAAACTGTTAGATCTTAGAAATGACCACTTTTTTCTTCTTCTTTTTTCAACCTTTTTTTGCATGCTTTTCACACGATTTCTTCATCACAGATGAATCGTTTCTGTGCTTGGATCTATTTTCATTAAAACCATCAGAATCTTGCTCAAAAATATCAAAAATAAAGTTTACAACTTGTTGATATTAATTGATATTGTCTAATTGAGATATTCCAAAACTAAAATATGGTACCAAAACTTTATTCATTATGTAAATTCAAACAATATAGACTGGAAAAATGTAAATCAAAGACTTATTGAACAATGAAACCAAAAAAAAAAACTTTGTAGAAAGTAGTATCAAAGAATCGCTTTTGATAGAAATTATAAAATATGATAATAAGAAAGTGAATATGATTTTAGAGGGAAATTTTACCTTAATTCAAATTTTGAAATCGATAAAAAAAAAAACTGATGAAAACCGCAACCTGCAACCCTAAATACGACGTGGAATGAGGAGGCAAGCTGTGATAAATCTGGTAAAGTAAAGAACGGTAAAAGGGAGTTTTAATATGTATCTTCACTTTTTTTTCAAATAAAGATAAAAGTAGTAAATGTTGGAATATTTGTAAATTTTTAGAAGTGAAAGAATTTTTAATAGTTTTGAAACTTAAAAACTAACTTATCCATAAGTTGGGCTTAATTGACTAAATTCAGGCAAGCTAGAGGCCCATCAAGTGATGGATGGTACATAAGCCCATCTCCAGCTTTACTTTTTCTGTTGATATACTCATCGGTTAAACAATAGTACCTTAGTTGTTTCATTTTATTGTGTCTGAATTTGATCATGTAAGTAATTTAAAAAGATTTTTAAATCCTGTGATCTTAATATAAGAATGTCATGGTGTCATTTCTATGAAGAATGTCTCTAAAGGTAAAATGAAAGCATTGTAATTAGAACCTTACTAATCATGAAGAGGCTTTTTAAACAGAATCTACAATATATTAAAGGGATGATTTTAAATATGTATAATAAAGTAATTAGTTGACGAAAAATCTAGCCATATTTTTTTAACAAAAAAAGCCAAAAATGTACTAGCCACAAAAAAATTGACGCATATATATGTAATGTATCGATACTGTATAAAAATTATGTAATGTATTGTTATTATATCAATGTTGTATAAATATGTATAGATATTGTATGGTGTATAGACATGTATCGATATCATATAGGATATAGTTATGTCATGTATAATATTGTATAAATATGTATCGATATTGTATTTTTCTAATAAACAAGTCAAATTAATCTCAAATAGGGAACCTCAAGCAACCTCACCGACTCTATATATTCTCTGCTAATTAAAAAAAAATAAGAATCTGTAGTATCCACTTCAAAATATTCAACAGAGAATTTTGAAAACTCCAATTTTGATTCATCCGATATTAGCGTTGGTGTTCGATAGATCATAAACTCAAATTTTCTCCAATATTCAGTTGTTTGTAAATGATTTCTAGGTTCAGAATCACCACTTAACAGTTTTCAATCACAAAATAACATCCAGAGTTGAAATTGATTCTCGTTTTTTTATTCGAATCTTGCGTTAATAATGGAGCAGTTGTTCTTCAGGCTCACCGGTGTTGTGAATGTAGAGCTTCATTGGATTAGTGGCCTTGTGAGATTGATTCTTTGTGATGGTTTCGGCGGAGCTCGTCAATCATAGAAGGTCGTGGGTTGCTAATTAATAGGATCTGATGGAGCAGGATTTCACCGGTGGGTGAGTGAGCGAGCTAGAAGAACAAAAGGAAGGGGGGTAATTGTTTGGTAAGAAGAAGAAGAACAAAATTTGCTACTTTTTTGGTAAACCAAATGGTGGCTATTTTTTTGATAAAATAAATGACCAAGTGATCACCTGGGTGTACAAACCGAATTGTTAAGTCAAATCGAACCGATGAATTAAATCAAATCGAGGAAAAAATTCGACTTATGATTTGATTTGATGAGTTTGGTGTTGGAAAAAAAAACGATCATTCTTGGTTTGGTTTGGTATTAGCAAAAATAAAATAAAATCGAACCGACATAATACATATATAATTTAAATTTTTTATACGTAAAAAAATATTACTTATAATCTACTTTCTAATTACTTTTATTATTTTTTTATATTCAGAAAATAGATATATATTTTTGGGTTTTTAATTATAAATTTATTCATTAGTAACAAATTAATACAAAACTCAATATTAATATAAAAACATATAACTCTTCAATTGCTTCACTATACATTTTACTTTCCAAGTTTTCAGAGAGTTTTCATTATTTCCTCATCTTACTTACATCTTACTTTTCTCATTCGTCAAGTTTTGATTTAGGTTTGTTTCTCTTCTTTCTTTCTTTTTCTTGTGGAATTATGTTATTGTTAATTATTTTATGGAGTTAAGTTTTTAATAAGTTATCTCCAATTCTTCATTCTTCTGTATGCTCACATTTTATGTGAAGGAAACTTTCAGACAAACTACTGTGACTAGTGACTTAGAAATTGAATCACTGGGTATCCACATAATATTACTTTGAGAGATAGTAGTTTAGACGTCTTAGTAATTTGCCAACTTAATTTTAATTGGAACTACTCTATGACCATCGTTTTTTTTTATTTTTTATCTTTTTAGTGAAAACATTTAATTTTTTCTTCAATCACATTATAATTGTAAAAAAAAATGAAAAACCGAAAAAACCCGATTAAAACCGAAATATAAAAACCGATTGTATATTGGTTTGATTTGGTTTATAGATTTAGAAAACCGACATTATTAGTTTGGTTATATTTTAATGAAAAATCAAACCAACCCAACCTATTTACACCCCTATGATCACCTTGTATAATTATCCTACTCCCTCCGTTTAAAAAAGAATGATTTATTTTAACTTAACATAAATTTAAGAAAATAAAGAAAAATTTTGAATTTTGTGGTTTTAAATTAAAGTTGTGTCAAATGTATAAATATCCTTTAATTTTGTGGTGTTAAACATGTCAGTATTGCTTAAAAAAAGAAAAAGAATATTTTTTTTAAACGGACTAAAAAGAAAGATAAGTAATTTTTCTTTGTCAGCACGAACTATATAAAAGAATGATCTACGAATTAGTTTTAATTGATTTTTTTACCTTTTGCTTCATGAAAACGTTTGCTTGTCCATAACGTACAAATTGAAATATTGATAGATTGTTAAGTAAGAACAACATATTTATGTCAGTAAAAAAGTATTAGAAAGGTCCAATCTCGCCCAGCGAATTTGTTCATTTTTTTTATAGTGGATTTAAAATTGAGAAAGTTGCCTAATAATACTTTTAGGGGTTGTTTGATATGTGTATAAGAATAATATAAAATATGATGTGTTAGTTATGCTTGTATTTTTTTCTTGTGCAGTATTTGGTTCAATATATTAAAAATAGCATGAATTACATAATTTCTAAATTTTTTTCTTTTACATAATACCCTCAATATATATGTTGGAAAGGATACAATTTTTATTTTTTTTGAGAGATAATTGTGTCTTTAAGCATGTTAATGTATGCATTAGATCAATTGCATTACTAATGTCGTGGATTTTGAGGTATTAGTAATACACACCTCAGTACACATTAAACTAATGTATGCATTAACAAGGTACTACCAATACACATTAAACTAATGTATGCATTAACTTTCCAATACACTCTACCAAATGGCGTATAAGTTATGCTTGTATTTTTCTTCTGCAGTGTTTAGTTCGATGTATTAAAAATAACATGTATTACATAATTTCTAAAAAAAAAAATTACATAATACCCTCAATATATATGTTGGAAAGAATACGAAAAAAAATTCGAGAGATAATAGTGTCTTTAATCGTGTCAATGCATGTATTACATCCATTGTATTATTAATGTCATAGATTTTGAGGTATTAACAATACACACTTCAATACACATTAGAGCGTATAACTTGTGCAAGTATTAGTTATACATGGGGTGAAAAGATATACCAAATAAGGTACTACTAATACACATTAAACTAATGCATACATTAACTTTCCAATACACTCTACCAAACGGTCCCTTAATTAAATAAAGTAAACTCAGGTGATAATTAAATACAGATAAAATATCTCTATTCGAAAATTTAGTCGAAGGGGGTTCAATACCTACTATAACCATATAAAAAATAATTTTAACCATATATAAATAGTATATTTTTTCGACGAAGGGGATTTGGCCGAACCCCTAAAGGAGGCTGGCTCCGCCCCTGTGTCAGCGTACCATCCCTTGTGTCTATGTGTTGTATTTAGAGCCGTCAAAATGGGCTTGGCCCTTGAGGCCGACCCAACCCAACCCGCTATAAGGATTGGATTGGGTTGTGATTTTTTAGCCTATTTAAAACTGGGGTTTATAAGCTCAGCCCACTGGTCCCTGAGGCTGGGCTGGGCTGGGCCGGCCCGTGGGTCAAAATATTATTTAATTTATATTAAAAATATATGAATATTCTAAAAGAAAAAAAGTAATAATTAGGAATAGTAGTTATTGAATAAGTTTAATGTCCAAAATAATATTTAACTTATTAAGTGTTAAACCTTAATCATCAAGTATTGATGCTACATTTGTTATTGTTATTCAATTTAAACTTAAAATTAAAAAAATTGTAAGCAAAAAGAATTAAAAATATAAATAGTGATTACTCAATAAATTTTACGTAGTATCTTACACAATATTTTACTCATTTAGCACTAAATGATAAATATTAAAATTTCTAATCATAAATATAAAAATTGCATTCATCATGAAATGTTCAAACACTTGTTGCAGCTACTCGAAATCAATTACACAACATTACCCATTAATAATTTTCAGATAGAACGACTTTTAATTTATTTATTTTTATTTTGTTTGACGTACTTGCACATTAAAAATCTTAGGTACTTTCTTAAGAAGCGGTGAATATAATAACTATTTCAATTTAACAAATTCACATGAAAAGAGTTAGATGAATGATGCATGATGAAAAAATTAATAGATTGTACGAGTCAATGTTACGAAATTAATAATAGATACAAGCTTAATAGATTGTATCTCTTGTTAAATATATATTGTGCACAATGTAAAGCCTTTGTACTATAAATACGTGAATTACTTATATGTATATATTTTATTAAAACAGATACATAATAATTTATTTGAGATACAAATTAACTAATATGTATCTCACGTAACGTAGCAAAAAAATATAAAAGCATTTCTATGTAACATATAACTAAAATGTATATCAAAACAATAATATATCAGAAACTGCAATAGTCATATGTAAATAACCCTGATAAAGCAAAACTAGTTTATAATCAAAAGAACTAATGTATGTTTTTGTAAACATTCCAAAATAACCAAAAGAGTCGCCACTTGGAATTGAGTTATGGTGTTCCAAGTCACCTTATTGAATCCCTAATCAAAAGGAAATGACTCTTTATTGGTCTGCGAAAACAAAAGACCGGGTAAGGAATTCTGTTGACCGAGGGGAAGGTGTGAGGCACCCCTCGAGTCCCGTGGTTCTACCATGGTCCCTTCTATTGACTTGTCTTGACTTAAACTATTTTGATAAATTGTGTTAAGGCCTAAATTCGCTCATTTTAATTATATCGAAAACGTTTATCTACACATCTTATATTAAATAAATCAGTGAAAAGTTAATTTTAGAAAAGTATTTGCTAAGGTACATTATTGCATCCTTGAGTTTTTAATGTCTCAAAAAGAAGCGTACGCCGCATTCTTAATTGAGACGAAAAATTTTAGTATCAAAAATTGTTGATTCGCTATTTGTAAATTATAACAATTTTTATCTATTTCGAAATACTATTTATCCTTTACGATAAACTAATGCAATATTCGTTTAAAGTGATAAATTAATTTAGTAAATAATTATTTGATCTTATTAATGCATAATGTAATAAAAAATAAATTTATTTACTCTAAATTTATATAACTTTAAATAATAAACTTGAACAAAATTATACAAAATGAATAATTAATTTGATACAAAATATAAAACTTAATTAATAAACAATAATAATAATAATAACAGATAATAGAACAAATGAAAATATATATATATATATATATATATATATATATATAAAACTCATTCATATTATATCTATTTTTATATTCCACTAATTTGAAGAATCTCCTTTCAGTAGTTACTAACATTAATATTGAAAACAAATAATAAGGTTATAAACTCACTGGAAATCTAGGAAGCGGCGCCGGATAGTCGATTTTTTGATGCTTTCGCCGGTGAAGATGGTTGATCGGCGATGGAGGAAGAAAGGAAGGGGGCGGTGGTTAACAGGAAGGGGAAGGGAAGGTTGATGTCGGCAGCAATGGTGGCCAGTAGAGGCGTGCATGCCGGCTGGTGATGAATCTGGCATGTTTTTGCCGTTTTTCGGTGGATTCGACCGGCGAGAATTAAATGGGTCATTGTTTTCAACGTTTTTTTTTCTTTCTTTTTTTTTCTTTTTTTTTTTGCGATAATGTCATCGGAAAATCGTACATCCTTTGTTGAAAACTATCCTATTTTATTTTTTTAAAAAAAAAAACTTTTTTCATTCACTCTTCGAATTAATTTTTCCTTTGTTTTCGATGTCTATTATATATCAAATGTGCGCGCAATGTATATACATGTCTCTATATATTGTGATTTCTGAACTTAAATTCATTATTCACATGCATATTTTGATGAAATATCATGCATATAGTTATTATTAAATATTCATACACCAAGAACATCTTGAACATTTCATTCATATTTTCATAAATTCACAAATAAGTTTGGATTATAAATTGTACATGATTAAATAAGAACCTGTATTGCAAATCAAGTAATGAATAAAGAAATCCGTCACCGAAAACTTCGACAGGAACTTCACTCCAACCTTCTTCTTTTCTCTCTTTTTACTTGATTGATGTTTTTCTTTCTCTGTTTTTTTTAATCTGATCTTGATGGATGTGCTTCTGATACAGTGTGAATGTCAAAGTACGTTTTTTTTTTCTTTTTTTTTGAAAGGGAAAAAATCCTTTTATAATGGGACTTCCATAAAAGGGGCTCTTGGGAGGGAACAGTTATTATTTTAGGGGGGAGTAGTTATTTTTTAGGTTGATAGAGATAGGATTCAAAATTTAAATTAATTAATTAATAATTTTTATTTTTAAAAATAGAAGATAATAATAATAATAAATAAAGATAATAAATAATAATAATAATAATAATAAATATAAATATAATTAATTTTTATATCTAACAAAACATAATGAAAATTTATAAATAACCAAAATAAATATAATAAGATAATATTTAAACTACTAATTTATTTATTAAAATTTAGAAAACAAAAATATATATTTTTTATTTGTTTTTGTAAATATCTCAAAATTAACTTTATTTAATTATATAATTTTAAATAAAAAATTTATTAAAAATAAAAATAAGAATCAAAATAATATATGATCAAGTATATAAATATAAAATATTTAATATCGATAAACAAGTTAAAATTTAGGGAGGGTCAAAAATCACGTGTCTACAGGTGTGAAGTTGCTCCTTGATCTCGGTGAATCATTATTCTCACTAAAGTATCTACTCTCAGCCTTTCGAGATCAATACTTGCACAAAAGTGTTGCATATCTCAAACGATGGTATTGAGCATCAATACCCGAAGATGGTTTGCCTAATCCCTCGCTCAGATACTCGACAAACACAGCTACAAAAAATATCACAATCCCTGCATAGTGATTACTAATTGAATTAAAAACACATATATGCCTGTAACCGATAACCATAGATACAAATTATATCAAATAAAGAAAATAACAAGAGATACATACACTTGTATTAAGATAGCTTTAATAGAGACATACACCTACATTAATCAGAAACATAGATACAAATTATATAAAATGTATGTGTTGTTTAAACCTATGTTTTACATTTACAAAGTTGTATGAAAATTGCATAGATACATACACTTGCATTAACACAAAATCATAGATACAAAAATATATAAAATATATTTGTTGTTTTACGCCTTCAAAATTGTATAAAATTCTTATAGATACATACTCCAACATTAACACATAATCATAGATACAAATTGTATAAAATGTACTCTATTGTTTTACACCTACAAATTGTATAAAAATATCATAGATACATACACCTACTTCTATCGGAAACAACCTTGCTACTTCTCCGGAGGTAGTGGTATGGACTGCGTACATCTTACCCTCCGCAGACCTCACTATGTGGGATTACACTGGGCTTGTTGTTGTTGTTGTATACATACACCTACATTAAACATAACTATAGATACAAAATATATAAAACGTATCTGATTTTTTATAAAAAAAAGTATATCTGGTAAATACATAAACACAACACTAAAGATATAAGATTTTGAAAAAGTATCATGTAAGTAGAAATATGTATCTCGACATATGTTGCGCACATCTAAACATGCAAATACCTTTGGAAGCAAATCTCTGGAAGCAACTTTTTCAACTCTTCTTCTTTTTGCATCAACTTTAACACCAAAACTGTTAGATCTTAGAAATGACCACTTTTTTCTTCTTCTTTTTTCAACCTTTTTTTGCATGCTTTTCACACGATTTCTTCATCACAGATGAATCGTTTCTGTGCTTGGATCTATTTTCATTAAAACCATCAGAATCTTGCTCAAAAATATCAAAAATAAAGTTTACAACTTGTTGATATTAATTGATATTGTCTAATTGAGATATTCCAAAACTAAAATATGGTACCAAAACTTTATTCATTATGTAAATTCAAACAATATAGACTGAAAAAATGTAAATCAAAGACTTATTGAACAATGAAACCAAAAAAAAAAACTTTGTAGAAAGTAGTATCAAAGAATCGCTTTTGATAGAAATTATAAAATATGATAATAAGAAAGTGAATATGATTTTAGAGGGAAATTTTACCTTAATTCAAATTTTGAAATCGATAAAAAAAAAAATGATGAAAACCGCAACCTGCAACCCTAAATACGACGTGGAATGAGGAGGCAAGCTGTGATAAATCTGGTAAAGTAAAGAACGGTAAAAGGGAGTTTTAATATGTATCTTCACTTTTTTTTCAAATAAAGATAAAAGTAGTAAATGTTGGAATATTTGTAAATTTTTAGAAGTGAAAGAATTTTTAATAGTTTTGAAACTTAACAACTAACTTATCCATAAGTTGGGCTTAATTGACTAAATTCAGGCAAGCTAGAGGCCCATCAAGTGATGGATGGTACATAAGCCCATCTCCAGCTTTACTTTTTCTGTTGATATACTCATCGGTTAAACAATAGTACCTTAGTTGTTTCATTTTATTGTGTCTGAATTTGATCATGTAAGTAATTTAAAAAGATTTTTAAATCCTGTGATCTTAATATAAGAATGTCATGGTGTCATTTCTATGAAGAATGTCTCTAAAGGTAAAATGAAAGCATTGTAATTAGAACCTTACTAATCATGAAGAGGCTTTTTAAACAGAATCTACAATATATTAAAGGGATGATTTTAAATATGTATAATAAAGTAATTAGTTGAGGAAAAATCTAGCCATATTTTTTTAACAAAAAAAGCCAAAAATGTACTAGCCACAAAAAAATTGACGCATATATATGTAATGTATCGATACTGTATAAAAATTATGTAATGTATTGTTATTATATCAATGTTGTATAAATATGTATAGATATTGTATGGTGTATAGACATGTATCGATATCATATAGGATAGAGTTATGTCATGTATAATATTGTATAAATATGTATCGATATTGTATTTTTCTAATAAACAAGTCAAATTAATCTCAAATAGGGAACCTCAAGCAACCTCACCGACTCTATATATTCTCTACTAATTAAAAAAAAATAAGAATCTGTAGTATCCACTTCAAAATATTCAACAGAGAATTTTGAAAACTCCAATTTTGATTCATCTGATATTACCGTTGGTGTTCGATAGATCATAAACTCAAATTTTCTTCAATATTCAGTTGTTTGTAAATGATTTCTAGGTTCAGAATCACCACTTAACAGTTTTCAATCACAAAATAACATCCAGAGTTGAAATCAATTCTCATTTTTTTATTCGAATCTTGCGTTCATAATGGAGCGGTTGTTCTTCAGGCTCATCGGTGTTGTGAATGTAGAGCTTCATTGGATTAGTGGCCTTGTGAGATTGATTCTTTGTGATGGTTTCGGCGGAGCTCGTCAATCATAGAAGGTCGTGGGTTGCTAATTAATAGGATCTGATGGAGCGGAATTTCACCGGTGGGTGAGTGAGCGAGCTAGAAGAACAAAAGGAAGGGGGGTAATTGTTTGGTAAGAAGAAGGAGAACAACAAAATTTGCTACTTTTTTGGTAAACCAAATGGTGGCTATTTTTTTGATAAAATAAATGACCGAGTGATCACCTGGCCATTAAGTCAAATCGAATCGATAAATTAAATCAAACCGAGGAAAAAAATTGACTTATGATTTGATTTGATGAGTTTGGTGTTGGAAAAAAAAACGATCATTCTTGGTTTGGTTTGGTATTAGCAAAAATAAAATAAAATCGAACCGACATAATACATATATAATTTAAAAAATTTATACGTAAAAAAATATTACTTATAATCTACTTTCTAATTACTTTTATTATTTTTTTATATTCAGAAAATAGATATATATATTTTTGGGTCTTTAATTATAAATTTATCCATTAGTAATAAATTAATACAAAACTCAATATTAATATAAAAACCTATAACTCTTCAATTGTTTCACTATACATTTTACTTTCCAAGTTTTCAGAGAGTTTTCATTATTTCCTCATCTTACTTACATCTTACTTTTCTCATTCGTCAAGTTTTGATTTAGGTTTGTTTCTCTTCTTTCTTTCTTTTTCTTGTGGAATTATGTTATTGTTAATTATTTTATGGAGTTAAGTTTTTAATAAGTTATCTCCAATTCTTCATTCTTCTGTATGCTCACATTTTATGTGAAGGAAACTTTCAGACAAGCTACTGTGACTAGTGACTTAGAAATTGAATCACTGGGTATCCACATAATATTACTTTGAGAGATAGTAGTTTAGACGTCTTAGTAATTTGCCAACTTAATTTTAATTGGAACTACTCTATGACCATCGTTTTTTTTATTTTTTATCTTTTTAGTGAAAACATTTAATTTTTTCTTCAATCACATTATAATTGTAAAAAAAATCAAAAAACCGAAAAAACCCGATTAAAATCGAAATATAAAAACCGATTGTATAGTGGTTTGATTTGGTTTATAGATTTAGAAAACCGACATTATTAGTTTGGTTATATTTTAATGAAAAACCGAACCAACCCAACCTATTTACACCCCTATGATCACCTTGTATAATTATCCTACTCCCTCCGTTTAAAAAAGAATGATTTATTTTAACTTAACATAAATTTAAGAAAATAAAGAAAAATTTTGAATTTTGTGGTTTTAAATTAAAGTTGTGTCAAATGTATAAATATCCTTTAATTTTGTGGTGTTAAACATGTCAGTATTGCTTAAAAAAAGAAAAAGAATATTTTTTTTAAACGGACTAAAAAGAAAGATAAGTAATTTTTCTTTGTCAGCACGAACTATATAAAAGAATGATCTACGAATTAGTTTTAATTGATTTTTTTACCTTTTGCTTCATGAAAACGTTTGCTTGTCCATAACGTACAAATTGAAATATTGATAGATTGTTAAGTAAGAACAACATATTTATGTCAGTAAAAAAGTATTAGAAAGGTCCAATCTCGCCCAGCGAATTTGTTCATTTTTTTTATAGTGGATTTAAAATTGAGAAAGTTGCCTAATAATACTTTTAGGGGTTGTTTGATATGTGTATAAGAATAATATAAAATATGATGTGTTAGTTATGTTTGTATTTTTTTCTTGTGCAGTATTTGGTTCAATATATTAAAAATAGCATGAATTACATAATTTCTAAATTTTTTTCTTTTACATAATACCCTCAATATATATGTTGGAAAGGATACAATTTTTATTTTTTTTGAGAGATAATTGTGTCTTTAAGCATGTTAATGTATGCATTAGATCAATTGCATTACTAATGTCGTGGATTTTGAGGTATTAGTAATACACACCTCAGTACACATTAAACTAATGTATGCATTAACAAGGTACTACTAATACACATTAAACTAATGTATGCATTAACTTTCCAATACACTCTACCAAATGGCGTATAAGTTATGCTTGTATTTTTCTTCTGCAGTGTTTAGTTCGATGTATTAAAAATAACATGTATTACATAATTTCTAAAAAAAAAAATTACATAATACCCTCAATATATATGTTGGAAAGAATACGAAAAAAAATTCGAGAGATAATAGTGTCTTTAATCGTGTCAATGCATGTATTACATCCATTGTATTATTAATGTCATAGATTTTGAGGTATTAACAATACACACTTCAATACACATTAGAGCGTATAACTTGTGCAAGTATTAGTTATACATGGGGTGAAAAGATATACCAAATAAGGTACTACTAATACACATTAAACTAATGCATACATTAACTTTCCAATACACTCTACCAAACGGTCCCTTAATTAAATAAAGTAAACTCAGGTGATAATTAAATACAGATAAAATATCTCAATTCGAAAATTTAGTCGAAGGGGGTTCAATACCTACTATAACCATATAAAAAATAATTTTAACCATATATAAATAGTATTTTTTCGACGAAGAGGATTTGGCCAAACCCCTAAAGGAGGCTGGCTCCGCCCCTGTGTCAGCGTACCATCCCTTGTGTCTATGTGTTGTATTTAGAGCCGTCAAAATGGGTTTGGTCCTTGAGGCCGACCCAACCCAACCCGCTATAAGGATTGGGTTGGGTTGTGATTTTTTAGCCTATTTAAAACTGGGGTTTATAAGCTCAGCCCAAGTCAGCCCACTGGTCCCTGAGGCTGGGCTGGGCTGGGCCGGCCCGTGGGTCAAAATATTATTTAATTTATATTAAAAATATATGAATATTCTAAAAGAAAAAAGTAATAATTAGGAATAGTAGCTATTGAATAAGTTTAATGTCCAAAATAATATTTAACTTATTAAGTGTTAAACCTTAATCATCAATTATTGATGCTACATTTGTTATTGTTATTCAATTTAAACTTAAAATTTAAAAAATTGTAAGCAAAAAGAATTAAAAATATAAATAGTGATTACTTAAAAAAATTTACATAGTATCTTACACAATATTTTACTCATTTAGCACTAAATGATAAATATTAAAATTTCTAATCATAAATATAAAAATTGCATCCATCATGAAATGTTCAAACACTTGTTGCAGCTACTCGAAATCAATTACACAACATTACCCAAATTCAAAGTGATAATATTTTTAAGTGAATTTTATATGATATATAACTTTTTTATATTGTTCAACTTATTAAATTTGCATATCAATTTAGATGAATGTTGATGTTAATTAAGATAATAGAATCAATGAATTCAAATGTGTTTGATAATTTATAGGTGTTGAAAATATTATAAATTATCGTAGAATTATGTACTTTATATAATAATATGTTAGAAGTGCGAATAGATTGCCATATCTATTATTTCAAATTAAAATAGAAAATCTAACAAAAGATTGATAAAAATAAAAGGCTAGCCCGCCACAGCCTGCGATCCTATTAAGGTTGGGTTGGACCATACATTTTAAGGCCCTTTAAAGTGAAGGGTCAGCCCGTCCCAGCCCATCAAATTCTTTAGCCCGCGAGGCTTGGGCTGGGTTGAGTTGGGTCAGCCCATTTTGACAGCTATAGTTGTATTTGCTCAAATTTGTAGCTTATACGTATCTGTATTGACTTTTTTATTACTCCATCCGTTTTATAAAAGAATAACCTACTTTTCTTTTTAGTCTATTTAAAAAAGAATGACTTCTTTTTTATTTTGGCAACACTTTAGTTTCAACTTTCCACATGACATGTTTAGATTCACAGGATTAAAGGGTATTTTGGTACATTTGACACTATTTTAATTTAAGGTCACAAGATTCAAAAGTCTTCTTTATTTTCTTAAATTTTGTGTCAAGTCAAAGTAGGTCATTCTTTTTTAAACGAAGGAAGTAACATTTAATCAATCTTTCTTTTTGGAGTTGTCAAAATGAACTAAAATTAAGTTAATTCGTTCAACTCAACGCTACTCTATATTTATAAAAGAAAGCTTAAAATAATTTATAATTGGTCTCAATCTCAATTCATAAAGCCTCAATCTATTTTGAAAAGAAAAAAATTACATCTCACGGATAAAATAATTTTTTAATTATTTGTCATGATTAAGATTTAAAATAAAGGAAATGGAAAAAAATGACCACTCGATTAAAAAAATTGCCGATGAGTGGCCATTGATTTTGAATTTTCAGAATATAGCCATTTAGGTCATCTGTTGCTATTCACTTCATGTATTTTTTTTGGTCTTTTAGCTATTTTTTTAAAATTGTTGCTACACTTTTAAAAAAAAAAAATCATTGCTTGCCCACTTTTTCTATTTTTTTCGCTCCATTAAAAAGAAGAAGCTATTTTTCTAATTGGTGTAGCTTTTTTAGCAATCAAATACGATTTTATAATATTGTAATTGTTGCTATTCTTTTTGATCAATCAAATACAATATTTGATATCAAATACATGAATCTTTGATACCAAAAATAAATACATATTTTATACAATAATTGTATAATTTTTATACACATCCTACACGTATGCATATTCTATATAAATAATGATATAGTTTCTATTCGCGTCATAACAATAATTATACAATTTCTATACATATCTTATACAAGTTTTAGCTGCAATAGTCATTCATATACATATTCTATACATCAATAATGATACAATTTCTGTATGCATTGTATATAGATTCTTATTTATACAATAATTATATCATTTCTATACACACTCTATACAACCTTTAATATAGTATAAAATTGTATCAATTGATTATACAGACTGCATATGTCTAATTGAGCCAAATGGTTAAAAAAGGAAAATAAATTGAGCCGAATGACTTCAATTACCCACATTTTCAAATTGTGAGCCATTTCTTTTCAAAATGGTGACGCCCATGTCTTTTCCCTTTAAAATAACTAAAAATTACACAAATACACAACTTATATTTTTCATATTACAAAACATTCCAACTCGCTAAACATATTACAAAAATTCTACATATACACAGAATGTTATGTATATGTCGGTTATGTTATGTATATTAATAAGGGAGAGAGAGTAAAGTAATTAAAAAAATGGGAGAAAGTATAATTACTTTTTTGGTATTTATGTTATTTATACTTAAAATAATTACCTTACATTTTTTTTTTAGTTTATAATTACCTTGCATTGTTAATTTTCAGTTTAGAATTAATTTTTCAAACTCTCTCTCTCTCTCTCTCTCTCTCATCTGATTAGCTACTTTTGTAAGAGATTTCAATGACATCTCTTCCTCGTCGCTTTCTCGAATATAAATTTCACACTCCTCTTCCTCGCCGACTACTTCTCCGGTGTAATTATATGACAGCAGATCCACCCTTCCTCGTCCTCGTCGCAAATTTCATGACGACAGATCCTACTTCCTCATCCGCAGAGCTTTCCCTCTTTCTCTAACTAAATTTCACAAATCCTTCATTCCTCGTCCTCAGCATTTCTATGGTGACACATGGAAGTCGAATCCCACACCCCTCCTCCTCCCTACCCCCTTCTCCAGCAAAATTTCATGGCTGCAGATTTCAATATTCTTTTCTAGTGATACACTGAAGACAAGTTTCAGTTTGTATACATTATATATTTGAATGTGTATTTTTATATATATAATCTGAATTTGTATTAATTTTTACTTATATATTTGTACCATGAATAAATTTTCTTGATTAAATCAATGAATGTTTATTAATATAATTTTTTTTAATTGCATCATTGAATTTGTATCAATGTATGAATTCTTTTATTGTGTCAGTATATTTGTATATATTTATACATTCTGAATTTGTATATTTATACATATAGAATTTTGAATTTGTATATTTATACATGTAAAATGTATTCTGAATATATATATATGTTTTATGTCTATATTTGGATTTTGAATATGGGGTGGCTTCATACATTATATTAATTTTCTGTACATACATGTCTTGAATTGTATATAATTGTATAAGCATATGTGTTCTAGATACTTATTTGATTAACTATATATACATGTCCTTAAATTTATATTGCATACACTCATTTGACTAATTACTACTATATATATAAGCGCTACTACTATATATATAAGCGTCAGTGGCAAGCAGTTGGAAGCAGGCAGCTGACATTCGACATACCTACTTTCAGCTATCTGCTTGCTTCGTAATTTTATTATATTATTCCTAAATAATTATTATATGACATTTACTTATTAAAAAATATATCTATATAATAAAAAATAAAATAGACTTTTATGATATGGTTGTTTCGGCTGTTTCAATTGTAATTTTACTGTATCACCTATAATTAACTATTATGAGTCATCTAAGTATTTAAAAATTGATAATATTTATTTTATAAAAGATGAAATAAACATAAAATGATAAATTAATTCTTGATGTTTTAAATTAATTTGACATCTTATGTGAGGCCACTTAAAAAAATTTCAGAAGTATTTTTTATAGCAATTTTGTTATATCACTTTTAATTAGTTATTATGAGTCATTCAAGACATTCTGATTTCGCTATTTCAATCGTGATATTTGGTTTACTCTCGAAATTATATCAGTGTCGGTTAAATTGAAATAGTTAAAAATATTATAAATTACAATAATTAATAACTTAAATTACTTTAAAAGTCTAAATTCACTATTAATAATACGAAAGTTTAAACAAGAAAAGTATTATAAATTACAATATCAAATAGCTTAAAATAGTAAATTACACCGTCGAAAAAGTATTATAGATTACAATAGTTATCGATGTCATATTAACTAGGATAAAGGGATATTACTTGAAAATTATGTTGAAAATCGTATAAATCATAATATAATTAACAACTTAAAATATCTAAAACTATATATAACAAATCTAATTGACTTTCACAAATATTAATCAGTGTCATATAAATTTAAATAAAAAAATAACATACAATATCTGAAAAGTAGCTCATTGGGCCCGTGCTGACACGGGCTCCGATATCTAGTTATATATATATATATATATGTCTTTGTAGATGTATTCTTGATAAATTTTGTATATTGATTATTATATATACTTAAAGCTTTGATATTCAATATTTTGTTGTTTCTATTTTGTATACATATACATTTAACTATTTTATGTATACATTTATACTCTCTCTATATATTAATTACATAGAACCCATTGATGTTATTATATATACTAGTTTAGGTGTACGCGCCTCGCGCATGTACCTCACTTTATTGAGTTCAAACGTTAGAATATTTGTTTAAATAATAAAGATGAATACAATAATTAAATTTAACATCTTTTGGAGAATCTGTTTAATTAAACCTTACTTTTACCAAAAAAAATTCTCTAAGTCGATCGACATTCATCTACCACCAGTAAACTGCAACAAAATAATACGACGATAGCGACATTAAAACAATATAATTGAATCTAACCTTTACACAAAAATTTCCTCAAAATCGTCTGACACTCATCTACCATCTATAAACTATAATAAAATAATACGACCATAGAGATATCAAATAATACAACTAAACTTTACCTTTACACCCAAAAAATCTCAAAATAGAGATATAAAAACAATACAATTAAACATAACCTTTACTTAAAAAAATTCTTCAAAGCCGACCGACATTTATCTATCACCTGTAAATCATCTACGGTCTATAAACTCCAACAAAATAATACATTGGTGATCACAAAGCTTCAGTTTTGATGAAATAATTCTTGTCTGAGGGAAAATTTTGATACTTAAGAATTATTTGAATGAAAACAAAGAAGATATATGCATACACACACACACACACACACACACACACACACACACACACATATATATATATATATATATATATATATATATAAAATTCTTGTCTGAGGAAAAATTTTGACACTAAAGAATGACTTGAATGAAAACAAAGAAGATATATACATACATGCATACATACATATACACACACACACGTTGAATTCTACTATGTTTATAAAAATAGTCTAGTCAAAAAAATTACAACAACTAATGCCTTGTTAAAATAGGTAAGAGAAATTAATTTACCTAAATTAAAGAATTACCTGAGTTTTATACCTAAACTAATTTTATTGCTAATAAATTCTACATTTAAAAGGACTCAAAAATTAAATTAGTTAATCTAATAAAATTAAATAATAATTTTAAAAATGGTGAAAAGACAATTTTGTCTATTAAGGAGATTTTTAATGAAGCGTAAAAAGTTCAAATCACTTTTCTAAGGGTTTTCATACTTTTAATAGATTATAGATTATATATTATAGATTATAGATATAAATAGATTATAGATTATAGATTATAGTTATAAATATAGATTATAGATATAAATTATAGGGAAAAGGATATGGGCTAGCCACTTTTTAAAAAAATGACCCATAATTGAAAAGGTGGATAACTTAGGCCAGTCGGCCCAATTTAATACCCTTTTTAGCCATTTGGCCCGAGCACTTGTAGTCTGTATACTCAATTGATACACTTTTATAACAAATTGATACACTTATATATTATGTTGATACATTTTTTAAAAAAGAGAAAGGAAATTCTATGCAATCACATGCAGTCCCTATACCCAATTGACACTCTTTTTTACCACATTAATACACTTTTATACTACGTTGATACACTTTCAGTTTCCATATACTCAATTGATACTCTCTTATACTAGACTGATACATTTTTAGAATGCATGTAGAAACTATATAGAGTAGTATAAAATATGTATCTAAATAATAATTGTAGTTAAAAATTATATAGAATGTGTATAAAAATGCTATAATTATTATATAGAATATGTATATGTATAGAAACTGTAGCATTATTATATTAAAAGTATATGATATTGTATTTTACTGTATAAATAAGTAAAACTAAACAAAACAATTAGCATATTATTTTAATAATTTGGTGAATGCAAAATAAACTGTTTGTCATATTTCTACTTCGATGGAGAAAACCCAGAAGTTATGTTGTTGCGTTGAAATCATGGACCTACTGATTTTGCAAAAAGAAAATAATATTGATAAATTATTTTGTACCTTAAAAAAGAAGGGAAATAAGCAATTGCTATGTGTTTGCGATTTTGAGAATTAGTAACCTAAAAGGTTGTTCTTTCTTGTTTTAATATTTGGCCAGAAACCAATAAGGAAATACCTTTGACTAATGATGTCCACTCACAGATGCCACTCCCCACACACACCAAATGGCCATTCGGTTAGAATTAGTTTCGCCGAGTGGCTATTTATCGGGGTTAAGAATTTAGGTGCTAGTTTTGTAGAATTATTTTAGTTTTATGTGTTATTTTTGTCCTTTCTCCATAAATTATAGATTAATGAAATAGCCTTCCAATAGGGCTGCATATCGGTCGGTTCGGTTTTGAAAATTATTGATTTTACTTATTCATTATCGGTTTGTATATATGCTAAACCGTTAAAATATCGGTTATCGGTTTATCGGTTTTTAATTATTATTGATTCGATTATCGGGTTAACCGTTAACATTAAACATATATAATTTAAAGTCCAAAACTAGTAAGCTACTGCAAACTGCCTACTGCGGACTGCCTAGTGCTCTTTTTATGCACAAAGCCACAAATATAAATTAGAATATAAAACATTCAAACTAATTAACTAAAGTCATAATTTAAAAACAGTCTACAGGTCTAGCACAAACAGAATGGGAAAATCTAAAGCAACAGTCACTCAATTAGAAAAGTAAGTTCAAATTACAAACATAGTAATAATACTAATTATTACTCAAGTCTTAGTAAGAATTTTTGCAATTATGATTATTAAAGACGGTCCTTAGCATACTACATCAAAGATAGAACAGAAATTAAGATAAAGCAAAACAATTTTGAACTTTAACATAAGATTGAGGCATTGAGCAGTAAGAATGAGATGGTGTGAATCGTCTTTACCTGTTGAGTGCAGTAAATCGTCTTTGCCTCTTTGGTGTGAGCTTGAACACCTTTCTTCATGTGAATACTGAGACTTGAGAGTGAGAGACGACTGAGTACTGACGAGGAGAGGCGCCACTAAGAGAGCAACTGAGCAAGAGAAGCCGCAAGAGTGTTTTGTGTTTGTGAAATGTGAATTGTGAAAAAAACCTTAAGTGGCTTCTGGCTAATTCACTTATTGACTTATTTCACTGATAGAATTAAGTATAAATAACATAAATACCAACCCTTTTGGAAGTAATTACACTCTCTCCCACTTTTTTAATTACTTTACTCTCTCTCCCTATTAATATACATAACATAGCCGACATATACATAACATTTTGTGTATATGTTGGGATTTTTGTAATATGTTTAGGGAGTTGGGATTTTTTGTAATATTGTAAACATAAGTTGTGTATTTGTGTAATTTTTCGTAGAATTAAAGTGGGTATTGGGCCTTTAGGCCAGACGGTAATGACACTAATGGAAAATGAATAAATGGGCTCAGCAGTCATGTATAATGTATTGTTATATCGGGATATCGGGTTATCGGGCTACCCGATAAAAAGGGTAAATAAACCAAGGCCTGAACCGATAATCCAATTTCAAAAATCTTTGCCCCGATAGAGAAAAAAACGAACTGTTAACCCGATAAACATATTATCGGTTCGGGTTAAAGGTTTGAACCAAAATTTGCACAGCCCTACCTTTCAATATGTTTAGGATCGATTTTTAATAGTGTAATTAGAAAAAAATTTAATATGGTAGGTCTTTATTATTATTCCATATATTATTTATTAATATTAAAACAATATGAGTTCCAAATAAACTAAACTTTACTTATAGGAATTTTAGTCTATTTTCCTTTTCTTTTCTAGACACTAAAGTTCCGTTTTTAATTTGGTTCAATTTTGTATTAAACTTTACTAATTTGAATTTTAGCTTTCTTTTTCCTTTTTAATTTCGGACGTAAAAGTTGGGTTTTAATTTTGGTTCTATTTTGTCTTCTTTCTTTTTTTATTTCAATTCAAGTAATGAAATAGAAAGTCCTATTTTAAAAGTATTTTTCTATTCTATTTTAGAAAAATATTAATTGATTCTTCTTTCATATATTTTAGGAGTCCCATATATTTTAAAAGTCTAGTTAATATAATAAAAATAATTAAATAATAAATTAAAAAAATAGTGAAAAGATAATTTTGTCTAAAGGAGAGTCTTTTAATGAAGGACAAAAAGTTCAAATCACTTTTCTAAGGCCTTCACACTTTTAATATATTATAGATATAGATATAGATATAGATTATAAATTATAGATTATAGATATAGATATATACATACACATATATGAAAGGAGATTATTATGAAAACAGAAAAGGTACAAATATACTCTCGAACTTTGATAAATGGTACATATATACCCTCCGTTATACTTTAGGTACAAATATACCCCCGCCGTTAATGACTTGATACATATATACCCTTCTCATTAACGGCATGCCACGTGTCATGATCCTAGCAATTTATCCATTTTTATTTACGGAAAAGGTACAAATATACTCTCGAACTATTGATAAATGGTGCATATATACCCTCTGTTATACTTTAGGTTCGTCACTGTCATTTGCATCAATCCTTCATTCAATTCTGAGTCTTAGAAGCTTTTGGCATAAATGCGTCTCTCAGAAGCTTCAATTTGGATCGGGTTGGGATGGAATGTAATGGGTCGGGTAGTGGATTTTTAATTAGAGTGGATTAATTATTTGAGGGTAAAATAAATAAAAATGGGTAAATGGCTAGGATCATAACACGTGGCACGCCGTTAGTTAGGAGGGCCTATATGTACCAAATCATTAACGGCAGGGGTATATTTATACCCAAAGTATGACGGAGGGTATATATATACCATTTATCAAAGTTCAGGGGTATATTTGTACTTTTTTCGTATAAAAATGGGTAAATGGCTAGGATCGTGACATGTGGCACGCCATTAGTTAGGAGGGTATATTTGTACAAAATCATTAACGGCAAGGGTATATTTGTACCGAAAGTATGACGGAGGGTATATATGTACCATTTATCAAAGTTCAGGGGTATATTTGTACCTTTTCAGTTATGAAAAAGTTGGAGAAAATATTGGGTGTTGATTGATATTCTTTTCTTATTAATCTTTACTATAACTGAAAAGAGAGAAAAAAGGATTTTTATTTTTTGTATAAATGGTCCCTAAATCTATAATCTATATCTATATCTATAATCTATAATCTAAAATCTATATCTATATCTATCTATAATCTATAATCTATAATCTATATCTATATCTATATCTATATCTATAATCTATAATATATTAAAAGTGTGAAGACTCTTGAAAAAGTGATTTGAACTTTTTGCCCTTTATGAAAAAAATGCTACAATAGACAAAATCGTCTTTCACTATTTTTCATGAATTATTATTTAATTATTTTTATAATTTTGACTCCTATAATATATGGGATCAGTTCTTTAAAGTATATAGTAACAATTCTTTTTAAGTTACGAATATATATTACTTTTCCTTATTTGAAACTAACCAAAACCTACTGAACGCTAATAAACCGGTAGCAACTATAAGACATTAGACACAAGTTTACCATATTTTATTATTGAATGATGAATAATAATGAAAATTGAATAACGACTCTAGATTATTTTTTTTAGGGATTATTAATTTAGATAGTAATTTCTCTTTATTATTAAATCTTAATTTTCTTATGTTTTTCATGAATTTCTCCTCTCTCATCCTGTTTTAGATTGGGTCGTTTCATTGATAAGGTTTTTAATTAATTTTTATTTTTTTTAATCATTTTTTCATAGTTGTATCAATTGAGTAATGTAATTTTGATATTTTTGAATTAATGGTCATAGCGTATTTATTTTTTTAATATGTTATATGAGTTGATTTAGTCGAGATTTATTTTATTTTATTTTATTTTATTTTTTCATTCTATTTTGTTTTAGCGATTTGATTGTGAATATATTTACTTTTCTATGGGCTTATTAAGCTACTGTTTTAAGAGAATCTATAGTTTTAGAGGATGTTTTATGTAAGCTATCCATTGGTAAGGTTTTCGATTATTTTTCTTCACTTTTTGATTTTACTAATAGATTTATTGATTAACATAATTTTTAAGTTATTGTATCTATAGCCGCTGTGTATTTTATGTATTTATTTATGCTATATTAGTTGATTTGTCATTATTGATTTATTTACCATAAATGAAAATAATTACAATATATGTTGTACTCAGGGGCGGATCTATGTAGAAGCCCTTCTCGGTTGAAACTTTGTATATTTATATGTATATCTGTATATGTGTATCAGTTAATGTATAAGTCTTATTCTTGGCACCCATAATATCAAAGGAGGTGCTGATGCTAGTGGTTATAATGGTTGGGTTTTACCCCAGCAACGCATGTTCGACCCCGCTTGACTCCACTTTTCTAAAATATTGTACGGGGTACACGTTCGTTTCAAAGAAGAATGGCATCCGAAGCTTCCAAATCCTTGATTCAAAGCAGAATGGCATCCGAAGCTTCCAAATCCTGGATTCGCCTCTGATTCGCTTGACTCCACTTTTCTAAAATATTGTACAGGGTACACGTTCGTATTCAAAGCAGAATGGCATCCAAATCTTCCAAATTCTGAATCCGCCTCTGATTGTACTTCCTTGTTGCATTGATATGACCTGAAAAAGGTTATTTCATGTTTCTTGATGAGATGGATGCTCTTTCATTATGTAAATTAAAGGACAAGGGGTCATGTTCTTTAATTAAAATCAAGTAAGGTAATTCTCTATTTGGTTATTAGCAAGTTTATCCAAAAATGTTGGTTGAAACGTATCTGCTTTGTGTCTTGAAGGATTTATTTTCTCTATTGTCATTTTTTTCATAAATATTTTGATTTGTTGTATTTAAGTGGACGGTCTTTCGGGAGTAACCTCTATCTTCTCGAAGTAGTGATAGTGTTTGCATTAAAATTTACGTAAACGTGTCCCCGAATCTACTTTCCTATTAATTTTTTTTCATGACTCAAACATGAAAACTATTTTTGTCCTAATATGACGATTACAAGAGGTATGACTTTTGTTCTATATGTTTGTTGTCTTGAAGGATTTGTTTTCTCCATTGTCTTATTTCGTTATTTTGATTTGTTGTATTTAAGCGGAGGGTCTTTCAGGAGCAACCTCTTTAACTTTCTGAAGTAGTAATAAGGTTTGCATTAAAATTTACGTATATGTGTTCTGGTGCTACTTCCCTATTAAATTTTTTTTTCTATTGGGATGTTTGGTGTTGTATTGATAATTTCATATCCTATATTGGGATGTTTGGTTTGATTTTGAATTGTGTACAACACAAACAAAAAGAAACACAATACAGGCACAACATGGCCATCTTCTTTTAATTTATTACTACATTATATACATTTGCTCACAAAAAACTCATTTCTCATAATGGCAGTTTCCACATTCTTAATTTCAAGTTAGAGGGCATTGTTATTCTTTATTAAAAAAAAAAAACATTGTTATTAGAGAATAGGACAATTTTTTTAAACTATTTTATTCTATTCCACTATCTATCTCATTTATTTTTTGCAACAAAATAAAATTTTCGTCTTTGGTTGGATTTGAATCTATTTGCCATGTATTTTAGTTTAAGTAAGATTATAATATCAAAATTTTATATGAGATAGTTAACAAATTTTAGGACTAATAAATTTTTTAATTAATTGAAATACTCTAAATCTTTACATAGAAATAGAGTCCTGATATATCTATATCTATATTTATATCTATAATCTACAATCTGTATCTATAATCTATAATATATTAAAAGTATCTATAATCTATAATCTATCTAGAGAAAATGGCCAAAAGACACCCTAACCTTTACCCCAAATCCCAACTACACACTTATACTTTGCAGGGGTCCTATGACCCCCTGAACTATTTTAAAGTGGAATATTTACACTCCTAAAAGCTCATGCCCATATATTGTTTCAGGCAGTGAGTTGCACTCGCTGCCATGTCATGCCACGTCATTTTAAAAAAATATCTAAAAAATTAATTATTTTACTTTAATTATTTTAATCTCAATCTATTTTCCCCCTTTCTCTTCATTTTCTTTTCTTCAATCTCAATTCATTTTTCCCCTTTCTCTTCATCTTCTTTTCTTCAATCTCAAAAGCCAAAATGAACTCATTAAATTTTCTTTACTTTCTCTTTCTATCATTTTCTTCAATTTCATTTGACATATTTGGATTGCTGGGGTGATTTTCCATGGAATGGCGTTGGGAATTTCTGATTTGGAGGTCCCGCGAAGCGCCGCCGCCGTCGTCGGAGTCCGCGACTGACAGCGTGTTTTTCAATCTGAAATTGGCGTCAATTGACGCACTCTTTTTTTGGGGTTTCTTGTTGGGTTTTGCTCTCCCCAGGAAGACGCATCTTTTGGCATTGGCTGTGCTTCGTTTACCGTTGAACAACGGCAGCACCGCCTTCATCGGAGATCGCCAACGGCGGCGCTAGCTTCAAACTCAAATTCCCAGCGATTGGAGCACTGTTTTTTGGGAATTTTTGTTGGGGTGAGCTCGCCTTGAGGTGGCGCTCCTCTTGGTACTGGTCTGCGACCACCAAAGTCGCCGGAGTGATGTGCGATGTTGAGATTGAATGTTTGTGTGTTGTTTGATCTTTGTTGTCAGTGAATAATTGCTCATGTTGGTTTGTTGTCGATTCTTTGGTTATGAACTGTGTGATGAAGTCAAAAATAATAAACAACATCGAATTTGAAAATTTTAGACAACCTTGAAGTTGGAAATAATGACCATATCAATTATTAAATTTTCGACGATCTCAAATCCGGAAACAACGAACAATATCAATTTCAAAATTTTCAACGACCTTGAAGCCGGAAACAATGAACAATATCAAATTTAAAATTTTCGATGACCTTAAAGTCGGAAATAATACAGAATTTTGAAATTTTTGACGACCTTGAAGTCAAAAATAATGGACAATACCCATTTTAAAATTTACGACGACCTTGAAGTCGAAAATAATGGACAATATCAATTTTAAATTTTTTGATGATCTTGAAGTCGGAAATAATAAACAACATCGAATTTAAAATTTTCGACAACCTTGAAGTGGGAAACAATGAACAATATCAATTTTATTTTCAACGATCTTAAATCCGAAAACAACGAAGAATACCAATTTTAAAATTTTTGACGACCTTGAAGCCGAAAACAATGAACAATACCGAATTTAAAATTTTCAATAACCTTAAAGTCGGAAACAATAGAGAATTTTAAAATTTTCAGCAACCTTCAAGTCGGAAACAATGGACAATACCCATTTTAAAATTTACGACGACTTTGAAGTTGTAAATAATGGACAATATCGATTTTAAAATTTTCGACAATCTTGAAGTTGGAAACAATGAACAATACCCATTTTGAAAATTTCGACGAATTTGAAGTCGAAACCGATCGATTTTGTGCTTGGAGATGAGGAAAATGATAAATTAATTTTCGATGCCATTGATGAGTTCTTGGATGCCATTGTGTGTAAGAAGAAGAAGAATAAAGAAAGAAAATGAAAAGAAAAAGAATAATTAAAAATGAATAAAGAAAATAAGGAAATATTAAAAAATTGTTCTCACTCTCTTGCCATGTCAGCGTTCAGGGGTGTAAATATTCCACTTTAAAATAGTTCAGGGGGTCATAGTAAGTATAAGTGTGTAGTTGAGATTTGGGGTAAAGATTGGGGGGGGGGGGTTGGCCATTAATCTATATCTATAATCTATAATCTATAATCTATAATCTATAATCTATAATATATTAAAAGTGTGAAGATCCTTAGAAAAGTGATTCAAACTTTTTACCCTTCATTAAATATTTTGCAATAGACAAAATCATTTTTTCACTTTTTCCCTTTAATTATTATATTATTAAATTAAGAACTCCTAAAATTTATGGAAAGAATCCTGATAAAATAAATATATGGAAAGAAATTATGAATCATAAACTACTTAAAATATATGAATTCAAAAATATATATGAATCCTAAAATATATGGAAAGAAATTAACAGTTCTAAAATATATGTAAAAAATAATATTTTATTTTAATTAAATATATAGTCTTGACATCTACGTTCCAACCCCTGGATCCAAATTCTTTTTTACCTTTTCACCTTTTTTTTTTTTTATATTTTGTTTTACAAATATGAGATTTTTCTCTATGGGGCTGGGTTTTAAGCTTATGTTTGATGTCTTTTTGTTGTTATTTAAATTTACCTTCAAAATACGTTTATATTCTGTTGTTGTTCATTTAAATTAGGCTTAGCAAAATTGAATATTCTTTAACTTATAAAATATTGTTTTTTCATAATCTTAAATTATTTCCTCCGTAAATAAATTATTATTGATTGATTACTATTGATTTATTTTTTAATATGTTTGAGCAGATAAAAGAAAAATTTGTGTAAAATGTGCAAACGAGGCTTCATGTCGATTGCAAGTGAATTACAGGCGAGATCTGAAGAAGGCAGTCTTTGCCTGATTGAGTGTTGTGAACAGGAGCCTTAAGGTCACCAAGTCTGACGTGAAGAAAAAGGAACAAACAGTCTTAGAGTAGGCAATGAGTGTTACATTGTGTTTATATTGGCATTATTGTCCTCCCTTCATTCATTAAGTACCAAGGTTTTGATTTTCAATTTTATATTTGAAATCTCTTTTGGAAAAAGTTGCCCTATGCTTTTGGATTAAACACCTTATGATCATTTAAAAATTATATGTTTAATTTGTGGAAAGTTTATTAAAAATAAAAAGCAACTGAATTTAAGGTATGTTTTTCCTATTTTAAATTTTATTTCTTATTCATGTTAGTTATATTTCTTATTAAGACGTAATTCAAGTTAATACTCTTTTGTCAGAATCATACTTACATAAAAAAAAAAAAAACTATTGAGACAAAAATATAAGTAAAAATTTCAATTTGTCATGATAATAGACAAATCATAGTGTCAAACAAGTATCAAACAAAGTCATTAATTGACTCGAAGATAAAACAGAACGGGTATTAGAGATTTCATGAGCTAGCAAATCAAATTTATAGCCTATTTCATTCTTTCATTAGGTACTTAGAGATGGACGCTAGAGATAATTTGCATCACTCGATTTATGTTTTAGTGCCGTCATCAAGACTCTAAAATATATTTTTTCTTTTAAAGTATAATCTTAAATAATTGATATTTCAACGTATTATTCTTTTAAATTTTTTATTCATATATTTATTTCATAATTTATAATTATTAGTCTTGGATGAGAAGAGACATGACATGGAATGTGATTTTACTTGCACTGACGTTGGTGGAATGGAAAGAGAGAAGTGGGAGATCTTTCAAAGGGTAGCTTTTCTCTATCAAGAAATTAGCTTTAAGTGACTTTAAATAGATCTGATTCATAATAGTGAAATTTTTGAAGGCGGATCAAGTATATTGTTCGATATAAATAAAAATAATTTATTCTTTTATATACGTTTATTATTATTGTCATACACACGTGCAAAACACGTACACTTGTCTAGTATATTAAAAGTGTGAAGACCCTTAGAAAAGTGATTCAAATTTTTTGCACTTCATTAAAAGTTTTTGTTTTAGATAAAATCGTTTTTTCTCCTTTTTTTTTCTGAAATTATTATTTTGTTATATTGTAACATTGACTCCTAAAATAAATATAGGATAAGAATTTAAAATATGGTAAAATTTACTTAAATAAGGAGTCTTAAAATATATAGCAAGAGGTAATTTTTGTTTTGTAATTTATATAGATTTGGGTTGTTCAATTCACCTTCTAACGAACAATTTCTATTATTTTCGCAAGTGAAAAACAATATTCATCTTGCGGAAAGACTTTTCTACATTCTTTATAGAAATATATTTTTATATATTATGGCAATATTTTTGAGTTCTATATTTTCATGGTGGTTTATACTCATTGCTTCTTTTGATGTTGTTAGACGTATAAACTGAAAGTCTGGACATGTCAAATATTTGAATAATCGGACACATCGTAATAAGGGGTGAGTTCTTACTTTTTCTTGATTCTTTTCTTACTTAAAGATAAATTGCAATTTATTTGTGTGACACCTCTTTTTCGCTCGAAGGGATCGAGTCGAAGGTTTTTTCCAATTTAGGTGACGATATTGAATAGGGATTATTTTAATTATAGAGTCGCCACTTGGAATTGAGTTTTGGTGTTCCAAGTCACCTTTTTGAATTCCTAATTAAAAGGAAATGACTCTTTATTATGGTCTGCGAAAACAGAAGACCGGGTAAGGAATTCTGTTGATCGAGGAGAAGGTGTGAGGCACCCCTCGAGTCCCGTGGTTCTAACACGGTCGCTTTTATTGACTTATCTCGATTTAAATTATTTTAAAAAATTATGTCTCGATAAATTGCAATTTATTTGTGTGACACCTCTTTTTCGCTCGAAGGGATCGAGTCGAAGGTTTTTTCCAATTTAGGTGACGATATTGAATAGGGATTATTTTAATTACAGAGTCGCCACTTGGAATTGAGTTTTGGTGTTCCAAGTCACCTTTTTTGAATTACTAATTAAAAGGAAATGACTCTTTATTATAGTCTGCGAAAACAGAAGACCGGGTAAGGAATTCTGTTGATCGAGGGGAAGGTGTGAGGCACCCCTCGAGTCCCGTGGTTCTAACACGGCCGCTTTTATTGACTTATCTCGATTTAAATTATTTTAAAAAATTATGTTAAGGCCTAAAATCGCTCATTTTAATATCTAAAATCTATCTATTTATTTTATATTAAAAAAATCGGTGAAAGTTAATTTTAGAAAAATATTTGTCAAGGTGCATTATTGCATCCTTGAATTTTAAAGGTCTCAGAAAGATACGTACGCCGCATTCTTAATCGAGACAAATATATTAAACGTACTTTAAGTTTATCTAGTATTAAAAGCGTTAGTTTATCGCTTAAAAATTCATAACAATTTTTATTTTAAAAATTATTTGTTCTTTAGCGATAGACTAAAGCCATTAATTAATTTAATAAATAAGTAATTACAAAATTTTATTAATAACAATGAAATAAAATAATAGAATAATGAATAAACAAATTTACCCATATTATACTAAATTTAATATTATCTCCAAATTTATTATAGTTAATTTTAATACAAAAATAGAATCACAGATATGAGAGAATTTAAATACTAAATCATATTCAGTAGTTTGCTCACATATTTGTCAATTCATTAAAAAAAAAATGAGTTCAATTATCACTAAAATTATTAATTAAAAAGGTAAGTACTAAAGAAACATTTAATTGATAAAAATAAAAAATTAATGGGCCCACGAGAAAGTCATCAGGTAACTAACTATTTGACATACTTTTAGAAATGGACTCTTATATACATCCAGAAGATTTATTGATATTAACATCTTTAAATTTTTTTTTTTTTTAAATAATAATAATAATAAATAAAAAAATCCTTTGTACTGTAAAAAAAAAACGGGAAAGGTGATGTAGTGTGTGTTAGTCACTGTGATTTAAAGAAAATGTGTATATAAATATGGCTGGTGCGTGATGTGTTATCATGTAGGCAATGAATTCCTTTTCCTTTTCTTCTCTTTTTTTCTCTTTTCTACCATTTTTTACTTAGCAACATATCCATGATATTTATGAATCGTTGTTATGTGTGTACAGTATATATGTATCAATGCGGTGTGATAAAGAGTGAAGTGTTAGTGGATGATCATATATTGTTTTGTCTACTATAACAGTGAGTAAAATATAATAAATTAACAGATTAGCATGTTTATTGTCATATACAAATAATGAAAAAAATGATGTTGCATAATATCTGTTTCTTTTCGTCATTATAATATACACATTACAATATTATACACAAGACAAAGTCATTTCAATAAACTTATTCATCATCAATTCATGAAATCACTAAAAATAATCATGTTATGATTCAGTTTATAACAAAACTGATAAAATAAAATACAAGATTTAAAATAAACCTGTAATGATAATAAAGCAGAAACTTTAAATATCGTTCTCGAAAACTCGAACGTGAACCAAACTTGACTTTCTTGATATTCACTCTCCTTTTGTTTTCTCTCTGGTATTTCCTCTCTCTATTTTTATCTGATCAATTTTTTTTTTTGCTCTGTGTCAAAGTAGAATAGTACGTAGGGTGAGAGAGTCTCTTAAGTAAGGGAGTTTTGGGGGGACCAGTTTTTTTTTTTAACTGAGGGGAGGTTTTTTTTTAACAGATAAGGGAGGAATCATTTGAAATTCAAATTAATTAATTATATATATATATATATATATATATTTTAACAGAAAATAATGTAGTAATAATAAACATAATAATAATAAATAAATAAAAGTAAATAATAAAAAGAATAAAATAATAATAATAATAAATCAATTAATTTTATATTTAATAAAACATAATAATAATTTATAAATAGACAAAAAATAAATATAATAAAAATAATATTAAAATTACTTTATTTATTAAAAATTTATAAAAGGAATATATATATATATATATATATATATTTAAATTTTTATATTATTTTTAAAATTAGAATAAAAAAATATCTTGAAGTTAACTTTATTTAATTATTTTTTATTTTTTTAACTAAAAAATTATTAAAAATAAAAATAAGAATCAAAATAATATATGATTAAATAAATATAAATATAAAAATATTTAATATCGATAAACAAGTTAAAATTTAGGGAGGATAAAAAATCACGTGTCTACAATTTGCAGGTTTGTTTATATTAAGTTTTTATAATATATAAATTGCTAACACGAGAAATTGTTATAAAAGGGAGAATCAATTATTAATTGTTGATTAAAAAAAACCTACAAATAACATGCAAAATAAAAAAGAAACCCTACTCAACTTTTTTATGAAGATCATATATATAGATTCTTAGGACTCAAATCCATGTTGATGAGATCTCTCTGTTAAAAAGCAAAATATGACTCAAGGTTTTACTTCTTCAACTGCACTATCTCACGTTGTCTATTAATCTGTTATCCTTTTGTATGTTTTTCTTTTTTATTCTTGAACATGTGTTAAATCTCTCTACTGTGCTTTACTTTCAACTGCATGCTATTATTCTGGGATCGTTTGGTACAACGGATAAAGATAATAATTTCATAACAAAATATAGTTAGGGACATTGATTAGTCCCGAAATTATTTAACTAATTCATGAGATACTTTAATCCATGTGATAACTTCTTCTATCTTATCTCTTATACCAAATAATTTCGATTGATTGGTTTCTAATTATTTCTAATTTGTACATGCTAATATGCAATTGAATGAACTGTTTTCTCATATATGATCTTTATCATTCTCATAAAAAGGTTTTCTCATATATCTGTTCACCTTTCTATATATCTGACAAAGTTAAGCTGAATATAACTATCTAATTGCAGCTTAACGATTCATGTTCGCATCAATATTTTTAATAGCAATGACAATTACTTTGCCGATTTGATTAATTGGCTTATTGTTAAAGTGGAATGATAATGAAATTTTTTATAACAAATCTAGAAAAAAATGAGGAGGAGAGCACATCAATAAAACTTGAAACTTGGAAGAAAAAGTTTTGATCTTGATCTTGCGGTGAGATGATGATATACACCTTAATTACAGGTATTCACATATTTCTCCAATTATGATGTTTATTACTATCGCTTCTATTGTTAAAATCTATTTAGCAAGTGGTAGATGAATACTTGATCGGACTCTAAAGAGTTTTTATGTAAATAATATGATATCTTGATTATAGTCTTTTTTTTATATAGTGGATGTGGAAGAGTAAGACTACTATTACTCTTGAATGTGATTGCGAGCTACCAATATAAGAGTCTTTTAGACCTTAGGATTCTTTCATGCTTGTTTTTCTTATATGATTCTTTTGAATTTAACTTTTAAAATTATATATGAATTTAAAGATTATTTTTTATTGATGGTCATTAGAAAATTATTGACTAAGAATATATTAAATTGTGTAAACTGTAATAACTGAAATGTAGAGTTACAATTTATGATTTACGGAACTCTATGATATAGTAAGATGCTATATTAGTTGATTTAATCATGTTCATAGCTAAAAATCACCATGACAATAGGTTTTGTTCTTTTAATATCTTTTCGTGTATTTATATGAATTCATACAAAGATTCAATCCCAAAACATGGCAAGATCTAAATGAAATTAATATACTTTCGTGCAAAATAACATAGGTAGGTTTGTTTATTTACGTGACTACTAGTTAATATAGGTTTGCTTGTTTATTTACGTCACTACATACTACTAATTATTTTATTTCTTTTGATTTGTGTGCGTAAAATCAAACTTATGTTGATTATACGTTGTCAATCTCCCATTCTTTTTTTTTTTTTTGATATGATTTGTGTTTTCAACGTGTTAATATATATATATATATATATATATATATATATATATAATTATTTACTAAGAGTTTTCTCTTTGTTGTAGCCGAATTTGGCGGTTTGATCAATTTCAGCTTCCTTCACATTAAGTTTGGAATGCTTGTCACGAGGAGAATCTCCATAAAGCAACTAAAGAAATAGCAAAGAGAAATCGCATGGGTTCTATGAAGATGATTGACTGCTCAGTTGAACTTTTAGTTTGAAAAACCTATCACATAAACCTTTTTTCTGGTGATGATTGATTTTTGTTTTCTACATATGTTGATAATCTTAGTCTACGGGGAGTATACTGAGAAATAATTTAAAGTAAGATTTTATAGAAATTATGTCACTTTGATGTTAGAAAAAAAATTATAGATGTTTTCGTATAGTTAGATGTGATTAATTACCTAAAGCATGAATCTTTACGAGTAGAAAAAGATAAAGAAAAGCGTTGAAACCTACAAGATCTGCAGCTCGAAGGTGCCGAAGCAAGTTCAAATATCGATATTTTGAGTAAGTCGATGTATATAATAAATAATTCATTAATGATATTTTGAGAAGTTTACTCAGGAATCTTCTAAATTGTCTAGGATCAACAAGAAGTCAACTATTATATCTACGAAAATTCACACTATAATGAAACTTGTTTTGCATGTTGAATTGGTTAAGCATGTTGTTTTCTCAAGGGGCTAAGGTTGCTACTAAGTTCACTAGCTCTTAAAGCTTGGTGTTTTTTCATGTTTGTTTGTGAATTAGCCTTAGTAAGATTACTGCTAAATGAATGAAAGTTTTTTTAGATATTGAAAAAAATATGAAATATGACAAATTTATTAATTAATTGAATATTAATTACCTTATTATTTTCAACTTGGTTTAATGTATCTAAATTTCAATCGTAATATATTGAAGAGTTATATCACATGGAGAGTAACCATTTTGCTATTCTGAAATACGAGCTTAAATGTTTTACAATAACAGGTCGGTACACTAAAGCTTTCAAAAAATACGGAGGTATGAGGATGACCAAACCACAAGGATCTAGAGTGGCACATTCAATTAATAAAATTCTACTTGAAGTAGTATTTGTATTAAAAAACTATAGTATAAAAAATGGCTCTATAAAAGGATAGAATACAAACATTACAAAGTTTAGATTAGAGTCTTTTTTCTTCTTGCAGTTGAATTTTTGAAATTGAGTGACTGTGGGATCAGCTAAAACACTTGAAGATGTCCATTATGTAAAGATCGAGCTGATGATAAAATTAGAAAAGATTTGTGAAATGTATGGTGGCTCGATGAATACGATATACTTGAATAAACTAACAGAAATCGTGGATGCACATCTGATACAATGGATCTACAAATTAAATCTTACATAGTAATAAAGAGTTACTTAATATACATGTAATTTCTTTTTAAACATTAAACAACACGTGCAATGCATGTATACTAAACTAGTATATGTAAACATTGACTATTGACTATAAATTGTAATTATTGAAAGTTAGACTAATAAATTAGTTAGGTAGGATTTAAGTTGATTGCATGTGAAATTTTGCCAAAAAACCTTCAATTGAGATCTTAATCAGATCTCTACTTCTATCCATTTGATAAGGAAAATAATTTCGTTAAGCAAAGAGGAAAAAACAAATGACAACTTAATTTAAAATAAAAAACTTTTCTTACCCCTACCCCCACCGCACCCTCACATCCCCTCCCTTCAAAAATAAAAATAGTATTTAGTTTTTTTAAAAAAAAATTCTTAAAAAACTTTTCTAATATTTTCTTCTCACCTCCATCCCCACCATCCTATCACGGAACGCTCTCAGCACCCCCCCACCCCCCAAACCCAACACACACCCAAAAAGAGTTTTTTTTTTTAATTTTCATAGGTAATATTTTCTCAAAAAATATTATATTAACACATCCATAATATATTATTTCATTCGTATACTATTTGGTGACTTTTCTTTTCAAAATTAAGAGCTTGTATTTTTTTATTTTTTAGTTTGAATTCAACTTGTAGTTACAAGAGGTTAAATATCAATAAAAATAAAATAAACATACACCTTCACTTGCAATAATTACACAAATTCTCATCCTTACAAAGTAATTATAAGAATCTCAACTAATTATGTAGCTTTATTGGATGTATCGAGAGCTAATTATGTATCTCAACAGATCCAAAATCAAAAAAATATATTGAGAGCTAATTTAGTCTCTTTACAAAGGAAAAATGTATCTTCGTTGAATGTATTATGCATCTCGACAGACTCAAAATCGAAAAAAATATGTCAAAAGCTAATTATCTGTCTCGACATGCGCAAAATATATCTATTGAAAAAACATATTTTCGAAAAAGATATATCTATTGATTTTTTTTTTACCGAAAACATGTATCTTTACAAAAGAAAACATGTACCTTTATTAACTGTATCAAAAATTAATTATGTGTCTCGACAGGCGCAAAATTTAAAATTTCAACTTCTAATTTAAACTTCATCAACAAAAAACTTTTTGCGGATCTATTATATGCTTTTCAAAAAATCTTGTTGCCCACTTCTCATTAAGGCGATTCAAATCAGGAAAGGATCATTTAATTTTAATGTTATAACATTCGCAACTGAATGTTTACTCTTATTGCTTTTCTCACGTTTACTTTTTTTGAATGTCTGAAAATCTGAAGTCATTTGTATCACAAACAAGTCCCCCCATCTCAGTGTAAAAAAGATATAGTTTGATTCACTGTCATCTGAATTTCTTGGTTCACCTTTCCAGGCTTAGCTTCAATCATTACGGACTCAATAACAACTTCTTGGTTTGGGATAATGCTGGACTTCAGCAATAACAATCACTGCTTCTTCAATCTGAGAATCTACCTCTTTGACACTTACGATACACACCTCCTAAAATTTATTTCATTCGGCTACAAAATAACCTTTCTAGTAGAGCACACGACAAAGACCTTGTAGTAATCCTCCATTTATATGTTACTGATATGCTAAGGTTTTAAGCATCGTATCGAATTAAACCACATGCTCCACTACTTGTGCAATCACCCGTCAATTCCTCTAAATTTCAATATTGCGATTGTACTCCTCAAGCAAAGTATTTCACACGCTAGCTGTGTCCTAATCCGCGTAGACCAAAGGCAAACTCCCATCATCTCATATATATCGATGGTTTGATTCAACATCACAAACTTTACAATCACGTTGAAGAGTTCTAATCGTTTGCCATGTACAAAGTTTGAAAAAGAATCAAATTAATATGATATATTATGCACATTCTTATCAAAAAAGGATTCAATTCACTAAGATTTTATCATATTTAAAGATTATTTTCACAGTTCAAACCGATCACCTTCGGATCACGTGATGAGTACTATCTAGTATAGTATATAATTCCATATAATATATCATGAGAATAGAGCCGTGAGTTCGCATTATGTACATAACACTCTTGTCTTTCTCTCTCTAGAGCTGGCCACTCTCGCCGTTCTACGCAATCTCTCTCTCTCTTCTGCTTGCTTCAAAGTCTGAGGTTTTCTCTCTCCCTTGATAATCCCTATATTTTTATTCTCTCAAGTAAGTTTGATCTTCCTTCTTCTTCTTTTTTTTTTTTTTTTTGCTTTTAAATTTTTCTATCAATGTTATTCTCATTAGTCAATTTCTCTACCGAATTCACTTCAATCACTTAGTTTTTTTTTTCGAACTATCAGGGATTTGAATTTGATCGTGCATTCTTACTGTTCATCATTCTCTTTCTTCTTAGTGATGTTAATAATGCCCGTGTCAAGATCTGCATCTAGAAAGTTAGCGAGTTTTTGAATTTTTTTTATACTGATTTAAATCCTAGTGGTCAATGACGTGTGGTTAGCACCATGAGGTAGTTCAATTCCCGAGACAAAACACTAGGTGATTTTTTCGATTCGTTATAGCTTTGGTGGATTAAGTTACATGGAAACTCTTGCTGGTGGAAGGTGAAATTAGTCTAGAGCTGGCTCAGACACTATGGTTATCAAAAAATAAAAAGTTAAAAAAAATTATCTTTTACTTATTGCGCCTAATTGTGTGGCCTAGTGGTTAATGACGTGACACTAGGTGATTCTTTCCATTTGTTTTATCCTTGATGGACTAAGTTACTTAGTACATGTTGCTGGTGAGAGGTGGCAGGTATCGTGTTGAATTAGTCTATATGTGCTTAAGCTAGTCCGGACACCACAGTTATTTGAAAAAAGAAAATAAAAAAAAAAATCTTTTACCGATACTCTCGAGGTCCTTGATTTTTTTTCTTTTTTGTTTATTTTAGTAATTTGAGCACATAAAGTAGTTGTCCTTTAGGATACTCTTAATTTTTCTGTTGAAGTCTTTTGTCTTTTTGTATATCATGTTGTATGTGTTATGAAGCAGTAGAATTAACTTGTAATTACATCTGAGGCCATGTGCATTTGTCTATTTGCATAAGTTGCGTGACTCTATTACATTAGTCCTTTATTGGTTGTGTTCTTCTAAACATTGTTTTAACTTGTACATATATCCAGGTGTATATTAATCCATTTTGCCCCCCCAAAGGGAAAGATCATATCTTTAGCAGACAATTGCTCTTGTCTATACGTTTTCCGCGAGCTGTTATGAGAGAAGAGAGGGGTTGATATTTGTGTGGGGTGGGTAAAATGGATTTTCAGAGTCACCCACAGGGTGAATATGGAAGGTTTGAACAGATACTTGCTCATTTTCTTCTGAAAACCTTGCATATTGTTTTGGACTGTAGAGTTCCTTCTTTTCGACCTTCTGGTCATAGTGTGGAAGTAAAAAAGAGTGACAAGTGGTTCAATTTGGTGTTGGGAGATCGTCCCGCTGTTCTTGATAATTTAAACTTTTGGCATAGAAATTTGATGGAACCAATGATAATAGACATCATACTTGTTCAAGAGAAACCTAGTTCTTTGTCAGAGCATAGTTCGGGTATTGCAGGGGCATATACAGAAACCATTATAGAGAGGTGGGTTGTACAGTATGAGTATCTGAGGACAATGGTTCCTCAAATTGGTGATTCTTCTTATAAGAAAACATACAAGAAATCAATTATACTGCTCCGCTCCCTTTATTCAATGATGAGACTCCTTCCTGCATTCAAGGCCTTCAGGAAACTTTCATCAAGTCAGAGTTGCGATTTTGATATCATTTACAAGGTTTCTTCATTTAGTGCTCCATTTTCCAGGGCTGAGGAGGATTTGATGAAGCAATATAGTTTTGCTCCAGTTGATGCCCAGCAGGGCCGTCTTTGTATATCTGTGACATATCGTGAAGATCTATCGGACTTTAACCTGGAGACTATTGCATCATTTCCACCTGCGATCATTACAGATTATGTAGGCAGTCCTCTTGCTGACCGAATGAGGTCATTTCCATCCTCCTCATCTGATAAGAGTGTCCAGCCTACATCATTTCCGTCTAGAGGGACACATTCATCTTCTTCATCGCCTTTCCAGCGGCCACACAGTTGGACAAGTGGTTTCCTTGCATCACCTTCATTACCTCGGACGCAGCCATATGTAGGATCCCCACCTTTATACCGCCCACCGCATGATCTTTCATATTCACCCAGTGATGTGCATGGACAGAGGGTTTCACCTAACCACAGACTACCCATTCACCACAAACCAACGAGCTTTGATGAATACCAGCTGTCACCTCCATTTTCATCATCTCCATCTCCATCTCCACCAGCATATCTGTCAGGTGTGAATCCTGGGCAGACTCGTTTGCGTTCTGGAACTGGCCCTGTCAGTATCCCTCATCCAATGATGGGTACAAGTTCCAGATACCGATCTCCTAATTTCTCTGATCCTAACAGGCATTCTCTTCCTCCAATGTCTCCCAGAAGTACAAAGCATGATTCATCATCCCAAGAATCCCCTTCAGGTATCAGGTCATTCCGGAAAATGGAACCACTGAGGACTCTTGAGTCGAATATTGGCACTATCAGTCCTGGACAAAAGGTGAGCAATTTCTAGTTGGGAAATGTGTGTTGTTATTCGTTATTAGGTGTGGTTGTGAAATTTGTTGTTCATACTTTTATTCCAAACATTGTACTCATAGTTAAGCCATTTTCAGCTTTTCCAACTTTTATTTGCGTTTTTCCTTTTTTCTTAAAGAAGGTAACGTATTTGTATTTTAATATATAAACTAAAGAAAATCTATGTTGTTATTCATAATTACGCTGAGATTATCAAAACGACAATTGCTATGCCTTCTCACAAGGAATCTTAAGCATCAAAAATTGAGGGTATGCTTGGTATGATGGAAAATGTTTTTCTAGAAAATATTTTTTTTGGAAAATAAGTGAGTTTCTTACTTTCCTAGTGTTTGATAAGTAAGCAAAAAAATAATATCCCAAGAGCATTTATTTGTAAGCTAGCAAAACACTATGGGGGCGGGATGGGGTGGGGAGTGGGAGTTTGGGGCGGAGGGAGGTGGGATGGTCAAGGGATGGGGGTTTGGGGTGTTGTGTGGATGGAGAGGAGACAATGAAGTTGAAATGACGCTTATGGAGCTTGTTTTCCCTACTTCCATTGGGGAAGTTATTTTCCTCATTTTTTAGAAATTTGTTTTCCTAGATTGAATATTTGACCAATCAAACATGGAAAAATTGAAGAACATTTTCGGAAAAATGTTTTCCTCCGTAAACACACCTAATTCATGATCTTCTAAACATACTCATTTACATCAAAATTAGAAATGGAATAAACGCTTCCAACTTTTACCATCTGAATGTGAACTACTTCCTCTCTTCCCATACTGTCCGCCACATGCAGCTGGGAAAACCCTCCATCTCTGTTTCTGGATTGAGTTAATACCTTCTCTGTTTCAGCATGCTAGAACATCATTTGTTTTCCTTGTCATACTCCACATTAAACCCCCTAGATTGATGAATGTCCCCTATATTTTACAGTTAGTTTACAAAGCAAAAAGAGATGATTGATTGTTTGCCTCCTCCCAGATAGGTAGCATCTAGGGCATAACAGATAACCTCTCTTATTCTTCCTTTTCAGATTTCCAGAGATGCTAGAGATGATTCAGGACGGTTCTCTGCTTTGCTATCTTCAAGTGGTTCACCACGTATATTCTCTAGAAGTTCTAGCAGACTATCTTTTCAAGATGACTTGGATGTCTTCGATTTTTCTTGTCACTTTATTGTTGATGATGTTGACACTTCCGATTTGCAAGTCAGGTAACTTTGCTGCTCTTCTGTATTTTTGCAGACTTCTTGCGAACTGAAAATCTTTACATTCGTGTTGCATTAAGTTCCTCCTGCGCCCTGTGGAAATTGCATCTGTCTTTTAATAATTGGCTCTCCATGAGCCAGTACATTGAATTTACAACTGTTGTTTAACATGTTGGACATTGCTTAGAAATTAGCTGCTGGTAGGACATTAAGTTGAGCATTTGATGTTAACTGAGTTGGGAAATCTTTTACATATTGGAGAGTCCACCTGGCTGTCATATCTCAAGGGAGACATTAAAGTTGCAAAGTTTCTTGAAGTTATTTTTTTGCCTTTCATATTTGATATGCACAAAGATCTTACAGGGAAGAATTTGAAGAGTCTTCTCCTTTTTATTGTAAAAAATGATTTTTATGAATAAGTTGCTAGATACCAAGGTTAAGCTTTTCATTTGGTAGTTAAATTAAAGTAGATTCAAGTCGTCAAAATTTTTCTCAACATAGTTGTAATAACCGTCCTCCCCAAGATAATAGGATGGTGCGTAGTCAACCGGAAAAATAAGAAGAGATCTGGACAATGTCCTGCTTCTTGGGAGTTTAAATAATGTCTATGCTTATTATTAAATAATGATGAATGTATAATTCTATGCATGCAAATTCCCTAATATCCTAATTGATATACATATTGATATATAAATATTCTGTTTAATAAGTTTGAGTATTCCTAACTGCCCCTTCCTGAGTAAGGTGGATTAGGCATATTGTATATTCCCAGTTTCTTGCAAATGTATTCAGTATTGTAGTTTCAAAGTGATTTTGTGAGGATATCTTCCAACTGACCATTTGAATTAATGAAATTAGTAGCAATAGTAAATCTTTTTCCAGACAAAGAGAATCTATTTCTATGTGCTTTGATTTTCATGAGATACCAGATGAGTAATTTATAGTGCAGCTTGATTGTCAAAAAATCAGTTTCATTAGCTCATATTTTCACCTTTCTTCTTTTGGAGAAGCTAATTTAACCATTTAAAGTCTGCCATACTGTTTAATGGAAAAAACAATTATGTTTTTAATTATTTTGCAACAAAACCTGAACTGAAAAGAAAAAACTGAGTTAAAACTGCAGAAAGAGAGGATAAAACAAAGGAAATAAGCTACTGTCTAGTTGGGAAAGTTTACCTAGAAATAGTGGCGGATCTAGGATTTTCCTTCAGGGGTTCGAAAAATTAAAATATAAATGTGTGAATAAGCCAACAAAATACAATTTCAAGTGAAAAAGGAAAAAGGGTTTTGGGTTTTTTAATTTTGGTAAAAGGAAAAAAGGTTTTAAGTTTTTGTGGATTTTGTGTTTTAACTTATTTAGACGTTTTATTTAAATAGCAGCAACTAGTTTTTTTTTTTTTTTTAAATAATCGTAGCAGCTGTACAAGACAACACAGTGAATTAATTTTAAAAAAAAGGATGGCAAGCCTGCGTCCCAATGGGGATCGAACCCGTGACATGAGCCTCAACAAGCAACCCAAGAAGTGCAGCCAATACCACTAAGCTATCTAACATCCATGGTTTAGGTGGTTCAAATTTAATATATGTACATGAATATAGATTTTCTACCTTATACATACAACGTAATTTTTTACCGAGGGGTTCGGGCGAACCCCCTGGCAACCACGTGGGTCCGCCCCTGCCTAGAAATAGAAGAAAAAACAGAGGAAGAATGAAGAAGCTGCAGAAGAAGAAAGAAAAGAAAGGAGCTGCCGGAAAACAAAGGAGAAGAAGAAGGAAAGAAGTAAAGAAGAAGAATATAGAATACTTGTAAGTTACCCTTGACTCAAAAAAAAGAAGAAGAAGAAAATAGAGAAAGTACCTGTAGATAAAGAACCCAAAAGAAGAGCTGTGCAGGCGGATTGCCTCTGAAAGAGGAAGGCCACGAAATCTAAAGGCCTAAACTGACAAGTCTGTCATGTCTTTAAGTTTTATATTTTTTTTTTAAAATGAAGCGACGCTTCTGAACACACCTTGCCTCAAAGGGAAAAAGCGCAAAAGCTCAGCGGCGCCTTGCCTCACGCTTTAAGCACTGAGGCAAGCGCTTTTCACAATCCTGATCCACCCGAGCAATCGGTTTCTGTTGTGTTTTTGTTAGTCGTTTGGAGGATTCTAGGGGATCATGAGAGTACTTACCGGAGTTGAATATGCAGAACAAGTGGCACTTGAAGTTGAAAATGGAGTATATAAAGAAAACTTTCTGCATTAGAGTTGGTGTGCGTGAGAGGTAGGTAAAGAAAAATGGATCTTTCAGTAATTGCCAAAGACCGCAGGCACATAATTTGTGGAAATGGATCTTTCACTTGAGGGAGGGAGGATTGGATGGCATGGAAATGACAATCGACTGGATTGGCTGGACCTAAGATCCATCTTGAATGAGATTGGATTTTAAACATTTGTTATCTTCTTTACTATGTCGCTTAGATCCTTATTCCTTGCTGCGCCCATGTCTATCCAACACGATGTGGGTGTGGATGCTACTGGATTTTGTCAACCTAAATTGGGTGATTCGACCTAAGTTACTCGGACTCTTCACTTTCGGTGCCACACCCGTGTCGACACGACATGAGTGTGGATGTGGGTGTGGGATCCGTACCCGATCTGGTCAACCAATTTTGGGTACTTTGACTAAAATCAACTTGGAAAGTTCTGACATATTTAAGAAATTTTGTAATCAAAACAAAAGCTAAGGTGAAATTGAAGAAAATGGAATACCTTGTATATAAAAATTTCTATGTTATTGCTTTTCCTTTTATCTCATTTCAGGATTTTCTTCTTGAACAATATTTTCTCCTCAAGTTTTCAACATGTTTTCAACATAATATCTCATAATTTATGTTTTATAACTCTATTTTTAGATATTTAAATTATTTTTCGCCTAATCCCCGCACCCGTATCCATCCTTAGATCCATATCCCCGAATCTTTAAATTGAGACTGCGAAGGATCTGACCTCTAGATCCGTACCCGTATCGGACACCGCACCCGAGTCCGAGTAACTTAGGATTTGACTACACCTATGCCCACAAAATATAGGTGTCGCCCCAAATCCATTTGACTGGCACCCGGAAATATACCCGACCCGAGCAAACCAAACCATGTAATAATTTCTACTTATGCACCTAAATCATGAATGTTGAACCTTCTGAAAAATTCAAGTCTTTTAAGTGTTGAAAACCATGCATGAACACAAATGTTAAGAACTCAGAACCAAAATAAGTCAAGAAATAATAAAAGTGAACAAAATAGGCCACCTATTTAAAATGTTACCAAAATAGGCTAAACGTAATAATTTATTACGTTTTTCACTTTTTTCTTAACGTCAACTAACGGAGTTGACTATTTTAAAAACGTAAGAAATTCTTATGTTTTCCTTATTTATTTGTAAAACATAAGAATTTCTTACGTTTTATCAATAAAATAGGTAAAACGTAAGAAATTCTTATGTTTTACATGAAATTCGAAGTAAGAGGACAGTGATTTGTCATATCACTAATAAATGTCACTTTTTCTGAAAATTGTCCTACAACGTAAGAAAAACTTACGTTTTTTACTTTTTGCAGCAACTTAAGGTGATCCCCCACCCCCACTTTTTCCACTTAAAGTAGTAATTTTTTTTTGCCGATCCTCAGTTATCAACAAAGTTTTAGAATGTAAATGTAAGGAAGAGGGAATCACATGTTACATAAAATATCTAACCATGGAACAAATTTCTATTCATGCAAGCGTTGTCATGAGTGTTTACTTGATGAAAGGCAGGGCAAATGACCAACTCTTATGAAAAATGGGGCAAAAAGGATGTTATAACGTTAGCTTTGTTTAGGGGTTAATATGACTCATAATTTTTTTTTAAAAAAAGAAGTAAAAAGTAAATAAGTGGAAAAAGTGGGGGGTGGGTGCCCACCTTAAGTTGCTGCAAAAAGTAAAAAACGTAAGTTTTTCTTACGTTGTAGGACAATTTTCAGAAAAAGTGATCTTTATTAGTGATGTGACAAATCACTGTCCTTCTCTTACTTCAAATTTTGTGTAAAACATGAGAATTTTTTACATTTTACATATTTTTCTGACAAAACGTAAGAAATTATTACGTTTTACAAATAAATATGTAAAACGTAATAATTTCTTATGTTTTTTAAAAAGTCAACTCCGTTAGTTGACCGTTAAGGAAAAAGTGAAAAACGTAATAAATTATTACGTTTAGCCTATTTTGGTAACTTTTAAATAGGTGGCTTATTTTGGTCATTTTTTTAATTTCTTGGCTTATTTTGATTCCGAGTTCCAAATGTTAAATTAACCACATTCCGTTTTAAAAATAAAATATTGTCAAAAGTAATGAAGTCTCATGCATGCATGTCATATGAATAGCCATAATTACAGCCCGATAGAACTACTACCATCTACAGAACCTCTATGACAAGAATTAAGCTAGTCAATCGAGACAGGTCCCGGTGACTCAACGAATACAACAACACACCACAAGAAGTAAGTGGAGTCTCACCAAAAGTATCTAATCGGAAGAGGTGGAGTTGTCCTAATCGGCAATGGCATGACCTAGAATAGTCAACGCATAATTCTAAAATTAAAAGTTGAATGACCAAAAGGCGTAAGATCCACATGCCTAGTATGTATCATTCAACTCTTTCCCCTCAGAAGCGCCTAGTATTTATCATACAACTGTTTCCCAGAAGCGAGACGAGATTTTAAGAAATCAAGTGTTATGCATAGACATTTATAAAAGAAGGAAGCATTTATATCAATTCTCAAGTTAGATAGTGAAATGAAATATCAAAGCAAACCACATTTTAAAGTCCTGGCTTCTAGCACTAAAGCTTATCAAAATCATGAGAAATTTTATCATCTACTGGAGTACTATCCATCACCGACACGAAATGTAAATCAACTATGTTATGCACCTAGCTGCAAGTATTATATACCCTATTTGCTCAAGTCGTCTCATCGTAGTGTCGTACGAATCGACTCAACCATGCTAATAATATAGCACAATAGTTATCTCATGGGGGCACTCTGTTTTAGTTCCGAACCATAAGGTGGGTCCCACACCTACACCGGCATGCTAAGTTACTCGGACTCTTCTCCTTCGGTGCCGCACCCGTGTCGACACGACATGGGTGTGGGATCTGTACCCGATCTGATCAACCAATTTTTGAAACTTCAACCAAAATCGACAAGAAATTCCAGACCGATTCAATGAAAACGAGTAACCAATTATTGGTATGTCAAAGAAAATGGAATACCTTGTATATAGAAATTTCTATGCCGCTCCTTTTCTTTTTTATCTCCTTACTCCTAGGATCCTCCTCTTGATCAAATGCTCTCCTCAAGTTCTCCACATGATTTTTCATAATTTAAGTTTTAGAACAGACTTTAGTTATTTGAATTATTTTTAGCTGAATTCCCTCACTCGCAACCATACCTAGATCCATATCCCCGAATCTTAAAATTGAGCTCATGAAGTATCCGACTTCTAGGTTGGCACCAGTATCGGACACCCGCATCCGAGTCTGAGCAACTTAGATGACACGTGTTGTTTCAAGGCATTACACGGAACATGTCCGAAGCCAATCTCTTTGAGCTCAAGAAACTCATAAAAACACATACCTTTATCAACCTTGACCTTAGTAGCCAGTCCAATAATTTGAGAAAAATCAAATTTACAACCCTTTCATCATTTATTCTAAAAAAAACCCTTTCATAATTCATGACAAACAAATTAACAAATGAAAATAATCTTTAAAGATTCAACAAGTGCTATTTCAATATGTAAAGAATTTTTAAAATATGTACACTTCACAACTTACAAAACAAAAATCTTGAAACATAGTAGTTAAATCATTTACAATCAAAGGAATGGTGTAACCCCAACCTGCTTGTCCCGACAAGCTAAGATTCACCTTAAATCGTATTTGAAAACCAATTCAACAATATGAATTTCGAGAAAAGCTTCGAGAGGTAGTAAGTTTCAGCATACCTTTAATTGCTTTCCAAATCTTACCCCGAATGTTCCAACGATTCACAATCTACATATACGAGCTCACATAACATCAAGAACGTCTCAATTGCACCAACTCAACTAGGTGTCCAATGCTTAGTGTCCGACTTCACAAGTCTAGTAAATTTTCGTATTCTCACCAAATAGGTTGATTCTTGAGATTTAACTGCAAATCTCTCATGTCATTCTCAATAATACAATATTCAATAACTGAAATTCTTACAGGGAGACAACTTTTTAAAATTCGTATTTGTATCGATGGTACAACAATTCACTGTATTTGTTTGCTCAATTTAGTTGGATGCACTATATCAATTTGCTCAATATTGTTGTATCAACACTTAATTTTGTTGGATATATGTATTAGAAATAAACTTACTTTTGATACTTATATGTACCACTTACGCACACCATTGAATGTTGATATTTTGTTTTGATTGTATTTCAGTGAATGTATCATTGGTGATTGTTGATAGAAAGGTATGGTTCAAATCATGATACACCTGTGCCATTAGTAAAAGTCATCCTAACTTAGTTGTATCCTAAGTTGCTCGGACTCGGGTGTAGACGTCTGATACGAGTACGGACCTAGAGGTCGGATCCTTCACGGTCTCAATTTAAAGATTCGAGCATATGGATCTAAAGATGGATACGGGTGCGGGGATTAGGTGAAAAATAATTTAAAGGAAAAATTACTTAAAACTACACCTTAAGTTACTAATATTACTTAAAATCCCACCCCCCAAAACTAGTTACAAAAATTCCTTCTCACACTTTCTCTCTCCAACTATCAGATACATAAACCACCCCTAATTTTAACTCCTAATGCTCCTCAAACAACGCTTAAAATCGAGGACATTATCAAGATGATAAACATTAACAAACACAAAAACAACAACACCGAAAAATTAGAGAAATTCATAAAGTTTGAAGATTAAAATACCAATGTAAACTTAGCTTCTTCCTCATCATCTATATACGAATTCCATCACAATGTAGCTGGTTTCCGTTCCTTATTTTCAACTTTATTCTACGAATATCCATCCGTCCAATCAAAAAGCGACGGCTCATCGTGAGTGTTAATAGCAGTCTTCGGCTATGAGTTTAGAGGCTTGAAGTTGTTGAATTGACTTCAAGGCTGAGCCCAACGACTGCAAACATATGGAGAAGTGTATGTACTATGAACAAGTGAAGCATCGAGTGGCCGGAGAGGTCCACGGCGGCATCCTCTACCATCAGATCTCGAATGTATGTACAGATCTTGATTGATTCGTACAGAATTCATGTACATATCTTGAACCAAATCCCGAATCCACGATGTCCTGCACCATCACATCTCAAATCCATCCGCGACGGCATACTAAACCGTTCAAGCCACGAGAAATTCTGGAGTTCGGAGATTCGTCAATGGAGGTTGAAGATGATGTTATTGAAGATACATAAAAATGATGTATCTGTTAACGGAGTTTGGAGATACATAAGAATGATGTATCGAATTGGGAAGAACAAGAAGATACATCACGCGATCCTTCACTAAATGTACAAAAGCTATGTATCTTACTGTATATTAGGTTACAAATACATAAGAAATTGAAAATCTACAAAAATTTACGTATCTGAATGCTTTTTGTGCTACTGATACATAGGACTTGTGTATCTGAATGTATCTCTGTGATATTAATATTTAAAGAATTATGTATTGTTGGTACTTATATATCAAATGACGATGTATCGCGAGTCTTAGCTATGTATCACGACAATGAATGAAAAATCAGAATTTATGTAAATATGAAAACAGTCGGGATTTTATGTAATTACATACTAAATTGTTGGGATTTATGAAAATTGCCCTAATTTAAATATCTAAAAATTGAGTTATAAAACAAAAATTATGAGATATTATGTAAAAAATCCGAGGAGAAAATATTGTTCAAAAAGAAATCTTGAAAGAAAATAAAAGGAAAAACAATAACATAGAAATTTATATATACAAGGTATTCCATTTTATTCAATTTCACCTTAGCTTTTGTTTTGATTATAGAATCTCTTAAATTTGTCCGGATTTCCCCAGTTGATTTTGGTCAAGTACCAAAATCGGTTGACCAGATCAGGTACAGATACCACACCCACACCCATGTCGTGTCAACACAGGTGTGACACCGAAAGTGAAGAGTCCGAGTAGCTTAGGTTGTATCAATGTGTACAATTTCATTCGATACATTATGTACTTAAAATTGTGAGATAGTCACTCAACCTAGTTGTATCAACATCGTGGATCGAGATTTGAAGGGTCTCTCACGATTTTAGGAGCCTTCTTATTTCCCCCCCCTAAATCAGTGTATCTCCGTGAGAAATCATACCCAATTTTACAGACACTATGCAATATATGTCTAAAATGAACTCTGGATGAAAGGAAAAAAATAATGGTCCAACAAACTACCAAATCCGTGTTGAACCTTCCAAGTTCCAATCGTCATTGCCTGTTAAATAAGTTCGTGAAAGAGGAGTCGGGCAAAAAACTAATTTTAAATTTAAATACATGGCGAGAGAGCAATGATAGAGGAGTTTCAATGAACGATGGGGATGAAATTAAGGTTTTCGCCACTGAAAAATTGCTCCGCTGATGAAGGAGAAAGTGGACTCAATTCAGCTTCTCATGGTTCATGGATTCAATTTGGGTATCCATTTCCTGACCTCAAAGTAACTGTTTTTAGAGAGGATGAAGGGAGAGAGAAGAAAAGATGCATTAGATGGAGGTAGAGAGAGGAAAAATGAGGAAGAAAGGGGAAGGGCTAAGGTAAGTGTCGACGGGAGAGAGAGGGTGAGGAAGGATTTAGGGTCAATTTTTAGGAATTTGCCATAAAACTCGAATTATAGCTGTGTTTGGTAATATTTTAGAAGTATGTTATATATTATAAATGTAGTAGCTATGTTTGTTTAGTTAGATAATTTATAATAGAATAGCTAGTATAATAGCAAACTATTCTATTTTTTTTCTTTCTAAAAAAAAAAAGAATAGTTCGCTATTATACTGGATGACGTTATAACAAAATTTTGAACTGAAGGCAAAAAATATGTATGCTAACTCTAATTTAATAGCATCAATAATTTTCGAACTAAGTGCATATATGATATATGTGTCGTAATGTACAGTTATTGGTTGTATCCTAGCACCCGTTCCCATGTTCTTATATATATCCCCAAATCTTAAGATTTAGGTGATGATATTCTGCTTCCTTGTCAGTGCCCAGACCTGTATCCATGCAACATTGGTGTTTTATGTCCAATTGTCCATTGGGCTCTGATATTGAATAAAAAAGAACCTTTCAGTAACTGCCGAACAGACAGCAGGCACCGAGTTTAGTTTGTGTCTTCATTTCTTACGCGCCATTAGATTTCCAACTCAACTTTTATGTCATTGTTATGCAGTGAGAACCGTGATGGGAGAAAAGGTTCAGAAATCTCTTCTCAGACATCATCTTCAACAACCAGAAAATCCCAAGATGCAGCTGTAGGTGAACTTGTTCACATGCTGAGAACTGCTCCTCCTCTGCGGCAAGATTCTAGCTGTTATACCTCACATACCATAAAGACTGAACCAGAGGGAGAACTTAGCGCTGCCTCTGGATTTTTCGTCAGTAGGAAGGCATCCGATGCGTTGGAGGAGCTCAAAACTTACAAAGATTTGAAAGACTTACTGCTGTCCAAGAGCGCGACCCGTTCAGTCAGTGAGGGTGGAATTTAAACTAATGTATCCCACTTACAATAATTATCTTCAGAATGGATGAAGATAGTTGTTGTTTCTCCCTAATGTTGATATGATAAACAAACTTTTCTTTTGAGAACTTTGTTCCTGTAGTTTGAGGGCTAACAGATTCTGTACATAAGGTGATGGGGAAATAGCAAAGCCTTGTTTGAAACGGTGTGCTTACATTGATGGATGTGAAAAAGAACAAAAAGGAAAAGGAAATAACAAAACTTTGGTTCTTCTAAAAGCAAGGTTGTAGTAGGCTGGCTTTTATTTATTTATTTATTTATTTATTTGTTGATTATAAATCCACATGATGAAAAACAGTGAGTTGTTTTCTGTAACTTGCCATTTTCTAGTGTATTTTTGGGAATCAGTATTACAAGTACTGATTCTGAAGAATGCCTCAAGTTGTAGCAGCAAAAAATGGACCAGTATATGTAAGAAGAATATTATTAGTTCATTCTAGTACAATGCTGATAAGTTTTGTTACAAATAGTGGAAGTTCAGTGCATGAGTTGCCCCGCTTACGGCATACATAACACTTAGTTCCCAACTATGTAATGACAGTGTGTTTGGTTACATTCGATAAATGAAACACCTTTTGTAGTGGAGGGATAAGTACTTTTTTATACTTAACGCTTTACCTCCAATGTGAGACTTTTTAGTGAGAATTCTAATTAAAAAGGACTTTTTGGGTAAAGGCAAAAGATTATAAAGATGAGCATAATCCATTTTCTTTGTTGTTTTTTTTCCTTCTAATTTTTGGAGTAGGTTAGATCTTAATTGGTAATGAGGGCGAAAACAGAAGAAAAGAATACTTTTTTGAGTATGATTATATATAAGTCAACACCTGGATAGTTTAAGGTGGTAGAATTGGCAATATCTAAAACTAGTACAACTTTAATTTAATGTAGGTGCAATTAATTCAGCACCAATAACATTAGAACAAGTAGAAACCTACAGCAGTCCTGTGTTTATTTAATATACGGAGACGAAGTTGTCTGTAGTACTACCGGGCTAACCACTTTTCAATTTCTGAAATTTAAAAATGATTATTTATACTGAAATTTTAATAATTATTCTCCCCGTCTCAAAATAATTGACAGATTTTTAGTATATAACTATTAAAAAAATAAAAAAATAAATTTAGAGTGTGATTTGACTAATAGTTCATCCTTTATTAATTCTTTATGTTTTATCTATTTATGTGCCTTTTAATTTTAGAATAATTAGTGTTAAGGATATTGTTGCTATCTTTGTGACATATACTTTTAATAAATACTATATCAATTATTTTTAGACAAATGAGGTTGTTATTTTTCAATTAGAAATGGAAAAATATCTTTATGAATCCTATCCCATTCAAGAAGTCTCCATGCAGCTGGATGGGCTAATATGCATTAAAAACATAGGTTTGGTAGATGGGTATTTATTTACGAAAAAAATGACAGAAACGATATTTTAAATTAAATTATTTTCTTTATTTTTTGGCAATATCTAAAACTACAACTTTAATTTCATGTAGGTGCAATTAATTCAACATCAATAATATTAGAACAAGTAGAAATCTATAGCAGTCCTATCTATGGGGCCATATTTATTTATTTAATATACGGATACGAAGTTGTCTGTAGTACTAGCACGGGCCAACTACTTTTCAATTTCTGAAATTTAAAAATGATTATTGATACTGAAATTCTAATAATTATTCTCTTCGTCTCAAAATAATTGATAGATTTTTGTATACCTATTAAAAAAATGATTAATTAAAAGTGATTTGACTAACCGCTCATACTTTATTGATGTCTTTTTTTTTTAATCTATTTATGTACCTCTTAATTTTAGAATAATTAGTGTTAAGGATATAGTTACTATCAGAGGTGGATCTAGAATTTAAAAGTTATGGATTCTCAACTTATAATTTTTACCGTTAGACCAATAACACACTTTGTTTGTGGGTTCCCAACCTATAATTCTTATATATTTACTAGTTTTTTCAATATAAATTCAAGAACCGAACGAAGGTTATGAATTTTCGGAAACCCACACTTTATGTTGTGCATCTGCCCTGGTTACTATCTTTGTGACATGAGTAATAAACATGTGAATTATTTTTAGACGAATGAAATAATTTATTTTTCAATTAGAAATAGAGAAATATCTCTTTATGAGTCTTATCCGATCCAGGAAGCCTCCATGCAGCTGGATGGGCTAATATTAGGGGTGGACATGATATGGTATATATCGAATTATTATATCGAATTGAAATTTTTGATACCATAATTTTGGTATTACGGTATTTGGTATGGTATATGATATACATTTTAAATTTTTTTTGGTATATGGTACGGTATTCGGTATTTACAAATAACATACCGAAATACCGAATACCATACCGAAGTATATATAGTTACATAAGTAACTTTTATATATATATATACACACACACATATATATACATATATATATACACATACATACACACACACAAATATAATACTTAGTATTAGTATAAAAATGTTTAGACATTAAAACTTTCGCTACTCTATCTTGATTAAAATGTCTTTTTTTGGGTAATTAACTAACAAAAAGAATTAATTGTACTTCTTTTTCAATTTTTCTACATATGTAATGTGTATTTATGATACAATTAAGACGTGCTTTTGAAAAATCGAAGTAATAATACTTTAGTATATGAGTATATATTGTCGAAGTTGTACAAACTATGGTTACCGATTACCATACTGCAAAATACCAAAACCAAACGTCAAAATACCGAACCATACCGAATTAATATAGTATGGTAATTGTATAATATTTTTAAAAACTGAATATCGAAATTACCGTACCGAAGTTTTAAATACCGTACCATACCATATCATGCCCACCCCTAGCTACTATGCATTTAAAACATCGGTTTGGTAGATTAGGGTATTTATTTATGACTTGCAAAAATCCAATTTATTGCTATTTCAACAACCAACTTTATTAAGTATTCTTTAAAACTATTCTTAAAATTTGACTTATACATACATATACATATTATAGTATATAATGTCGATTATATAGTTGCATTTTTCCTCTCTCAATACATATTGGGTATCAGAAAATAGTGGCGAAACTAGAATTTTCATTGAGGAGGTTCAAAAATGCACACACGAACTGATTAAAGAGGGTTCAACATCTACCCTATATATACATAAACGATAATTTTAACCATATATAAATATTTTAATTTTTCATCGAAAGGATTTGGACGAACCCCTTCATTATATGCTAGCTCCGCGTTTGCAGGAAATCGGGTTTATCGGAAAAAAGAGTAATATAATTTCCAGCCACATGAGGGATGGGACTTCCATAAGACGAAACAAAAGAGACAAAGCTTTTACATAAGCAATATATATTAATTCCAATGAAATTAAAGAAAATAAAACAATATAAGTCCATGTGAAGATGACCTTCATTCCCAAAAATATATTCTTCATGTCCCACTTTAATTTATCGTCTTATAAAGATGTTAATAATTTCGAAGGACCACTCAAGCAAATCCACAGATATGACTTTTTACCTTAATTCCTACTTGGATTTTTATTCCAATTAAGATACATAACCAATAATAACTAAATCTGAGTTATGAAAGCTTAGTTGGGATCAATGAGTAACAACACATTGTACCTAAAAGAGATAAACATATACATAATATTTAACTTTTATTATGTGCATATTTTTTTCTAATTAAGTCATCATACCAAAATACAAGTATCTGGTAAGTTAAATTGTTGGATTAGTTGATCATCTTCATCTCTGTCGAATGAAAAAAAATTTGTGGCCAGTTCCCTACTGCTTAGTGTTCTGACAGTAGGAACGGAGGATTAGTCTCGCGGCTGCCGTGGGAATACCTTGAGAAACAAACAAACAAAAAAAAAACATTGATGAGGACTTAGTCAACTATAGCCTAACAAGTGGATATTGACATTGATTTAAATTTGATAATGAAGTGTGAGTGTGGTGAAAGCTTAATAATAGGGAATTGGAATTATACATCTTCTCATTATAATATTGAAAGCTATAAGTAGATAAGGACCATATTTTTGACACATCGAGTTGAAAATATCACATACATATACAGCTTGCACGCATTATACTCGCCCTCCGTTTTAATTTATTTATTTGATTTTGATCTAGAATTTGATACGAAATTTAAGAAAGTAAAGAATATTTTTGAATCTTATATTCCTAAACTACATATAAGCGAAATGTATTACTTCGAATGTTTTTTTATCTTGTAATTTTAAACGTGTTACGTAAAAAATTTTAAATTAAAGACATTCTTTTTAAACAAATTGAAAAGAAAAGTAAGACAGACAAATTGAAATAAATGAATTTTACAAATACTCTTATCGAAAAGGTATTTTTAAAGAGTATCGTTGTGCTTCCAACGTTTCAAAAGTGCTTTCAGAAAAGAAAAAAAACATTTTTTAATTATAAAAAATAACTTTTTATTGCTATTCAAACATACTTATTTTTTCTCAAAAAAAATTTAATCAAACACCTCAATTTTTTAAAATAAAACATAAACACCTTTTGCTTTCGAGAAACTTACCAAACAAAGTTATTACTTACACACAAGAAATATTGCCATAATAATTCATTAGAAGTTGTTAAGTTCCACATTAGTCGAAAAAATGAATTGTGAACTTGTGGTTTCTTTCCGTCCTTCGGAATGACTCAGTTGGTTTGGAGGGTGATTATTCACGTGGATGACTCGGGATCGATTCCCTCTCAATGTCTTTTAAATCAAGTCTGTCACACAGGGTTTGTCAAGTGCGGATTACATCCTCTGCGTGATTTGTAGGCTATTTATTATACCGTGGAGAGTTTATCGAAGAACAAAAAATGTGGGGAAGTTAAAAATTAAATTAAATTAGTGGTTTCGTATAAGATCTTCTAATGAGTTGTGGACTTGTTATATTTATTATGCTCCAATTGAAACTTTAATTTGCTGTTACAAACTACTAAAGTTGGTAAATATTAAATAATTTATTTATTATCAAAACTACTTACTTTAGAAAATTTAACGATTTATTTATTATCAAAACGACTTATTACTTTAGAAAAATTATATTAAAGTTACTATGCAAACTACTTCAGAAATTATATACTAATAAAGTTACTATTCAAACTACTTAAAAACTTTATAGTAAAGTCACCAAATCGCTATCGGCTAACCAACAAGTGAAGGTCAGCTACGTAATGATTTTTTCATCTCATTCAAGAAACAAGAAAAGGAAAAAACTAGCACTTCCTCCGTTTCAAAATACTTTCTTCGAAAAGTGAGGTTACGCTAGTTTAGGCACGTGATGAGGAGAGACTCTTATACTTCAATGCGAAAGTGTGAGACACTGTCTGTGGATTGATTTTAATTAGGCACGATATGGAACAGTTACAGCTTACGGAGGACATGACTCTTGATAAGAACGTGTGGAGAACGCAGATTAGGATAGAGGGTGAGAGTGAAGTTTCTTGTTCGTGGTGTTGAGTGATGTTTATGGTTCCAGATAGATAATTTTTAGTATTATCTTATGACTAGTGGTGTTAATTTATTTTGCATACTATACTAATTTGTAGTATATATTTATGTTTTGTGTTTATTATACTGCTATCGATCCTAAGCTAGAGATCTATGGAAAACTTCACTTTTCACATTATTATTATTGTCATGTGATAAAAATGTTACCACTCACCAATAGTTGCAGAGCCTCAAGTTATGAATTCCATTGAATTCAGCAACTTTTGTGTAAGCTCTGTTTTATATTTAAAAAATAATTATATATATATAAAAATTACTTCCTCACTTTTTGTTTTTAAAAAAATGATTTAATTTAATTTGATTTGATATAAAATTTTAAAAAAATAAGATTTTTTTAAAAATTTTGTGGTCTTAAATTAAAAATACGTTTAATCTTATGGTCGTAAACATGTCACGCGAAAAGTTAAAATTTATCAAAAAAAAAAAAAAAAGTTATTCTTTTTGAAACAAATTAAAAAAGAAGACAATCCTTTTCTTTTTGAAATAGAGGAGGTATCATTTTAAATGATCAAAATTCTAAGTTCATATTCCTGATTCAAACAGTAATTTTTTTTTTTTTTTTTTTATAGAAATGTAAGATAAGAGTATGTACTTGGATTCCGCAATAGCTGTAACGCAATGACGTTGCTTATTTTTTTTCTCTTTAAAGTTGAGGGGGAGGTATGGACGACTGGTCTCTGTGTGTAACCATCATCTGCCTCAACTGGCTCATGATATCAAGAAAATAAATAAAATAATATTAGTATCTTGTGATCTGTTACTTGCATTCAGTGCCTCATTTACTTCTCTCTTAGTGCTTGTATTTCAATATTATCTTCTTCTTTTTCTGTATTTATAGGAAGTCCATAATTATAGTAGGGGATTAGTGAAGGTTTGTGGGGTGAACAATGGAGAGAGTAGATTTGAAATGGGAGCAAAATGAGGTGGAAGTTGATGAAGAAGAAGAAGTAGGGGGTCTTCAAGTGAGAAGCTCCAAAGCTATTAAAGAAGTAACAAATGGGAAAATTGAGACAAATGGGCATGCAGATTCTACACCAATGATCACTAATGGAACAGAAAAATCTGATCTTGGTGATGATCAAGAAAGGTCAATGGAGCATCTTTCAGATTCCAGTAATGGGGTTGAAGTTGAAGAGGGAACTGAACAAAATGAAGTGTCTGTTCGGAAGATTGCAGCTTTAAATAATGGGGTTGAAGAGGCAACAGAAAAATCTGATCTTGATGATGTACTAGCAAGGTCAACTGAGCAACTTTCAGATTCCAATAATGAAGTGTCAGTTCAGCAGATTGTAGCTTTAAATAATTGGTTTGAAGAGGGAATTGAAGCTAAAGAAAAGTCAGTTCAGCAGATTGCAGCTTCAAATAATGGAGTTAAGGTTGAAGAGGGAACTGAACCAAAACAGGTGTCAGTTCAGCAGTTTGTAGCTTCAAATAATGGGGTTGAAGAGGGAACTGAACCAAAACAGGTTTCAGTTCAGCAGTTTGTAGCTTCAAATAATGGGGTTGAAGAGGGAACTGAACCACAAGAAGTGTCAAAACAGCATCTTGTGACTTACACTGATGGGGTTGAAGAGGGAACTGAACCAAAACAGGTGTCAGTTCAGCAGTTTGTAGCTTCAAATAATGGGGTTGAAGAGGGAACTGAACCAAAACAGGTGTCAGTTCAGCAGTTTGTAGCTTCAAATAATGGGGTTGAAGAGGGAACTGAACCACAAGAAGTGTCAAAACAGCATCTTGTGACTTACACTGATGGGGTTGAAGAGGGAACTGAACCAAAACAGGTGTCAGTTCAGCAGTTTGTAGCTTCAAATAATGGGGTTGAAGAGGGAACTGAACCAAAACAGGTGTCAGTTCAGCAGTTTGTAGCTTCAAATAATGGGGTTGAAGAGGGAACTGAACCACAAGAAGTGTCAAAACAACATCTTGTGACTTACACTGATGGGGTTGAAGAGGGAACTGAACCAAAACAGGTGTCAGTTCAGCAGTTTGTAGCTTCAAATAATGGGGTTGAAGAGGGAACTGAAGCCAAAGAAGAGTCAAAACAACATCTTTTGACTTCTGCCACTGGGGTTGAAGAGGGAACTGAACCAAAACAGGTGTCAGTTCAGCAGTTTGTAGCTTCAAATAATGGGGTTGAAGAGGGAACTGAAGCCAAAGAAGAGTCAAAACAACATCTTTTGACTTCTGCCACTGGGGTTGAAGAGGGAACTGAACCAAAACAGGTGTCAGTTCAGCAGTTTGTAGCTTCAAATAATGGGGTTGAAGAGGGAACTGAACCACAAGAAGTGTCAAAGCAGCATCTTGTGACTTACACTGATGGGGTTGAAGAGGGAACTGAACCGCAAGAAGTGTCAGTTCAGCAGTTTGTAGCTTCAAATAATGGGATTGAAGAGGGAACTGAAGCCAAAGAAGAGTCAAAACAACATCTTTTGACTTCTTCTAATGGGGTTGAAGAAGGAGCCGAACCAAAAGAAGTGTCAGTTCAACAGTTTGTAGCTTCAAATAACAGGGTTGTAGAGGGAACAGAACCTAAAAAAGAGTCAAAACAGCATCTTGTGACTTCTACTGATGGGGTTGATGTTGAAGAGGTAACAAAAACTGAAGAAAAGTCAACTCAGCAGATTGTAGTTTCAGATAATGGGGTCGAAGAGGGAATTGAAGCTAAAGAAGAGTCAAAACAGCATCTTGTGAGTTCTACTGATGAGGTTGAAAAGGGAGCAGAAGCTGAAGAAGGGCCCTTCGGATCAGGTCATTCTGTCTATTATGACAAAGATGAAGGTATATATTAGTTCATCTACTGTTTGACATTTTTTTTGTAGTTCAAATCTCTACGAAATTCTCTTCTGATTCTTCTTTCTTGAGATCTGCTGTATCTACATGTCTTCTTCATTGGGTTTGTAGGGTAAACTATACAGTATTCATGGGAGAGATAAAAAAGTTCTTTTGACCCCACTACCTCTATGTCTTACCCTACCTATCTGAAATTATTTTCTTTTTTACTGCAAAGGGACCCTTTCCTTAATTCAGGTGTTTGTTTGTTTGTTTGTTTGTGTATGTATATATACATCATAAAGGTTTGCGTTTTGCATATATTTGTCACTGTGCTGAAGTTTAAGGTAATGGGGTGAAATTTCTCAAGGATAAATCTGCTTTGAAATTTGAGGTTGTGCACATTTTGTTTCTTGATTGTCTTCTTGCTTCTTACTTGAGGCGATGGGACTTTGTCTTACCTTTGAATTTATGAAGTTGAAAAAAGTTATTGCTTAGTTTGAGGCTTAATTCCAGAAAATCTTTTATGGGACATTTTTTTATATACGGTTTAAAATTCAGTCTTTGTGGTGAGGAATCTTTAGAGATTAACTCTCATCTAGATCCCTTAGAACGGATGAGCTTTTCTGGGAAAATTCGAAGATTTCAGTATTCTTTAGAAAGGTTAGACCTGAAAAATTAATACCTTTGTGATCAAGATGTTCGACCCAACCAATATCTTATACAACGGAATAATAGATTTGGTGTGACTGCTTTAAGGGGAAAGTTTGATTACTAATCATTTGGGGGAGTTCCGCTGAGAGCAGAAGAGCATAGGTTAATGCCTCCAGAGCAGCTAACTCTCCACAAGGTCTCGTGTTTGAAGATCCACGTCCATAGTCACTGTAATTGAGTAAGTCCTTCGAATATTCAGACTATACTCAGCGAAGTGAACACTTAAATGGCAGCTCTGCGGATACTTGCAGTCTGGGTGCATGAGTGAAGTGTGAGTAAGCATTACACACTCTATAACAGGTATACATCCTTTTGGATGTGTGATCAGATGCTGGCAACAGGCAAGCATGCTCTATTTTATGGGATCCTTCAATGGCATAGTATATAGATTCAGTTTTTTCCAAATAAGATAGACTCAGCATTAGAAGTACTGCCACTACTTGTGTTTCATCTGCTGGCAAGAACTGGGTGCTATTTTCAAGTGACTGATTGTGTATATTCTAGTAGTAGATATAGAGATCCACCAGTAGTCCACTACTAAGTGTTTACAAATAACATCTACGCTTTGTTTGTGAACCACTTAGATGAATCATCCTCATTTTTCCTCTTGCATTAGGCACAATATGCAGTTTTTCCAATCATTGTTTATGTTTGATTGAAGGAATATGGAAGTGTCGAGCCTGCAGTTGGACTTTGCAAGGCAAAACCCTAGGTATTGGTTGGACAAAGATTCCTAGAGGCCACTTGGATAAGCTGATGCATTACCCAATGTTAGATCAAAGGGAACTTTTATTCAGTTTTGGAAGTAAAGGTGAGTTGACACTTTGATTTTAAGGAAACAACCATGACTGGTAGAAAAGTGATGTTGTCAATTAACAGAACGGTTCTTACGGAAATTTAAGCAGTAGCAAGATCTCCGAAACTACTTTCAATATGATGAATGGTTCTGATATCTGCAAATGCTACATAATAGGCTGCAAGCAGTAGCAAGGTCCTTTTTCTCCTTGCTCCTTATGGTTTCAGGCCATTTTTCCTGTACATTCGCATCGTGATAGCCATTATTTTAGTAAGTTTTGCACTGCCAAAGTGTAGAAACATGGAATTGGGGATTTAAAAAATTGGTGTCTGGCTTACTGACAATGTGCTCTGTATGCCATGTTTTGCACAAGAGCTTCTAAGTTGCTACATGGAGTATAAAAGTTACCTGTAGGATGAAGCATAGAAATTGACACTGACAAAATCAAAAAGAAAAGATATAGAGCATAAAGAAAGAGATCATTTACCTGATCTCTTTACATGGGGCAAGCAGGGTTATAGTTTCGATTCTAAGGTCCTCGCTCTCCACGTGTTCCGTTTTCCTGTACTATGATTTATCGTGTATGAATATATCATTAACTCCAGTTAATTGATTGATTGTGATATTGGTTTTCAGCGTAGCAAATTTGGTGAACTTCAGTTAAACCTTCATAGTTTTCGTCCTGATTTATTTTTTGAACTTTTCTTTTCAAGTTGAGTTTCAGATTCACGGTTGTGCTTCTGTCTATATTTTGAGAGTTGGAAAAGTCATTTGAAGTGAAGAGTTGAATTCTTTCATATGCATGCAGATAGTAACTTCATTTCTACACCTTCCATAAACGAGAAGATCGATAAAATTCCAGGAAATGAAGGAATTCTGGAGAGTGCTACTGTAAACATTCAACTTAATGGATATTTGAAGAGTGACAACTTGTCAAGTTCCCATGCTCAGCTTTCCAAAGATCTTTCAGAAGATCACAAAATTGTTCGCAAGTCCACTACCATTGACGAAATAGAAAGTGCAGATGCTGACCTGATAAATGACATTGAAGCTGATGTAAACGATTTTGATGTTGAGAGTGTAATTCAGAAGCAGAATACACATGATCTTTATTGCCCTAATTGCAAGTCATGCATTACTAAGAGGGTTATTCTTCGTAAAAGGAAACGTAAAATTCGGGTTTCTGGTGATGATGTCAAACGTAACAAACTTGAAGTTGTAGGTGATTCCAAAGTGGATGCTAGTCATGCACAGGCAGCTGGGGATGAAGTACGTGATGTAGCTGATAGTTCTCTTGATGGTACTCCGACGTTGGAAGCGGATGATTACCAGCCTGATAGAGAGCCAGAGCTATTCAGATGCTTATCATGCTTCAGCTTTTTTATTCCAACAGGTACAAATCTTTGCATTACCTTGAAAATCAACATAAAATCTGGTCTTCTTTTGTCATCGCAAGGCCGTTTATGGAGAATTGTTTAATGTGCGGTGACATGAACATACCTTGCTGTTGAAAATTGCTTTTAAGTTACTGCACTAGTTTTTAGCAAAATAAGTTATTTAGATTAAGATGAATTTGAATTTTAAATATTTGTTAGTTTGTTTGGTTGTTGAGATAATTTAGGTTGTTTAAAATTTTAAATTATGCAGTTTTTTATGTTTTGTTGGCTATTTAAAGCCACTTAATGCTTAATAAAATGAGTAAATTCCCTAGATGGTCACCCATGTTAGGGAAATTGCCTACAAATATCATTTTTGTTTCATTTAGGACAAGAATATCACTAACACTTTCTATTTTCCTTAAAATATACTTAACACCTAAAAAATCTTCTCTCTCCTACTTGGAATTCCATGTCATTAAAATTTCTTTCTTTTTTTGATAAATAGATCTATTTAACTTATCAAACTTATTTAACTAAAATTTTATCCTAATTCTTATTTTTAAAAATAATACACATGATATACTAATCATTGAAGATTAATTTAATTACACCAAAAGCTTGAATTATTTTATTTGATATGTACTTTTCAAAGTTTCTTTTATTTACTTACTTATTTCACTATTTAATAATATTTAAAACTCAAGTACTTATAAAAATTGGTACTCATTTAATTTTTTTATTATTTATTTTATATATTAAAAATTCTTAAAATGTAAAAGAAATAAAACGACGGATTTCATATTTTAGACATTAAACTTGTTATTTATATGAGAGTAAAAGAATAAAATCTACTTTTTGGGATTATACAAGAATATAGAGTAATAGAGAATAAAAGAATATAATTTGTTATTTAAAAGTATTGATGACAAACCTATGGTTTTTTTGCTGCCAAATAAAATTCAATAATTTTTTTTTTAATATGTATTATTACCTAAAAAATTTAATTTGGACATAGATTACTTGCAATTTTTTATGCAAGATAATTTTTGATAAATATATAGTGAAAAAATGATTATTTTTTTTGCAGATTTTTTACAAGTAATTTCCCATAAATAAATCATTAAATCCGTAAGATAAGACATAAATTTAGAAAAAAAAAATATTATTTTTAATTTAGTTTCTTCACTTTTTCTGTGATCATTATATTTAGATTTTATTTTATTATACAATTAAACACTAATTTATATCCGCATTTCATTCTAAATCCATCAAAAGCAAAGAAGAATTGATAGAGTAATATTTTAAAAATCCATTTGTAATATTACTGAAGAAGGTATCATTTTGTTAATATTTCTTAAAAAGTTTAATTTGTTTCAAGACTGCATAATTTTTTCTTTCCTTCAAAAACGGTGATTTTATTTTTTTATTCTCATATAAATAACAAACTTAATGTCTAAAATATGAAATCCATCGTTTTATTTCTTTTACATTTTAAGAATTTTTAGTATATAAAATAAACAACAAAAAAATTATTGTACCAATTCGTATAAGTATTTGTATTTTAAAACTATTATTAAGTGCTGAAATAAATAAGTAAATAAAAGAAACTTTGAAGATTACATATCAAATAAAATAACCTAAGTTTTTGGTGTAATTAGATTAATCTTCAATTATCAATATATCATATGTAATTTTTTTATAAAAAAGAATTAGGATAAAACTTTAATTAAATAAGTTTGATAAGTTATATATTTATCAAAAAAGAAGAAAGAAATTTTAATGACATGGCATTCCAAGTAGGAGAGAGAGATTTTGAGATGATAAGTATATTTTAAGGAAAAAAAGAAAAGTTGGATGATATTCTTGTCCTAAATAAAACAAAAGTGATATTTGTAGGCAATTACCCAAACATGGGTGACCATTCAGGGAATTTACTCTAATAAAATTATTGAAAGCTTATTGAAAGTTATTCAATCCATTGAGAGCATTTTAACCCCTTTTTCGCTGCCCCATCTTTTAAAAAAAAAAAAACAACAGTGGTATCAGAGTTTTATTGATCTTCCGGGATCTGTGATTTCTTTCAAAGCACTACCATATCATTTTTAACTCGTAAGGGCTACCCATTTTAACCAGTCAGGGCTAGCATTTTCAACCCAAGCTTATTTTCAAAGCATAGGGCTATTTTCAACAAAAAAGATGTCAACATTCTCTCTTTGAATGCCCCAAAATTTTTCACATTCTCTCTTTGAATGCCCCAAAATTTTTCACAGACAAAAATGATCAAATTTGTTTTGTGAAGAAATCATATCTTGAAACCTATGTTTTATGTGATGTTTTGATGAATGAAAAATCCTTACAACATTTTGCAAAGTCTATGAGTATTTTCAAACAACACAAGATTGTTGATGGTTTTTCAGCAAAGAAGAAAAAGAAAAAAGAGAAAGATGAACATCAAAAAGATGTGCAAGTTCAAAAAAAAAAAAATTAAAAAATTTAACATAGCAAAAATTAAGGAGCAGTTTTTAAATCACAGTAACTAAAGCAAAGGAGGAGTGTTGGAAATTGCTTTAAGTTATTGCACTAGTTTTTTAGTAAAATAAATTATTTAGATTAGGATAAATCTGAATTTTGAATTTTAACTAGGTGGCTAGTTTGTTTGTTTAGTTGAGATATTGAGGTTATTTTGAATTTTGTATTTATACTTATTTTTTTGTAAGTTGGCTATTTAAAGCCCTCCTATGCTTAAGAAAAACTATTGAAAGTTGTTGAAAACTTATTGAAAGTTGTTGAAAGCTTATTGAAAGCGATTGAAAGTTATTCAATCAATTGAGAGCCATTTTAACCCTTTTTTTGCTGCCCCATCTTTTTTTGTAAAAAAAACCAACACTTGCTCCAAATTTCTGTGTATAGTCTCATTACAGAGTTATCCATTGTTTGGTAATAGCAGACTCAATGGCAGCTTAAATAAGTCGATAGTTTATTACTATTGTTTATAGCTATTTAATTTGTTAAATCCCACATCGGTGGGATGAGGAAAATATGGATTCCTTATATGGACTTGGACAATCCTCCCCTCATGAGCTAGCTTTTGGGGTTGAGTTAGGCTCAAGATCCATTTCTTTACGAAATGGAACTGAATTCATCTTGTGTCCTTCAGGACTCATGAAAGCCAGCCAAAACTTCTTTCTTTGTGGGGAAAGGAATGAAAAATGGATAAAAGCTAAAGAAAAGAAATGGGCATTCAATAATTGGCTTGGGATTAGCTGATACAACATTAAAATGAATTATACTCTTCTATTACTTGAAGAGTTCCAGAAACTTTTGATTACATTTTATCTAGCATACACTATAATCATAAGCGAGATCTTTGAATGACGTGTGATATTGGTGTTAATTTATTTTTCTTTTTAAGTGGAACTAAAGATGCTTTTTAGATGTAGATTGTATAGAAAGAAGTGATTCTTCTCTTTAATCCATGTTCTTATAAATGTAAAACAGTCTTCCAGTATTCTATAGTTTGCAAGAATTACCATTCAAAAAGGAGCTGTATTGTAGTCTCTGTCTGTTGCATTCTGTTGGGGACAGGCTGGGTATGGTACTCGCAAATAAGCTCTAATAGGTTCAATATTTAGTCAAGACTGCAATTTTTTTTGTTATTGGTGACTGAGATTAACGAAAAAATGACCTTTTTTCCAAACTTTCAGGGAATGGATTCAAACTGTTCCGAATGTTCGGAGAGAAAGGTAACAAAGAAAATGTCAAAGGTGAACAGACACCTACAACAAACAAAAAATGGTTCTCTATCTTTGCATTAAATAAGGGAAAAGCATCAGTTGAGCAAGGTACTGCGTTTTCCACTTGTATTTTTTCTATTGCCAAATGTGTTTAGTTAACGAGCATTATAAATCCGCACTCTACACAAAGTAGCATCTGTATCTACATTTTTTTTCTAAGGATTTACCATCTAAATTTATTCAAAAAATAAACCACATAATGTGTTTTTTCATTCATAAAAAATGGGATTTTATGTGAAGTATGAACTGCAAAATGCACTGAGATGAACTTTCGTACAGGTGTGATAAGTTCTAGAGCTGTAGTTGATTGATTGTAAAGGAATACCTTCATATAAGAAACATTTTAATTGTTAAGTTCAGATGCTTTTACAATTTAAAGTATTGGGGGGAAGGGGATGATATAAATGATGTAGAGTCAATAATGGATCCTTTTACCTTTAGACGGGCTAGAGATATAGCAAAAGAGAATCCAGCTTAATTTTGTTTACTTTTTTGTACCTACAGTACCTTCTTGGTACTGCTTTCCTATTTTTAATACTCCCTTTGTTTCAATTTGTTACTCTTAGTTTCGGAGTACAAGTGTCGAACTAACTCTTGTTCGGTGTGAATTCGGGCATAGAATCTTCAATTTTTTTTGATGGAATTTACAAACTTAGAAACTACATAAAAAGTACTATAAGCCACAATAGTTAACAATTCAAAATATGTATAAAGTATTTGAAAAAATTATGATCAAATAAAATATCTTTTAACTGTCCACATAGTAACTAAGAACAGTAAATTGGAACTGAGAGAGTAATGCATACCTTACAACTAAAATCATAGCATAAGTGGGGTACTCTTTTTTCTGGTAACTCTACTTCTGCCATTGTTGAAAAATATCAGGAGTTGACAATGAAAAAGTTATGACGTTCAATTTTGGTTCAGTATCACATATTGCATATCCCGTAAAAACTAAAACGTTTCTAAGTAACATGTTTTGTGTAAAGCACTAGGATGAGCTTGAGCTTGTGGTTAGTTCTGAGCATTGCATTGCTTGGTTTGTGTGGGGGGGGGGGATATCCGCGCTACTCCCTTCTAATGTAGCGAAAATTAAAGATTATCTAACATTGTTAAAACTGATGGCCTTTCTCATGCAGGAAGCGCTAGTGGGACAAATGCAGTGAAAAAGGATTCTGGAGTGCTTATGCCATCAGATGATTTCAAAGATCAGAGATCCAAGTCCTTAGTGATTAAAGAATCTGCTCCACCTGCATACTCCAGCAGTGAAATCGCTCAGGACTCCGGAGGGAAAATTTTAGGATCAAAGAAACAAGATGCAAATATGAAAGGGAAAATGGTGATTAATACAGTGGGTAAATCAGAAAATGCAACAAAGAGACAAGAAGGTAAAGATGTTCAGCTTTGTTTTTAAAGGGAAAACAATGGTATCCTTGTTACTGTGAAGTAGTGACTTAATTGAAAACCTTTGATCCATATCCATCTATGCATCCATTTGGGCTATTATTGTGCATGTTTTATGCAGCTATGCTTCTATAGCTTGAAGATAATACAGTACACATTCTTCTAGGGATTTCTTTTGAAGGGCATGTCAAATTCCCATTCCAGCATCTCAATGTCAGAGCTATATTATTTTCCAGAAAATATTAAAATGAAGAATCTGTTGTGATTACTGTTCATGCTGATTTGTTAGGTTGTCTATAATACTTTGCTGTGTCTTCTTCATTTCCGTTATTACTTTCGGAAATAGCTCTCTACCTCCAAGGTAGTGGTAAAGTCTGCATACACTCTACCTCCCCAGACCCTACTTGGTGGGATTACATTGGGTATGTTGTTTTTGTATTAAAATGAAGAATCTGTAAACTAAATACACAATTCAGGTTTAACATAGGCCGTGCTGAAATATTTGTAACATCATCATCAAATTGGAATGAAATATCTGTTAATCACAAGAAGTTGCTAATAAGAAATGCTTCTTGTGTTTCTTTATCACGTGGTTGAATGACATAGCTGATCTAAAGTAAAATTGTGACTGACTGTGAGTCCTTAAAATGAGGGAGTGTATGGATTTAAATCTTCTGCTCGTCATATATAGTTAAAGAAATAGCCTTTGCTTGTGATCAACTCCAAAGGCATCCATAACATGGATGCGTAGATAAGTTTAGTGATCCAATTTTGCATCATGTCTAATTACTTGTTTTCCGTTGGATCTTTTTGCTCCTTTGTGCATTTTCCAGCACTTTTTCCTTATGATTTTGTTTTCTCTTGTGCAGGAGGTTCTGTCTTTGACATCTTTGACGAAGAGACCCGAAATCAGCCAGGAACCTCAGCAGCTTCTAAGAAAATTCAAGGAAATGATAGGAATGATGAGCTGTTAAGAACCACTGACAGAATTCAAGTTAGTGACGGAAATATTGTTCAAGAAAGCGTGCCAGCATCTAATGATAGGAAGGATGAGCTGTTAAGAATCGGTGGTGGAGTTGAAGTTAGTAATGGAAATCTTGCACAGGAAAGTCTGCCAGCATCTAATGATAAGAAGGATGATCTGTTAAGAACCGGTGGCAGAATTCAAGTTAGTAACGGAGATCTTGTGCAGGAAAGTCTGCCAGCATCTAATGATGGGAAGGATGAGCAGTTGAGAACCGGTGGCAGAATCCAAGTTGGTAATGGAAATCTTGTGCAGGAAAGTTTGCCAGCATCTAATGATATGAAGGATGAGCTGTTAAGAACCGATGGCAGAGTTCAAGTTAGTGATGGAAATCGTGTACAGGACAGCGTGCCAGCATCTCAACAGAATGAAGTTAAGCTTCTGATAACTTCAACAAAGGAGGAGTCTCTAACTATAGAGAAATCAGAGACTGACTTAAAATCTGATATGGCAATACGAAATAAAGATCCAGGTAATGTTTCTAGTATGAAATGCCCTCTATTAAGAAGAGTTTACTGAAAAACAATGTCTGCTCATGATAATTTCCACCGAGAACATGTTTACATGTTGACCTTTTGAACATTCTATCTCAACGTTATGAAGAAAAAGTAATAGATTTGCCAACTTCCCTCAATTATTGCAGTGGTCAGTCAATTGTCCTTTCATATAAATTTTATATTCACACATAGCTGTCATGTGCTGAGATGCATGTGGCAAATAGTTATAGTACTCATTGCACTCTCTGGGTTCTATTCTTTAATAAAGTTTTCATTACATTTCTTTGTAAAGAAGACTGTTATTTTCACTCAAGGCGGATTACCTTTTTTTTAAATATAAAAAAAGGTCGATTTCCTTTATGGGCAATGTTCAATTTTTTCCTGGTCCTACACCCCCGAAGAAAAAGTGCTTTTTTGTTTGTCGACGTATAAGAAAATCGAGAACGGGGATAGTCAAGAGGTCGAAAATGTGTATCATATGTGTTTTGTAACATGGATGTAATAATAGTGACCTGTCTATTATAATAATACTCCAATAATCATAAATGGACTCAGCTCCTACTTGGCTTCATGTGAATATGCAGATAATCAGTTCCTTCTGTCTTCAGCAACTACAGCTTTTGCACTCAATGGGTTGGATGGAAATGGGAAACCCAAATATTTGACACAAATCCCTCAAGAAACTGAGCAGCATATCGAAGCCATGCTTTCCTCTGAGTCTCTGGTGGCAAATGATGACAATAAATTTCAACTTGGTAGTAAAGGTACCTAAACCCCCTCTTAGTTCTCTGGCTAATGCAAGCTCATTCCAATTCTTGTACCTTTCACTTCTAATAATTACTTGCATATTTTTCAATACTAGCTAAAAAATTTACCCAATCCCAAAAAAAATTGTAGAAAGATGCGAACCCAGAAAGGAAGTGGTATTTTTTCCATTCATGAAATAAAATCACCATCATCAAAAGATTTTCCTCAAATCCACATCATCAAAGTGTTCAAGTATAGCAAAATCCTGATTGGTTTGCCTGAAATAGGTTCTCTCTCGAACAAGTGGTTTCCGGTCACCTCTGAAGCTTTAATTTCCAATTTAGCTAAGTAGGAAATTTAGGTGCTTAATCCTTTGTACTAGTGTAATTATTTGTGCTTAAAGAGCACTCTCATTTATCTGGCGAAGATTGGTTCAGAATCAAGTTCTATTGTTGCACTCTCATCTACTTGTCTATCTGCTGTATAGTAATGTTAGCTTGAGAAAAGTTTTTTGCCTGTATGCCGACTTACTAATGTTTGATTTGATTGCTTTGCTGCCAATTATTGTGTGTTCCTTCCATTGACAGATGGCGACCATCACTATGAAGTTTCTCAGCATACCATCACAAAGACCAATATAGAGATCCACTCAAAGCAGCCTTTAAGAGTTGATGAGCATGCCTTGATTTCATCGGTAAAGGACGCTTTATCAATTCAAGATAAACCAGATAACATCACCAACATTTCTGTGGAAGCAGCTGCAAACAACATTCCAAGTAAGAACTGGACATGTTTCATTGTAATACTTTATGGCGACTATACATAAATCTGGTTGCAATCAGATTTATAGCGACCATACATAAATCTGTATCTTATGCAGCAGACTATACTTTGTGAAACTTAGTTTTATGTAGCTTAAGTTTCTTGATTCAATTGTGTGGCAGGCAACGATACCATTATAAATGTGGAAGCAGGGCATGAAACTACAGAAACAGTTTCAGCAAATCTAGGTACTCAAATCCATTCTGTTGAAGGACAAGGAACTGATGCTGCAGAAGTTTACAAAATTGAGATCGTTAAAAGCATTGTATTTGGGGGTTTAGCTGAGACAGTTACAAGCTTAAGCATTGTATCATCTGCAACTGGCGGTGACACCTCCACATGTAAGAGATATGTTCAGATCTTATAATCCTTGGACAGAAGTAGAAGTCTTATCTTGTTTCAATCATGCATAACATAGTTTAATTACTAAACTGATGCTTTATCTGATCTTCTGCAAGTATTTTTTTTATTTAACCACACTGGTGTGTGGGAATAGTCCTCTTAACAAACTTAGCCAAGAAATAAATCTTGTTTCGATGAATTAAAAGTATAGTTTGACTTTCGGCTAATTAAAAAACCTGTGGATGATTTTCTTGGTCAATCACAATTCGATTTTGCTAGGGATGTATTCCATCTTCTTGAATATCTTAATTAATTGAGAAAAGGACCACTTCTACGAAAAGCTCTTGACTCCTCCCGTCTCTGTCTTTTAAACTTTCTTCTTGTTTTGATGGCATCTTCATGTCTTACTGCAGTGAACATTTTAGTTCTGGCGATGGCTAATCTGATTGGTGGACTTTTCGTCATTTTCCACAATGTAAGTTGGCTTTAGCATTTTGTGCGCATATTTCTTTAAGAACGAATTATTTACGAGCACTCTCCAACAAAAACGGAGATCAGTTTGCGCTCATATCCCTCATGCTTTCAGTATAGTTTTACTGAATCTCTTGCTGAGTTCATTAACTTGCAGCTTTGGGAGTTGAAAAGAGATCGTTTCGAGCAAGCCAGCAATCAGATAATGGAAAAACATGTAGATAGGTATCGAGAACAACTTGGCCGGAGAGAAAACTTCACACTGCATGCTGTACTTGTTGTATTATCTTATATCATATTTGGACTAGTGCCTCCAGTTACCTACGGCTTCTCATTCCGCAAGAGCGATGACAAGGAACTCAAGATTGTGGCAGTTGCTGTAGCTTCACTTGTGTGCATCTTAATGCTGGCAACTGGAAAGGCCTATGTTCAGAGATCACCCAAACCTTACTTCAAAACTATATCAACTTACATTATTTTAGGCTTCACGGTTTCGGGCGTATCTTATGCAGCAGGCATACTATTCAAGAGACTGCTGGAAAAGCTTGGCCTTTTACAGCCAAGTTCACCGCCAAACCTGTTCCTTCCGGAGATGCCGGGTACTGGAGCAGCATGGGCATCCTTGTGAAGATCAGACTGATGAACCACAAACATGTGACCTCCAGGAATATCTTCTTAGTTCTATGTTACTTGCCTTTTTTGGCATTTTTGTGTAGATTTAGCCTCTCCCCCCTGGTTATTTAAGCTACCTGGACCAAACACACTGATAAAAATAAATATCTGCATTACAACTTTTGCAGTTATCCATGATAAAAATAAATATCTGCATTAGTAATCCATGTATTTCAATTCATGCATAGCTTGCTTCTAAACCAAACGACCCCTTAGTTGTTGGTGAATGAAAAAGATATAAATTTGGCCAAACAGGCTACAATTCAGATTCACGACTTTCTTATGAAGCCCACGTAAACAAATATTGTACTCTGATAATGAATGTATATTGAAAGGTGCATGTTCTTCATTTATTAGTTTGTTGTGAACACCGGACTTATGTTGTTCGGACCTTCCAAAAATGTATAGCTTTTTGGAGGACCGGCAAAGAGTTGTTCGAGCAACGTTAACCGGAGGCGCAAGCAAATATTAACCCCAATTAACTAAAAGATTGCTTGTAAAGTTCTCCCATTCCTTCGTCTATGTTTGTTTATCCTTGGAATCTTCCTTTTTGGTACGTTATGTTTTTTCCACTTGCGACTATGGAAAACATGTCATTTCCGTTTCACAGCTTTTAGTAAGTGGACATACATAGTAAAGAGACAAAGTGGATTTGTAAGTTTCTTGTGTTCTCTATACTCGTCTTTGTCACTGGGGAAAAAAGAGTTGTGGGTTGAGAGATAATTTGATCTATTTTTCATTGATAGATGGATGAAGAGGAAATGGATAAGAGGATAATGTTGAAACTCATACATCAAGGTGTCACATATAAGTATTTCACTTTAAAGCACAAACGGTATATCCATATTGCAAGAAAAATGCTTATTATACTTTACCATAAAGACTATTATGATATTGCTTCAGTAAATAGCAAAACTGGCATAAAAAATACGTGATGTTACATGGTCAAACAAAATTAGACAAATGTTCATTGGGTCAAAATTTCTTACTCAAAATAACTCGATTATTATTTTATTAGAAAAAATGGCTATGCAGACTTCTTTATTGCATGCGAAGTAGCTTTGCCCTTTCTTCTTCTCTTTTCTCTTTCACATGGAAGAGATTCTTCATGTCTCTTTCATTATATGCAAACGGACTGTAGACTTTAATTAATTCCATGCATGTCAGTAGATATTATAGTACAATAGTACGATCTTATACCTAACAAAATCAACTTAAGTAAATTATATATTCCCTTGTGTTTTTGATACCCCCAACAAGAAATTAAATATTAAATAAACAGTATCTAATTTGTTGCTTCCGTGACTCACCAGTAGTCGATAAAACACGGTTATACACTATTTATGCACTGGTTATACACCTCCAATACATAATTATACATTATACATACAAGACCTAATGCTTCTCCTGTTGATCGCAGCACACAGACCTGATCAACCATTCCGTGAACAATTATGCATCGACGCCAAACAAGTCTATGAATCCTCACTGGGGTTGTTTCTTGACAAGTGTTGTGTGTTTTTTCTAATTGTCACCAAATTGCAGGAAGTAATCACTGAACTTAAGTACTCTGAAAAGAGACTTCTAAACATGCATATTTACTATGAATAGAACTGACCCATACCAAGATACGGAGGTACACATCAGAGCAAGTAAAAAACATAAAGACGCTTTGCTCAGCTAGTGCTTTGCAATTATCGCTGACACTTTAGTAGTAGTAGTACCAAAATTTAGAAACAATGGAAATCACTGAGAGTCAAAGTTCCTTTACTGTAGACATATCCCTTCTCATCATAAAATTTTCAACACGAGGCAAGAAAACACTCAAAACATAAAAGAACCAAACAAAATCATTCCTTGGGGGGACTGCATGAACGACTATTTCCTGCAACTGTCCTCTGAAGCCCAAAGTCAGTGTCAAAGAAGCATTATGGTGCCTACTCATATGAACGAGAAAACAGTATATGAATAACTAAGCATCTCCGTCCATCACAGCCAGGATACTAGACTGGACCAACCACGCCTGCTCACGAACTTTTGGCGCCAGTTTCAGATTTCAGGTCTTGCCTACTTTTACCTCTCCTCATTTTAGCTTTAACCCGAGACTTTGTCACTAGAGTCTGCACTGTGTTGGCAAAATTTCCAACTGCCATGATAATCAGAAGGATCCCACAGGTAACAACCTGCCACAATCACAATGTTTTTGAAACTGATTAGTTAATGGCAGGAAGGGGCTGTCACAGTAACAGGATTCTTTGGCATGGCAGCTTACACAAGATATATATTTAAATATTACAGAAGGGCAGGTCTAGTTTAGTTACTTATATTGTTTGATTTGTGTACTCAGCTGTTCTATTTCCAAGCAAGCCCCCAAGATAATTTGTTAGGAAATAAGTTGAAGGAACTTCACTTTTCACAGTCTAAAACTTTGATATTAAAACAAGCCTCTAACCAACTTGCACTATGTTATTTGAATCATCTTCCCTTAACTTCCGGACCAACCAAACAAAATAACATATTGTGGAAGAGAGGGAGTTTCATCTTACCTGCCACTCAGAAACAACACCAAGGAATGCTGTCTTGAGCAACAAGACTCCAACATATGCTTCAAATCCCTGACATCAAGAACAAAAGGCATACAGTCATTTGGGACCATCCTCAAAAGATAGAACTACACCGATGAAATTCCACAGCATGTTCCGTGTACACGGGGATAACCAATTAGACTGACTTTTTCCCCCAATAAGAATACTGACTTATTGTTGAATGTGATGTCCAAAAAAGAATCATCCACAAAAGGTGATATCAAATCATAAAAGGATACAGATTGTCACCCATCTAATCATAACTAGTTGCTTTTAGCTTAGATGGAATTATGTTTTCACTCCAATATTCAGAAACTTCACACAAACACCCAGAGGAATCATGTCAAGATTGAAGAGAAAAAGGATCCCTGACAGATGTTAGTTACGTTTGAAACAGACAGTCACTAAGATGGTCCATCTATGATTGTTAACATGCATTTCACAAGGCACAATAAAATCATGCAAGGTTACACTACTTTTCCTCCTCTTGGACTACTTAAAATCAATAAACTTGAACCTAAAGGCCCAGTTTCCTGAAACAACAGGAGCAAATTTTCTAGAGAAAAAATAGTTGCAGTTAAAAAAAAAAATCCAAATAGAACTCAGTATACCTGCAAGATAAATAGTACAGGGAAGAGCAACAATAATTGACCATCTACTCCAGCAGTCTCTCCCCACACCACATCCATTCTCCTGGCCTGTAATCAGAATTCAGTAGACAATTCCACAGTTAGGATAGTTTATTGGATGACAGGGAGGACAAATGTCTTTTTCTTTATTCAGCCACAAGGCAAAACTTGTTCCCTCAAGCACCAAGGGGGTGGCCTAGTGGTTCAATGAAGTTGGGTTGAGCACCATGAGGTATAAGGTTCAATTCCCAACAGAGAAAAACACTAGGTGTTTTCTTTCCATCTGCTCTGGACTTGGTGGACAGAGTTACCTGGTACCTGTTGCTGTTGTTTAAAGGCAGGTATCCAGTGGAATTAGTCGAGGTCCATACAAACTGGCCTGGACACCAAAAAGGGAAGCCCGGTGCACTAAAGCTCTCGCTATGCGCAAGGCCCGGGGAAGGGTCCCACCACAAGGGTGTATTGTACGTAGCCTTACCTTGCATTTCTGCCAAAGGCTGGTCGGTTATTAAAAAAAGAAACTCATTCCCTCAACAGAAGAGAGCCAAAAGAGTGAGCTTGAAGTCAATCCTCAAGGTTTTTTGTTATTTCTCCAACCCACAGGGCAGAAAAAAATACTACATATTTTTTTGATAACCATGGTGTCCGGTCCCTATGAAGAGAAATATATCAGCCTATCTGCACTAGATAACAAACGCCTTCTTGGTGCTTATTACTAAAATTTATTTTACTTGTAAAAAGGAATAGTTCATCTGCACAAAATTAGTGAAGCTTTAAGGCGGATTTTAAAAGGACAAATTACAACATATGAACAACTTCTCAGTCAAACCGATGATTCCTTTGTTTGTGTACCTTTCCTAACGCAATACGAGTGTACAGTCTTTGCCTTTGATATCTATTCTGAAGGAGCATTGCAACGCCTTGCATGATAGCCCAATTCAGGAACAGTTGCACACCCCTCTGCAATAGATTGTACATTAAAATGTGAGTATTATAAATCTTAAACATTATAGAGAAGAACATTTTTTGTTGATAAGCAGCTAATTAAATATAAATGTAGATTTTAAATGAATAAAAACCTGCTTCTGTGAACAGTTAGGTTCTCTTTCTATTTCCCAGGTAAGACTTATAAGTGCCATGGCCATAGCACAATAGTGATGTCTTATCCACCTGAAACAGTACAACCATGATTTCTATTAATTAGCTATCTTTTGTGTTCAACATATATGATACTGGTAACAAACTTTAGAATCATTAAAACAACACTGCTACTTCAGTTACATAAACATGTTTTACTTGACAAACATAAAACAGAAGACAGATGTTAAATTTTCATACGACAATAGGGATTTTAAATTTTCATATGGCAATTCGGAATGTTGTTCAATTACCATGGACGAATATCACTTCCATTGGCTCTCAAAATGTTCTCTCGCAAAGCCAAACCTGTGTAGAGGTAAAGCAACCAGGCCTGAAGACATCAAGGAGCTCAGAATACATGTTTGTCAAATGTAAAATTTTTACTATAATAAATAGGAAAGCACGACCACCGCCGATATGAAGTCGAATGAGAAAGACTTCTTTTTAAATGTACTACCTGGTAAAGTTGAACTGGCAATGCTGGTAAACATCCATCCCACATCCAAGACCTCAAGCCTAGTAGCACCGATGGGAAAAGAAGGAATAGATATGCTGTCCTGTCCTGTCAAGAGAAGATCGGATGTAGCCGTTACAAGAAAGAGCTTTCCTCATAATTGAAGCTTCTCATGTATCCAGGTCAATTATGCATTTTATCTGGGAAGGGCGGCATCATTTCAAGCTTAAGTTATAGAAGCAGCACTAGCTTCCTTCCCTCAAATAACGAAGTGTCAATAGTCAGTTAAAAAGAACTTGAATGATAGCCTTAAGTACTTCAAGTTGAAAAGAGCAAAAACATTGAAAACAGAATCTTGTCACGCCTATTATCTGGCACTAATAATAACCAAGCTTTGTCAAGGCATAACCCGATGGCCTCAAGGTCTAATCCGTATATAAGAATCTGTCCAAAGGAAAGACTATCCACCAATATGGAATCTTAAACTTCCTCAAAATATCATCCAGCAACATGCACAGCACACATGAAAAGTTCTCAAAAGCTGGTTTTGCATTGGAACATATTCAAGTTCTGGCGCATGTAGAAGCGATGCAACTTGAACATGATACAGTTCCACCATATTTCCTTTTTTTCGCCTCCTTTTTTAAAATCTTGACAAGTAGATAGTACATGCAAATCGTGCTCACCATCCATTTTTTTTTTTGAACAGACAAGTAGATATTCCATGCAAATCAAATTAATTGAACTCCAAAAGAATACCAATTTGTTCAATTACCATTATATTTATCAATGATCCAAACAGATACACATCACCCACCTCCCACACAGTAACTTAAACAAAGCTAAACCATAAAAATCAAAGCTTGAAACACGTACCCTGAAACTATTATACTCCTCTTTCACTTTCAATTGCACATCCTTTCTATTAGCTCGAACATTAACTGGACCCAAAAACATCCTCAAAAACCCTCCTGCAATTAACCATATCAACACCAACAAACTACCAATACAATCTTAAATTGAACAAAGGAAAAATGAAGTATACGCTGCGTACCATGAGATTTGCTCGGCAGAAAAGCTGCAGCATCTCCCTCACTCAATACATAACTAGCTTTGTACAACTCCTCTTCCAACTAACAACAAAAAAAAATAAAAAATAAAACATAAATCACATCTACGTCAAATGCACATGCATGTAACATATATGCACAAAAAAATCAACAAAACGAACACCACGATATCTATATTTAAAAACCTCTTATTTAAAAAAATAAAAAAAAGCTTAATTACCCTTTCAGCTTGATTAGGATCCAATTTACTTTTCCGAGCGGCAGAACGGAGTCCTTGAACGAACGAATCAAGCGACTTAGCTTTCTGCCTTAACGAATCTTCTTCACGAGTAGTACGGGAGATCAATGAAGCAGCTGCATCTTGTAGCTCCTTCGCTTGTTCAACAATTCTAGAAGCTTCTTCTACAAAATCTCTTTCCCCTAAATTCTGTCCCCCCGCCGCCGTCGTAGAATCGCCCATCTCCGGCTAACCAAAAATAAATAAAATACCGATCCAATTCTCCCGATATAAACTATATTTTCCGTTAATGAATAAAAATCGAGAAACTTACATATGGTTGAATTAAATACGAATTAATTTTGGTTACCGTGAAAATGCAGAAAGCACGAAGGGAATCTAGAAAGGGGAAAAATTAGTGGGGGTGGGGGGTGTTAAAGGAGATAGCAGAGGTGGGCCCAGCGAGGCAGAGAGCCGCTGAGTCTGCTAGCGTTAGCTGATGAAGGGGAGTGAATTTAATTTCTTAAATGGTTTGTTTTCCCCAAAATATAAGAGCATTTATTTTCATAGCTATTTTGTGTACCCATAAAACCATATACTACTTTTTGTCCAACCTTACCAGATATTCTTTCCTTTTTAATCGATTCTACTTTGAAGTAATTTAGAGTAATTTTAGTTTTAGTTTTATTTTGGTTATAATAATTAAAGAAGAATGTATGATATATGTTGGATTATAAATATTGTATCGTCATTACTTGAAAAGTTTTTCAAAAGGGTAATTAGATCAATTATATTGCATGAGACAGAGAGTTGGTCGGTCGAGAGCTTTCATATCTAGAAAATAAGAGTAGTTGAGATGGACGTGTGGGTTTATCAGGAGGGATAAGTTCAGGAACGAAGTTACTCTGATTAAATAATGGCAGAATCGAAATTTTTACTAAGGAGATTCAGAAGTAAAAAATGAATAAATCGAAGGAGGTTCATCATCTACTATATATACATAAAAATAACTTTAATCATGTATAAATAGTACTCCCTAAATCTCATTTTATGTGTCATCATTTTTTTTTTATCCGTCTCAAAAAGAATGTCATATTTCCTTATTTGGGTATCTATTTAGTGACATCATTCTCAATTTATACTCTCCACTTATCAAGAAAAGTCAACTAAAAGGTAAATATTAAAATAACTTTAAGAGAGGTAATTGTGTAAACTATACAAAGTCATCACTTATTTCTTTAATTTCGTGTCCGGTCAAATGACTACACATAAAATAAAATGGAGATAGTATAATTTTTTGTCGAGTTGGATTCGGATTAACCCCTGACTAAAGGGTAGCTCCGCCGATGCAACCAAAGTAGGAGTAGATAGTGGTCCTCGTGAAGGATAAAATGTGGAAAGTAAGGTTCCAGTGATTCAGACATACGAAGAAAACTATTTTGGGGGCCACAAAATAGTTCCAACAACTTAAAGACTTGAATTCAGCAACTATAATGTATACGAAGTCACACGTATATTTCAGGGTAGGCTTGAAATATTGTGTGATGGGTGACTCATTTTGGTTTAAAATCTAATCCATAACGTTGAACAATGTTGTAAGGTTGCGGCAAGTAGATCAATATGAGATTACGACACTTATAAATTTTGCACACATTTGATAATGAACAACATTAATTAAAGCCAAGGGAGGATGCACAACATAAAGTGCGGGTTTTCGGGAATTCATAACTTTCATTCGGTTTTTGAATTTATATTGAAAAAACTAGTAAATATATAAGAATTATAAGTTGGGAACCCACAAACAAAGTGTGTTATTGATCTAGTGGTAAAAATTATAAGTTGGGAACCCACAATCTTTAAATTCTAGATTTGCCTCTGATTAAAGCTCTAATGTCTATACAACCCACATTAATAGTTCAGTCTAATTTTTTGGAGGTAGAAAGTGTTTTTTTTTTTTTTAAAGTGTTTATTTTAAAAAAATTGAGGTGTTCAAAATTTTAAGAGAAAATAAATGTTTTGGAGATTAACGGAAGTTGTTTTCCAAAAGCTAAAAAATGTAGCTTCTCTCCGTAAACACTTTTTTAAAAAACACATTTGAACAAAAACATTTAAAAAATTGGTCAAACACTAATTGTTGATCGAAAGTGTTTTTTAAATTCATTAGTCAAGCACAAATTGCTTCTAACAAAAGTACATTTCAAAATAAGCCGATTTCAAAAACTTGACCAAACAATTTGTAAGTTACCGTTTGCATGCTTTGATAAAATGAAATCCTAAAAAAAAAAAAAAAAGAATATTCTATATTAAAAATATCGAAATATATCTAGTATTGTACTGAGGTATTTAATTGTATATTTGAATCTATAAATAGCTTAAAATTCTTTCATTTAAAACCTTTTAATCTTTAGGGATCGCTTGGAATGAGGTATAAAGTACAATATTTTTGAGATAAATAGCAAATAAAGATCACGAAAATATACTACTAAATAGACCAAGAAGGTCATAGAATCTCCCAAAATTTAGACGTGTTATAGCAAATTTCGCTAAAATTTAAATATATTTTAAACCATTTTTCCTTTCTAAAATTTCAAAACAAAAACTTCAAAGAAAGGCAGCCTTGAATATTCGACAGGGCAGCCTTCTTACGTGAACCAGCACCACACTACCATTGTTGACTAACTATTAGGTATTATTAAAAGGCTTATTAAATAATATTAGCTTCAATTTTAGGCCTACAAACTTTAATAAGTCAACCCTTTACTTGATTGTTCGTTGATCATATTTTTTTTTGGGTTGATATTTTAAATGGTCACACAATTATTAGTTATTATCTCAGAAAATTATTCTTCCTCTGAATTTTATTTTTTAACAAAGAAAATATCTTTTTGAACAATAACTATTAGTTGACTGAACATATGGAAGATCATGAGCCCGTTTGGATAGGCTGAAAAAAGTGGCTTTTAAAAAGTTCTTTAAAAGTGTTTTTAAAAGTGTTGAACTTATTTTAAAAATAAACAGTTATATGTTTGATAAAAATGCTGAAACTGAAAAATAGTTATTGATGTGTTTGGTAAATAAATGCTTTTAAGCATTTATTTTTTTTGGTCAAAATGTATGAAATACCCTTATAGCTGTTAATAATATATAGAGTTGATTATTATTAATTTTTATTGCTAAAATGATTCAAATTAAAATTAAAAATATTTTCATGAATGACTATTCATTTGTGCGCTAAAAAATCTTTTTTTTTTAAGAGTCTAAGTGTTGAATGTTTTAATATGTTTGGAAAAGATAGTTATATATTAAAAGATTATTTGTTTCTTCATGGTTATGTTAAGATTTCGTATCATTAAGGTGCAATTTGTGACGGCCATTTTCTTATTAAACTGGACTTGTTGCTTTTAACCTTCGAGGATAGTATTAATATATATGCCGAGCTTGTCAAAAGAATCCATGTAGTGAGTGATGTTAAGTTAATGAATGCTGCCCCCCCCCCCACCACCACCCACCCACCCACCCAAAAAAAAAAAGGTAAGCAAAATATCCATCTGAACATCTAAATTACCAGAAGTAGCACAACTAATTTCACATGCGGTAAGGTATATTTTTTGGGTAAACAACATAAATACCAACACTTTACTATCAAATTACTCTCTCTCCCAACTTTTATATTAATTACTTAATATCCCGGATATGATACATAAGTTTGGTCCTGATACATACTTACCAAACTAATTTACTATAAAAAATAATAATATGGAATTAAATGATAGAGCAATTAATGAGATTTTGATTGGGATATATCTCTTGAATCCCTAAAAATTAGTAACAACTTCATAATTAAAATTTGAATCACCATAATTAACATTCTCCAATCATAATTCTCCCAAATGCTCTAAAATCAAAATATGCACAAAATACAAAACTAAATCAACAAAAAATGTCAGAAAAACTTATACGTACCTAATCCAAAACATATAATTGATGATGATACATAAGATACAACATGTAGTTTTAGATGAACTATAAATACAATACATGTGTATCAGTTGTACCCAATATTTTGAATATATTGGTTGCAAAATAATTCATAACAATTTTAAAATTTAATACGTATCAGATATAATGATATATCTCTTAAAAAATGATTTACGCATCATAATAAGTATGTTGAATGTATCAGGTGTAAGCTAACCCAAATTACATGCAATTTCTTATTATGTATCATAAAATAATGCAATATGTTGTTAAAATCAGATATATGTACTCAACGTATTAATGTATCAGGTTTACAAGAACCAAAACACATATAAATATTAGTATGTATCAGAAAGCCTGCAATGTTTCTTATGTATCAGAAATCTTAGAACTATGTATCAAACTCAGTAATGTGAATGTATCAGATATTAAAAAAGAACCTAAATCACATGTAAATTTCAGTATGTATTGGAAAGCATACAATGTCTCAGTGCATTAAACTTATGTATCGGATTCACTTCAAAACATGTAATTCATACCTTTGATAAATGGTTTCTTTTTGTAACTTGCTTTCTTTTTTACTTTGTAGATACAACAATAGACTTTATGACTACTACCAGTAGCCTTCCGTAATTTCTTCTTCATATTCGGATAAATTTGAAGAAAAAAGTTAATGGAGATTGTAAATTTGAAAACAAATTAACACGATTGTTCATGGAGAATTTAAAATTTTGAAAAAAGTTAATTACGATTGTAAATTTGAAAATAAATTAACAAATTTGTAAAAAAAGCTATGAAAACAAATTAACCTCCAAATAAATTTGAGGAAAAAAGTTAATGGAGGTTGTAATTGGAAGTTGAAGTTCTAATATGTTGAAGTAGTGAATGATAAGTTGATAACACGATTGTAATTGCTGAATTGATAAATTTGTCAGATATTTTACCATGATTTTGGGCGAGTTTTAAGGAGCAAGAGGCACAAAAATAGGGTGAGTTGTAATGTATCAGCAAATATTAGGGTTTTATGAGTTAGAAGGGATTTTTGTAATATATTTAGTAAGATGGTATTTAAAGTAATATAGAAAAGTTAAGGTGTTGACTTATATAATTTTTCCATATTTTTTCCCGTCCCCACTACTTTGCAACAAATTATGAAAGGAAAAAGGTACAAATATGCCCTTGAACTTTAATAAATGGTACAGATATACCCCTCGTTATACTTTCGGTACATATATGCCCTTGCCGTTAATGAAAAGGTACAAATATACCCTTATCACTAACGATAAGGGCATATCTGTACCCAAAGTATGATAAAGGGTATATACGTACCATTTATCATTGTTCGAGGGTATATTTGTCCCTTTTCATTTTAATTTTTTTATTCCAAATAATCAACCCAAACCTACTAATCGACCTAGTAAACCAACTACCCCGCCCAATCTATTTTAAAACCCACGAGACGCCTATCTAACATACGCGGTTTTTTCACACCTATAACTATATCACTACTAAAAAATATAAATTTCTGACCACAAAAAACCGACCACATGTGGTCGGCACAAGTGGTTGCTTTTATATTTTAAAATTTAAAAATAATTATTTCAATAATTTTTATATTAATTATTACTTCTTTTACAAATTAAAAAATAACACTTGTGGTCGGTTTTTAATTAAAATGAAAAGAAAATAATTAGAATATATTAAAAGGCTATAAGTAACTTGATATCTTATATAATGACATGATTTAAAATATTTAATAATTAAGCTTCGATGAAGATCATAGATAGAAGAAATATTGATAATTTTATAAATTTGCTTGTAAGTAATTTCTTAGTTATAGCTAAAAATAAATTTATTTTGACATTTATTGAGTTTTAACTTCGCTCATAATTTTAATGACAATAGTTTTTAAAAAAAAAATTTCATCGATAGAATCATCTAACACAATGGATCGAATAAATTAATGGATCGAATCGAGTAATCTTTGTGTGGTTTAATCTATAAGGATATTAAATGATAATTAAACCACACAAAGATTACTCAATTTGATCCATTAATTTATCGTGTTTATTTTTTTCATGCCCTTACAAGATTACTCTATTCGTTCCATTTTACAAAAATAGACTCATGTTTGAAGTGAAAATATTGTCATCAAAGAACAGTTAGTTATTACTATTATTAATTTATCGAATTAATTAATCTTTGTAAAATTATATATATATATATATATATTAAAAATAAAAATATATAATTTATTTTTTATTAAATATTATTAATTTTTTAATACATAAATGACTTATAATAACTAATTAGAGATGATATAGTAAAATCATGGAGCAAGTAGCTGATGAAGCAGGCAGGAGTAGCAGACTTGCTGACGGAGAGTTGCTTGCTTCCCTGGCCTTTCCCTCTTATTAGATAGTAAGATTATGCATATATTAAAATTATATATCTATAAATGGTAAAAGTTTTTAAATATAGTATATTTTGGTAACTTTTTCTTTTAAGAATTCACACCATAAAAAACTTCTTAAAAACTTTATAAACAAATGTGAAGACTTTCAGAATGAATTAACTACAAAGATAATATAATTTAAATTTAATCATTGCTTTCTTGATTTAGTATAATGGACAATTAATATAAAATAATTATTTTTAATAAAATGATCAACTAATATGAAATGGAGAAAGTAAATTATAAAAATGGACAAGGTACAAATATGTCATTTGCTTGGTCAACTTAAATTGACTTATAAGCCTCCCAAAAAAAAACAAGGGAGTAGTTACTTATTACTTTTGGCTTTTAAAAAGTCAAAATTGATTTTTTTTTTAAGCACTTTTGGAAATTATCAAACACTTCTAAAAGCTAAAAATGGCTTAAAAGCCATTTTGATCAAAAAATAAGCTTACCCAAACACCCTCCCTCTATTTTTCTCCATAATTTTTTTTTGCCTATGAGTATATCTCCAAAAAGATCACAACATTGAAAGCAACTCTATATTGTATCTTCAATAATGGAAGTGTGTAGACAGTCCCTTAAAGTTAAGCTTCTCTGGATAAGGTAAGGTTGTTGGTAGGAGCAACACATTTGTCCAGCATGCTGGGGCCGAAAGAAGTTCATACAAAACCCCTTCGCCGAAAAATTACATAAGATATTGAAACCCCTTGGTGAAAATACTGTCTCCACAGGTGGCGGTATGGAAGCAAGAAGCAATTGGAATGCTAAACAAGTGACTTTCTATGAGTTGTTAATTCATGCAGGTGTTTTAGGGATACAATCTGCATAATAAGACCATATTATCCAGCTAATGATCTTTAAAAATCTTGAATGCTTTATAGATTCATCAGAAACAAGTACAAATATTAATGTACATAAAAATACATGTGCTCTTCTTCATGCACTAACACACACCTTGGGTCAAAGATGATCTTTTATCTCTTGGATTCACAGCTCATACAGGCTCTGAAAACATGCTGCAGAACAGAAACCTTTTCTCGATTTTTCTACGATTCTTGGTATAGTACACATAACATAATCATCTCAAGACATCTTCAAAAGAATAGTTTTCTTTCCAAGCCAAAATCTAACATGTAAGTTTCCGATCGATAACATCTTTGTGACTGGCAACAGCAGAAAGAAGGTTCCCTAAATCCTAAAAGCAGGAACGGTTACATAACTGATCTCAAAGAGTAGCTGCCTATTTTGATTCAGCTGCATCTACAGATTCCTTAAATTTTGCCTTTTCACTGAGCTCTTGAAATGCACTTACAAGATTCTGAAGTCTTGCGACAAACTCAATCAACAGGGAAGTAAATGTTGCCAGTGACAATGTACTGGCACTTTCAAAAGTACGTACTTCACGCTCGTTTAAGATCACATCTCCAACAAGTGAAAGCCGTGAAGGCCACATTGTCTGCTGCGCAAACACATCTGCTGAGGAACCCCATTGTGAAGCAGAAAAGTTGACACTTACATTTCGATTAAGAGTATCCACGCGTTTCAATGTGTGAGCAGACCTTAGATGGAGAGTTGCTTCACTAAGGGAGTTAATTACCATGGGTTTAGGTTCACTGTCCTTCAGTTCTTGAAGGCGTTCAGGATCTTCAAACTTCTTAGGTCTTTTTGAACTTTCCCAATTCTCTGCATTAACCAAAAGATAAGATTTTTGGTCGATCAACAATTGGAGATCCTCACCAGCCTCATGAACTTCATTGAGAGGATCTCCGGGGCTTAGTTTCTCCATCTTTTCTACTTTCTCCCCAAGCAGCCGTATCACTTTAGCTCCTTCAGTCCCAACTCTCTGAATCTCCTTCATAAAAGTTCGCCTCAATTCAGATGCTGCCTACAAGAAGAAAAAGAATGCACGAAGAGAGCATAAATTCTTAAATCTTTTTTTTTTATCTAAAATCAAGAACAGGACCATAACAAGTGCAAATAGGCAATATAGCTCAAAAATCAGTTTCATAAATTTTATGCAGCTAGCTGTAGCTGATGAATAGGGAAAGATTCTTGAATTTTTAGTTTATTAAGAGGAAAAGATACTAATACAGATATAAACATATATATTATATGTCTATTAAGTGGAGAACCTAGAAACTGTATTTACGAGATCACTTTCATATCTTTGAATACTGAAGAGAGCGTTTTATTTGTCTGAGGTAAGATTTAATAAAGCAAAACTTGTAAACTTCATCACTGAACCAATAGCCAAATATAACCCGATTTTGTAAGATGATGTACGCTTGGACAAAACTCCTTCGGATTAGAGCATTTCTAAAAGAGCTTGGTGAACTGTCATCACACTAGACAAAAATTGTGTCATGTTACTAGGGGGTGAAATACTTCTTCCTTCAAACTGTTTAGGTAGTAAAAGGATGACACTTGGACAAAAGTCATCTCATCATTTTTAGGATACTTGGGAAAGTTATAGCCAAAATGCAAGGGTGTTCAGCTAAGCTGGCAGTTAGAAATGATACACAACTGATAACATCTGACAAGAGTTGTCAAAGGTGAAAAGCACCAAGACCAGCTGGGACATTTATAGCCTGTTTGGCCAAAGCTTATTTTTCCCCAAAAGTGCTTATGTTTCCTCAAAAGTGCTTATTTTTAAAAAATTAGATGTTTGACCAAGCTTTAGAAAGAAAATAAGAGCTTTTAGGGAGTAGAAAAAGGAGTTTTTCAAAAGCTAAAGAAAGTAGATTTTCCCTAAAAGCACTTATGAGAAAAATACACTTAAAAAGTACTTTTGAAAAGCTTGGTCAAACACTAATTGCTGCTCAAAAGTGTTTTTTAAATTTATCGGCCAAACACAAACTGCTTCACACCCAAAGTACTTCTTAAGAAAACACTTTCCAAAATAAGTTGATTTTACAAGCTTGACCAAACAGGCTATTAGTGCAATTAAAGTATGGGATTTAGCGAAGAAAAGCCCTGATGAAGAAAAAAGAAAAGTTACATATGTAATATAAGAAAAAAAATTGAACCAGTTCAAAATTCAAATTTCTAGTTTAGATGTCAAGATGTAGTTCAAAGTTTTGCGTGACTAGTATTCTTAGGCTAAATTTCTAATTTATTATTCCTGATAATTAATTTCATATCTATTGTTCGTAATTTATATCACTTTGCTATGCGGGGATAGATTCCCGCTATCCGCCCAAGATCCCGAAGAAAGTAACTCATTTATTACACTATTTATTTAATTCCAAAAAATATCCTTAATTTAAGGAGTTTGTGTAGTTGGCCGTGCTAGTGGTGATTCTAATTTCTAACCCTCCCTTATGTTTCCTTTTCCGGCCACCCTCAAGAAGCAAAAGACTGGATGAGCTGTATGCCTCTCAGTTCAACAACAACAACAACAACAACAAACCCAGTATACTCCCACAAAGTGGGGTCTGGGGAGGGTAGAGTGTACGCAGTCCATACCACTACCTCTAAAGAGGTAGAGAGGCTGTTTCCAACCCTCAGTTCAGGTGTTTGTATTAAAGGCCAAACATCCAACCTAAGATTCAACCAGCTTTAAGGTTTAAGCACTCCTCAAGTGATCTTTGGATCTGAGATGGGAATCTACATTTCACTTGGTAACTTCTAGATTTATTTATTGAACAATCCAATGGGATGGTGTTAATCTTTGTGAATGGCACGAAAAAACTTACGGTCGATATTTGACTACTCCGTAAACTTACAAAAAAAACAGGAGCAAACTCGGAATACTTTATGAAATATATAGCACACCAGAACTGCAGTTCCACGGTTTAAGTTCTTATCCTCAAATGCGACCTGTCAATTACTAACTAACTAATCAGATATGTTAACAATCTGAAAAATTGGTACTGAAGAAACAATTGAGTTTTCATCTGATTAAAAATTAATTAATAGTTCTGTGCACACCTTCATGTTTTACCCATAGAGGGAGCGCAAACCTCTTGACAGGTACTAACTTTAGCATAGTTCCTATGTATCTACCATTTCCGAATATGGTTACGTGGAACTGCACCCAAAGGGTGTGGTCTTGCGGTTAATGAAGTGGTGAAAAACTTGGAGACTAGGGTTCAAATCCAGCAGAGACAACAAGACTAGGTGATTTCTTTCCATCTTCCTAAACCTTGGTGGCTGCGTTACCAGTACCTATACTGGTAGGAGGTAGCTGGTACTCGGTGGAATAGTCAAGGTTTAAGCAAGAAAACCCGGACACCACCGATATCAAAAAAATAAGAAAGAAGGTTACGTAGAACTGCACAAGTCGAGAATGCTGATTAGTGATCAATTTAAGTACTTCTCTACTATACATCAACGCGAAGGGGAGCCTTGGAGTAACTAGTAAAGTTGTTGCCATGTGACCAGGAGGTCACAGGTTCACGCCTTGAAAACAGCCTCTACCAGAAATGCAAGGTAAGGCTACGGAAAATACACCCTTGTGGTGTAGCCCTTCCCCGAACGCTGCACATAGCTGGAGCTTTAGTGCACCAGACTGCCTTTTTTTTAACTATACATCTAAAATATTCCTATTGATCATAAGCTGCCTAGTTCCATATCAGACTCAAAAAGAAAAAAGAAAGAAAGTGGCAGGTATGAATTAGGCTTCACTTGTGGAATATAAAATGATTAAGAGATAAAAAAATCAGAGCCGCATATTGTTTTACGCCGAGTTAAAAAAAAAATAGAGCTGTACCTGTATTTCCGAAAGAATACATCCATGCATTGCCATGATCATGGAAGCACAGTGCCGTAGTGCACCACTGACTTTAACATATTCAGCCCAAGGATAATGGAGCATTCTGTAACGTCCATGAGGGGGTTCCCACACAGCAAAAGCTAACTGAACCAGGATACAAAAATTAGCAACCCAAGAAAACAGGTATTGTTCCACCATCCCTTGTGAATGTCCAACTTCATCTTTTTTCTCTTTCCATCCAAAATAATGTCAAGCTACACTATAAGTTACATGTGCTCTACCTTTATTCTTCGATTTTCTTAATACACAAAACTTACCAGCCTCGACATGATACCCATTTAAAGTTGAACACTTTCAGACCTTAGCATAATATAGTTCCAGAGTGGGACATTCAACTTGGAATGGAGGAAATAAAACATATTACAGTTAAGCATCAATAGCAACATAGATTTACCAGGGAATCTTCTTGGCTGGTGGACTGTAAAGCAGCTCTGTAACCACTGTAGATAGGATCATCAGATGCCTGGTAAAGAAGAATTTTTGATGGTATCCTATCGTATTCAAGACATTGCACATAATCATTGACACAACCTAAAAAAGAAGCATGATGGATATCAGTCAAGCATGTCATGTTTGTCTTGTCCCTAGACAACCTAAAGATAAGAGGTGAAAGAATCTTCACCTTCCAAAGAAGTAGCGACACCCTTAAAGTTTTTCACAACCAACTTGTGCAAATCTTCACCAGCCCAAATGGGGTAGAGACAGACATTTATAACCAAACAAACACCGGCTCCAACCCCAATTAGCAACAAGCGAGAAACAGCTGTCTGAACAAAATCCGAAGTCCCGGATACCAGCACTATACAATATGTCAATAAGAAGACCCGGAATCCATATTCATAGTCCTTCAGTGGAGGATACAGTTTCATATAAGTCGCGCAAAATCCTAAGAGGAGGAAAGAAAGGTAGAGATTAGAGTAGGATAGAAATGATTTCCCCCGGAAATATATGTACACGCATATTTTCACCAAAAGGTACAAGGAAGTAGAAAGAGAGAGAGAGAGAGAGAGAGAGAGAGAGAGAGAGAGAGAGAGTATGTTACTTATTATGGGAACAAGAGGGAGAGGTTGCAGATTAGGATATCATAGTATGAATTAGCCTTGGAAAATATATATTAAATGCCTTTATTAGCTTTTATACCATGTAGTAGTCGACCAAACTCTTCCTCTCAATGGCCTATTTAATGCTTATACATGATACAAGAAGAAAAATGGTGATTCTGGCTGTGCTGTCAATGCATAAGGTACGTGGGAGGTAAGAGAAGCTGAAAAAAACTTAACTTTGCTTTGAACCACTGTAATAGATGTGTGATTTTCTTGAAATCTAAATTAATGCAACGTTTTTCAGTAAGCTATTGAACTTAATCATCTATTAAGGTTGCTAGAGTGATTGATTCTTCTTTTACGAAGTTGAAACCTGAGGGGCATATATGAATCATGAGGTTCACTCAATTCAAGAGTGGAGAATGCTTTTGTCGACACAGTTATCATTGAAGCTTTAGATGCACCTAATATAAGGGCTTATTTTGAGTAGATATTAGGTCAGATTCTCAGACTTCATCTCTTTGTTCTCCAGTTTACTGCTCATGTCACCCAGTTGCCAGGCTGGAAGAAGATCTTCTCTATATCTCTTTCCTTGTTTCATCTGTGCTACTTAATCACCTGTAGTTTGAAATCCTTCTAATTCAAAATTCCCCAAAAAGAAAAATCTAGCCAAGAAGAAAGTGAAAATTGAAAACCCTGCAAATTAAAACTAATATCAACATTATACGAAGAACCAAGGAAGCGCCTTTCTATGAAACCAGGTATCTCGTGGAACTAGTTGAGGTGCATGCAAGCTGGCCGGACACCGTGATTATCAAAAAAAGAAAAAAAAATCACAACTTTATGCATAAGCTGCTGTCCTCAATATTCTGAAGTAATGAAATCTATTCAGAGCACGAATTAAGTAACAGTTCACGTTGCATTGAATAGTTGAAGAATTGAAGCCTAATTCACAGAAGGATACAAATTAAGTGCTCAAGTTGCATCAAATTTAGAAACTTGACATATGGTTAAAGTTTCATTTTCGGTCCAATTTGGCTTTTGTTTTTAAATTTATTCACTTCTACGGCAAACTTATTCAATCACTTATTGTTTTGACATAGTTTCTAGCTAGATCAGCAGGCCAATTATTCTCACTTCACTTTTACATCTCTAAGCTAGTAAAGAGAAGCAGAGAAAACAAGATGAAACTAGAAACAAAATGTATTACATAAATTTTTCATCATGATTCATAAATAAACCAATTATAAAACTTCTAAGATATTCATGAAGTAAATTAAATCTCCAAAAATCGAAGCCGAACCTGCAATAAATACACTGATCACAATCACTATCTCTTGATATCGTCCAGCCATAAGAGATAGTTCAGCAATCCCCAAAGCTAATCCTCCAGCAGAAAATGTCCCCAAAGCCCTATTAAATCCTTTATTAAGCGTTGCGCCTACACATTACATTCATAATAATCTCAAATTAGCAACAACCCTTTTCTTCCTTTGAACAAAAAACATTTTTTTAAAAAAAACTGCAAAATTGATGCATAAAAATAGAATTCTTCAGGGATCTCTTCATAGCTCAGTTGGTTGGCTACCTAAACTTTCACCTTGTTAGTGAGAGTTCGATTTCCCACCTTGTAATCCCCTCACGTGTTTCCCCTTCCACATCCCCTACCCCTACCGCAATTGAGTAAAAACAATATTTTTAGGAAACCGTAGTAGCTCAATTGTTTGGTTGGCTACCTGAAATTTCACCTTATTAGTGAGGGTTTGATCCTACCACCTAGTAATTCCCTCACCCGTTTCCTGTTCCCCTGCCTCCAATTGGAAAATAAAATAGACGAAATTTTCAAGAATCTTAGTAGCTTAACTGGTTGGCTACATGAGTGTTCGATTCCCCACCTTGTAATTCCCTCACCAGTTTTCCTTTTCCCTGCTCCAATTTTTTTTTTTAAAAGGAAACTTTTGGCAAATCTTAATAGCTCACTTTGTTATCTACCCGAGGATTCGATTCCCCACCTTGTAATTCCCTCACCAGTTTTCCCTTTTCCTGCTCCAATTTTTTTTTAAAAAGGAAACTTTTGGCAAATCTTAATAGCTCACTTTGTTATCTACCCGAGGATTCGATTCCCCACCTTGTAATTCCCTCACCAGTTTTCCCTTTTCCTGCTCCAAATTTTTTTTAAAAAGGAAACTTTTGGCAAATCTTAATAGCTCACTTAGTTATCTACCTGAGGATTCGATTCCCGCAAATCTTAGTAGCTCAGTTGATTGGCCACTTAAATTTTCACCTGTCGATGAAGATTCGATTCCCCAACTTATAATCCCTGCACCTTTTTCACCTTACCCTCCCCCCAATTACAACAACAACAAAAAAAAAGAAAAAAAAAAACAATTTTTCACTTACCTATACTGAATTCAAAGACGACGACAACGGTAAGAATGGCCCAAATGGAGTGTTTCCCAATATAGGGTATCGGTTCCTTAAAAAAAATCAGAATGGAAACAAGAGCAAGAGCAAACCCCACTTTAGCAGAAAAAATAATCTTCCTTGGATCATTACGACCCATTTGAACTGCTTTAATTGCAGCTTCTTTAACACGGTTCCAGTACTCATAAACTCCATAACGAAACCTTTCCAGAAAGTTGTCACTTCCATTAAAACAACCACCACCACCTACCCCCAAGTCTGAGTAGCCTTTCCTTGGCAGTAACAATCTTTCTTTGCTTGATTCATTAAAACTCTGCTTCATTGAACCTAGATATGCATTCCCTGTTGCCATTTTTTTTTTTTTTTTTTTTTTTTTTTTTTTTGGGATGGTGATCAAAGAATTTGAGGGAGTTGCATGATTGTTTAGTTGTTGGGTGTTTATTATATGGTCACCCAGTGTGATCTGAATTAGTACTATTATTTTTGGAGTAAATAAATACTAGTATAATTGAGATTCTTTAAAATTTGGTTGTTGTTGTCAACTGCATATGATGTATTTGCTCTCTTATTATTCTCTTTTTATTACTCCCTCCGTTTCATTTTACCCGTTTCAAATTAGAATAACATAAATATTAAAAATAATAATAATAAAATTTTATCAATTTATCCCTCTTAATTGTATCTTGTTATTAGTTCCAATATTAATAGATGACTAATAGCAAAGAGTAATCAATATTGTTAAATTCATAGTTTATGTAACAACAAAAGTAATTAAAAAAAACTTCCATTTTGTCCAATTATTGATTTGTCCAATTAAAAAAAATTAAGCTTTAAATTTGTGACTTTTGAAATTTAAAGCTCTACATAGACATGCATTATAATATTTCATTTAAGCTATTTTTTAATATTTAAAATAAGTGAGCTGTTATTTTTTAAGAGACATATTGGAAATTTCATTTAATTTTATCATTTATTTATATTTTCTAGGTTATGACTTCTAAAAGATTTAATTAACTTTATTTTAATGTAGCTGAAATTTCAAGAGAAATTTGATAATATTTAAAAGATTAAAAATAAAAAATAGAGTACAATTTATGTCTTAATTTTTTTCCCTTAATAAGTGTGTATTAGGGTAAAAAATTATTTATTTTGGATTAGAGGATGTATGAGCGAGTTTCAAATTTGATTAAATTTTATGACCTAAATATTTGAAGGTAGATTTTCAAAATCTGGTACCCAAATCTATGGTCAAATAATATCTTATTTTTTCTCCCATTTTTCATTTCTCAAGTGTGGATTGTATTAATTTTAGAGCTGAACTAGTAACTTGTTATTGTTTTGATGATTATTTATATTTTTTACTGCATTATAATGTTACTTTAAATATAATTATTATTTGATTGTTGACTGATTTTTTTATATTATATTGTTAAATTCATAGTTTATGTAACAATAAAAGCAATTTAAAAAAAACTTCCATTTTGTCCAATTATTGATTTGTCCAAATAAAAAAATTAAGCTTTAAATTTATGATTTTTTGAAATTTAAAGCTCTACATAGACATCCATTTTAATATTTCATTTAAGCTATATTTTAATATTTAAAATAACTGAGTTGTTATTTTTTAAGAGACATATTGGGGATTTCTTTTAATTTTATCATTTATTTATATTTTTTAGGTTGTGAGTTCTAAAAGATTTAATTAACTTTATTTTAATGTGGCTGAAATTTCAAGAGAAATTTGATAATATTTAAAAGATTAAAAATAAAAAATAGATTACAATTTATGTCTTAAATTTTTTACCTTAATAAGTGTGAATTAGGGTAAAAAAATTATTTATTTTGAATTAGAGGATGTATGAGTGAGTTTCAAATTTGATTAAATTTTATGACCTAAATATTTGAAGGTAGATTTTCAAAATCTGGTACCCAAATCTATGGTCAAATAATATCTTAATTTTTCTTCCATTTTTGCAATTAAAAAAAAAACTTCCATTTTGTCCAATTATTGATTTGTCCTGTTAAAAAAAATTAAGCTTTAAATTTATGATTTTTTAAAATTTAAAGGTCTATATAGTCATGCATTTTAATATTTCATTTAAGCTATTTTTTAATATTTAAAATAACTGTGTTGTTATTTTTTAAGAGACATATTGGGAATTTTTTTAAAATTTTATCATTTATTTATATTTTTTAGGTTATGAGATCTAAAAGATTTAATTAACTTTATTTTAATGTGGGTGAAATTTCAAGAGAAATTTGATAATATTTAAAAGATTAAAAATAAAAAGTAGAGTACAATTTATGTCTTAATTTTTTTTCCTTAATAAGTGTGTATTAGGGTAAAAAATTATTTATTTTGAATTAGAGGATGTATGAGCGAGTTTCAAATTTGATTAAATTTTATGACCTAAATATTTGAAGGTAGATTTTCAAAATTTGGTACCCAAATCTATGATAAAATAATATCTTAATTTTTCTCCCATTTTTTATTTCTCAAGTGTGGATTGTATTAATTTTGGAGCTGAACTAGTAGCGTGTTATTGTTTTGATGATTATTTTTATTTTTATTGCATTATAATGTTACTTTAAATATAATTATTTTTTTATAGTTGACTGATTTTTTATATTATATTGTTAAATTTATAGTTTACGTAACAATAAAAGCAATTAAAAAAAAAAAACTTCCATTTTGTCCAATGATTGATTTGTCCAGTTAAAAAAAATTAAGCTTTAAATTTATGACTTTTGAAATTTAAAGCTCTACATAGACATGCATTTTAATATTTCATTTAAGCTATTTTTTAATATTTAAAATAAGTGAGTTGTTATTTTTTAAGAGACATATTGGGGATTTCTTTTAATTTTATCATTTATTTATATTTTCTAGGTTATGAGTTCTAAAAGATTTAATTAACTTTATTTTAATGTGACTGGAATTTCAAGAGAAATTTGATAATATTTTAAAAATTAAAAATAAAAAGTAGAGTACAATTTATGTCTTAATTTTTTTTTCTTAATAAGTGTGTATTAGGATAAAAAATTATTTATTTTTAGATTAGAGGATGTATGAGCGAGTTTCAAATTTGATTAAATTTTATGACCTAAATATTTGAAGGTAGATTTTTAAAATCCGGTATCCAAATCTATGGTCAAATAATATCTTAATTTTTCTCCCATTTTTTATTTCTCATGTGTGGATTGTATTAATTTTGGAGCTGAATTAGTAGCTTGTTATTGTTTTGATGACTATTTATATTTTTAATTGCATTATAATGTTACTTTAAATATAATTATTTTTTGATTGTTTGCTGATTTTTTATATTATATTGTTAAATTTATAGTTTATGTAACAATAAAATAAATTAAAAAAAAAATCCATTTTGTCCAATGATTGATTTGTCCAGTTAAAAAAAATTAAGCTTTAAATTTATGACTTTTGAAATTTAAAGCTCTACATAGACATGCATTTTAATATTTCATTTAAGCTATTTTTTGATATTTAAAATAAGTGAATTGTTATTTTTTAAGAGACATATTGAGGATTTCTTTTAATTTTATCATTTATTTATATTTTCTAGGTTATGAGTTCTAAAAGATTTAATTAACTTTATTTTAATGTGGCTGAAATTTCAAGAGAAATTTGATAATATTTAAAAAATAAAAAATAAAAAGTAGAGTACAATTTATGTCTTAATTTTTTTTCCTTAATAAGTGTGTATTAGGGTAAAAAATTATTTATTTTGGATTAGAGGATTTATGAGCGAGTTTCAAATTAGATTTTTAAAATTTGATTAAATTTTATGACCTAAATATTTGAAGGGAGATTTTCAAAATTTGGTATTCAAATCTATGGTCAAATAATATCTTAATTTTTCTCCCATTTTTCATTTCTCAAGTGTGGATTGTATTAATTTTGGAGCTGAACTAGTAGCTTGTTATTGTTTTGATGATTATTTATATTTTTTATTGCATTATAATGTTACTTTAAATATAATTATTTTTTGATTGTTTACTGATTTTTTATATTATATTGTTAAATTCATAGTTTATGTAACAATAAAAGCAATTTAAAAAAAACTTCCCTTTTGTTCAATTATTGATTTGGTGTGATCGAACTGTTGTCTTTTTTTTATTCTTCTTTTGTTTAATCTTTTAATTGCTCTGGTATGTATTACTCCAGTTCAAGGTCTTTTGGAAACAACCTATCTATTACTTTGAGACAGGCCAGAGCTGGGTATAACTGAGAAATTCATTCAAATCTTGTTCGATGAAAAATGGCATTGTTACTATATAAGTAAAATTATTTTTGTATATTTGCATGTACTACACGTTCGATCAACTATAAAACATAAAATACACGAAATGGTATGCCACAATCATCCAAACATGTTGTAATTAAACTAATTTTTCGATCAATTACATCCAAAATCCTATTAGATTTTAGTTGTTTTTTCGACTTGCTTAGATTTTACTATTTGTATTCTTCTTTCTTTACTTCTTTTATTTCTACAGGGAAGAATGTTTGTCACGTCACATCGTGGCATACTTTATTTTCGAAAAAAATAAAAAAACTTATCTTCCACTTAGTAGTCGTATGACCATGAAAACTAAAAATTTTCGGAGTTGGAGTTGAAATTGGAGTTGGAGTTGTGTTTGACCATGTCTTTTTTTATTTTATTTTTTGACTTTTGAATTATTATTTTTAAATATGATTTTATGCCCTAACTTTTACAAACTATCAAAATCACCCAACTAAAATTTACCTACTAATGAAAAAAGAACACAATTAACCACTATTATAAAAATAATTACATATACATGGTCATATTTAATGAATTTCAATTATGACATATATAATATTTACATTAATAGCCGTTTTCTCATATTTGAAAATTTTAAATATGGATGTTATATTAACAGATTACTGTTTTCTGTTTTTTTAGGTAACAAATATTATCTTTCAAATAAATTTATTTTTTTAGGAATTTAATTTCCTTCATTTTTTGTTCCTAAAAAATAGGAAATGATGAGTTGTTATTAAATTTTAGGGTGCCGCTAATTTATTTATTTAATTTTCTTATACACGAAAGATTTTACTGTGTGTGAATAAATTATTTCTATGTAAAACATGCTTTACTTATTTGTGGTATATTATATCATATACCATAAATATATAAATATGCTTAGTATGTTTCTTAATACTTTGTATATTTATATATGTGTGTATATGGTATATACATGGTATAAACTTTATATATAACATACTTTGTATATTTCTATTATAAATATAATACTTTCTATATTTATGGGTATAAATATAAATTAGCAGTAAAATAATGTCTTAAATAAGGGAGAAAAATAATGATGAGAGAGAAAAAGAGATATATATTAATTAGGATAGCATTAAGTTTTAAATTATAATTATCTTATTTTTTAAAACTGTTATATATGTAATATTAAAAAAGTAATGTTATAAGGAGAGTTTTATGTAAAAATTTAAAAGATTGGGGTTATATATAATAATAATAAAAGTTGGAATTGGAGTTGAAAAATTGTGAAAACAACAAAAACCTGTTTTTCCTTTTAAGAAATTTTTTTCGAAATTATTTTCTGAATTTTCATGGCCAAACACCACAATTTCCAACTCCGGAAAAAAGGGGAAAAATTTCATGGCCAAACGGGCCCTTAATATTCCTACCAAATTAATAAATATAAAATACATATATTTGCACATAAAAGATGTGTGGTCAAATGTCAATTACACATGTATTGGAAAATATGTTTTTATTATAGGTACTTTTCATAAGTCATGACAAGAGCGAGTTATTCGGATGATAAAAAAATTTTATTTTTATTAAGAGATTATGAATTCTAGTCATCAAAGAAGTTAAAAGAGTAGAAGCTCGTGGGATTGTGAGGACATATCAATCTGCCATGACTTATTTTCTCTACTGACATTAGAAGTTTATTTTCATCTTTTTTTAATAAATAATGTTTTCTAAAGATTTTCACCAATCAAATATAGGAAAATCGAAAAATAATTTTTAAAAAACATTTTAACACACCCTATTGCTAATACTTTAAACAAAACGAATAATAAGTCAATGAGCAACCGTCCATAACGATCACTAATTAATCTTCATATAGTTATGATGGATAATGATGTTATTTACATCATTTGATGATAATAATATTACTCAATAATGTAGTATCATATAATTGGTCAACTCTTTCTAATTCCATTTATATCATTAATAATTTTCAAACCAACAATTAGGCCGGTTGCTTTTACAAAGTTGCACGTAACATTCGAATTCTCTATTTATCTATAACTTCAATGATATCTTTTAGTTGAATTTAAAAAAAAATAATATTTTCTTGAAAAATGTTTTTAGGAGAACAAGTATAAATATATATATATTTTGTGTTTGTACATATATAAATAAAAAATATTATAGTAGTATTATGAAAGGTAAGAGTTGGGGTAGCGTGGTGCCAATGGGGTTAGGGAAGTTCGGTTGAAGATGAAGTGTGTTGAAGATGAATAAGGATGACATTGTCAATGTAGAATATCATTTGTAGAATTTACTTTTTCTATTTTAATTAGAATAGTCATTTCTCATTTGTAAAGATTTTGTTTTTCTAAAGAAATATTTTCTAAAAGTTTTGATCAACGAAACATAAAAAAGTTTAAAAATACTTTTTTCCATATCAAACACACCTTTAATGACGACTAATAAGTTGATAGAGCCAGTAAAACTAACTACATAAATGTTTTGTATCTCATAATTGGATCTTCATAAATATACTCATTTGATACGTGGAATAAGAGTAAAAATTTTAAAATAAAATTTAAATTTAAATTAATTTTATCTCATATTTGATTTGCACATTAGCTAATTTAAAAATTATTTGTTTCATTATTCATACAAAAATAATAAAATCATTATTTTATATAAAAACTAAAATAAAATAATCTCATAAAATATTTTCATTTATCTGTGGTTTTGCTCAGGTGCCCACGAAGCTTAAAGGTAAGTTCTACAGAGTGGTAGTCCGGACGGCTATGTTGTATGGAGCGGAGTGTTGGCCAGTTAAGAACTCCCACATCCAAAAGGTGAAGGTGGCGGAGATGCGAATGTTGCGATGGATGTGTGGACATACCAGGAAAGATAGGGTGAGGAATGAGATTATTCGGGAGAAGGTGAGAGTTGCCTCGGTGGAGGATATGTTGCGAGAAGTGAGGCTACGTTGGTTCGGGCAAGTGATGAGGAGGGGCCCTGATGCTCCAGTGCGGAGGTGTGAGACTCTGGCTAGGGATGGTTTTAGGCGGGCTAGAGGTAGACCGAAGAAATATTGAAGGGAGGTAATTAGGCATGATATGGAGCACTTACAGCTTACAGAGGACATGACCCTTATAGGAAGGTGTGGAGGACGCGGATTAGGGTAGAGGGTTAGGGGGTGGGAGCGCGGAGGTAGTAATAGGGGAGTGCTCCTTTGGGTCTGGAGTTTCTGGTTCGTATTGTTGTGGCTGTAGTTTGGGGCTAATGGTGTTGGCTTTTTTGCATTCCGTACTAGTTTATTATACACTTATTTTTGTGTTTGTTATACTGTTAGTTTGTTTTGTGTACCATACTAGTTTATATGCGCTTACTTTTTATATTTGTTATACTTTTATTGGTCCTAAGCCGGGGGTTTATCGAAAACAACCTCTCTACTTCTCTTGAGGTAGTGGTATGGTTTGAGTACACTCTACCCTCCCCAGACCCCATTAGGTGGGAATACACTGGGTATGTTGTTGTTGGTGGTGGTAGTGGTTTTGCTTATGTGAGTGCGAATGATTTGACTCACAATAATCCTTGTGGCTAGGGGTGTACATAGGTCGGGTTGGTTTGGTTTTTATTAAAAAAAAAAAAACAATTATGTCGGTTTATTAAAACTATAAACCAAATGAAACCAACATAAAATCGGTTTTTTCGGTTTAAGTTTTAGTTAGTTCTTTCGATTTTTTCTATTTTTTGGGGTTTCCTCGGTTTTTTTTATAATCTTTATTTTTTACAATTATATTGTGATTGAAGACTAGATCAAGTATATTTTCAGTCATGTGCTAATGAAAAACCACAATTATGAAAAATTGAGGAGCGAAAAACTCTTTTGAAACTAAAAAGTAAGATGAAGAGTGAAAAGATTAGGTTTTAAGTTTATATTGGATTTTAGATCATTTTATTAGCAGTTAATGGACAAATATTACAACTTAAAGGCCCAAATAAGAATACTAGTTTAGGTGTACGCGTTTCGCGCGTGTACCTCACTTTATTGAATTCAAATGTTACACTAAATAGGATATTTGTTTAAACAATAAAGATGAATACAATAATTAAATTCAACATCTTTTGAAGAATTTAATTAATTAAACTTAATATTTAGCAAAAAAATTTATCAAAGTTGATCGACATTCATCTACCACCTGTAAATTGAAACAAAAAAATACGATGATAGAGACATCAAAACAATATAATTAAATTTAATCTTTACAAAAAAATTCTCAAAGTCATCTGACCCTCATCTACCACCTGTAAACTATAACAAAATAATACGATAATAGAGATATCAAAATAATACAACTAAACTTAACAGTAACACATAAATAGATTCTCAAAATAGAGATATAAAAATAATACAATTAAACATTATCTTTACCTACAAAAAATTCTCAAAGCCGACCGACATTCATGCAACCGAATCAAGTTAGATTAGCATCAATCATACTTTCTCAATAAATAAACCGATTTCTTCTCTAGTTTAACGTGCATCTTAATATTTATAGAAGTATTTTCTTAATAAAGTCCTATTTTAGGAGTATTTTTCTAATTGATCAATACAAAATAAAATATTAATTGATTCTTCTTCCATATATTTTAGGAGTCTCATATATTTTAGGAGTCTAGTTAATATAATATAAATAATAAAATAATAAATTGAAGAAAACTGTGAAAAGACGGTTTTGTCTAAAGGAAGGTCTTAATGAAGGGCAAAAAGTTCAAATCACTTTTCTAACGGTCTTCACACTTTTAATATACTATAGATTATAGATATAGATTATAGATATAAATTATATATATATATATATATATACACACACACACACACACATCTACTTTCTAAATAATGAAAATTAATAAAACTAATTGAAAAGGTAATTAAAAAGTAGATTATAATTAATATTTTATGTATTAAAAGTTAAATTATATATATGCATATATATATATATATATATATATATATATATATATATATATATATATATATATATTATGTCGGTTTGATTTGGGTTCGGTTTGACTTTTTGTTGGTTAACACCAAACCAAATCAAGAATGGTCGTTTTTTTTTTTTCCAAATGCCAAACCAAATCATAAATCGATTTTTTTTCTCGGTTTGATTTGACTTGACGGTTTGGTCTGTACACTCCTACTTGTGGCCATCGAAGTTGAATAAAGAAAAAACGTTCACTCTATCGGACATTTATTGAGGCCCTAATTTTGATTATACTCAGAATTGAAATTTGCGATAGTATCATAGACTTCTATCATTTTAGCTTTGTAACATTAATTTTATTTGTTATTGTTTCTTTTATTTTAAAATATTTGATTCTTTTCTTAAAAAATATTTATTTTAATTATTTTATTCATGAAATCAAGAGGATATTATTATGTCTTTCAATCATATTCTTATCATTAAATGACTAAAAAAGTATATATACTCATATTTATATCAGCAAAATATAATTAATAAGACTAATTTGACAAAATAAACTTTTAATAAATATTTTCTTAAAGAAAATATCAAGTTAATAATAATCAACTATTTTGAAATAGAGGGAGTAACATTTTTCTGAACATATTTGTTGTTGATTTCAAAAAAATTATAATAGTATGATATCTGTCCTTTCTAGTATACTTTTTGTTTTAATTAATAATTTTACAAATTTTTTCTGGAAAATATCCGTATGAACAAAAATAATGACAAGATATTTTATTGTGGGTGAGGCTCACCACGTCATATTTATGGGAGGGCCTTTTTTAATGGAAAAAAACTGTGGATCCCATAATTTTTTATTATTAATCAATTTTATATTCATCCTACCCACACCCAACCCCCAGCCGCATCCCCAGCCAACCAAAAAACCCCAGCTGCATCCTCAGCCATTCTTTTTTTTTTTTTTTGGTTTCCCAAGGTATCTCCATAACCAGCAGCCGTGAGACTAATCCTCCGTTCCTCGGTCAGCGCATTTTGTGGTAGGGAACTGGCCACAGAGTTTGCTCCATTCGCCAGAGGCGGGAATCGAACCCCCGACCTCTTGCTTAAGGGACATAGCGCTAAACCACTATGCCAACTCTGGTGGTTCATTCTTTTTCTTTCCCTTCTCCTTTACTCCTTCTTTGTTCTTCACCCATGTATGGACATGGTGTTTAACAAATTTTTCTATCCATTGTTTCTATTCTTTGAGAAAAGACATATTTTCCCCCCTGAACTTGTCCTCCTAACTCACTTTAGCACTTAAACTTAACTTCCGTTTATTTACCCCCCTTAACATCTTTAAAGTGAATTATTTCAACCCTTTAACAGCCTAACCCAAGTCAAGGCTGGGTGTTGTTAAGCACGCGCCCTTTGATTGGTTGATGTTATAACCCGACCCTTTCTCGTTTATAACCCGACCCACTCTAATCAAATACTCGAAAACTTAAAAAATAACCTATTTCAGTTTTTTTCTCTCTCTAAAACCTCTCTATTTCAGTCGATTTCATTCGATTTCAGTAGATTTCACTCTATTTCACTTCAAATTAAGTTATTTCTATGGCTTTTTATGAAATCCATGGTTGCTCCGTGACAAAATTTGACTACTCAGGTAATTATTAGGGTTGTTTTACTTTGATATTAGGGTTTTTGCCGTGAATAATTCTAAGTTGCTATTTTTTTTATTTTTCTTCAGATTAACCATGAATTTTGTGTATGTTACATTGAGGTTTCACCATGGAGGCAAATTACAACAAAAATCGAGTATTAAATATCATGGAGGTACTGTTACTGATTGTTTCAATGTGGATGTAGACAGACTTTCTTACTTTGAATTTATTGATATCGTGAAGGAAATTGGGTATAATTGTTCCTCGTGTATTGTTTATCTCAGACCTCCCAAAAGAAAAAAATTAGTAATAGTAACATGTGATAGGGATATTTTGGGTATTTTACCTCTACTTAGAAATGGAGATGTTATTGAGTTATATTTGACACATTTTGTTGATGTGGCAGATGTTGTCCCATCTATTGAATATGACTCCCATGTGGGAGGAGAATCTTGTCCTGGTTTTGATAAAGAGTTAAGTGAAGACTTAGGGGACTGTGATGATTTAGGGTTTGAAGAGGACTTTGTAGAAGCTGCAATACCTCATGAACCTACTTTTACTAAAAACTTGAATGGTTGTGGTACTACAGATAGGGGTGAAGACCTAGGTGGTGGTGATGATGTTTCTTCTATTGATAAGGACTTAGGTGATTGTGGTGGTGGTGTTTTTGCTATTAGTGGGGGCTTGGGTGATGGTGGTGTTGCTGCTAGGGGTGAGAACTTAGGTGGGGGTCGTAGTAATTTTTTTGCTAGTAGTGGGGACTTTGGTGATGTTGGTGTTGCTGCTAGGGGTGAGGACTTAGGTGGTGGTGGTGTTTCTACTATTGGTGGGGACTTGGGTAATGGTGGTGGTGCTTCTAGGGCTCAGTACTTAGCTGGTTGTGGCAGTGATTTTTTTGTTGCTGGTGGGGACTTTGGTGCTAATAGTGTTGATGCTAGGAGTGAGGACTTAGGTGGTGGTGGTGGTGATGGCAGGAGTGATGATTTGGGTAGTGTAAATGGTGTTTCTACTACTGGTGAGAATTTGGGTGGTGTTTCTGCTGGTATTAATCAGAATTTAGGTGACACTGCTTTTGTTACTGCAACAGATGTCCCAGTCATTCCATCAGATTGGGAAAGTGAAAGTGATGTTAGTGAAAAATCAGATTATTGTGATTTCTTTGATGAAGGTGAAGATGATGAGTATGGTAGTGATGTTCATGGGGAGGTAAGAATTTCGAGGGAACAAAAAAGGGCTACCAAAAAAAAGAGATCTGATGAAACCAAAAAGAGAACAAAACAAGAGCCTAGAGCAAGAGGTGTTAGCTTAGGTAAAAAGAGAGTAGATGTGGGATATGATGCGATTTTATCCAAGAAGAAAAATAGTCTAGAGGGCAAGATAGCTGGAGATAAGCCATATATTGATTCAGATGATGAGGTAAGTTTTAAAATAGATTTTGATCAGGATATTTATGGGGATGCTGAAGTTGAACAACCTGCTAGAAAAGAAGGAAAAGTAAGGAGAGCAAAAAGAAATTATAAGAGGATTATGTTTGATCGTACTTGTAAATTAATAGTTTGGGAGCTTGGACTTTGTTTTGCAAATGTTGGAGAGTTTAGAAAAGCTCTTACTAGATATGTTGTTCAAGAACATGTAGAGCTAAATAAGTTTGTGAATGAATCAAAAAGGGTTAGAGTAAAATGTGTAGATGGTTGTCCATGGTTCTTACTAAATATGCTCTTACTAGATTTGCTTTAATTTTTTTCTCTCATTATATTTTTTCTTATGTATTGTAGGCTGCTGCAACAACAATAGATACTGGTAGAGGAAAAGGATCACCTGCAGCAACTGCTGCTACTGTGGGTGTTGATAGAGGAAAAGAAACTGAAACTTGTGTTGTTGATAAAGCTATTAGTAGAGGTAGAGAAACTGGTGTTGCAGTTGTTGGTGGAGCTGGTAGAGGTAGAGGAGTTGGTGCTGCAGTTGTTGGTGGAACTGGTAGAGGTAGAGGAATTGATGTTGCAGTTGTTGGTGGAGCAGGTAGAGGTAGAGCAACTGGTGCTGTAGTTGTGGGTGAAACTGATAGAGGTAGATGAGCTGGTGTTGTTGATTGTACTGGTACATCAAGAGGAGATGGTGTCACTGGTGCTAGCAAAGGTAGATGGATAGCTTATAAAAGACCTAGGATGGTTGGAATGGGGGTGCTTCATACAGAGAGTGATTTTAAAGTCCTCAATGTAAGTTAAAATTTCTTGATTATGTTTGTCTAATTTAAAGTAAACTTTTTTCAAGTCTTTAGTTAAATTTGTTCTCTTTTATTTTTATCAGCCTGGAATGCCTATGAACTCCACCATAGTGACTGAAAATCTTGGACATCACAAACCAACCTCAGGTGTGAAATGGAAAGGAAAGAAAGTTGTGACCCAACAAGGACTTGAAGACATAAGAGCACAGAAAAGGATGAGGACAAGGTCAAATGTTGCTGAACTGAATAATCTAAGCCAAACAAGTTCAACAACCTTCCAGTAGAAGCCTGATTATGTTTTTCTCTTTCTGTATTGATGGTGTGTAATGAAACAGTAGTGATTTTAACTTAGCTAGTAGTTCAATTGTGGTGACTTCAACTATGCAACTGTGACTGCACTAATGTGACATGTTTTGAAAACAATGATGCAGTTGTGATTGTATTTTTGGCTAATGTTTCTGTTGAAATATCAGCAGTCGTGACTGCATTTTTTTAGCTAATGTTTCTGTTGAAATATCAGCAGTTGTTACTGCATTTATAATGTGTTATGCCTACAGTATTTGGACATTTTGCAACTTCAAATTGCAATTTGTTGCCTGCACTTATTTTTTGGGTACTAAATGATTCAGATGCAATCAATTTAACTATAAATACTCAAACAAACGCAAAAAAAGTAAGCTGCACCATTACAAAAGATAAACAAACATGATTCACTTCATCTAGCAACCTTTCTCTTCTTCATATATATAAGAGAATCCAAATAAAAGAAGTTGCACTACTCTAACACAATAATTTGCAACACGTCATATAACAACAACTTAGTGCTAAGGTAACCTCATTGAACCATTTTTCATATAGAGCATCCCAACCAAATAGATTAAAGCTATTACTAATACACAACAAAAAAACACAACAAAGAAGTGAGTATTGTTTCTAGTCCTTCCTTCAACTATTCATCTACAATTCTTTTCTTTCTCCTTGATTTTTCGAATCTCTTCTTCCACCTTCTCCAATTTCATATTAATCCCATTATCATCGTGTTTTGATTCTTTAGGCTTGTCAACTTCTTCTGAATCTTCCTTGATTGATTTGCTCAATCCAATCAATTTCTCAACTTCATTAAAACGACAAGATTCAACTACATTCTCGAGCTCACCTAGTTTTTCAATTAGTTTAGGAATCACATATTTGGACCTCGGATCAATGTCTTCTGAATCCCTCCAACGCCAAAAATCGCAAGATCTTGGACCCTTCAATGGTGACAAATAAAGAATATATTAACCTCATTTCTCTTAATCAATTCTATCAAAATAACAAGAGAAATTGCAAAATTTGATACTTACCCCATAATAAGGACATGTCCAATATCTTCTACCGGGATTATTTGAAGTCCAAGATGTCTTCAAATGCAACAAAATTCCGTGATTACAATGAATAACTTACTTCAAAGCAGAATCATTTTCCTTCATACATAGTTTACTCAAGTTAATTGACTTCATTATTGTGTGCTACAAGAAATTCATTTCAACAAATAAGATAAAGAGTAATTTAGAAAAAAATAAATTAAAGGACACAAAGTAATTCAGAAATTCATTTGGAAAGTAATTCCTAATAAAACATAGACAAAGTAATGAATGAGATTATACCTTAATACGGAAAGAGACGAAGCTAAAATCAATTCGATTTTATGTTTTTAAATCCCAAATTTATGCGACTTAATACAAATCAAGAGAAAGCAATTTTATTCTTTGCATCACTTTCATGATTTGAAGAAATTTTGGACTGAAGATGAAGAAGGGGAGGATAAATTAGGGTTTCTTTTATAGAAAAATAGATATAACCGTTAGGGGGGTTCAAACGGGTATTTAAAAGAAAGAGAAAAGAATTTAAAAAGACAAAAATGAGTTTTTACGCGCTCAGCATCGCTTATTTACACGCGGACTGTTAAGGGATTGAAATAATTCACTTTAAAAATGTTAAGGAGGGTAAATAAATGGAAGTTAAGTTTAAGTGCTAAAGTGAGTTGGGAGGACAAACTCAGGGGAAAAGATGTCTTTTCTCCTATTCTTTTCTTTCAATATTTTTCTCCTTTTTTCCTCTTTCAATATCCATAAAGTTCTTTACTCCCCCTCTTAGTCTACACCATGTCCATTATTTAACAAACATCTTTTTTGTGTAATTTCTCTGAATTAATCTAAAATTTTCGTGAGTTGATGTAAAATTTAAATGTTCTTGATACGTTATAATTTTTTTTGTATGTGCGCCATGAAATGTTTTTTTTTTTTCTGCATATATTTAATATCAAAGTGATTTTTAACATTTCAATTGTTTATTTTATATGGAATGTAGGATAACACCATAGCTCATAGTTGATAAGAAAGTGAAACTCATCATTCCTTTTACCTTCACCTCTTTGTGTTTGAGGTACTCATAAGGTCTCAATGACATTATTAAAAATTAATAAGCTTTAATTTTCTAATTAGAAGGGAAAAAATCAACCTCTTATAATAGAGGAAAAAAGGAGAAAAAGAAAGAACTTTACGTTTTTATTTTAAAGATTTTTCAGATAATATGTTCGCAAAACTAAGCAAGCAACAGATTATATTAGAAAGGGCAAATTAATCCCATCACTTTTTTAGTTGAAAAAATAAATGAGTTAAAAGTATTGTTTACACAAAAAAATATTAAAAAAAGGTAAACATAATATTGCAAAATCACAAGTGATATTAGTGAACGGAAGGTCTCTAAAATTATCTGTCTTAAATTTTTGTTGAGAAAATTGGTATGGTACCTTAAAACAACAACTTTTTTTTGTCACAAAAGCTGGTGAGAGCATAAAGGGCAGCCCGGTGCACCAAAGCTCCCGCTATGCGTAGGGTCCGAGAAAGTGCCCCACCACAAGGGTGTATTGTACGCAGTCTTACCTTGCATTTCTGCCAGAGGCTGTTTCCAAGCTTGAACCCGTGACCTTCCCTGATCACATGACAACAACTTTACCAGATGAATGCAAGATGGCGAGAGTATGGAGAGGGAAAAAGAGAGTGGAAAAACATGCATTTCTTTCTCCCTAAGATGAATGCAAATAATTAAGAGAACATTTCCTTTTAAGGTTTGTTTCTCTGTGACCATATAAAAGGGGACTGTTTTACATATGAACAATACATAAAACATTTGATTCTACTTTCTATCTCCAAGAATAACTCACAGGCTGCAGGTACATGATATGCTTACATCGATAACACGGGGACTTCACATGCAACCGTTGCATGTAGTAATGTAGAGCATGATTAGGTAGAGAGCTAATAACTTACAAGCAAGCGCAAACTCCTTGCGCTCATGCCCTGGAAGCTTCGAAAGTTCCTCCAATTCAAACTTAAACACGGGAAAGACTCATGGGCTCGATAAAAGTATCAGGTTGACAACCACTACTTGGGGGCCACGTATGTGTCTTGGACCTCGTCAATCGGAACTGCACGGATAACTTAGGTAAAAGTATCTCTGCAAGGAAAAGCAAATCAATCAAGTGAACCAAAATTTTGCAGAACACGTGGAAGCAAAGTTTGAATGTATGTAATATATAACAATGATGAAATGGGAGTCTTTGTTGAAGAAGATTATCGTGATTATATTTGAAGGATCGGGGGCTGGGGCAGGGGAGGGAGTTGAATCAGTGGGTAACTTACTGAGAGGCGTTCCAGACATTGTTTAATTAATCAGACAGCAACAGAAAACGTCTGAAGCAAAAATTGCTGTATGATTCGGTTAGCTTTGAGATTGAAATTCCCTTGCAACTCTGGAATTGTTTGAAGTTTTGTGATCTCCTCTTGATCAAACTTGCATTTGACGTGAGCTGACACCTCCCATGCTTCTCCTCAGTCAGCTATTTACACCGTTCTCCTGAGAAAGAATGTTTCTCAGACTACATTCTGAACTTTACATGCTATAGCACACGGGATTTATGGAACTTCTGATCCTGCAGAGGACAAGAGCATCAACTCCTCAGGCAAAGCCATCATTTTGCAGGACCGGACACCCTGACAAATTTGTTCATCCTGAAGCTTTTTGTATTCTTCCTCTTTGCGACAGCAGTACTCTCCAACTTGGCTAACTTTTCCCTTCTCCCCTCAATGTCAGCTTGAATGACTTTCTCCCTCTTCTCATTTGACAGCAAAGCAAGCCTCGCAAACTTCCTCGGGTTTACTGGCCCAAGCCTTTCATTAATGTCCTTGAAAGCTGGAACAAGGCCACGTCTAATAAAACATCCTTCAATAAGCTGCATTGAGTTCATCTCCGGAGGGCTAGGCCTATTTTTCAACTCTAGATCTAAGCAAAATGGGGAATCCTTCAACCACATTCTTAAGGAATGAGCTTTTGCAACGAGTATTCCAGTCCGAGTTTTACAAGGTAGAAATGGAGAACCCATTTCCCAAAGGAATGCCTTCACTGTACTATTTAAAGAAACTTTGTTATATTCAGATTTACCAGTAATAAGTACGACGGATTTTGGAGATTCAGGAAAGCCCTCCAAGGATGCATCCTGCGCAAACAGTAAGATTATGTCAAGCTCTGTTCACTTTGGGCTACCTTTACAAAACTTTGACAACAACGGAGAAGTTATCAAAAGGATCTTAGAAATCAACAACAACAACAACAACAACAACAACAAGGCAGAACAAATATATAAAACATGGACATCAATAAAGAAATATTTGCTAGCTTATTAAGCTATGCTACAACAATAATGCAACAGGGCTTTGACTTATCCCCTCAGAGAACAAAAAAGGAATTCTATCAACGTCAAGTTTGTTAGATATAGCTGTGGGGATTGGCTGATAAGATCAGTGGATTTAATCACAACCCAAGTTTTATGATGCTGCATCTTAAGCAATTTTCTTTTGAACTCGTCATTAGAAATGGGCAGAGAGGAGCTAGTTCATAACACTCCAAATTGAAAAAGAATGTTTATATAGAAAACATGGATCTTTAAAGAGCTTGAAAATGTATTCTTCCTTTGGGATATGGTCATGGCAAAAAAGCTTTTAAAGGAAAACTTTGCCTGCATATGGTCAAGCCATAATGTGAGACCAACAAGAGCTGCACCGGCAGACAATTTCCTGAAGTCGGCCCCCCAATCCTTGTCAGCCACTCTGCAGAATAAGGTGAACATCAAAAGACATTAGATAAAAATGCAAAAATAGTGAAGTTTCAAATAATAGATTGTCATGAAATGCATGTCACAATCTTGACGTCCATGTAAAAATTTAAGAGGACTCTCCTTGATCTTAGTTTTGATGCAGCATTCACAAGCATCAATTTTAAAAGGGTCTTCAACGGAGAGACAAAAATGGTAACTCTGATCTCTCCAAGTCCTTGCGTAAGAGAATTCGAAGGAATCTAGTAACCTGCTAGTGAAAGAAAGAAGGATTTGCTATGCTCTATTTCCCCTATCAAGTTAAGGAGCCGTAGCAAGGAAAGAAAATTGTTTGTCTTAAGATTGTCATTCGGTCCATATAAATTTTCCAATTCAGTAGAAAATGGTGGTGCGGCCAACAGTAAGAAAAGGGGATGCATAGAGTAGTCCAGTAGAAGCAAAAAACATAGAAGTTGGATTCTATCCTAATAAAAAAGAGTCAAAAACAACAAAAGAGTGACCATCAGCTAGAAACAAAGAAAACGAAATACCAGAAGTGTGGAGCACTGGAAACAGAAAATAACGACAACTCTTCTTAACAAGAGAAATAACGTACAATTTTAAATGCTCTAAAACTTCAGGTCTTTTTTTAAATGGTAAGGTATCATTAATAACAGCACTACGAACTATGAAGGTGCTGGAGCATCTGTAAAGAGGAGCAAAAGGATATCCCTCTCTAAACATGTAGGGATTCTAGCATCTCTCGGACTGATTCTGCCTCATTTACAAGTTCCATTTACACCAAAAATAAAACAAAAAGGTGCTGTTGGCTTTATCCTTGGATGGAGTTGCTTGTATCTTTAAAACATCGGAGGTTGATACAAAAGTTTATAAAGTTCAAACATTCTGGGAATTTCCCAGTCATTCAGATGTCTTCTCAAAATTAGATCCCACCCTCGTTGTGTCCACATTTCAGCAACCGTCTTTTGTTGGTCTTGAGCCAACGCAAAAATATCTGGAAAAAGATCTTTTAGGCTCTCAGGACCCAACCATTTGTCAATCCCTTGATCCTTAATAGTTGAATGGCTACTTAAGAATGGCCAAAAAACTCTGATAGACCTCCAGAGGCTAACACCATATGGAGTGTGTACCTCTTTTGTTACCCATTTATTGAGCTCCTCATACTTACTCTTGATGACTTTACACCACAGAGCCTGATTCTCCTGCTGGTATCTCCATAGCCACTTAACCTTAAGAGCTTTACTTTGGATCTTAAGGTTTTTGATTCCTAAACCTCCATGTTTTTTACTTCTAATGATATTCTTCCATTTGACCAGATGAAAGCATTTTCTTTCCTTGATCCCCTGCCATAGAAAATTCCTTCTGATTTTGTCCAACCTCTGAGCAACTGATTGAGGTATATGAAAGATGGAAAGCATATATGTAGGTAGGGCTAGCACAGAGTTTATCAAAGTCAATCTCCCTCCCATTGATAAGTATTGTGTTCTCCATCTAGCTAGCTTTTTTTCACATTTCTCCAGAATTGGGTTCCAAATGTCTATGGATCTAGACTTTGCACCCAATGGCATTCCCAAGTAGATTGAAGGTAGTGTGCCTACCACTCCTCCTAGGATCAAAGACAAGTGATCCATATCAGGAACCACATTAATTGGATATAAGTGACTCTTGTTCCAGTTAATGTGGAGACCAGATATAGCCTCAAAATAGACTAGGATTAGTCTTAGAATTAACAATTGTTCCTCTTCAGCACGACAAAAAATTAAGGTGTCATCCGCATACTGCAAATGCATGATCTCTATGCTTCTACCAACCACATTGCTAACTTCAAAACCTTGTATACTTCCTTCTGCCTTAACAATATTCAACATGTTTTGAGTCCTTCCATTGCTATGATGAAAAGAAAAGGTGATAGAGGATCCCCTTGTCTTGTTCCTCTATTTGCATTGAAAAAACCTTCAGGAGACCCATTAATGAGAACAGAAAATTTCCCAGTAGATATGCAAAACTTGATCCAGTTGAGCCATTTCTCCCTAAAGCCCATTTGTCTCAGCATACTAAGGATGAATTCCCACTTCACATGGTCATAGGCTTTTTCTATATCAAGTTTACATAGTATACCGGATTTTCCTTGTGCAGTTCTAGAGTCAATCGCTTCATTAGCTATAAGCACCGCATCCATTATCTGTCTGACTTGGATAAATGCCATCTGTTGTTTGTCCACCAATTTACCCACCACTCTCTTCAACCTTTCTCTTAACACCTTCGATATTAGCTTGTAAAAGCTACCAATCAAACTTATGGGTCTGAAATCTTTGAGTTCCTTAGCTCCTGTCTTCTTAGGAGTCAAAGCAATGTAAGTTGCATTGAAACTTTTTTCAAAAATTTCACTTGAGTGAAAGTTGTGAAAAACCTCCATAATGTCTTTTTTAATAACCTCCCAGCACTTTAGATAGAATCCCATTGTAAAACCATCAGAACCAGGCGCTTTGTCTATAGCACATAACTTTAGTCCCCATAGTTTTACCTAATAGTAGCTAAATCGAAATCAAAAGGATTGTGTTGTAGACACTGGAAAAAGGAGAAAAAATGGTCAAGTTGTAGCGCAAGAGTTGTTCAATGTAGTAGGTAAATGGTAGCAGCTACAGAGAGTGTACTCCAGCAGTTCCACTTCCACATATGATTATGTGCAATAACCCAAATGAAAAGCTGCAATTAGAGACACCCCCACCCCCACCCACCCAAAAAAAGAATCAATGAGGGGGAGGTGGGGTGGGGTGCAATGACTACCTAAGAAACCCTTATCCAATCATTGGCCTACAGCCGCAGTTCCAACAGGAGTTTGAGTCTGATTTCAAGACAACTCCTAAAGGCCTTCAGGAAAAGGGAAGACATGGAAACTGGCATCTTAATGTTTCAAAGAAACAATTATGCACAAGAGGTATAAATCAAATCATATTTTATCTGGAAGATCTCTGTGTATTCCATAATATATATATATATATATAAAAGAAATAACAGAAAGAATAAACTCAAGTGGTTTTCAGATTCCATGTAGTTCCTAAAAGTGGAATATCTAATCTATACATCAAATACACCACGATTACAAGTATAAGTTTGCCTATTATGTTGCAAGCCAAGTCAATGTACCTGAAAATATCATTATGGTAAATGCTCCTTTTAATAGCCAGCTGAAAAACCCATGAGGCTGTGGCCCGGAGTTCAAAAGCCCATAATAGGTCTTCCAAAGCATTTACAAAATTCAATGCTGCTTTATCCTCTGCAGCTTCAATTTGCTCCAGGTAGAGGTCTAAGTCCAACACCAGAGACTCTGAATTCTCTGTTAGAAACCTGCATATATGAGGCGAACAGTTAGTTGAAGTGAGAAAACGGAACAATACAGCAAACACATCCCTGAAAAGACAGCCACAAATAGAAGTTTCTGAAAACAGAAAAGAAAATCAAATTCAAACTGTGCCTGATAGGAAGATTAAAACCAGCATCAGCAACAGCATTTAGAAGAGTTTTGGCTTCAGTAATGTATTCGCATAAACTAGCGGCTCGGATAAAACAAGTCCATATCCTGTGATCTGGTTCTAGACCTTCCCTAATCATCTCCTTAAGCTTCAAAAGGCCAGTATCGTAATCTCTGCTCTTGAGATAAGCATCAATAACAGAGCCATATTGTAGAGTACTGAGATTTACACCATTTGACTTTAGACTATTCAGCACTTTCTCAGCTTCCATTGGATGGCCTGAAGTACCATATGAAGTCATCAGCAAATGCATCGTAGCGTCAGATGGTTCGATCCCTGATTCCTTCATCTTCTCTATTAGCTTTTCAGCCTCGGAATGATTTCCAGAGCTTCTATACATTTTCATCATTAAGTGATAAAAAGAGCGATCGAGGTTATGTCCTTCCGACCTCAGGTTTTCAAAGAGTTCCTCAGCTTGTTCCAGCATCAGCTCCTTACAAAATGCAGCAATCATGCTCTTATAAGTGTCTTTCACAGGAGATAGACCCAGCCTCTTCATCTCATGCACTAATGAAAGAGCTTCATGAGGTCTACGATCTCTACAGTACATTATTATCAAGGTATTGTAAGTATCAACATCTGGTTTGAGTCCAGCTTCTTGGATTCTCTGGTATATGTGCACTGTTTTCTTAAAATCTTCAATTCTACTATATAACTGGAGCATTGAATTCCATATTGAAAGATCTGGCTTGAATCCAGCTTCCTCCATTTCAGAAAGCATGGCTTCAGCATCCCTCACTTGTTTAGTCCTGGACAGTAACCCAATCATAACTCTGTAAAGATGCATGGTAGGTAAATATCCGGCGGCCCTCATTCCGTGGTAAATTTTCTTCACTTCAAATATGTTACCAGCTTGTGCAAATGCCTCAAGCATCAAAAGAATGGAACTCTTACTAATCTTAAAACCCATATCTTGTAGTTCCTGAATCAGAACATACAGCTCGTTTAATCTACCATCAACAATTAATGCTTGCATGAGATTGTTTATGGTATCCACTGTAGGGGATGGACCATTTCTCATCATGGCATTGAAAACAGCTCTAGCTTTCTCATAGAAACCACTTAAAGCATAAGCTTGTATTAATGCATTCCAAGCCGTCCTTCCCACAACACCATACCGATGTTCTATAGTTGCCACAACGCTCTCTGCCTTTTCAACTACTTTCAGCTTACCATATGCCTCAATAAGACTTACATGAAATGAGATGTCCCCAAAGGGCACACCATTTGCTTCCAACTGATCAATCAAATAATGTGCTGTTTCTGGAAAATCCATCTTGCAGTAAATCACAGCCATTATACCGCAAATATCCCGCGAAGGTTCTACACCCCTGGCCCTCATATCAGAAAATATCTGAGCAGCTTCAGCAAACAGTTCAGCCTCCTTGCAACACTTGATGAGGGATTCATACACAGAAAAACTGAAACTATATGAGTCACTTTCGCCTGTTTCGCGGTATTCATCCAAAGCAGCATTCAAATTTTGAGCTTTGCAGTTAATAATTATCGAGGCATCATTTATAAGTTTCATTGACCTGGAATCATGCTCCTTCACAAAATTTAGCAATTCTATAGCTTCTGAGATCTTCCCAGATGAACTGTAAAAACCCAAAATAGACAACAGGTCATCATGATTAAACTCAGAACCCTCTTTCACAGCTAACCTCAACATGTTGGCTGCAAATTCATAGCATTCACCCTTAATAAGTAGAGATGAAATGGATTGCAGACTCAAATTACCCAATTCTTTCAAGTCCTTAATCACAACCTGGATATTTTCTTCTTCATTTTCTCTTCCAAGAGCTCGGAGCATGAATTCGTATAGAGCAAGATCAGGAGCAAATCCATTGCGTACCATGTCACGATACAATAGCATTGCTTTCTTGGTCTCACCAGATCTCAGATTCATGTCCAGCATCACTGTGTATGCCAAGTGGTCTGGTTTAATTCCAGAACGCACCATGCAGTCGAACATATCTTCTGCGTCAACCCACTTCCCTGCCTTTGCATAACCACAAATCAAGGCACTGTAAGTTCTCACTGTTGGCTTTATCCCTGCATTTAGCATCTCAGACATCACTTTTGAAGCCTCTGCCATTTTATTGTCTTTCCCTAATGAGTCAATAAGAATAGTGTATGTAACTACATCAGGGCTTCGTCCAGAAAACGTCATGTCATTATAGACTTGCAATGCAAGGTCATGCCGACCCTGCTTCCCATACATGTCAATGATGGTATTATAAGTCATTTCGTCCTTTCCAAAACCCATGTTCACCATCTCTTCACAGATTTCCTTAACCTTTTCAATATTCCCCTGCCTTGCAAATGCATGGAGCAGTGAATTATATGTCACTGCATCTGGATAAAAGCCATTTGCCTCCAGTTCATTGAACAGTCTTGCAGCCTCACCATCCATTCCACATCTCCCAAAAACTGAAATCATAGCATTATACGTCCACAAATCAGGTTGGCATCTATGACTTTCCATATCATTAAAAACTTTTACAGCTTCCTCAACATTTGATTCGCGTGAACAAGCACTAATCAGAGTGTTATAAGTTATTATGTCAGGTTGAACGCCCGAACTCCTTACTTCATTAAGAAGTTCAATTGCCAAGTTTGGTGTCATAGGGCCTGATTTGAGACGTGCATTAATCAAAGTATTAAAACTTACAAGATCTGGCTCAAGCCCGCGCTCATGCATCAAATCAAGCAACTGTTGAACTCGCTTAAACCTCCCATTTCGCGCATAAACACCCATCATTGAATTATACACTTGAACTGTGTTCCCAACATTTTGCTCCGCCCGCATAAATATCTCCACAGCCAATGCTTCCTGATTAGCCTTGCCCAACACCGCAAGAATCGTCGCAAGCATCCTAGCATTGGGAGAATACCAATTTCTAAGATTCAACCATTCATAAACTTCCAATGCCCTTTGCCAACTGGACTGACCAACCCATTTCACCACAAAACAAAAATCAGTAGGAGTCATTTGGACCATCTTTTCATCAAGCACATCAGCTACAAACTCCTCAGATTTCAACCCCAATATCTTGTCAGTCAAAAACTGAACCCTCTGACGCCAATCTTTCGCCCTCTTGAGTGCTAGTTTCGTCATTTTCTTCGCCTTAGTCCTACTTGGTCTACCCAAAACCTCTTGTGTTTCATCATTCCCTCGAAACCCATTTGAGTTCAAAGACTCCTTTTCATAATAACCCATCTTCCCATCACTTTCCACCTCAAAATCAGCATCTTTTAACGACGGAACGGCAACGGATAAATGGGAGGGCCGAGAATTTCTACTGGGTCTACCCAAAACCTGTTGAGTTTCATCATTCCCTCGAAACCCATTTGAGTTCAAAGACTCCTTCTCATAATAACCCATCTTCCCATCACTTTCCACATCAAAATCAGCATCTTTCAACGAGGGAACGGCAACAGATAGCTGAAGGGGCGGGGGGTTTTGGTGGGTGTCGTTGAATTTCAAGTGGGGCCATCTGGAAGATGGAGAAGCTCTACTATAAGTAAATTTCTTGGGAGCATTAGTGCCTGGGTCCTCGGTAACAGTAGAGGCTGTAGCAGAGCAATAACAAAGAGAGGGTTTTGGGGTTACCTTTGATTTAGCTGTGGAGTTGAATTGCGGCGGAGTAATACTCAACAACGCCGTAGATGCCGCCATGCCTTATAAATTGTGGTGGGGGGGGATTCAAAGAGTGTTGAGGAACATGGTATAGGGAGCTAGTAGATAGAGAGAGAGAGCCAGTAGCTTCTATTGTTTGTATGTTTGCTGTCATACAAGAATTGAGGAGATACTATTTGTTACTATTTTTTATTTTTTTTGGCGGGTTGTTTCTGATATACATTGGTTTATGAGGTTGTTGGCTTGCTCATCGGAGAAAAAACTTCAAAAACAATTTGGATATACGACATTCATCCATTTAATGTTTGTTTAATGACAAGGACAAATTCGCGCTGGTACAATTATGCCGAGGTTCTGTTACGTAAGAAATTTTGATGGATTTACGGGTTAAATTGGTTTTCCGTTTATTTGGCTAGTTTTTTGAGTTGAGCTTTGTCATTTGATTTATAACATTGATGCTTTCATTGAGAGTTTCATGCGTGGGTCTGTGACACAGAGTGATGACTTGAATCCAAGAGGGATGTCAGCCGTTGGTCACGAGGGTCCATCCACGCGTGGAGCTCTGAGTGTTGTCAGGTGTGGTGGCTTGGATCCAAGAGGGAGGAGCCAACCGTGATCAACAAGTTCGTTGGTTCTCAAGCGGAGGCGATTGTTATGTACCAATTGTCCCACATTGAAAAAATAGATAAATATTTATGAATTTACAGGCTAAATGAATTCTCTCACCTAACATGCTAGTCTTTTGGGCTGAAGTAGAGGTAAGATTTGTGTTACATTGGGATGTTGTTCCTTTTTTTTTTCGAAAAGGAAATATTCGAGATGATGTGGTAACTTAGAATCACGCTAGTCGGCTCTCCTGATCAAATTAAGAGTTTGCTTTGTCAGTCCATAAATATGTCATCAAATTGAAAGTTTGCTTTGTCAGTCCATAAATATGTCGCGTCAGGACTTTAGGACAAATTGAGAGTTCGCTTTGTCAGTCCATAAATATGTCATCAAATTGAGAGTTTGCTTTGTCAATCCATAAATATGTCGCGTCAGGACTTTAGGACAGATTCCAGTATCCGACCTATCTCTTCCTACTGATTCCCCGGGATATAATATATGCACAGATTTGAATATTCATGTTAAAGCAAAATTCCGCCAGCAAGCTAGTTATACATTTTCTTCTTTTGTTGTATGTTTCCAAACTAATCTTTCTGTATTTCCTTTCTTAATTTATCATTTTTATCCTGATATACAATGTACTTCCCATTTCTTCTTCTGGATCGAATTGGTTTATATGCAAGCCAGAAAATAGTTTAGTTTACATAAATGACAGCAAGACTATAGGAGTCGTTTGGTATATTGGATTAGAGTAATAATTCTAGAATAGAATTTGGGATTAACTTTATATCATGTTCCGTTATGAATTTTTGTTACTCTTAGGATTACTTTATCTCACCATTTGTATTAAAGTGATGGATTAATATCGCATAAATGACAGTAAGTATTAATATCACAAAATGCCAAGTGACAACATAAGAATAAGTCAACTGACAATTTAAGACAAAAGTTAAAAAATATGTAATAAAAATTTTGAGTTGAAAAATTAAGTATTTGAATATGAAATACATTATCCTTTTTTAAAAAATAAATTATTATCTTAATAAATAGAAATTCATAATTGAAGAGTTAATAAATTCTTACAATTTCAAATCTATATCTTATAAAATTTAAATATTATATATATAGAGAGAGAGAGTTAATTTACATAATAATAATAATAATAATAATCTATATCTCTCTCTATTTATAAGCAAAACTAAAAGCAAGTCTTAATTATTAGTTGAAGGTGACAATTACTTTATTATGTATTAAGAAAGTTGAGAAAGTTTGAAAATAACCTACAAGTTTTTAAATTTGCACTTTGATCCCAATGTATGCCTAAAATAACGGGGAACGGAGGAAAAAAAAAGGCGTCTTTCTCTCTCTTTTCATCTATTGTTGTTTTCTTTCTCTTAGAGATTTTTGTTGTTAATTGTTTCTGTTTCTGCTGCTTTATTCATCATCTTCTGCTTTATTATCATCATCTTCTACTTCATTATCATCTTCATCTTCTTCTTGTCGACCATTTGTTGTTGTTGTTGTTGTTGGTGGTGGTGGTGGTACAGCGCTACTGCTGCGATCTGACCAATTTCGTAGGTCAAATTTTGTTTACTACATCACTTTCCACTTTGGCATTACTTCATAGGTGACTTTGGTAAGTAAAATTATGATTTTTATTCGTATTTGTCATCTGGGTACACTTCTGTTTTTCCAACAATGGATAGAACCCCGATTATGAATCCAGCATAAGTGCCCACAATTTAAACAGATCAATCATCTGGTGCATCAGATGAGTAATCTGTTGCATCAGAAGATTTATCTGTTGCATCAGACTGTTTATCTGTTGCATCATCGTATTATCTGTTGCATCAGACGTATTATTTGTTGTATCAGGATGCTTATCTGTTGCACCAGACTAATTATCTGTTGCATCAGAATGTTTATCTGTTGCACCAGACTAATTATTTGTTGCAACGAATGATTAATCTGTTTGAAACAACACAAATCAACCCCTGTCACAAACCCAACAGATAAATCTTGCTATTGCTACTGGATTCTAAATTATTCCTTTTTACGTCGAATCGTCGACATGTTTGTTGAGAAGATAATAGACAGAATAAAAATTAAATATGGATTAAAACGTCAAAGATCAAACATAATTTATTTATTAAATAAATAAAAATACATATAATAGACTAAAAGAAAAATAATAGTCTAATTATTATTATTATTATTATCAGCATCATCATTGCCAGCCAACCAATTTTCAACCGGAAGTAGCAAAACCCTCCTCAGCCTGCGTATCTCGCGGAGCATTCTTGATCTAACTCCTCCCAGTTCCCATTGTAGATCACGAAATTGATTCCGAAGTTCATTCACGGCGTCTTGCAGAAAAGAAACGTCCCACACTGGGTCAGCCATAATCTTATCTTCTAGAGTGTAATATGAAAGACAAGATGCAACAAATAAATAGAGTGTATTTGAATGAACGATTGAGTAAGGACGGACCTATTTATAGAGGATTGAATTTGAATGAGAGGCAAAAAGGCGCGACTATTCACCTCCATACATTAATTACATTTTTGATTAAATTAAGAAAATAAATATTGTGATATAAGTCATAACTTTTCAGATTATTATTATTAATAATAATTAGTTCTTTCGAAGAACCGTTTTTATTGAGTTGTGGCAACAAATTCTATATCTGTTGCATCAGATAACACATTTGTGACAACAGATATATTATCTGTTGCAATAAATATAAAATATGTTGCATCAGATAACATATCTGTTGCAATAAATATAAAATATGTTGCATCAGATAACATATCTGTTGCAACATATAATCTAACTGTTCACCTCCATTTATTAATTATATTTTTTAATAATGTGAAAAATAATGAATTAATTAAATTAAGAAATATTGTGATAAGTCATGACTTTTCACATTATTATTATTAATTAGTTCTTTCCAAGAACTGCTTTTATTAAGTTGTGACTCGATATAGGTTGCATAAGATAAATCATCTGTGACAACAGATATATCATCTGTTGCAACCATAGTGAACCTGTTGCATTAGATAATTTAATTGTCGCAACATATAATCTACTTTTTTTAAAAAAAAAATAACTATATCATCATATCATTAATCCAAATTTGCTTACTTTTTTATTTTATAAATAAAAAAAACACCTTTTCAAATTCCTTAATAAAATAATAACCATTTTATTATATAATAAATAATTTTAAAAATAAATTCAAAAATAAAAATGGTGAAAAGTCACGATCAGCTATTAAAATTGTGGTTATAAATTGTGTTTATTGTTTATTTCCTTATTATTTATTTACGAAACATTTTTCATATAGAATAATCGGAACGAAAAGTCATGTCTTTATCTTTTCACCCTCTCAATAACAACAATAGCTCTTTTTTATTAATAACCGTCAGGTGCAACATATGATCGATCTGTCGTAGCAAATTAACCTCTAACTGTTGACACAAATTGCTGCTCAATCTCTACCACCAACCGTCGACATGTTGAGAATAAGGAATAAATAGAATGATTATTAGTAAATACTAAATAAGAATTAAAAATTCAAAATCGACAACAAAATGAAATAAATGTTCATAGATTTTTGAATCCCTTGGGTAGATTTGATATACAAAAGGAGGAAAATAATTGCTAAAATAAAAAACATTACCTAATTATTATTACTACTATTATTATTATTGTCAATCAGACATCTTTCCTCTGGCAGTCTTGCTCCGAAATCAGTCAAATCTCTCTGGAGTTCATCAAACTGTCTTTGTAGTTCACGCAAGGACTCGATATGAATATTCTTATACGAATATAGATCATCCATATTTGTAAGGAGGGACCTATTTATAAATTATTGTATCTCGGAAAGAAAAGAAAATTGCTTTAAAATAAATCTAACAGATGGGTAATCTGTTGCAAAATATATTCTTTCTGTTAGATAACTTACAACATACTGGCAATCTTCTTGCAACAGATGTATATATTTGTTTGATTTCTACAACAGGTTGATCAACTATCGTAACAGATGTCTCCAATTGTTTGACAATATAAACAGATGTGCCATCTGTTGCAACAAGCTAGTCATCTGTTTATTCAATTTAAGCCATAGATGGGCTACGAAGAATAAGGTGCGTGCAGATGGATCCACTATCATATGTGTGGGAGTTAAGTATGTATTACTGATAAGGTTACCGGGACAACACACACAAAGTACAATGTTTTTGTGAATGCAATTTTTAACCGATTAGGCATTGATCATTCAAACAAGATCCTGCATAGTACTGTTAAGTTTGATGGGTTCGAAATTGATAAGGATGAGGACCTCATGAAGATGATGCAGATACCCTGTTACGAATTACTGACGGTTGGTGCTCCTGTTTATGCGTGTCAAGTTTTGAGAAGGGATCAATATTTGTCGTCACTGCAGAGAACCAATAGCGATTGGACTTAACTTTAACTGTGCATTGGACCCTTAGAGGGCCCTCGAAGCCTCGCACTGCATCAAACAAGAATGAAAAACCAATATAGTTATTTCCCTGGCCAAAATTTATATGGTTGGGTTGCTCGCTCGGGGTGATGATTATATGCTAGAAGGTGCGGTAGGAGAATGCTTTCGAGGGAAAATGAGTGGTTGATGGAAGACTATATCATCTAAGAGCTAATTGAAGAAGAGATACAGGGTAGAAAGTAACTTCTAACGAATCTGGCCGATGGAATTATCTTAACAGATGCGAAATTTGAATCAAGTGCAAATATGAAAGTGTATCCGGTAATGTAATTTCGTCTGTTGTGTCTCTGAAAAAAAATAATGCAGATGGACACTTTGCTAGGGAGCTGCATGATCAGGATTATCACCTAGGTAGAAAATAGGAGAAGACCAACAAAGCAGCCTCACGAACATCGAGGGTAGAAATGATGTTCAGCAAGTCTAGAAAACTTACGCCAACAACAACTGCAGTTAAAATAAGGAAAGTAAGCGAAGGCGATAATTTCTGAATTTTAAATTTCATCCCATCTTCTTGTTTGTGTTTCCGATCATGTCCACTGCCGTTGACCTGATCGGAACCACAAACGAGATTGAAAGGCAAATAGAGTATAATTACTTCCTTAGCAATATGGATTAATTGATTGTGTTTTCTTGCCTTAGCATGCTTTCAAAATTCCTTGGAGAAGATCAGATGCTTGCTGTAGTATGTGAATCCCGATAATTTTTAAGCTTACCTCCAGCTTGTTGATTCTGTATTCAGAAAACATCAATAGATATCCTTCAGAAGAATTGATCCCAGGCAAACATATCTAGCGACAGTGTAGATTTTTGCATAGCAGATATCTTGTCATCTATATCGGAGAAGAGCGATCAACAGAAAGGCTGGGAGATTGAGCTCGTTCGATTTGTGCACTAACTCGGTCATATTTTTTTGATAGAGTAATGATCTTAGACTTACGTAACGTTTGATAGGCTTGGTAGAGCCGGTTTAGATCACACGCTACGTAACTCCATGCTTACTAATTTATCAAATTGGTTGAGCAAGATACATGGAGTAACGCTCGATAAAAGTGTGTTGTTCAACTGTTGGGACCACATCTTCAACGTGCATCAACATATTTTGACCTAAAACAAACACAGAGACCCTCCATGTATCCTTTAAGGCTTCTGAAGAAAGTGTTCTGAAGGGCTTCTAGAATGCCACAACTTTGAAGGTAGTGTTCCTGATCGAGCTCACAAGAGACAAGAAACTATTTACCAACTTTGAAGAAGACAACGAACAGCTTGAATACAGAATCAACAAGCTGGAGGCAAGCTTAAAAATTATCGGGATTCACATACTACAGCAAGCATCTGATCTTCTCCAAGAAATATTGAAAGCATGTCAAGGCAAGAAAACACAATCAATTATAACCATATTGTTAAGGAAGCAATGATACTCTATTTGCCTTTCAATCTCATTTGTGGTTCCGATCAGGTCAACGATAGTGGACCTGATAAAAAACACAAACAAGAAAGCATGGGATGAAATTTAAAATTCAGAAATTTGCCGCCTTCGCTTAGATTCCTTATTTTAACTGCAGTTTTTGCTGGCATAAGTTTTCTAGACTTGTTGTACATCATTTCAACCCTCGATGCCCGTGAGGCTTCTTTGTTGGTCTTCTCCTATTTTCTATCTAGGTGATAATCCCGACCACGCAGCTCCCTAGCAAAGTATTCAGATGCATTTTTTTTCTTTCAGACACAACAGATGAAATTACATTATCGAATACACTTTCATATTTGCACTTGTTTCAGATCTCACATCTGTTAAGATAATTCCACCGGCCAGATTCGTTAGAAGTTACTTTCTACCCTGTCTCTTCTTCAATTAGCTCTCAGAAGATATAGTCTTCCATCAACCACCCATTTTCCTTCAAAAGCATTCTCCTACCGCACATTTTGGCATAAAATCATCATCCCGAGCGAGCAACCCAACCATATAAATTTTGGCCAGGGCAATAAATATATTGGTTTTTCGTTCTTTTTAGATGCAGTGCTAAGCTTCGAAGGCCCTCTAAGGGTGCAATGCACCCTAAAAGTTAGTCCAATCGCTATTAAATCTCTTTACAATGACACAAAAACTAGATCCCTTCACAATGCTTGACAAATAAACATGAGCAACAACTGACATTAAATCTTAACAGGCTATCAGAACCATATTCATGGTCCCTCAGCCTTATCAGTTCAGACCTACCAAACTTAACTGTAAAATTACAGATATTTTGTTTGAACAATCTATGACTAATCAGTTAAAACATCATTCACAAAATCAGTGCACTCTGTGTGTGTTTCCACGATAACATGATCAGTAATACATACCTCCCACATATGAAGTGGTTCCATCTACAAGCAGTTTATTCCTTCGATCCCATCTTTACTGCAACCTCTTGCGATAGTCCGTCAAAAGTTGATCAACTGTCAGTTTCTTATATCTACAAAGATGAGGAAAAAAATTGATGTCACAAAAAGAACATTGTCTATCTGTTGCATCAGATGTGGAGTCTGTCGCAACAGATGTGAAGTCTGATGGAATATATCAAATCAGCCTTTCTGGTGGTTTTATTTGTTCCAACAGTTTCTCTATCTGTTGCAACATCAACAACAACATAAACATCAACAAAAAAGAAACAATAATATTTATTCCAACAACATCATCAACAACAAAGAAGCAACATCCTTTGTGCCAGAACCATTAACACCACCACACCACAATTTCTAACAACGCCAACCCCACCAACAACATCAATAACTGCATCAACAATAATGAAACAAACAAAATACATACAAAAAAAATGATACTGCCAACAAGGCTTTTAAACTTCTCCCAACAGATGATTTTTTTCTCATATTGTAATAAAGATTCTCGAATTATTTATTCAATACTTACAAGTTCCTTAAAAAAAATTTAATAAATATGCTATGGGTAAATAGTAATTAAATAAAAAAATAGATGTAAATAACTTGCAAAGAAGAAGACGAGAATGAAAGAACAATAATGAACCATACCTTAATATAAAAAAGGGGATCCAAATAGAAATTTAAGTCGAGGAAAGATATGGATGGGTTTAGATCCAAAAAGATCTTTATGAGAAGTGAAGAGAAAAAAGGTTGTGACCCTAAAGAGGAGAGAGAAAAAGATGAGAATTGAATAAAATAAATTGTAGCTGAAGGAAGAGATGAGATAATTTCTATAGATGTATTGTGTACGTAGACGTGGTGGTTTCAATATTCATTAATTAATATTCATTAATTTCATTAATAATTTGAGGAGCACGAGGAAGACTAAGACTACTGACATTGAAAAGACAAGACAAGACTGCTCAATGAACTCACTTTTGAGATATCCAAGAAATATTTTTTACCGCCTTTAGTAGTAAGTACTACTACTTGATATTATCTACTCGGACCAGAAGCTTCTTGCTTTAAAATTAAAAGAGAAAAAAAGATTTTCAAACAGATATGTCATCTGTTGCAACATATATAAATATCTGTTTAGAAATCCGAACATCTCAGTCATCTATTACAACAGATATAAATATCTGTTTAAAAATCTCAACAGCTCAGTCATATGTGACAACAGATGAAAATGTTCATTTGATAATTAATAAAATCAGATATGTCATCTGTTACAACAGATATAAATATCTCTTTAAAAATTTTCAACAGCTCAGTCATTTGTCACAACAGATGCAAATATCTATTTGATAATTAAACCAGATATGTCATCTGTTGCAACATATATGTACCTGTTTGAAAATTTTCAACAACTTAGTCGTTTGTTACAACCGATTTCATTGCAATTGATTTAGGTGGAACTAGGGATGAATGAATGGGCTCGCAGGGTCAACTACAAATTTAATCTAGTCTTTGTAATTGCATGGCGTTGGTATTGCGTTTATCTCGACCCGAGTCATCGATCGATCACTTTGAGTTGAAATGAGTTCTCATCAACTCGATGTTAGGATAGTGATAGTACCTAAGTTGATTTAGGTGGAACTAGGAATGAATGAATGAGCTCACAGGGTCAACTACAAATCCAATCGAGTCTTTGTAATTGCATGGCGTTGGTATTGTATTCATACTGACCCGAGTCGTCGATCGATCACTCTGAGTTGAAATAAGTTCTCATCAACTCACTATTAGGATAGTGATAGTACCTAAGTTGATTTAAGTGGAACTAGGGATGAATGAATGAGCTCGCTGGGTCAACTACAAATCCAATCGAGTCTTTCCAATTGCATGACGTTGGTATTACGTTCATCCCGACCCGAGTCGCCGATCGATCACTCTGAGTTGAAATGAGTTCTCATCAACTCAATGTTAGGATAGTGATAGTACCTAAGTTGATTTAGGTGGAACTAGGGATGAATGAATGAGCTCGCACGATCAACTATAAATCCGATCGAGTCTTTGAGATTGCATGGCGCTGGTATTGCGTTCATCCCGACCCGAGTCATCGATCAATCAATCTGAGTTGAAATGAGTTCTCATCAACTCAATATTAGGATAGTGATAGTACCTAAGTTGATTTAGGTGGAACTAGGGATGAATGAATTAGCTCGCAGGGTCAACTACAAATCCAATCGAGTCTTTGCAATTGCATGGCGTTGGTATTGCATTCATCCCGACCCGAGTCGTCGATCGATCACTCTGAGTTGAAATGAGTTCTCATCAACTCAATATTTTAAAAACTATATCTTTTAAAAAATTTAAAATTAATTAAGATCAATTCGGACCAAATTAGCAATTTCAAAACTTGTCATTCTTTTCCAAAATTACAAATCAACCCATACAATTCATCCATTTGTGCGAAAAACTTTCCATTTCAAATCATAAGTTTTCGCTCTTCTCTCTCTCTCTCTCTCTCTCTCTTGGGGTGTCCTCTCTCTCTCAATAATACAAACAACAACTACTCAATATATTGCTCAACCCTTCAAAACAAGTCGATTTTCTTCTCATTTACGACTACATATAGTTTTTTTTTCGACTTCATTCCCGCTTGTATCCGTTGTTTTCTCTATCTTCGCATGTAACAGAGTTCGAGAAGAGTTCTACATTTGTTCTTTATTCTAAAAAATAGGGTTTTTTAGTTAATGATAAAAAAGAAGACTTTTAGTTGTATTATCTTCGAGAATGGGTTAATAATTTTGAGCTTTGATACTAAAAAAGTAGGAAGCACCCGAGAAAACCTTAGTTTTTCTATCAGTATTTTGTTGACTGTCGTGGTATTATTGGATGGTGTTTGTGGTGTTGTTGTTGGCTGGTGGTGGTGGTGTTGATATTTGTGTTTTTTGGCGGTGGTGTCGGTGGTCTTGGTGTTGGTATTTGTGGCATTGGTGGTGTTCTGGGTGGCATTGGTTGTGGTGGTGGTGGTCCATCTGTTGCAACGGGTGAAAGATCTGTTGGGAGATATTAAATAGGTTTTCAAACAGATTCCCCATCTGTTCCAACTGATGGGTTATCCGTTGGAGTATTTTTTTGTAATGTGGTATAGAATAATTTATTAAAATTTCTCCACCTGTTGCAATAGGTGGAATATCTGTGGGGAGATATTAAATAAGTCTTCAAACAGATTCGGGTTCCCCATCTGTTCCAACTGATGGGTTGTCCGTTGGAGTATTTTTTTTGTTATGTGATAAGAATAATTTATTGAAATTTGTCTCACCTTTTTAAAAAAAATTATGCAGACATCAAATGCAATGTATTTTTTGTTTTTCTTTTGTTTGTAGTTAAAAGATGTCTCCCAAAAGAAAAAAAATGAAAGTGGAGAAAGTGGATCAACTTCCGATCACCAAACAAAAAAGGCTAGAGTACAGATAGATTCGGAGGAACTTCCAGAACAATCTCAGTCAGGGCAAAATGAAGCCGAGGAAAGTGATAACTCCTCCTCACCAATGAGGCGTGAAATAATATCGAAATTCCAGTATGATTCTGTCAAAACCATTAGTATTGATAAGTTTCAAGTTGCGATGCCGATGAATAACCCTAATGCAGTATTTGATGATCTTGTACTTAAATGTCAGTTGGGAAAACCTTTTGACGAACTTAAGAGTATTATGAAGAAGGAAAACATAGATGAACTTTTTAAGAAGAACTGCTTTGCACACTTTCTTGAGCTTTTTGGGCCCCGCCCTCTCCGTTTCCCAATGATCATGGTATATGGCCTTCTCAAGCAAAGGATCATGTATGCGGGGGATGATGGAGGTCCGAAGGAGGGCGAAAATAAGATGGATGAAGTTTGGATCAACTACTGTGGCATGCCGGTTTGTTTTGGATTGAAAGAGTTTGCCATTGTGATGAGCTTGAGATGCGATCGTCCAGAAGAACCTGCCATCAAGAAAACACCCCACAAAGGGTCCAACAAACGCAAGGTAAAAAAAGATGGGTTGTTTGGCATTGTTGGACCTAGCTACAAAGTGAAGGATTTGATAGCGGATCTCAAGAATAAAGACATACCAAAGCACTACAGGGAGAAATTATGCTTAGTTTGGTTTGTCCATTCCGTTTTATTGGCAAGAGACGTTAAGAAAATCATAGAACGTGATTTGTTGGCGCTTGCTGATGATTTTGGAAAATTCAACGATTATTCCTAGGGCTACGACAGCTACTACTTGACTGTCAAATATTTACTGAATGAGCTAAAGACAAAGACGACCACATTATACGGCTTTCCTTGGGCTTTCATGGTAAAATTGATCACTATTTTTACTTATTCATTAATTTATATTGAATATACTAGTGACTTTTTTTTGCTTGCTTCCTGTTTACAATTTTTAGGCTTGGGCATGCGAAGTCATTCCTCCCCCCCGAAAGCATTTCACAAATTACCTGGATAAGGTTTCTTATCTAAGGATCCTTAGGTGGTTGACTGCAATAGAGAGCAGTAAAAAAATATTAACGAGGCTGATCTTTTTAACCATTCGGATGATGCAGTACTTCTTCTTTCAACTAAAATAATTTACCTCAAAGAAAGATATTGAAACAGATGTTCCATCTGTTGCAACAGATTACCCGTCAACTGCAACTGGTGCAATAGATGGGTAATCTGTTACAACAGACGATCCATATTCACATTAGATTAACCATATGTTGCTCTGTTCTCTGAACCCAACTCAACAGATTACCCATCTACTGTAAATTATGCAACAGATGGGTATTATGATGCAACATATTATCAATCTGTTTCAACATACAGATCAGCTGTTGCGGTAGCTAGATCTTCTATTGCATAAGTTGGTTGTGTTAACATAACCCGATCCCCATGTAACCCAACTAACTATAAATTATTATTATATGATTTAAATTTCTCCTGTCGTTTTTTTATAGGTTATGCGTCCTTGGATCGTGCCTACCATTGATGAGCTGGGGATGATTTCTTTTCTTACTCTGGGTCTTGTTGATACAAAAGAAGACCCAACGATGGAGTTAATAAAGAAGGAATTGGATGGAGCAACATCTATAAGAAGAGCAGTTGGGCAAGGTCAGTCTAATGTTGAAGCTCTTCACGACTTAACTCAAACTGCAACAGATCCGGGTGCTTCTTCTGGGGGTGTTGCTGGTGGAGTTGTTTGTGATGGTGGCAGCCATCCTGCTTCTGCTTCTGTTGCCAGTCGTGATTATGAGTATGTTGGTGCTCATCAAAAAATAAATATATTTGAAAACACCCCTTGCACAGGTCCTCCCTCTCACCCCTACACCGGTCTCTTCCACTCTTACAGTGGTCCCTCTCACCCCTCCTCACCCTCATGTTCTCATTACAAATGCAAAGTATACAAGGACAGAGAGGATAAACTCTTCGACAAGCTAGAGACTATTGCTGAAGCTGCCGAGGAGTTAAAATCCAGGAGGCGTGTCATACCTCCAACGAGGTGAGGGAGCCATGCACTCCTACAGTGGAGGTTAGGAGGAAGAGAAGAAAAATTAGACAAATTCTCTCCGTTCTGAAATCAGCAAAAATTGCAACTCCCCCCGCTCCAATAGTTGTTGAAGTTCAGGGGTCGCCGAAGAAGGTGGACATATTCGTGGCGCTTGGCAAGAAGAAGAAGAAGGAACTGGAAAAATTCATCAAGAAGAAGGTTAAAAAAGAATACACCATGCATTCATTTGCCGCCAAAGACTTCTCGAATATGACAAATATGTGCGTGTGGCACGAGGACAAGGTAAGTTTACTTTTGCTAACCTACCCTTCCAATCTACTCCATGAAGAAGAATCTACGCAGCAGATGTGTAATCTGTTGTGAAAACCTGGTATTCTGTTGCAACATAATACACATCTGTTGCATAAGTTGTGTTGGCTGGATAATCTGTGAACTGATTCAGAGAACCCTCTGCATCGGATTCTTTTGACTGTATTTTTATTCTTTACAATTACTAACCTATTTAAAAATTATCTTCTTATACCACAGTATGTTGATGAAATTCTCTGCCTCATGAGGGGCAGGCAATTAGCTTACCCAGATGCTTATGATGCTGCCGATAGGATAATGGACCTCAACTTCTACAATAATTTCAAGGATAGGTACGCTAAACTCTGTAACATAGCTGATTTTGGTGGCCCGGAATTTGATCAGTTAGTTTCTACGTTCCAATGGGATGAAGAAACGATTAAATATGTTAGAGGAAAGAGTCCATATCCACACGGCAAGAGCTGGACCAAGGCAAAAAGAATCCTTGCAGTCATGAACGTGGATGTCACCCATTTTCTCACTGTTGAGATACTACTATACGAGGGAAAGATTAAGGTTTATGACTGCAACTTACCTGTGTTCAGCGAGAAGACGTTTTTAACCCACATGCAGCCACTCTTGAAGTTGTTGATGCAGAGTAAGATGATGGATCATTTCCCGGCTAAAGTCTTAGCGAAGGAATCATAGGTTTTTGAAGGTCTAAATAAGAACATCCAGCTCCCAAAAAATACAACCGGTGCAGCGTGCGGACCGTACTCGCTTGCATACATTGAGTGTTTGCTGACCGGCACATAAATGACCAGTGTGTGCGACACTGTTGTGGGAAAGATGCAATAGGTCTGGGTATATAGGGTACTAACTAAATGGTTGGAGTCCGTGTATAAAAAAGAACATGTACAAAGACAGAGACGAACACGATAACAAATTTTCATTTCAAGCCAATTCACTATACATATAGGGGCAATAATTTTTATGTTTGGCAAAGTTGAATTTTTATAATGCAACAAATTTTATATCTGTCGTAACAGATATAGTACATGTTGTGACAGATTGATTATCTGTTGGAATAGGTTGGTCATCTATTGCATTATCCAGATATTCCCCGTCTGTCTGTCGCAACAGATTTATGATCTGTTGCAATATATAACTTATCTGTTGCAACTGATCAGTAATCTGTTGGAGCAAATAAAAAATGTAGGAAGACCTGTTATATAATTTCCAGCAGATGACCTACGTGTTGCATCTCATGTTGCAACATATGTCTAAATCTGTCTGATAAGATATGCTGTCTGTTGCAGCAAATGTATTATCTGTTGCGATATTTGAATCTAGTACTCCATTTCAATTAACATGTTCAAAACTCATAATTAATTATATTCATAGACAGAATAAAATAAATCGAAGCTTTCGAAAATTACATAAAATAACTCAACAAATAAATGAAATGTAAAAAAAATCATTATGAGTACAAACGATCTACTCTACAAATAAATCAACAAGTTAAACCAAGGAGGATAGGTTATTACATTGACGAACTCAAGCTACAAAGATCTAATCAATATGGACAAGTTGTTCTTCATCCAGTGCTATGGAATTCGGCTTTGGTCGTCGTGGATCTTTAACGTCGGTTGCGTATGGCTTCTGAGCTTTCGCTTCTCCATATTTCCATAAAAGAGCAGCATATCTTTTGCGGAGTAATCCGGCATCAAGTTCATTATTTGGTACTTGTAATCCATCTCTCAAATACTAAGCATAGGCGGCAACAAAAGAACCGCAATCCCTGCGTTATAAAAAAATAGATAATCCATATCTTACAGTTCATGCAAGCGTTGTGAAATTTGTGAAATGAAACTAAATCATGACACTTAAACTTACAGGCTACCAATGGTTTGTTAAGCAATTCCGTCAACATATTATACATCAAATGGATTAGCCATTTTATCCCAGTATGCTTCAATCGTCGATCAATCAGTACGAACCTTTTGATCCAAAAAGTCACTCATATCAAGGTAAGTAGGCAATATTTTGGATAGCTTTTGTATCTCAGACGATGGCCCGGAACGTCTCCTTCGCTACATCGAGTCATAAACTCGGATGCGCCTCTCTTTTAAAACGACGACAGCCAACACCCAATGAAATTCATCACCACAATTGATTGAGATGTACACTTCGTCGACCAAATGCCAAGGTAAGCCATCCGAAATGCTAAAACCTTTGATGAGGTTGATTAAGCATTCCTCGTTTCGAGAAACTTTCGGCTGCTGTTGACAATACCTATCGTAGGCATTATTGATGTAAAATTTGTACAAACAATTGTCTGTTGTGTATCTGTATTGTTCTTGTGTTTGCAACTTGGCCTTCTTTCGGAGGTAGTAAAAAATGTCATCGATGTGATGCACATATTATCAAACATTTTGAATTACATGACGAAAAAATTAATACGCAGATGCAATTAAATAAAGTATTAATTAATAGTAATATGTATGGCCTTTAAACCTCATCATTCCAGCAAGTTTGGAGCTGTGACATCAAATAGAACCAATTCTTCATTCCGGGATGTGCAACAACAAAGTCGAAATATCAAAACCAAGACTCGATTCGTTCACTTTGTAGCGCTCGTCATTTTGTTTTCTACATGATGATTTATATGTGTTAATGTCAGGTTCTTACAATAAGAATTTTATAAACCAATATCCATAAAATTGATTTATGTACCTGCCGGCATGATGCTTTAACAGCCCATCGACAATTCATTCTGAATAGTCGTTAATCAACTGTGTTAGTTTTTTTGGAGCCTCGTCCGAGATGTTGAACCCTTCAAACGGGTAATTCTTTCGTTCTCCAAAACTGACAGGCTCCACTTATTCTTCATCTTTGGAAGCAGTTGATGGATTATCAACTGTCATAGTATGCTCTTCGGCAGTAGCTGTGACATCCACCTAAAAAGCCAGAATTGTCAATGCTAAGTAGAAATATACAACAGATTTTACATCTGTTGCAACAGATGAGTCTTATGTTGCATCGATGGATTATCTGTTGGGACAAATTCGAACAGGTAAATTAGAGCAGTACGATAATTTCGAACAGATGACCCATCTGTTGCAACATAAGACTCATCTGTTGAAACAGATAACGAATCTGATGCAACAAGTTAGACAACAGTTGCAACAGATGTATACATCTGTTTGATAATTTTCAGCAGATGTATCATCTATTGAAACAGATATATGCTTGTTTTTTTGGAACAAATGATGTACATTCACCTTCTTCAGCTCATGTTGCTCTTCTGTGGCCCTTGCACACTGAACATTGGTGCAAGACAAAGACAGAGGCTGTCACGCCCCAAAATCCCATCGGGCCGGACTGGCACCCGAAGCCGAGAAGGCCCGGGAGAACCCGTTCAAATACCTGTACTTTCCCTTACATTCACCAAAAATTTGGGCAGCACTTCGTTACATACAGAAGGGTCTAATTCCCTGTATCAGCACAACACGCACAAATATATATATATAATATAATACTTGGCCGTCGGGGCCACCACATATACAAATATAACATCACTATATAAACTCCCATGACTTGACCCTTCTTTATGTCTACAAAGCCTCTAGGATATACATGACATAACTAGGGTCGGGACAAACCCCCGCCCACGCATGACTCCTGTACAATAACAAAACATAAGGAACCGACTCGGAAAGCTCCGAAGCAAACTGGAGCTCACCAACAATAGCTGTATGATCTGGCTCCTATCTATGTTGCGAATGACCTGAAGCACCTGTGCCTGCAGCATGAAATGCAGGTCCCCCGTGAGGGACGTCAGTACGAAATATGTACTGAGTATGTAAAGTTGTAAATAATCATATGTAATATAGGGGATCAGGAAAATCAGACGCAAGTGAATAAATCATAATAGAAGTGAACCACACTTCATAAACACTTTTAGGATCATGTACATTATCATTAATCTGAATTGGATTCGTGAATTCGAACACATTTGTGGAACGGTATACATTCGTTCATTTCATTCTTTACAATTATCATTCGCCATTACCTCCTCCTCCCGAACCTCCAACCACCTAACAATAATCAATATTGTACCGTACTGTGACCATTAGGCTGCCTCCAGTACATATCAACTGGGATCGACCCATGCTAGGCTTATGCCCCTGGGATACCACCCATAAACACATAAATAGGGATCGACCCATGCTGGGCTTATGCCCCTGGGATACCACCCACACGTATATCAAGTAACACACATAAGAGATCTTTCCAACAACTTAGTTCAAAAACTTTTGAGATTATTACATTAGTGTTCATGCCAATATAGTACCTTTGGAACAATGATACATCAATAGGAATCAAGTAATAGACCTTCTATACAATAACGATGTTATAAAGACTCATTGGTACATCAACAATGTGTTTCAGAATCATCAATATCACAACAATGGAATAGGAGCCTTTTGGTATATCAATGAAACATTTGTACACTTTATAGAATGGAAACAACTTCGTTGGTAATGTAGAACAATACATGTTTTTGGACAACCTTGGAATCTTACTTGATGGAACATTGGTGTTTTCATGCCAAAGAACATTGTTAGAGTATGCTTTACATACCTCGTTGTAGATTCGGATACCAATTCAATACAACTTCCCGCCTTTACAAATCACTCATCTACAATGAAATATTTGGCATCTAGTATTAGCAACCCAACACCACAATTCTCTTCCATAATTCCATACAACCACTATTTGCAAAACATTCCAAAAACCAACTTGAACAATAGGTTTATGTGTATATATATATATATATAATCATCATTTCAATACCACATCATCCCTTCACAATTCAACATAATCCAACATCATTTCCCAATCATCTTTCAACAACAATCAAATAGCATACTTCTTATGCTCACATGCATATATATATATATATATACATATTCATATAAATAACACCAACATAATTTACATTCTTACCATAAAATGGCCCTTTTGATTTCGAAGTCCTGTTGGAACAAATAAGGGATGCTTCTCGAAGCCCTCGAGACGATGAACACAACTACGGAATCAATTTGGACTTTCCACGGTTGAATCACAAGATAATTGGAGTTGAAATTAGGCTAGGGTTTCCTTATTCTCAATAATATGATGATAATTGATGGATATAAGACCAATTATATCTATATAATGACCAATTTTCGTCCAAGAGATGATGGAAAATGACCATATTGCCCTTAAAAATTTAAGTAAATCCGAATCTGTCCATGGTGGACTGTTTTGACAGGCTAAAGTAAATCGGCCATAACTCTTTGCTCCGATATCGGATTTGGATGAAATTGGTATCTTTGGATAGATAATTCAAAGGGATTTCATTTCATATAAAGTAGGACACCCAGTTCATCCTTTACAAGGAGTTATGATCGTTTGAAGTTGACCCTAAAAAACTGTTTTGAGAGGCTGAAGTAAAACGAGTATAACTCCTTACTCAGATGTTGGATTTGGATGAAACCAATTTCATTGGAAAGAAGACTCAAAGATCTTTCTTTTGATAGGTCGCAGCCCTCCCAGTTAATTATATTGAGAGAGTTAAGATCGTTCAAAGTCGACCCAAAAAACTGGCAGGCCTCAGTAGTTTGAATTTCCTGCACATTTACTGTTCACAATTATCCCGGCCGCCGTTTTATAGTTTCGAACGTGCTCGATTATATCCGAAACTTATCCGTTTTTGGAAATCTTTATATCGTTGGAAAGCTTATTCAATAAACTTCGTATGGAAACATCGACGGGCAAATTGCGATATAAATACAGTCGATTCCTATACACATATAACCAAACTATACACTTGAAACCATCTCAAAATAATCAATACTCATACTTAAACTCATATATACCTTAGGATCAATACTTATACTCCAACACATATAACCATGGCTAATGCACGTAATTAAGTATGGGGTGTTACATCCTTCCCCCCTTAAGTTTCGTCCTCGAATGTAAATGTAGTTATTTAGCCGAAACAAGTTCGAATTCATAATTGATATTCACGTCATCATATAGATATTATGCATATGTAAAAACTCACTTGTTAGTGTTCCAGTTGCCCTCCTTGCACTTCTTTTTCACCTTTAAACAAATAAGGGTATTTCGATTTCATTGCTTCCTCCGCTTCCCATGTAATCTCTTCCCTTTGTTGATTTCTCCAAAGTACTTTCACCGATGCTACTTCTTTATTTCTCATCTTCTTAACTTGACGATCTAATATAGCAATAGGCATCTCCTCATAGGTAAGATCTTCTGTTACTTTCACATCTTCAGTAGAAGTAATAAGGGACGGATCTCCGATGCACTTTCGAAGCATCGATACATGAAATACTGGATGCACTGATGAGAGTTCCTGAGGTAGCTCTAATTCATAAGCAACTTGCCCACATCTTCGAATAATCTTATACGGGCCTATATATCGTGGACTCAACTTTCCTTTCTTGCCAAATCTCATCACCCCTTTCATTGGCGATACCTTCAAAAATACCCAATCGCCTAACGAAAATTCTAGCTCTCTTCTTCTACTATCCGCATATGACTTGTGCCGACTTTGGGCTGTTTTCAACCGTTGTTGAATCACCTTGACTTTTTCTATGGCTTGATACACAAGGTCCGGTCCGAACATAAGAGTTTCACCCGCTTCGAACCATCCTATTGGTGATCTACACTTTCTCCCATATAAAGCTTCATATGGTGCCATTTTGATACTTGAATGATAGCTATTATTGTAGGCAAACTCAATAAGAGGTAAATGATCATCCCAGCTGCCTTTAAAATCTATAACACATGCTCGTAGCATATCTTCAAGTGTTTGAATGGTGCGCTCTGCTTGTCCATCCGTCTGAGGGTGAAAAGTTGTACTCAGATTCACTTGTGTTCCCAAACACCGTTGGAAAGACTTCCAAAAGTTTGCAGTAAATTGAGTTCCCCGATCCGATATAATAGAAGTTGGCACTCCATGTAATCGGACTATTTCTTTAACATACAGCTTCGAATATTCTTCAACTGTGTAAGTGGTCTTAACGGGTAAGAAATGTGCGGATTTAGTAAGCCTATCCACAATCACCCATATAGAATCAAATTTCCGAGCTGTATGAGGCAAACCTGTAACAAAATCCATGTTGATCATGTCCCACTTCCAAATTGGAAGATCTATGCATTGCATATAGCCTCCGGGCTTTTGATGTTCCACTTTAACTCGTTGGCAATTTGGACATTCAGCTACAAATTCTGCAATGCTCTTCTTCATGTCATTCCACCAATACATATCTTTCAAATCTTGATACATTTTGGTTGATCCTGGATGAATGGAATACCTTGAAAAATGTGCCTCTGTCATAATCTTCTTTCTTAGCCCGTCTACATCCGGCACACACAATCGGTTTTGGCACTGAAGTACTCCTTCTCGCGTAAGCTCAAATGCCTTGGTCGCACCACTCTGAACGTTCTCCTTAAGCTGTAATAAAATAGGATCTGCATATTGCTTCTCTTTCACTTCAGCTACTAATAAAAATTCCGCAGCATTATGTACGATAAGCTCTTTATTCGGAGTTTCAAGAAGGCGAACTCCCAAACTAGCTAACTGGTGAAGATCTTTAACCATCCCTTGCCTTTCTATAGGCGCCATCATAGCCTTACGACTTAACGCATCAGCTACCACATTTGCTTTCCCTGGATGATACAAGATATCAACATCATAGTCCTTTAATAGTTCAAGCCATCTCCGTTGCCTTAAATTTAGATCCTTCTGATTAAAAATATATTGCAAGCTCTTATGGCCAGTATATATATCAACATGAACCCCATATAAGTAGTGGCGCCATATCTTTAAAGCAAAAATAACTGCTGCCAGCTCAAGATCGTGTGTAGGATAATTTTTCTCATGTGGCCGCAATTGTCTAGAAGCATATGCTATTACCTTACCATGCTGCATCAATACACATCCTAAACCAATTCTGGAAGCATCACAATACACTGTATACCCTTCTGTACCTTCTGGAAGTACCAATACGGGTGTAGAAGTCAACTTATTCTTCAATTCTTGGAAACTCTCCTCACACGCATCATTCCATTGGAATTTGGATGCTTTATGGGTTAGCTTGGTTAAGGGTGCTGAAATGGAAGAAAAGTCTTTAACAAACCTCCTATAATAACCGGCCAACCCGAGAAAACTACGAATCTCCGTAGGCGTTGTGGGCCTTGGCCAGTTCTTCACAGCTTCTATCTTTTGAGCATCAACTTTTATCCCTTCACTAGATACAATATGACCCAAAAATGCCACCGAATTTAACCAAAACTCACATTTAGAGAACTTTGCATAAAGCTTACAATCACGAAGAGTCTGCAATGTCTGTCGTAAGTGATTGGCATGGTCCTCTTCTGATCTAGAATAAACTAGAATATCATCTATAAAAACTATCACAAATACATCCAGGAATGGCTTAAACACCCTATTCATCAAATTCATAAAAGCTGCAGGTGCATTTGTTAGCCCAAATGACATAACTAGAAACTCATAATGACCATACCTTGTTCGGAAAGCTGTTTTGGGTATATCTTTTTCTTTGACCCTCACTTGGTGGTAACCTGACCTCAAATCAATCTTAGAAAAACACTTGGCGCCCTGTAACTGATCAAATAAATCATCAATTCTTGGGAGAGGATATTTATTCTTAATAGTCACCTTATTTAATTGCCGATAATCAATACACATCCTCAGCGAGCCATCCTTTTTGCGCACAAATAACACTGGTGCTCCCCAGGGGGACATACTAGGCCTTATGAATCCCTTCTCTAGCAAATCTTTCAATTGCTCTTTCAATTCTCGTAATTCTGCTGGGGCCATTCTATACGGAGGAATGGAGATTGGTTGGGTGCCTGGTATTACATCAATACCAAACTCTACTTTTCGTTCAGGAGGCAAACCTGGAAGATCTTCAGGGAATACATCAGGATATTCATTTACCACTGGTACCGTGTGAAGATCTGATGATTCCGATTCCGTATCCTTTACTCTAACTAAATGACATATGTAGCCCTTGGAAATCATTTTTCTCGCTTTGAAATAAGAAATAAATCTACCTCTTGGTGCGCCAATCTTACCTTGCCATTCAATAACTGCTTCATCAGGAAAATATAAATACATCTTTTTCGTACAACAGTCAATTTTGGCATAACAAGACGCCAACCAATCCATACCCATTATAACATCAAAATCTACTATTTCTAGTTCCACAAGATTGGCCATCGTGTCTCGACCACACACAGTTACTACACAATCTTTATAAACTCTTCTAGCAATAATAGATTCCCCAACCGGGGTAGACACTTCCAACGGTTTATTTAACAATTCGGGGGTCCTTTTGAACTTTCCAGCAACCAAAGGAGTAACATATGATAATGTAGAACCGGGATCAATTAGAGCATATACATCAAATGAAAATATGGACAACGTACCCGTAACCACATCTGGGGAAGCCTCTAGATTCTGTCGATCCGCTAAAGCATAAGTACGATTCTGAGTCCCGCTGGAACTGGCGACTCTTTTTTCATTACTAGCGTGACCCGCAGGTCGTGCACCCCTACCAAAATAAGATACCGGTGACGATGATGCAACAGCTGATCCTGAAGGTCGTGCTATGCCACCTGCGCCCCTTTGTGGGCATTCTCTCATCATATGCCCCATCATACCGCACCAATAACAAACATTTGTTCCCATTCGACATATGCCCATATGATGCCTTCCACATTTATTGCATGGATCTCGAGCAGGTCTCGATTGACTCATATTCCCTTGCCCAGGATAACCCACAGATCGCGAACTATGACCCTCACTTCTTTGCCCAAATTGACTGCCTCTGAACCCCTGATGCGGTGGTGGAGCACTAGCTGCAGAATAAGAAAATAATGGCCTAGGTGGTCTAGCAGAAAATTGAGGTCTAAAACCTCCCTGTGGCGCCATAAACTGCCCTGTAGATCTGGCCCTCTTCGAAGATCCGCTTTCAAATTCCTGTGTTCTTCTTCTTTGCCTCTGATCTTCCATTTTCTGTGCAAATGCTTGGATCCTAGCTATATCCATGTCTTTATTCAGTGCAGCAATAGTACAATCCCTAACCAAATACGAATCCAATCCATTCACATACCGATGAACTCTGTCATCCATAGTAGCTATAACATTAGGAGCATATCTGGACAAGGAATTAAATCGAAGACTATACTCCCTCACACTTGTATTACCCTGCCGAAGATTTAAGAACTGATCCGCACGGGCCTGACGAGTCTCATATGGAAGATAATGATCAATAAATGCCTCTTTGAACTCTTTCCAAGTAGCTGGGGGTGCATCAATGCCCCTTGACCGTTTCCAGTCTTCATACCAATATATAGCCTCACCTTTGAATCTATACGCGGCTAACTCCACTGTCTCTCTGCCCGATACGTGCATCACCTCTAGGGCCCTTTGGATCTGATCAATAAAGTCCTGCGGATCTTCGTTAAGATCGGATCCGGTAAAAGTAGGCGGATCCATCTTAAGAAAATCTTGCGTCCGAAGACTAGCCGCCCTATCAGTACCGCTAGAACCCGCGGCAGGAATAGCTTGCCCTTGGACTTGCCCAGCAACTATACGAGTCAAAAGTTGCACTGCATTTCTAAGATCTTGATCAACAACATTAATAGGTGGCTCTGGGGATATAGTTCTCCTCCCCCTTATTTCTTCCGGACTGGGGGAAGTTTCTGATGCATGCTCAGCTGGAGCCTCACTTTGATTAGCTGGTATAGTGGGTGACTTACTAGTCCCCTCTCCGGCAGCCACATCTACTTGCTTACCGGTATTTTTGCTTCTGGTAACCGGCATCATTACTATAATAAGAGGAACAAACTGATTCAGTGGTCAACTATGACTTCATATACAATATAAGCTCTATCGCACGATCTAAGACATGAAGAAAAGAAACAATTCTTAAATGTCCATAGCCTCCTGTTTATAGATGTGGTGCACAACACACCGATAAACAAGACTCTACGTAGACACGGCTTTGTAGACTCACTAGGACGAACCTCTCTGATACCACTTTTGTCACGCCCCAAAATCCCATCGGGCCGGACTGGCACCCGAAGCCGAGAAGTCCCGGGAGAACCCGTTCAAATACCTGTACTTTTCCTTACATTCACCAAAAATTTGGGCAGCACTTCGTTACATACAGAAGGGTCTAATTCCCTGTATCAGCACAACACGCACAAATATATATATATAATATAATACTTGGCCGTCGGGGCCACCACATATACAAATATAACATCACTATATAAACTCCCATGACTTGACCCTTCTTTATGTCTACAAAGCCTCTAGGATATACATGACATAACTAGGGTCGGGACAAACCCCCGCCCACGCATGACTCCTGTACAATAACAAAACATAAGGAACCGACTCGGAAAGCTCCGAAGCAAACTGGAGCTCACCAACAATAGCTGTATGATCTGGCTCCTATCTATGTTGCGAATGACCTGAAGCACCTGTGCCTGCAGCATGAAATGCAGGTCCCCCGTGAGGGACGTCAGTACGAAATATGTACTGAGTATGTAAAGTTGTAAATAATCATATGTAATATAGGGGATCAGGAAAATCAGACGCAAGTGAATAAATCATAATAGAAGTGAACCACACTTCATAAACACTTTTAGGATCATGTACATTATCATTAATCTGAATTGGATTCGTGAATTCGAACACATTTGTGGAACGGTATACATTCGTTCATTTCATTCTTTACAATTATCATTCGCCATTACCTCCTCCTCCCGAACCTCCAACCACCTAACAATAATCAATATTGTACCGTACTGTGACCATTAGGCTGCCTCCAGTACATATCAACTGGGATCGACCCATGCTAGGCTTATGCCCCTGGGATACCACCCATAAACACATAAATAGGGATCGACCCATGCTGGGCTTATGCCCCTGGGATACCACCCACACGTATATCAAGTAACACACATAAGAGATCTTTCCAACAACTTAGTTCAAAAACTTTTGAGATTATTACATTAGTGTTCATGCCAATATAGTACCTTTGGAACAATGATACATCAATAGGAATCAAGTAATAGACCTTCTATACAATAACGATGTTATAAAGACTCATTGGTACATCAACAATGTGTTTCAGAATCATCAATATCACAACAATGGAATAGGAGCCTTTTGGTATATCAATGAAACATTTGTACACTTTATAGAATGGAAACAACTTCGTTGGTAATGTAGAACAATACATGTTTTTGGACAACCTTGGAATCTTACTTGATGGAACATTGGTGTTTTCATGCCAAAGAACATTGTTAGAGTATGCTTTACATACCTCGTTGTAGATTCGGATACCAATTCAATACAACTTCCCGCCTTTACAAATCACTCATCTACAATGAAATATTTGGCATCTAGTATTAGCAACCCAACACCACAATTCTCTTCCATAATTCCATACAACCACTATTTGCAAAACATTCCAAAAACCAACTTGAACAATAGGTTTATGTGTATATATATATATATATAATCATCATTTCAATACCACATCATCCCTTCACAATTCAACATAATCCAACATCATTTCCCAATCATCTTTCAACAACAATCAAATAGCATACTTCTTATGCTCACATGCATATATATATATATATACATATTCATATAAATAACACCAACATAATTTACATTCTTACCATAAAATGGCCCTTTTGATTTCGAAGTCCTGTTGGAACAAATAAGGGATGCTTCTCGAAGCCCTCGAGACGATGAACACAACTACGGAATCAATTTGGACTTTTCACGGTTGAATCACAAGATAATTGGAGTTGAAATTAGGCTAGGGTTTCCTTATTCTCAATAATATGATGATAATTGATGGATATAAGACCAATTATATCTATATAATGACCAATTTTCATCCAAGAGATGATGGAAAATGACCATATTGCCCTTAAAAATTTAAGTAAATCCGAATCTGTCTATGGTGGACTGTTTTGACAGGCTAAAGTAAATCGGCCATAACTCTTTGCTCCGATATCGGATTTGGGTGAAATTGGTATCTTTGGATAGATAATTCAAAGGGATTTCATTTCATATAAAGTAGGACACCCAGTTCATCCTTTACAAGGAGTTATGATCGTTTGAAGTTGACCCTAAAAAACTGTTTTGAGAGGCTGAAGTAAAACGAGTATAACTCCTTACTCAGATGTTGGATTTGGATGAAACCAATTTCATTGGAAAGAAGACTCAAAGATCTTTCTTTTGATAGGTCGAAGCCCTCCCAGTTCATTATATTGAGAGAGTTACGATCGTTCAAAGTCGACCCAAAAAACTGGCAGGCCTCAGTAGTTTGAATTTCCTGCACATTTACTGTTCACAATTATCCCGGCCGCCGTTTTATAGTTTCGAACGTGCTCGATTATATCCGAAACTTATCCGTTTTTGGAAATCTTTATATCGTTGGAAAGCTTATTCAATAAACTTCGTATGGAAACATCGACGGGCAAATTCCGATATAAATACAGTCGATTCCTATACACATATAACCAAACTATACACTTGAAACCATCTCAAAATAATCAATACTCATACTTAAACTCATATATACCTTAGGATCAATACTTATACTCTAACACATATAACCATGGCTAATGCACGTAATTAAGTATGGGGTGTTACAGAGGCGTTGCAATCTTACTTTTTTTTTTATGATTGATGATGCCTTGGAAGTGTCTTTCCTTCTCCTCTTAGCCGCCTTGATCTCTAGTGGAGTGTCTGAATATGAAATCCTCTTTGATGGAGTGACACCCCTCTTAGATGTCATTTCCTTTACAGAAGCAGTTAGTGCATTAATAACATTAATCACTCCATCGTGTTTCGTCTTGCAGTCTTGACATTTTCATAAAGAACATTCGCTAGATGCAACAAAATTTGGAGAAAAATCTGTATAACCATTATGATCATAATCATAATGGTTTGTTGTTTCAAAAACTATAAGAGGAGCACCATTAGCCCCACCCTCCAAAATTATTTTTCTTTTGATGGTTGTTGCTTCAAACAATTCCATTTTTATTCCATCAACGACCTTAGGGTACGATAAAGTTTGTACAGACCGTAAAGTAAGAAAAATGGCATTTTCAACTCTCGGTACATATATTAAGAATGATGATAAAATCATTTAATCATTAATTAAAACAAAACTTGATTAGAATTGAACTTACTGCTTCCTTAGGGGGATTGAAAAGATCAAGAAATTTTGCATTTTTATCGGTTTTGGCCGACAACCATCTCAGAATTCTTGGATAGAAAACTTCTTCCTGGTAGTTCACTTGTTGTCTCAAATAAGGAATGACTTCAAATGCTCAAGCCTATAACATAACGGCAATAAATCAAAAGTATTATTGAATAAAAAAATGATGAATCATATCATGATAAAAGAAATATTTACCATGAAGGCCCATGGAAAACCATATAAGTTGACTGCTTTTGGCGTTAACGGAGTCAACAAATATTCGACAGTCATTTTGAAGCTTTCATAACCCCAAGGATAGTTGTTAAATGCCTCAAGATCCTCAGAGAGATTTATTAAACCGAGGCTTATGTTGTTGTTAACGTCTCTCGCTCAAAGAACATTATGTACAAATCAAACCAAGCACAATGATTGTTTGTGCTTCTTTGAAAGTTTTTTACTTTTCAACGCTTCAATCAGATTTTTGTTTTTGAAGCTTGGACCAACAATGGACACCAGGTCATCACAATCACTCGACTTGCCTTTTTTTTTTGGGTGTGCGGGGTGTTTTTTTTTTATCAGAGTGGGTATAACTTGAGAGGAGAAGGAGAATAACATTTTAGTCGAGTAACTATGGCAAACTCCTCCCAACCAAAACAAACAGGCATGCCACAGTAATTTATTCATACCTCATCCATTTTATCTTTGTTTTCATACATAAACCTGCGCTTGAGAAGATCATATACCATTTTCATCTGGAAACGAGCATTGTTGTCCTCCAGCAAATCAAGATATTGCCCGAAACAGCTTTCCCTGAAATAAGAATCTAATTTTTGTTCTCAAAGATTTTTCTGAAGGCGTCGAAAGATTTTCCCATGACTGACTTAACCACGAGATCACCCGTTAAATCTGTGACACCATCGCACTGCATTCTCACAGGATAACGATCAATGCTGAAGGTTTTGACCAACTCTTCGATAGAAGGGCTATTAGCATTTGGATCATCTCTTTTGAAAGATTCCTCCTCTCCGTGTTCATTATCTTCTGCTCCTGATTGAGATAACGCTTGTAAAGCTAGCTCATAGAGTGGTGGATGTAGCTGAGCTGCTGCACTTGTTCCTTTACTTGAACTTGATTCGATTTCTTTTCTTTTGGAAGCCATGTTATCTTAAATTAACAGGAACATAACATAGATTATAATTGATTAATGCATAACAGTAATATAATAGTTCCAACAGAAAACTAATTTGTTGCACCAGGTATGTTATTTGTTGCAACATATAACCGACCTGTTGCAACGGATGAGTAATTCGTGGGAACCATAAAAACAGCACTATTTGTTGCACCTGGTATTTTATCTGATGCAACACATAACTGACCCGTTGCAACGGATGAGTAATTCGTTGGAAACCATAAAAATAGATCACTAATCTGTTGCACCAGGTATTTTATCTGTTGCAACATATAACCGACTTGTTGCAACGGATGAGTAAACCGATGGAAAGAATAAAAACGGATCACTAATCTGTTGCACCAGGTATGTTATCTGTTGCAACAGATAACCGCCCTGTTGTAACGGATGAGTAAATCGTTGGAAAGAATAAAAATAGTCCTAATCTGTTGTCAAATAAAGAGTAAACCATTGGAAAGAATAAAAACAAATCACTAATCAGTTATCTGTTGGATCAATATTATTTAGATTTCTTCCAAACAGAAGAGTCGTCTGTCGCAACAGATGAATGATCTGTTAGATTGTTCATCTGTTGCATCAGATTTTCATAGTTGCATTAGATTTTTAATCTGTTGCATCATATGTTTCATCTATTACATCAGATGTTTCAACTGTTGCAATACCATTTCTACCAAGACAAACAACAAATCAACCCAGCAACACCAACATATCACACACACACAGTAAGAACATCAACTATGACAAAAAATCACCAACAAATTCGAATCAACAGTACGACAACGAGAAGAAGAAATGCAGAAATGCCAGAAATTAGGATTTTATTCAGTCCATATTTCAATACCAGAAGAGTAGTTGGCTCAAGTTCCTCTGTTTCTTCATAATTTTTTACCTTTGAAAAAGGAAATGGGAGGACGAAGAACTCGAAGTTGTTGTCGCCGGAGAAGTATTCACGTCGATTGACGGTTGAAAGTCGAAAAAAAACTCGCCCGACTATTTGTCGCCGGAGGTTGAAGAGAGAAATTTTGCAGAACTGTTGGTTAGGAGAGAGTTGAGAGAAGTTGGAGAAAGAGAGTGGTTGATTTGGATTGAAGAGGGGTGTGGGTTGGGTTGATTTGTATTTTTGAAAAGATTATAAAGTTTTGAAAATATTAATCAAGTCCACAATTAACTTGATTAAGTTTCCTAATGATGTTTGACCCTATTTGTTGGTCAATGACATCAATCCTTCATTCAAAACTTAAAAAACACTTTTTCCTTCAATTTTCTCAAGTGACAACACAATAATATGTCAACTGACAATTTAAGACAAAGTTTAAAAATATGTAATAAAAATTTTGAATTGAAAAATTAAGTATTTGAATTTGAAATACATTACCCTTTTAAAAAAAAAATTATTATCTTAATAAATAGAAATTCATAATTGAAGAGTTAATAGACTCTTACATTTTCAAACCTATATCTTATAAAAGTTAAATATTAGATATATATATAGAGAGAGAGAGAGAGTTAATTTACATAATAATAATAATAATAATAATAATAATAATAATAATAATAATAATAATAATAATAATAATAATAATAATAATAATAATAATAAAATAGAGAGGGGGAGTATGTAGTAGTGGTAGAATAATAATAAAAAGAAGAATAGTAATAATAATAATTAATAGTAGTTGTAATAATGTGTAATATGTGCATTATCTTGCAGCGAACAACCGTAAAAATACTGCTTCTACTACTATTACTACTAATAATAATAATAATAATAAAATTAAATAAATAAATAATAGTAGTAGGGGCAGAACGAAATAGTAGTAGTAATAATAATAATAATAATAATAATAATAATAATAATAGAGAGTAGTAGTACGTATAGTAGTAGTAGAATAATAATGAACTAAAAGTTCAAAAATGATATAATAATAAATAAAAGAGGATTACGTAGTACTTAGTGATAAATGATAAATAATAACATTTATTTGCAATTGTTATAAATAGAATTCCATAATAGAAGAGTTCTAAGTGCATTATAACTATTGCATAAACTTATCTCTTTATGATGTTATCAAATATATTTAAATTTAATTTATTTAAATATTAAATAATAATAAGTAGTAGTAATAGTAGTATGTAGTAATTAAAGTTGTAATAGTGATAGTAGAATTAATAATAATAGCATTAATAATAATAATATCTAAGCATATTTGCAATTATTTATACAATTATAATATCTATTTGTGATGGATTATCCAAACTTCACCTTTACTTTCAAAAATTTAAAATTATAAATATGGATTAAATTTTTTCTAAATCTAACATATATATTTACTTGCAATTCATTTATATATTTGAATCGTTACTAAATCTTATCAAAGAAATAATTTATTTTTAACAAATAAATAAATGAAAGAAAGAAAAGTAGACAAACGAAAAAAAAAACATAAGAAAAAGGTAGAATAGCGAAGATGGAAAAGTGTACCAAATTAGTCTTTTTTATTTTTCATTGTTTACTCTAAATATATATAATTTAGCTTATTGATTTCAAATATATTTCAATTCATGTTTATAGATAACAAGATAATTATGGATTATATTTGAAAAAAAGTATAAGATAATGAATAATAATAATAAACTTATCTTTTTCTAACAAATTAATATGGTACTTGAATTTGAATTTAAATGAAATTTGAATCGGAATAAGATTCTAGCTTCTTAATCTCTGTTATATATACACCATAGAGTGAAATATTTTGCTTCATTCTTCATTCATTTTTAGAATTTTAACTTAATATATTTATTTTTTATATGAGGGAAGTATATGATATTCATCTTCATCTATTTTCTGTTAACTTTAAGGTCTACCAACTTATATTGATGGCAATATCTATGTTTTTTTTGTGATTCAATTTAATTGGTAATATTATAGTTACAATTTATTTTTCTCCACTATAATTTAATATGTGTTTCCACTTATCATCCTTTTCTATTGCTTCCATTTTGTTAAGGTTCATGACAATTTCTTTACCTTAATATACTTATTGAGTTTGTAGTGTAATGTTTTTTTGAAAATATATTATTGAATATTTATTATACATACATCTGTATATATCTTTTATAATATTTTTTATGGAGTGTGTTTAGATATTTTGTTTCATTCAATTGTTGAATTAATTCATTATTTTTCAAAATCACTTTCAATTGAAGACAAACTTGAAAAAAAAAACTTATTTGAAGGATTATAGAACTGTTTGAGCTCAAACAATTATTTAGAGTAATGAAAAGATTAATAGTAGCAATTAGTTAATTTTGAGTTGTAATAATAAATAACTTTATTTTGATGTGATTCTTATGCACCAATAATAGTATTAACGTTATTATATTATATTATATTTTTTATGTTATTTTTCTTTTATTTTTATTTTATCTTGACAGGATAAAAAATATGGAGAGACGACATGAAGTTTCTATACGATAGACAAAGTTTTTATGCCTCACAAATTGATTTTGAATTCAAGTGATGCAAATATTAAATGTAACCCTATTTATAGAAAAGACATTATAGACAATTATATAGGTTTAAGTTTCTTTACTTTTAGATGGAGAAAAAATTTAATAGAAAAAAACTAAGTTGATTTTATGAGATGATGAAACTTTTTCCTTTATTAACGAACATAATTGCTAAATTCTATATATTGGATTAAGTTATTTTTTGTCTTTAAATTTTTTTCAATGTCTAGATTAATTAAATTAATAAAAATAATACAATTTTGGTTAATGTTTGAATTTGCATTTGAACGGATTGTAGGTTATTTTAATTTGTGTGCATATACTTAAAAATCATATTGAGATTTTAATAAAGAAGTAATTTTCAGAAAATGAGTCAAAAATAAAAATATTAAATAATGAAAATAAAATGCAGGTAATATAAGGATATAAAATATTTTGAATTAATTTTTGATAATAATTAATGTATATTGTACATAAAAAATTAAAGGTGAATGTTCAAAGTCGTGGGGGTTACTTAATTTTAAGAAAATTAAAAATAAAATAATTTTTCACCGATAAAAATTTTGATATAATTTTGAGCAATAAGTTAAATAAAAATAATATAGATATTATTAAATGATTAGAACAAAATTAAATTATTTAAGAAACTTATAAGATATTGTGATACATATTTTATTTATTCATTGAATTCATGAAAAAATCTCATTAAGTACATTGAATTAAGAAATAAGATGATAATAGAATATTTATTAAAGTAATATGAATTATAAGTCATATTATAAGTTTTCACAATGTTTTTCATCACATGGGTATGAATATTAATTGTATTATATAGTGAAAATATACAAGGATATCATGTTGAGAATATAGCTTATATTATATTTTTTTGTCTTTAACTATTTGGTTAGAGCAAGTTAAGTAACAAACATTGATGTGATTTAAAGTGATAATAAATAATATTAAAATTATTTAACCACGAGGGTAGACAGGGAAGGGGATATGTATATTTTTTTTTTAGAAAAAAAAAATTGGAGGTGGAGGTGGGAGGGGGAGAAAAAAATTATTTTATTTTTGTATTTCATTGAAAAATAATATGATAGTTATAATTTTTTCTAAGATAGTATAATTTAACATATTTAAACGATACATTCTAATATGAAATAACTAAAAATAATATTTTAGTATTATCCGCGCATCGCGCGGATACATCTACTGGTTTGTATTAAAATGATGGATTAATATCACATATAAAAGGTAGAACAAAAATAATCTTATGTACTACATTGGCTATAAGAACAAAAATGGAAACCTAAGCACTAATATCCTAAACTGAAATTTTGTCGGTTGGAGAATCGGTTTCACAGAGTAGGCATGGTGAAGGAAAGCTGAAATTAAATCGGAACTCGGTAGCGAATAAAGTATTTTTCCAGGTTTTACTCTCTCCCCGAATAAGTAAGGCCCCGGACCCATTACCGTGGACATAGTTGGGAACTTGTAACCATTTAGGCTATAACTCTATAACCAAGGGGCTATAAACTCATGTGTACCTTAAAACTTACAATCAGTCCAACTTGTAGCTGCCCCTTTCATGACCATACTCATCGTATAATAGAAAGCTAAACAAACTCCTAATTTGATCACCTACTACAATACTTTCAAAAAGCAAATAGGTTATAGAGGTTCAAGCCCAACTAATTTAAGAATTACGACAACTTATTTCTCTGGAATAGGTTCCCTCATTGATCAACTTGTATTTATCCTTCACAGTACCTACTTGGTAGTTGCTATTTTTGCAAAAGAGTAAATTCTTGTTGTTCACCAATTTCTTGATTACACTTTTGGCCTATAAACTAAATTTTCAAGAAATTCAACTTGCATTAGGAATTAGCTTCTCAACATCTGCTCAACCATGTCTATGGACCTGATTTTGTCAGTCTATGCAACTCTTATACAAACCAGTTGAGTTTATTGCTATTTCTGAAATTTGGCCTTATAGGAATATCTTCTAGAGACCTGATTCTTTTCTAGTTGTTTGTTAATAATCATAACCAATTTAAGCTTAGTTCAATAAGATTACCTTCAGCAGAAAGTGCTTCATCATAATTCAAAGTAGAACTTCTAGATTAGTCGAGCCTCAAAATCTATATACTAAAGGGAAAAAGACACCACATGACCACTTTCGAAAATTATTTTCATTAAAAGTGGTCATTTCAAAGTTATTCCACCATGTGGCCAGTCGGGCTTTTAAATTCCATGGGCGGAATAATTTAAACTTTGGGCCATTCCGATCCATTTTTGAAAGGGAAAAGGGCACCCCATATCTATTAGGACAAAGAAATATTAGTAAAATGACTATTTTCAAATGTCATGAACTAGCCACTCGCCTATTTTAATTCCACCAACAAGCCATTTTTAGAAACTGTATAGAATGTATATAAAAATTGTATAATTGTTGTATATAATATGTCTATGTATATGATGTGTATAGAAATTGTATTGTGGTTATATATATATATATATATAAAGATTATTATTCTTGTATTTAACTTGCTATTATATGGTACTGTCAGATCTTTAATATGAATGGTAAAACTTGACTGAATCTATTAGACTTAGGTAAATCTATTTTATAAAAGGATTATTTTGAAGATAGTGTTGTGATCTTTCAGATCTACACTGTAGGTTGTTTAACCTAAGCATTAATGGCTGGATTGCCGGTGGAAACTTCGGGACTTACAGATGGTTATTTATAACCTTTGGACTATCCGACTGATAAACCTTTAGATAAAATGAATCCAGCTAAAACATATAGTATAAAGGCAAAATTTCACTAATTTAATTACCAGATCTGACTCTTCCATATAATATTGAGTTAAGAACTTGAATATTTTTATTTATGGAATCCAATGGTCTCTTGATCCAAGGATAGGAAACTTTTAAGTTATTATTATTGTTATTAGTTGTTTATTGCTAAAATTCTTTTATGGCTTTCCGTTGTCCCTTCTCTTCTACCTCTAAGAACTCCTCATCAACTTCAACTTCCTACAATTCTCCAAGTTCTAAGCTCAAGGAAAAGAATAGTTTCTCCGATTTGCAGCAATCAATTGATGACTGGCAAATTCTCAGGCATCCTCAAGACCAAATTTACAAAGCTCCCTTCAGATGGCGGTCTCTAACAAGTGACTACCATATTTCTACTGTTGAACAAACTATCCCTCTTAAATCAGATCATGAGGATATTAAGCTTCTCAACCCTAGGACTATCGAAAGGTGTAAGCATAAATACAATTACCTCTATTTCGGCCTAGTCCAAATAACATCTAAACCTCTTTCACGAGAAGATTTAGATACATCTCTGCTCCTTTGTCTAAGGGATTCTAGGTTCCTAGACTTCAATGATTCCTTATTAGGAATGGTTGAAACCAGTCTTTGTAATGGTCTAATTTATTTTGACTGTTTTTTAAATTTTATCGTTTCCTTAAAGGATCTAAATATATTAGATTCTTTAACACTCAATGTTAAGACGTCCAATTACAAAACCAAATCTGAATCGCTCCCAGTAGCGATCATTTATAGAGTTCAGTATAAGGCAATGAATACTGCCTTTGGCTCCGGAGCTATGAAATGTAGCTACAAAGGAGAAACTGTACTCTTCCAAACTGACTTTCAACGGTCTCATTTGTCAGTTCCCAAGCCGATCTCCTGGAATCAAGTTTCTTTGCCCCAGAGTTGGACATTGCAAAATGCAGACCCAGTAGACAAATCTGAGAATACTGCAGTTTCTCAGATTCGACAATTCTCCACAGAAACTGGTTCTATTTCTTTCCAGAGATCTCTTAGCCAATGGATCTCCGGCTCCCCAACTGTCCTCCCCGAGATACAGATGGCTAGGAATTCAATTTTCTCATTTCCTTCTAGAATCGAGACTGTTAACTTAGAATCTAGAATTCCACAGGCTAAATATTACGTGGAAACACCTCTCACTGAGATCCACGATGATCCACCCCAATCTCCAACTTACTCAGCCTTAGGCGCAGAGCTAGGGATTTTAAGTCAGGATTTTCACATTGATAAGAAAACTCTTGGAACAGAATTTTATTCATTTGGAAATATTTTAAAACAAACTTGTTTTTTGAATAATTTCATGAAAGATGAAAGAAAAAATATTCAAGAAATTTATTATGCATTTCTAAATTCTGTCCAAAAGCAAATTAATTTCTTTGCATGGTTTGAGGCTTATACTGAATATCATCAATTAGATTTCCCTTTTTCTAAATCAATTAATTTTTCAAAAGTATGGAAAACCTTAAACAGTGCAAATGTCATCGTTGAACTTCCTCTATCACAAGGTTTTACAATTTCTCATGCCAATAACTCAATCGTTGTTTTACCTTTCAAAAGAAAGGCTGACAACGAACCAGTTACTGGCAAAGACATAAAAAGTCTTTTCGAACAAAATAACTATACCAATAAGTATCTTCATACACTTGGTGAATACTTGACTTCAAAATAAGGGTGTTAAGTGGGCCGGGCCGGGTCAACCCGGAATCGACCCGTTAAAATTAAATGGTTTGTAGGTCGGGCCGGATTGGGGTTAAGTGGGCCGGTCCGATTCCGGGTTAAACAGTAAATTTTCTTAAAACAACCCTGACCTGTCCCACTTAACCCAACCCGATCTAATCCACCTAAACCCGGTCAAATCCGATTAAAAAATCGATTAAAAATAAAAAAAAATCCCAATATACACTATATATACCCACCTATATACATTTTAAATACGTTAAACAATATATATACACTATATATATAGTATATACTATATTAGAATTTTAAAAATATATACACATATACACAATTACACATATATACGTAACATTCAATATATACGACTATACGTACTACTTTAAATAAAATATATACTACAATATATATAAGTATATATATAGAGTTATATACTAATTTATAAAACATATACACATGTATATGTTAAATATATACGTCTATAAAAGATATATACACATATATACGCACCATTCAATATATATGTACTACTTTAAGTAAAACATATACTACAATATATATATAGTTATATACTAATTTATAAAAAATATACACATGTATATGTTAAATATACACGTCTATAGAAGATATATACACAAATATACGCACCATTCAATATATATGTACTACTTTAAGTAAAACATATACTACAATATATGTATATACTACAATATATATATAGTTATATACAAATTTATAAAACATATACACATGTATACATTAAATATACACGTATATAGAAGATCTATACACAAATATACGCACCATTCAATATATATGTACTACATTAAGTAAAACATATACTACAATATATATATAGTTATATACTAATTTATAAAACATATACACATGTCTATGTTAAATATATACGTCTATAGAAGATATATACACATATATACGCCTCATTCAATATATATGTACTACTTTAAATAAAATATACTACAATATATACATATATATATAGTTATATACTAATTTATAAAACATATACACATGTATACGTTAAATATATACGTCTATAGAAGATATATACACATATATACGTACCATTCAATATATATGTACTACTTTAAATAAAATATACTACAATATACATATATACTACAATATATAATTATATATATAGTTATATATTATTATAAAACATATACACATATATACGTTAAATATATACGTCTATAGAAGATATATATACACATATATAAATTAATAATACTTGATAGTAAATTAATAATATATTAAAACTAAGTTATAATTAAATCCATTTTTTTTTTAAAAAAAAGCTTAACCGGGCTGGGCCGGTTAACCGACGGGCTCTGACCGAGCTTGGTCCGAACCGGGTTAACCGAGCCCAACCAAAAAAATAAATTGGCCCGGGACCCGATATTCTACAACCCGTGGGCTGACCGGGACGGGTCAAACTGGGTCGATTTTTGTAAGTGGGCTGGGCTGGGCTGGGTCAGCCCGATCCGTTTGACAGGCTTAATTCAAAACCATCTCTAACTCTCAAGTGAGAGGCGACTACCTCGTCTTCTCCTTTGTTTAAGCCTTACGAGATTCCTACGACTTTCACTAGGAAACTCCAAATTCATAATCTTTCCCATCGCTATCTGACCTTCAACGGAGGATCATCCAAATTGAAAAATCCCTCTACCTAGACGATCCTAAGACCTCAGGTGTTGGCTCATCTACTACAGTGGGGGTTCTCCAACAGGATGTTTCAGATGACATCCAGCCAGAAGAAGAACCTCCTCTTGAAATAGCTCCTGTCAAAACTGAATCTTTCAATTGGCGAAAACCACAGAAACTTTATTACCCTAAAGCTCTTTCTCCAGATGTAGCTTTAGAAGAGAGATCCAATGTTATGTAGAATAACTATAACGCCAATAATATCTATGAATGGAACATAGATGGTTGTTCTGAGTATAACATCCTGTCCAAACTTCAGCAGATGACGATGATTGCCACTGCTGATAGAACTGCCCACAATTGCTCTGATCAACTCACTACCTATGTCCTAGTAGCTGGGTTCACAGGCCAGCTTAAAGGATGGTGGGATACCCATCTTAGTGAGGAAGATAAACAAAATATCTTCCAAAGTGTTCGCGTAGACTCCTTAGGAGAACCAATTCTTCGGGATGGAGAAACCATTCCTACCAAAGCTCGTCCAATTCAAATGAATCATGAGCTGACAATTCATTGTCAGACAGAAATCAATGATCTTCTCCAAAAACAGATCATCTCGTCAAGTAAATCTCCTTGGACTTGTGCAGCTTTCTATGTCAATAAAAGTTTCGAAATTGAGTGAGGAGCCCCCCGTTTGGTTATCAACTACAAATCCCTCAATTTCGCCTTTCGATGGATTAGATATTCTATTCCTAATAAGAAAGATCTTCTCCAACTGCTTCATGTTGCTACAATTTTCTCCAAGTTTGACCTAAAATCAGGATTTTGGCAAATCCAAATTGATCCAAGAGATCGTTATAAAACTGCTTTTACAGTACCATTCGGACAATATGAATGGAACGTAATGCCCTTTGGCCTAAAAAATGCTCCTTCCGAATTTCAAAAAATAATGAATGACATTTTAAATCCTTTTTCAAAATTCATTATCGTGTATATTGATGATGTTTTAAGTGTTTTCCACCAGCATTGATCAACATTTTAAACATTTACGTGTCTTTCTTTAATATCATCAAAGAAAATGACTTAATTTTATCTAAAATAGAGTATTAATCTTTTTCAAGTCGATATCAAATTCCTCGGCCAAAAAAATTGCCATGGTATTGTTACCCCTATTCAAGGGTCCATCCAATTCACTGACAAATTTCCCGATCAGATTATTGATAAAACTCAACTCCAACAATTTTTAGAATGTGTTAATTATATAGCAAATTGTATCCCCGGTCTCAACAATCTATTGAAACCTCTCCACCATAGGTTGAAAAAGCCTTCTCCTCCATGGACTCAAATTCACACCAATGTAGTCAAAGAAATCAAATTAAAGACAAAAGACCTCCCTTGCCTATTCCTCCTCGATCCCTCTGCAACATAGTTGGTTGAGGCTAGTTGGTGGAATATGGTTTGACCGATAAGCTATTATTATCCTTATCCCTATACTAAACACCGAGTGAAAAAACCAAAGTTTGAAATGATGCAACATAGGTGGTTTAGCTGCCTGGTCCGTGAAAGCCCCCCTGGCCCTGTTAGGACGGCCCATATTTTGCCATTGTCAAAACAAATTTAATGCTACCAATATTTGGCTGGTCAGTTATGTGGTGCATATTACACAACGTTTCTTGCGTGCAAAATCTTCAAAATATAAAGTGGTTTGTTGTTACTCCCTTCGTTTAAAAAAGAATGACCTACTTTCTTTTTTAGTCCGTTTAAAAAAGAATGACTCCTTTCTCTTTTTGGCAATTCTTTAATTTCAACTTTCCACATGACATATTTAAGGCCACAAGATTAAAGAACATTTTGGTACATTTGACACAACTTTAATTTAAGCCCACAAGATTCAAAAGTTTTCTTTGTTTTCTTAAACTTTGTGTCAAGTCAAAGTAGGTCATTCTTTTTTAAACGGATGGAGTATAACCTTATAAATATGTAACCATGTTACTGGAATCGAATGAAAGGACCATTTAACGTGACAACTAGACCAAATGTTACATGCTTTATCGTGTATGCAACTTATCTTTGTAGTAGGAATATTTAACAAGTACCTAAGTGTAATACTCTTCTATTAGTTGAAAAAATTATAAAGCTTTGTGAGTAATATTTAAAAATTATTTGTGCGAATTTTGTCAATTGTAGCCCAAGATCCTTTTTTTTGGGATGTCTTAAAAGTTTTTACACTATTAATTTGTTAAATAACTGTATCCAGCAAGTTCGATTATCCCTAAGGTTATTTAATTATACACAAATAACACTATTCAGCAAGTATGAAATCCAGCATGTCTGAGTAATCAGTATTCATATACACAAATATGAAATATCAGATTTATATAACTGGCAAAAAATAAAAAATACTGCACTTAGAAGCCCATCCTCTGCAACTTAGGTTTCAATGATTAATTATATTTTATATTCGAAGTGTCTTTAAGTAACGACGAGATTTATGTATGTCAATATTTTAAATTCTAAATCAAGGAAAAACTTGAGTGATCTTTTGATTGATTTTCCCATCCTAGACTCATTTATCTTTGGTCCCACAGGGAACAAGAGTACAAGATAATAGCAAAAGATACAGGTGGTATGGGATTGTGTAGAGGATAGGACAATGATGTGGACGACGTTATACTCTCTCGATTTCATTTTTATTTGTCATTTTTGACCTGATAAAAATTGTGATATTTTAGAAGCCCAATTGCTAAAGTGTTATACGTAATCCACATTTTCTCCCAACAGGTGGTGTCCATATCTTCTATTATTATTCTTTACTTAATTTTGTGTCCACCCTCTAGATCTCTCTTATCTTATCCTAACTTTATGATGGCATATATTACAACCTATCGCCTTCCCTTCATCTTTCAACACAGCTACGTACTCATCTCTTTACCAATTCCAAATGATAAAGACTTTGAAAGTGACGCAATATTCTAAAAGCAAAAAGTTCATAAGAATATTGTAGCATAGATCATCAGTTACGTACGTAAACGTAACCATAGCAAAAGACATCCATATTACATTACCATATGAATCTTCAAAAGCAATGCAGCTTTAGTACTGCTAATAGTCTAAACTGCACCTTAAAACTTGATACAATACAGACTCGCATAAACACAAAGCAAACAGCTTATTATTACTAACACTCGCTATATATAGTTGTAGAGCAGTTACTTAAGTAGGTGATATGAATTAATTAGTTAATTAACCGCAGGCTTTTCCAAGTCCTCGAGGGGGCGGAAGAAGGTCTTCTGCTCCAAAATGGACCCAGCAGTGGTGGGTGAGGAGTGGAAACCTCGCTCCGTGCCAGCAGTATCAGTGGCTGCTGGCCCAAACACCCCAGTTTGTGGGTGAGGAGCCCAGTACTTATCCGATTGCGCCTCTATCACTTCATCTGGCACAAATGTATCACGCACATGATCCTCGGGGTTCTTGTCGTACACCGATGTCTGCACTCCCCTCCTGCGTGCATACAACAACAATCAAACTACTTAATTCAACAATGTACAGTACAGGTTAAAATATAGTAGTATTAGGTTTTGTAATTATATTATATCTCATCCAAAATTGATATATGCTTCGACTGTTGCTACACATGCCCATTTGCCCAACATATTTCGTTCCCAAATGTCGGGTCTACTCACGTGATTATGACAATTCCTAATAAAGAAATTGAAACCAACCAAACTTTAATTATACGGCAAAGTTCACATATATTATTGGTGTATAGGAATAGCTAGTCACTTGATCTTCACTCCACTTTAAAATAATTGTAAACTTCACTAGATAAGCAAAAGAAGTGAAGCTTTAGCATAACTGGTAAAGTTGATGTCTTGAAAATAATTTTTTTTGTAAAAAATGCAAGGTAAAAACTACATTCAACAAACTCCTAGCGTAAGCTTTAGTGCGAAGGACTGTCTGAGGAATAAGTTTCATAGTAATGGACCAGAGTAAAATTATTGATCATAGTGGTGACACATGAAGGACAAACACAGGTCCCAATCCCCCACCAAGAAAGGAACAGTTATAACCCATTAATCATCAGCAATATTGTTGCTTCAAAAAGGCAAAATAACACCAGCCCTACATGTCTAGTCATGTGCTTCTTTCTATCTAATCTTTTTATCTTCTCTTTTATCTGATGATGACGTGGGTCCCTAATAGTTTCATCTACGTACGGACCTACTGATTTCCTACCTTTTCCTCTTTCCTTTCCAAGCTTCTATAAGACGGTTACATCTTTACATAAAGCTTTTTTCTTTATTTTTACTAATAAAATAATAGTAATAATAATCATAAATGTCAATCGTCATCTAATCTTGTAATACATGCAAGAATTAATAAATAATAAATAATAAATCTCCCTAGATTGGATAAGTTAAACCATGTGTGTTCCATGAGCGGAAATTCCTAGAATGCCCTGCGCATGAGGCAAATTGCCTTGTCGGAGGGCATAGAACATAGTGGGTGAAACGTCCTTATCCGATAAGCACTCCACTTCGGCACTAAATCATTTTTATAATATATTTTTTTGTTATTATATACTTTGAGCGACAAGGAAGAGAAAAACGTGACTGTCAAGACGCGTATAATACCTAAAATAGTTCTATGGTGAAAATATTCTGATTTATGAACCGTAACTTTGGAAATACATCAAAGGGGAAATAAATCAGAGTAGAAAATCGCCAGATACACAAGCTTTTGGCTGAAAAAGGAATATGTCATGACAAAATCGGACCAAAAATCTCAGCAGCTAGCTAGAAGAAAACGTATAATGCTAACAGAATTCACTGTTGCTAGATCTGAAAAAAAAAAAAAAACTAAAACTGGTAAACGCAAAGTTTAGCTCCGATCCTATAAGTTGTAAGTGTAATTGAAATGATCTCGCGTATTCCGTATATTACCAAATACTGGAAAAATAAACCTAAGATCCCTTGTGAATATTCAGTGAGCTCTTGCTCAGTGGAAACTGAAAACCACTAAATTTGTTACCTCATGAAAATTCAAATCAGAGAGGGAGGAAAAAGGGAGCATCGTCGACTCCGAGAATTTTTTTTTACCAACAAAATCATCCATTACAGAACTTAGCAGAGGACCAGTTAGCATAATGAGTGTGTGTGTGTGTGTGTGAGAGAGAGAGAGAGAGAGAGAGAGAGGAGCATCGTGGACTCCGAGCATTTTTGCCAACAAAATCATCAATTACTGAACTTAACAGAGGACTAGAAGGTCATCATAACGGGAACAAACGCTACTCAATCAGCACAATCACTCACAAATCAAGCAAAAATCGCAAAATACTAAGTAAACAAAGAGTGCTTAATCTAACATTAAGCTCATCTATACGAATAAATGCACTAAAAATCAAACACTGAATAGGTAACAAAACCAGCATAGAAAGGTAAAGAAGGTATACCTGGCAGAGAGGGAAGGTGAGTTAGCAGAAGTTCTGGCACTAGCGTAGCTGATCTGATTAACAACTCGCTTACCCAAGTTCACGAGTCCACGGCTCTGCAAATTGGCGGCCATACAAGATACACTCTGAACAGGAAGAATAACAATAACAAAAATGGAGTTTTGGAGAAATGTAATGATGATGATGATCACACTCTTTACCGATTTCCCCCTTTTTTATACTGAAAAAAATGAGCTGAGTTTCTCTTTCGCACCTACCCAGTACAACGGAGTACCATTTCCGTCAAATTTTTGAACCGTCAATTAACGGCAACCAGCACCTTAACGGAATATCCATTTCTTAAAAAAAAAATTAGCAAATTCAGTCCTTGTGTTATTATGCTATATTTTAGTTTAATTTTTATATTATTCAATTAAGTACATTAAATCTTTGATTAATTAAAATGTACGAATTGGTGCTTCAAATTAAGGGAAGTTAAATATTTAACACAATCATTATTTAAAAACTTCAAAAATAAATTACGCTAATATAAATGTTGTTGGTCTGTTACATATTTACTTTTCCATCCTAATATACTAGTTAGGAAGTTGTAAAGGTTGCGTACAAGGATAGAAGATTAGTTGATAGTAGAGTGTTGTCTTGATTTGCAAAGGTTTATGTTTGTTGGTGTTTGTCGTAGTACTAGCCGTATTTTTTGTAGTCCTTGATTTTGATATATATACATCAATGTGTTGTTTTTTGTGTGTCGATTATCACGTTATCTCGATGCTTATTGTTACTTCCTTGTAGGTTCTGCACTAATATGATAAAATCTTCGTACATTCTATTATCTCTAAATTCACTTATGAAATTTCATTAAATATGTTATTTGTTGTAGTATGAAAGACTTTTTTGTTTAATTTATTCAAGTCACTACTCAAGTTACACACGCCTGCAGGGGTGGATCTAGGATCCTGGGTGAGGATTTTTGAAAATTCGGTAACTTTCATGCAAATCTAGTATTTATATACAGAAATCTTATAAATATATAAGAATTATAAGTTGGGAACTCATAAACAACATGTATTGTTTGTCAGTAGAATGGCTTGTAAAAATTTTATTGACTTCTTGATTGTGTGTTCAAATCCCGTTAGTTACTGTTTGATTTTATTTTTATCTAAAATGAAAAAACCACAAATATTAAATTTTGAATCTGACTAGACCATTACTTATCTATATAATAAATGATCGATCAAATATTAAATTTTGAATTTGACTAGACCATTACTCATCTATACAATAAATGATATTGTTGTTTGAATAATCAATACCATATAATTGAAGGTCTAACCTGCTAAATTGAATAATATAAGGGTTAAAATTAAAATAACATAATAATTCGGGGACTAAAGTTACTACCCACCAATTTCTTTTTAATTTTGTCGATTAATGAAATTATGGATCTTAATCATAAGATTCTCCGTGTCTTTATAAGAAATAACTTGATTAATTAAGGGATAAGTCGCAAGTGTTTCGTGATCTCGAACGTACGACAAGGACACCGTTTGATTCCGTTACGACGTTAAGTTATCCTTGTCACATAAAGGATATGATGTTTTCTGAAATGACTATATTGTCCTCGAATGGTCCCCATCCTCTTGGTGTCAAGTGTCAACGTTATCTAGAATTAACACGCGGTTTTTTTAATGGGGGGAGGGGGGGGGGGGGAGGGGGGAGAAAATAATAAAAGAAAAAAAATACATAAAGTAGAATACTTAAATATTAAATTATAAAAAATAATAATATTTTTATTAAATTATATTTTGTAACATATGTATTTATATTTTTGTAGCAACAGTTTGCAAAAATATAAAATACATATCGATCATAAGGGCAGTAAAAATCACATGTATTTATATTTTTGTAACAACAGTTTGTAAAAATACAAAATACAACTTGTTATATTATGTAATTATGAAACTGTTGCTATAAAATTCATAATTAAGAGAATAAATATGCTATTTTTAAATTTTGCCCAAAATAAAATGTCAAACAATATCTGAAAAAATAATAAAAATAGGCCCATAATTTTGGGTAGTACAAAGATATTAAATATAGTTTTTTAGTAGTTTGGATCTCGTTCGATCACTCGTTAAAATTTTATAGGTATTAGTTTTCTGTGTATTATTTATGTAGGTATTATCTATTATCTATTTTATTTTTTATTTTATGTAAAATAATATAATAATTTTATCATAATTTATACATGTATTAGTTATTTGAATTTTTAAAATGCAAATCAAATATCATATTAATTTTATACATGAATAATTTATTTTCTAACCGACTACCAAAAATTGTATAACTTATGAAGAATTGATACATGAATAGGCTACCAAATGAACCCTAATATAAGAGATTATTTGATAGTTGGTTAGAACTTAGAATTACACATATATTAGTATGGTAGGTTTTAGTTATGCAAGTAATAGTCACGTGGGCATCGATTATTTTATTTTTTATTTCATATAAGATAATAAATCAAGTCCCTCAAGATTTATACATATGTTAGTTATGTAAATTTCTAAATTGTAAATCAAATATTATCCTAATTTTATACATAAAAAAAAATTAATTTAACTAGCTATCGAATATTATATAACTTATTTATAAGATATCTCTTTACCAACTACAAAAGATCTCTACATTTATGAAAATGAGCAGCTCTAGTCTTCTCAAATACTTACGAAACTTAATTATTAAATTCAATAGAAGCAATGAAACAGATTTAGCAAAAAATTACAAGTTTTACTAAATTAACGTATTTATCTGAGGTGTAATTTTATTTTTTTAAAATCTATTTTTTATGTGTAAGGTTTTATGTTACGGTTTTTAATATTTGATGGTGGTGTTTCTTTTCCTTTTTTTTTTTTTTTTTTTGCAATTCCTCTCAAATCCAATGAATAAAATTTGTTAAAAAATTGATACAAAACAATGTCTATTTTTAAAATTTTTAAAAATCATAATTATTTTTAAAAAATATTTAAGAGGATACTTTGAACTTATCCCAAACATGAAGGAACAATTTTGTCTTTTCGTAACCATCATCAACTTTATTTTGGTGTTATTTCCAATTTAATTTATTATTGTGGCATTAATATTATCTGCTTCCTTAAACGGTCGAACCAAATTGCTGATTAGATATGGAGTCACTCCTGCTTTAAGAAGAATATCTAAAAACCTAATCTTTAGAAAAATATTACTCCCTCCGTTCCATTTTATGTGTCGTCATTTAATCGGGCACGGAGTTTAAGAAATAAGGGAAGACTTGGTAAAGTTTATCAAATTATCCTTTATCAAAAAATGTGTCAATATCTTTTTTTTTTAATTAAGTGGGACCAATAAGGGTAAAAGGGTAATTGCGCCTTTAAAAAGTTGTCAAATAAGGAAAGACGACACTTATTTTGGGACGGATTAAAAAGAAAATGATGACACATAATTTGAAACGGAGGGAGTATAAATTTAAAGGGTTGTTTGGTTGCTGACTAAATAATGCAAGTATAGTAATAATTAATTAGATTAGTTATATGATAATTTATATATTTTTTATATACGAATTGGTTATACAAGATTTAGTTATTCATGTAGTGTTAGATATTGGTTATTTTATTTTCTATCCTACATAAAATAATACATAAGTTTCTCTATTATATTTACACACATATATATATGTGTATGTGTAAGTGTATTGGTTGTCATTAATTCTGATAACTTCTAATAAAAGAAAGGTTTTTACTATAAATATTTTATTTTATTTTAATCAAAGATTTTACTATAAATATTTAATTAATTTTCAGTTCTTAAATATTAGAAAAATGGTGAAAAGACGATTTTTATTTTATCTAAAGCAGAAACTTTTAGTGAAGGACAAAAAGTTCAAACAACATTTTTAAGTCTCTTCACACTTTTTAATATAGTATAGATATTATTATACATAGAGATAGATAGATATGTATAGATCTCTAAAATTTAAACCAAACACCAAATTAAATATGTTAAATTTTATATAACAAAAGAATACTTCCAAATATAATAATTTGTTTATGTATTTTTTTCTTTTTCTTTTTTTATTTTTATAGTGTGATTTAGGTAGAACTTAATACATAATAACTTAGCTCCTAACCTCAACCAAACGACCTTAGATATTGAAGTGTACCTAACATAATGTTAAGCTAGCACCTAATTTTTACTAGCACTTGGAAAATTAATCAGGATGTTTACGATTATCGAAAAAAATTTGTCAATTTGATAAATAGTAAATATGTAAAAAAGGTGAAAGATAAGTGAGTTAGGATCGATCACATTTATTTTCTTTAGGCCAAAAACGTCAAGGTGATATTTTTTTTATTTTATTTTTTCAAAAGTGATGCTAATTAAGTTCACCTCAATTTCTTCATCCTTTAACTATGATGAATTATCATAAATCCAAAATTGGGACAGGTTATTTATAAGTTGTCTAATACCCCACATAGACTAATAAATTAATACTACCTATTTAATTAAAATCCCACATATTCCATCTCATAATTACGTTAAAATAAGGGGTACTTTTAATCGTAAAGGGTTGTTAGGGGTCTAATAACTTGAAGAAGGAATAGTTTTAACCCAATAATTAATGTTAAAGACAATTACGATCCAATAAATGGAGGAAGAACAAACCAATCAATATATATACTCCCTCAGTCCTAAATTATCCGTCCTAAATTTTTTAATTTAATTTTTTATTTTAATTGTCTTTTTTAATTAATCAAGAAGAGACAATTTTTTTTTTCATGTTTTACTCTTTGCATTAATTATTTTTCTCAAAATTAAAATGTAAACATCATTTAATAGGGGTAATATGATAAACTAGATATATTATTAATTATTTTTCTTAATCAATGTGTCATCTCAATTTGAAACGGATAATTTGGGACGGAGAGAATATATATATATCTAAAAAAGAGAAACACAAAGGAGGTGATGTGATGTCTCTTTATGATCTCTATTGTTATTTATCCTTTTTGTGAATTTTTTTTTTGGCAATTTTTCTTTTTTTTTCTATTTTTTTATTGCACAAAAATGAATATTACAATTACTGCTCATCCATTTATTGCACTCTTCAATGTAAAAATTTAAATGTCCTAAAATTTCTTTAAAGCTTCATTACTCTACAGTTAATTTTCACGTTTTTTTTTATCTTTGGCTTTTCATTTTTTCATATGCTTTTAAATGAGGGTCAAAATCATTTTCCCTCCCCAACTTTGTCTTAAAAATCAAACTCCCCCCTCAACTTTGAACAATAATCATACTTCCCCTTTATCCTAATTGACTTTTTAAAATTTCTATTTTACCCTTTATCATCAATTTTTTTTATTCTTTTTTTAACTTCTTTAAAATCATCATATTTTCATTTTAAAAAAAAAAATCATATAACAAATTTTTCATCAAAACATAAACATTATTTATATAACAAAATTTTCGTAAAAACATAAACATTATCTTCTAGGAAAAAAAAAGTAAGAAATATATAAGCTAATGATGATCTTTATGAAGTAAATTAGCATAATAAGAAAATTAGTTTTATTAATAATAATCAAAACTATAATATTTATTTTAACAAGTGAAAATAATAAGTACTACTAATTTTATAAACATATTTAAATGCAGAAAATACAAACAATAAATGAAAGAGATAAGCCTCTAGTACCACCCCGAACTATGGTCAAAGTTGTTATGACACACTCCAACTTCACAGGGGTCCTATTATCCCCTGAACTCAAATTTAACGTATTTTTATCATTTTTTTGTGCTAATATAACATTTTTATTACATAAAATGAAGCCTACATCAAAGGTGTCACGTCATCTAAAATGATTAACAAAAGGTATCACGTTAGCTAAAAAGATTGACAAAAATATGCTAAAATTTAGTTTAAGGGGTAATAGGATCCCCGTGAAGTTGACGTGTGTCGTAGCAAATTTGGTCATAGTTCGGGGATACTAGATGTTTTTCTCAAATAAAAATAAGGTCAAATTTTAAAGATTATATTAATTTATATAAATTATAAAATATGTAATACTCTATTAATGACAATCACAACTTATTTACTGATATAAACAATAGATAATATCGTTTCTTATCACTTGACCCTCATGCTAAAAATAAATGTTTTAGTTTATCTGATCAATTTGTGAAATCAAGAGAATTGTATTATGTTTTTTTTCCCTACCCTTTAGTGTTAAATAACTATATAAAATAACAGTATAGACAAATTTAAAGTTTCAAATTATCATTAATAAGGTTAATTTAGCAAAATATACCTCTAAGTAAAATTTTCTTAAGGATTGTGTTATATCAACAAAAAAGTTAAGTAATACGAAACGAATTTAGTAAGAGAGTGATAAAATATGAAAATATACGCACATGCATGTACATACATATGTATATATACACACTTAGGGGTGGGTTGTTTGAAAACAAGTTATTCCGGGATTAGTTATTACAAAATAAGTTGTACTAACATGTATGTGTGATAACTTATCTTATCACTGTGGTATAAATGGTGCGATAAATAATTTTGAGACTACCTAATACGTCTAATTAAACGCAGGATAAATAATCATGAACTTTATCTCTAAATTATTATAATTATACCTCACACCAAACGACTCTTTAATACATATAATACTAAAATAACGATCTTAAAAAATAACATTGAATTTTGTGATAAATTTATAAAACGTATTAATTTGCGTATAAAGTTAATAAACTTAAATAAAATGTTACAAATATCCATGTTAAAAAAATATTCATTACATCTAATATAAAAAGATATTACATAAATATAGAATTAAAATTATAAGGATAAAATGGACATTGCATCGGATAAAAGGGGAGTATGATTATTTTTCAATGTTGAGGGAGGAGTTTGATTTTTTAATCAAAGTTTGGGGGTGAAAATCTTTTAAATGAACATGTAATGTAACTTTCTCCATAAATAAAGTGCATTTAATGGTTTTTTTGTTATCATTTGTCCTTTTCAAAAAATGGTCAAATTCATAGAGTTATGTTAAAGATGGTAGAATACAAAAAAAAAAAAGTATTACAAATTATCTTAGAATTTATTAGTCTTAATTTTCTATTGTAAAGGTTAAACAAGAAGTACATTTATTCTCCTTTTACTATTTGTAAATATGGTGTATATTATGAAATTGATAACGGTTTATTATTCATTATAAGGAAGACATACGTTGATCGAATATTTATATGTATGACTTCTACAAAATGTTAATTTTACTTAATAATATTTTTTTGTATATGTATACATGTAATCTGAAGGAGGCTAAAATTCTTTAAAATCAAAACAATATTTTTTAGTTGCGAATTAATTGCAACGAGAGAGTCAGCGAGATCTTATAATGAAAAGTAAATTATGTGTTGACATTCAATCATATTTCATATATTACAAAAAATGTGTTATTGAAGTCTTTTTAAAAAGAGTAAATACATAATTACCCCCTGATCTTGTTCGAGATTTGCAAAAAGACACCTAAACTTTGACTTCGACCTATTACCCTACGATTCTTTTTTATTTCTTTGCAAACACACAATTTTGATCCTCTGCGTGTATACACACGCCACAGGCGCATGAAAAAGCTTGAATTTGACTTTTTTGACCAATTAAAAGCTGCCACGTGTAAAATAATTTAATATATAATTTATAATTTTTTTAAAATTTTTTTTATTTATTTTTTAAAATTATCCCTCCCCCCTCTCCGCCCCCCTCCCCCCCAACCCACCCACTCTTTCTTCTTCAACTCGATTCACCATTAAAGCTTCCATTGAAGCTTTTTTTTTTTTTTTTTATATATATTATTCATTAAAGCTCCATTTTACAACTAAATCATACTCCCTCCGTTTCGGAATAAGTGAATTATTGGGGTATTTATTGGAGTTTCAAAATAAGTGAAACATTGAATTTTTTTTCAAATTTGCCCTTATGAATTGACAATCAATTAACTTTTGAGAAGGTATTACAAGGTCAACTTTTTTTTTTTTGGGGGTAAAAATGAAAAGTTGTGTTAAATTTATGTCTTTAATGTTTTTTCCTTAATATGTGTACCAAAATCCAACAATTCATTTATTATGAAACGGAGGGAGTATCATTTAACTATCCACTATTTCTTCTTCAACACTATCTTCTTCAACACCATTAAAGCTCTTCAACACAATGTCACTATTAAAGCTCCTCCATTGAAGTTTTTTTTTTTTTTAAATCATATCATCAAAGCTCAATTTTTCAGTTAAATCATATCATTTAACTATCTTTAAAACTCAATTCAATCATAAAACTATCAATTCAATCATAAAATTATTTTTTGAATTGATTTGAAAATAAAATTGTCGGGGAGAAAGAATGGTGACGGAGGGGGGGGGGGGTGTTAGGGTGTGTTGGGGGAGATGCTGATGGGGTGGGGGTGTTGGACGGGGGGTGGGGAGTGGAGGAGAGCTGTTGGGGGGAGTTGTTGGATGGGATGGGGTGGAGGAAGAGAGGGTGGGGTGGGGTGTTAAATTAAATAAAAAGTAAAATTTTATTAAAAAATAAAAAAAATATAAATTAAACGTATTTGACACGTGGCATCACCTGATTGACGCGTGTATTCCATCCTCCTTGTTGTGACTGAGATTCAGCGAAAAATGGTGTGTTTGCAACGGATTAAGTAAGAATCGTGGGGTAATGAATCGAATTCAAAGTTTAAGTGTCTTTTTGAAAATCTCGGTCAACATCAGTGGGGTAATTATGTATTTACTCTTTTAAAAATACATTATTGCATTAAAATTCATCATCATAACAACTACAAATATAATAACAATATGTTCATAAGTAAAAAACATGCAATTTAATTGTTATCTATATAATTTGTATTGTCTTGTACGTTATATAATAGTGGATGAAGTTGTTTTACAAAATAAAAATAAGTTGAAAGATAGAAAAAAAGATCAAGACAATAGAAGATATAAACAAAATAAGATTCTTATATCTTTACTTCAAAGAAGACATAATATAGTAACATAATCTTTCCTAAATTAAGAATCACAATTTTTATTACTTTAAACTTTTCTGCTTTAGATTATAACTTAAAGAAAATTAAATGGAGAAAAGACGTCGCGGATTATTTAAGTCCACGTTAGATGAATCTCTCTCTCTCTCTTTCTCTCCTCTCTCTATAAAGTAGAAATATAGGACATGTGTCGCCCCTCAATGATCAAGAAAGTCATTTTGTCTTTTTTTTTTCCCATTTATTTGTCTTTTTTTTTTTTTCATATTAAAATAAAAGTTTTTTCTCATAAAGAAAAATAATTCTAGACTTAACGGTTCTCTTCATAAAGAGAAATAGTACTAGGTGTAACGATTATGTTTAGGTGAAGGGACATAACTTTTTTTTCCTCATGAACTCAACATAAATAAATGACAATAAATATATCTTCATTTATATTAAGTCCAAAAATCATGCATCATGAAATAAAATTATTCAAGAAATTTGATGGCCTCCACAAACATCTTGACATTTCGTTTTCTCTCTTAGAAATATTTTTTCACGGATAAGTTTTCTGTTTATATTCATTACTTTATTTACAAATATGATGGGAGTTGTTTAGTAATACTACCTAATCCTTCATATTTTTTGTTAGACCATTTTATAAGTTGTCCAATTATTTTTTACTAAGGTTATGGAGGCTGATATGAGGTTTATGAAGAGGAAAGAGAGTTGAACTTTGAGGTATTCATTTGCTTATGAACCTAAGCAGATGTGTCAAGGAGCAAGACTGACTATTGGTTCTGACACAAACCTTATAGGTTTTGCATGTAAATTATTTTGAAAAATATAAAACATGACTAATTTTAGGATGAGGTGCATATTTTTTATTTTAAATAAGCTCAAAATTTTTACTAGAAACATGTGGTTTGTTTATAAATAGTATGATTATTTTAGTTTTGTTCTTTTATTTTTTCAACGTTATTTTAATTTTGTTCATGTTACAAAAAAGTGATGCATTCTTTCTCCTGAATTTAAAATAGGCTTTTCAAATAATATTATGACATATATTATAATGAAATAAGTACTTCTTAATGCATACAATATATTGAGGCATATCTTGGAGATATTTTTATTCAATTAATTTAATTCGTTGAATACTGTAGCAATGCAAACTTTATGAAGATATAACATCTAATTAATCCTTTTGTACTGTAAGAAAGTTTTGTCAATTATTTTTGGGTAAAGAAATTTATTTTCTCTTTATCAGTTTGCTTTTAATATTTCTATCATTTCTTTCTTTACCTTCCTATAGTAATTGATTCACTAGCCACCTTAATACCCATATTATTTATCTATTTAGTATTTTTTTAACATCAATTTACGTGCTCTCTTAAATTCTCTCTTAATAGTATTTGATGGACTCAACAAGTGATAATTGAATTTGTAGATGAGTTATGCATGTATATAATTGTATGATTTAATATCTACTTTTAGCATTCAATAGTTAGGAGATAAATTAATTCGTAAATTGTCAACACCTTCTACGACCGCGCGAAGCGTGGACAATTTCACTAGTTTAAACTATTTTTAATTCGTTTAGAACATTTGAAACTTTTTTTAATATTTAAACTAACATTACAATATACTCCTAATAATAGCTAACAAGTAACAATCAACCCAAAAAGCGGTTAGAGTTAAACCAAAGACGACTTCATTTCTAAAGGTTTAATCAATATATAATCTTTAATGTCCTCTCTACTTAGAATATGTAGCAACTTTTTTTCTTTTTTTTTTTAGTTTTCATTCGGTATTCGGTATCCGCTTTGTAGTCCGACTAATTTGAATTCGCACCGAATAGGACTCATTCGGGGATAGCGCTCCCATACTAAGGATTTATACATACTCAGGAATCAGAACTAAAATCCAAGATTTCTAATTAAGAAAGGAGCAATTCATTTACTGCACCACCTCCCATCCCGTCCTTGGTGGTGTGTAGCAACTTTTCAAATCAAGTGACCTTTTCTTCTATTACCTAAAATAAAAGAAAGAAACAAAAAGAATATTAATCTCCTCTTAATCATTCTTCCAATGAAAGGAGGTTTTTAGCATATGCCAGGGTATAATAGTATATGCAAAATTCCACATATAGAATTAAATAAAGGTGTGTGTGTGTGTGTGTGTGTGATGAGACCAAAAGAATTTCAACTTTTGAAACATGCACCCACAAAAAGTCAGATACCAATGGTTTAACAAAATCAATGTAAGTAAGCTGATCATTATAATAAGTAATTAGTCATTTTCTTAAGTTGCCATACAAGTTTGGATACAGAAATCCATACTATTCTTGCCAATTGGTGAGGTATCCAAGCTTGCCCCATCATCAATAATCCTTGGAAAGGTGTCCAAAGATTGATTAAATCTTTCTTGGAAATAATTCTGCTTATAATTACTCCAGCTTTACTTAATTACTGTACCTAGACGATAACATGTAACTATTAATAAGTTCAGTGGCGGATGATTCAGGATTTAGGGATCATGGGTGTTCGGGGAGGTTCGAACAACACACATATTGACACCTGAAACTTTAAAGTTCCGCTTGAAAATCAAAGCACTCGATTATCTTCTTGATTCAAAGGGGTGCTTTTATCCAATCGTATATCAATTTTTAAGCATTACTTATATAATTCTACCTAATCCGTGTGGGGTTTAATGGATGCCAAAGCACCAAATATTTGCACCTAGGTCCGCCCTGATAGAGTTTCCCTGATAGAGTTATGTTAAGTTGAATTATTCATTTTTTTTTTTTTACCATGGGTGGATTACTTATATACACCACTTTATTCAAACAAAAGTAAATATTCCAAGCTACTTGGTTTCCAGTCTAAATGGTGAGCAAATAAATAAATAAAGTCGGTATGTTTGAAGTTCAATCTTGGACCAGGGGGTTGAGGTAACAATATATTGTTTGATTATTTTTATGGACTGGTGTTATTATTATAAAATATTATAGCTAATCAGATGGAATATATGTGCCTAATCTAGATTATATAATTAACTAGTAATACTAAATTATTACTCCCTTCGTCTCAAATTATTCGTCCCAAATTTCCTAATTTGATTTTTCATTTTACTTGTCTTTTTTCATTAATCAAGAAAAGACAAAATTCTTTTTCCATGTTTTACCTTTTGCATTAATTATTTTTTCTTTAAATTAAAATATAAATATTATTTAATAAAAGCACTATGATAAACTAGTCATATTATTAATTATTTTACTTGGAGCTACGAAGCTTCTAGGAAACTGGATTATGATCTATTCACTCAATTAAAAATTATTTTGATGTCCTTTCATGCCTTCCACAACCATAAGTCAACCTTCTCATCATAAATAAAAATAAAATTGACAATTACACAATAATAATGAATCTTATTATATGATTTTTGTGTTTTTGATTTTGGCCTACACCTCATGCCTTGAGTGTGTGGCATATTAATTTGAAACTTCAAACATAGATCCACAAATTCTTTTTCTTCCAGTTTACTTTTCGTTAAATTGTGGTTCGTTACATGTTATCTGTACATATAAAAATTAGTATAAATAACATAAATACCAACCTTTTAAAAGTAATTATATTCTCTCCTATTTTTTTAATTACTTTACTCTCTATCCCTATTAATATACATAACATAGCCGATATATACATAACATTCTGTGTATATGTGAGATTTTTGTAATATGTTTAGGGAGTTAGGATTTTTTGTAATATTGAAAACATAAATTATGTATTTGTGTAATTTTTGATAAAAATTATTAAAGAAAATTCTGTCCACCAATTTTTGTTGGTATGTTTTTGATCAAATTACATGACATAATAAATTAAGGTCTATATTCATTCTAAACAACAACAACAACAACAATAATTTAACCTCACAAGTGAATTATTTTTTAAAAATAGAATATACACACATTTTAATTCTATCTCGCTATCATGTAAAAATAGAGCGATCGTATTTGATACAACCTAGATGTGAGTAAAGCAGCTACGATATATACTATGCTCCACACTCTCATCAAACATATCACACCGACAATAATTAAATACCTTAAAAATACTTGGAAATTTATTGAATTACTAGAAATAACTTTCCCATGCAAGGCCATTAGCAAGATAAAATTATAGTAGGTCAAAAAATATTAGGCGATTCTTTTTCTCTATTTTAGTTTTGGCGAAAGTTACTTGGTACATGTTATTAATGGAATGGAGATGTGTTCTATGAATTTAGTTGAAGTGCGTTGAAAATATCCGAACGACATGATTATTGAAAAAAAAAAACTTTTAATATAGGATTTGTGAATTCTGAAATTGTACCTATGTTGTTCAAACTCTTTAAAAATATCAACATGTGAGTGTCGAATTTTTTAAAAATAGTACTACTATATTTTTAGATGATCCGACACGAGAGGAGCTGATTCCTAGCAACATAGACCTCCAAGCTAGTTGTTGTTATAGTTGCAAATATTTTAACTGGACACTCCTTTTGTCTGCTGGAAACTGCTAGTGCAGTAGATTTGTGAACATAAAAAAGAGGAACTTTGTAGAGTTAATTGAGTTGTCTGAATAATTAACTTAATTAATGTTGTGCTACCATTAGGCGAAAGAATATGCTAGGAATTAGATAATATCGTTGGGTTATTGGGTCTTTCTCTTTTTCTATGTAGGTAAATAAAATTTAATTTAGACCAATTCACTTTTGGCCATAGGCCCATTACTATGGGGCGCATATATATATAGAGAGAGAGATCTTTTTAGATCTTATTTTACAATCACAAAAGAGAGTTTTAGCAGCCATAAAAAGAGAGAAGAGCGCAGATTTTCGCCCAAATTTTCAGCCACAACTGTCAACTTCAAATTATGATTCCCGCTTCGTTTCTTGTCTGATTGAGCTAATTTTTGAACTGTTTGTTCCTCTCATCTCAAACTTTGATTAGAAACTGACGAGGTTGGATTTGGTGGCTTGTAGCTCCTGTTTTTCATTCCCGAACAACAGCTGCATTTTGGTGTTTGTGCTCCTTTTTGTTCTCTTGTTTTGGTGCTATTTTATTGTGTTGTTGCTCGTTGTTTGACACTTGTTTGTTGGCCATTTTGGAGAACAATATTGTAACTCTTAGTGATTATAGTGGAGGTTTTGGTCCCGTGATTTTTCACTCTTCACATTGAAGGGTTTTCCACGTGAATTTGGTGTTCTCTGTGATTGGTTTATTTTGTTTTGTCTTATTCATTTGATGGATTTATTTGGTGCCTATTATCATTGTTTGCTTGGATTTTCTTGTCTCTTTTTGGTTCAAATTGAAAGAGAAAGTTTAGATTTAGGTATTCTTCCGCTGCTATCCTGTCGGACATTTTGATTGTGCCCTTGTTTTTCCCAACAAAGTGGTATCAGAGAGTTGGTTATTATTGATTGTTGATTTGAACGATGGAGGCAAATATGAGCAATATGGTGTGTTTGAATGGTAGTAATTATCATACTTGGAAAGGCAAGATGAAAGATTTCTCTTTGTTAAGAAAATGCATTTACTTGTGTTTGCGTCTACTAAACCTTAATCCATGACAGATGAGGACTGAGAATTCGAGCACTTACAGGTTTGTGGATTTATCAGACAATGGGTCGAAGAGAATGTTAGAAATCATATTGTGAATGAGACACATGCCAGAAGTTTGTGGGACAAGCTCGAGTCACTTTATGCTTCGAAGACTGACAATAACAAGTTGTTCCTGCTTAAGCAATTGATGAATATCAGGTATAAAGAGAGCAGTCCTATTTCTGACCATATTAATAATTTTCAGGGTGTCCTTGATCAGCTGTCCGAAATGGGTGTAAAGTTTGATGAAAAAATTCAGGGACTTTGACTTCTTAATACTCTGCCTGACTTTTGGGAAACTCTTCGAGTTTCTTTGACAAATTCTGCTCCGGGTGGTGTTGTAACTATGTAATATGTTAAGAGTGTTGTTTTGAATAAAGATATGAGAAGAAGATCTCAGGCCTCATCTTCTTCATCTTCACACTTTGATGATTTGGTTACTGAAGAAAGGAAGAGAAACAAGTCCAGAGGTTCGAATGATAGAGATAAAAGTAGAAGCAAGTCGAGGTTCAAATTCAAGAATGTTACATGTGACTATTGCAACAAAAAGGGACATATCATGAAATATTGCTACAAGCATAAAAGAGATATGAGACAACAAAAGAACGAAGGCGATAATAAAAATCGTGTTGCTGTTGTTACTAATTATGATCTTCTTGTTGCTTGTGGTGAGAATCCCATTGATTTTGTTCATGATGAGTCTGACTGGTTTGTGGATTCTGGTGCTACTTCTCATGCTACGCCAAAGAAGGAATTATTTTCTTCTTATACTTCAGGTAATTTTGGGATGTTGAAAATGGGCAATAATGATGAAGTTAAAGTATTTAGCATTGTCACTGTTTGTTTGGAAAGTAACAATGATTCCAAACTAGTTCTCAATAATGTCAAGTATGCTCCAGATGTTCGTCTGAATTTGATTTTTGTAGGGAACCTTGATGATGAGGGTTATGTTAACACCCTTGGTGCTGGCCAGTGGAACCTTACTAGAGATTTGATGATTGAGGCTCGAGGTGACAAGTTGTCTAACTTGTACGTATTTTAGGGCTCTACTTCTAAAGACTTGATAAACTTGGTGGAGAATGATACTTTATCAGAGTTGTGGCATAGAAGGTCGAGTCATATGAGTGAGAAGGGGATTGATAGTTTGGATAAGAAAAAAATGCTTTTTGGAGTGAAACAAACAAAGTTAAAGAAGTGTATTCATTGCTTAGCCGGTAAATAGAAAATAGTTTCTTTTTAGAGTCATCCGCCTACAAGAAAGCTTGATTTGCTGGAGTTGGTGCATTCTGATTTGTGTGGTCCTTTTAAAGTAAGGTCTTATGGTGGTGCACTTTACTTTGTGACTTTTATTGATGATCATTCTCTCAAACTATGGGTATTTTCTTTGAAGTCCAAGGATCAAGTACTTGATGTGTTCATGGGTTTTCAGGTCTTAGTTGAAAGACAAACAGGGAAGAAATTGAAATACATTTGCTCAGATAATAATGGTGAGTATATTGGTCCTTTTGATAGATATTGCAAAGAGCAGGGTATTTGACATCAGAAAATCCCTAAAAAAACTCCTCAATTGAATGGTTTAGCAGAGAGGATGAACAAAACTTTACTTGAGAGGGTTAAATGTATGCTTTCAGATGCTAAGCTGCCAGATTCCTTTTGGGTAGAAGCACTTAATAAGACTGTTTATGTTATCAATTTATCTCATACTGTTGCCTTGGATGGTGCTGTCCCTAACAGAGTTTGGTCTGGTAAAAATATTTCTTATGATCATCTTAGAGTCTTTGGGTGTAAAGCCTTTGGGCATGTTCCTAATAATGAAAGGTCAAAGTTAGATGTTAAAGCTAGACAATGTATCTTCATTGGTTATGGTCAAGATGAATTTGGCTATCGCTTCTATGATCCAGTTGAGAAGAAACTTGTTAGAAGCTGTGATGTTGTGTTCTTTGAAGACCAAACAATTTAAGATTTTGACAAAGCTGAGAAAGTTGATTCTCAGAGCAGTGAGAGTCTAGTTGAGATTGATCCAGTTCCTTTGACTACTGCTCTTGAAGAAAATTTTCATGATGATGAAAATCAAGTTGATAATGAAGATGATGATCATGTTCAGAATGACCAACAAGATGTTGTTGATGCTCCAGTGCAAGCTGATTTGGTTGATCATCAACCAGTTGTTGATGCTCCAGAGAGTTATCTCAGACGATCCACATAGAGAGAATACCTTCAACTCGTTATCCTCCCAGCGAGTATGTACTCTTGACTGACGGGGGAGATCCTGAGAGTCTTGATGAGGCCATGGAATGTAAAAAAAAAGTGGTTTGATGCTATGAAAGATGAGATTAAATCTTTGCATGATAATCATACCTTTGATTTGGTTAAGCTGCCTAAATACAAAAAAGCTTTGAAAAATAGGTGGATTTTTTGGGTGGAGCGTGAAGATGGTAACCCAATTCCACGGCACAAGACTAGATTTGTTGTGAAGGGATTTAACCAGAAAAAAAGAGTTGATTTTGATGAGATATTCTCTCCAGTTGTGAAGATGTCATCCATTCGTGTGGTTCTAGGCTTAGCTGCAAGTCTAGATTTAGAGGGTGAGCAAATGAATGTTAAAACTGCTTTTCTCCATGGTGACTTAGATGGACAATTTATATGGAGCAACCCAAAGATTTTGAAGTCAAGAAAAAAAAGAATTATGTTTGCAAATTGAAGAAGAGTTTGTATGGTTTGAAACAAGCTCCTAAGCAGTGGTACAGAAAATTTGGTCCCCTTATAAGTCAGCAGGGCTTCAAGAAGACTACTTCAGACCATTGTGTTTTTGTGCTAAATTTCTCTGATGGTGACTTTATTATTGCGTTGCTTTATGTTGATGACATGCTTGTTGTTGGTCATAATGCTTGCAGGATTCAAAAATTGAAGCAAGAGTTGAGTAAGTCTTTTTCTATGAAAGACTTAGGACTAGTAAGACAGATTCTTGACATGCAGATTGTCCGTGACAGAAAGGCCAAGAAGTTATGGTTATCACAAGAAAAGTACATTCAGAAAGTACTTCATAGGTTCAACATGGATAAGGCTAAGGTTGTCAATACACCTTTAGCTATGCACTTCAAATTGAGCACGAAGCATTGTTCTTCTAGTGATGATGAGAAAGAAGATATGCAGAAAGTTTCTTATGCTTCAGCCGTTGGTAGTTTGATGTATGCAATGGTTTGCACAAGACCGGATATAGCTCATGCTGTTGGTATTGTTAGCCGTTTTATTTCTAATCTGGGAAGTGAACATTGGAATGTTATGAAGTGGATTATGAGATATCTTTGTGGCACTTCTAGCCTGAGTTTATGTTTGGGTACAGAGAAGTCAATTCTTTGTGGTTATACTGATTCAAACATGGCTGGTGATGTTGATACTCGCAAGTCTACTTCAGGGTATTTGGTTACTTTTGCAGGGGGGCTGTATCTTGGCAATCTAGGTTGCAAAAATGTGTTGCTCTATCTACAACAGAAGCTAAGCTTATTGCTGTCGTTGAAGTTTGTAAAGAATTGCTTTGGATGGAGAGATTCTTGGAGGAACTTGGTGTTGCTCAAGAGAGGTATGTGCTTTATTGTGACAATCAAAGTGCCATACATCTTGGCAGAAATTCTACATTTCATAGTCGGTCTAAGCACATTGATGTGAGATACCATTGGATTCGGGATATGTTGGATTCTTAGTTGCTTGAACTTGAGAAGATTCATACGGATGAAAATGGTTTCGACATGATGACTAAAGCTTTGCCAAGAGGGAATTTTGAAGATTGTTGCATGATCGCCGGGATGGCGGTCTCCGCCACATAGTCGGAAGAGAGAGAATTGTTGGGTTATTGGGTCTCTGTCCCTTCCTATGTAGATAAATAAAGTCTAATTTGGACCAAATCACTTTTGCCCATAGGCCCATTACTGTGGGGCATATATATAGATCTTTTTAGGTCTTATTTCACAATCACAAAAGAGGGTTTTGACAACCACAAAAAGAGAGAAGAGTGCAGATTTTCGCTCAAAGTTTCAGCCGCAACTGTCAACTTCAAATTGCGATTTCCGCTCCGTTTTTGTCCGATTGAGCTAATTTTTGGAAGGCTTGTTTCTCTCATCTCAATATTTGATTAGAAACTAACGAGATTGGATTTGGTGGCCTGTAACTCCTGTTTTTCATTCCCGAACAACAACTGTAGTTTGGTGTTTGTGCTCCTTTTTGTTCTCTTGTTTTGGTGCTATTTTCTTGTGTTGTTGCTCGTTGTTTGATACTTGTTTGGTGGCCATTTTAGAGAACAATATTGTAACTCTTTGTGATTATAGTGGAGGTTTTAGTCCCGTGGTATTTCACTCTTCACATTGAAGGGTTTTCCACGTAAATTTGGTGTTCTCTGTGATTGATTTATTTTGTCTTGTCTTATTCGTTTGATGGATTTATTTGGTGCCTATTATCATTGTTTGCTTGTCTCCTCTTGATTCAAATTGAAAGGAAAAGTTTAGATTTGAGTATTCTTCCGCTGCTATCCTGTCGGACATTTAGATTATGCCATTGCCTTTCCCAACAAATATAATAGTACACTGATGCATTGTTGAATAGCTAAAGTATTGCAAGTATTATTATAGCTATGTTTTGATTTTCTTCGAACTCACTCAATGGGAGATGATCACACGGAGTTTTTAGAAACAAGAGAAGTTTGTTTCTTTAGCAGAAATTTCGTACCAAACCTGTAGAAGAAAATGCAGGTTTATATAGCCATGAAGTGCCCCTTTAGAAAGGTGGCAATGGTTCATCGGAAAGGTGTATCATTTCGGAATAGTCATGTCAATCCATTCGAAACAATATGTCTTTTTCGAACAGTCACAACCATCCAAATAGTCATCCCTTTTCTCGAAATAGTATGTCTTTTACTCAAAGAGTTGCATCATTTTCCAAGGTGCATTTTGGCAAAACCCTTTTGCGTTGATGTCAACATTGTCGTCAATCAATTGGTAGCACAAGACACTTCTTGGTTCTTACCTCACTATCCACTTCAAGAAGTGTTACTCAATAGAAACACACTAAAGTTGGTTTCTCCCACCAATGTGGGAGAAGTATACTTTCCTTAATGAGTACACTTTTCCTCCAAGACTTTTCCTCCATTTTTCATTTACACTAATTGAACCCAACAATTGTCATAGAGTTATATTATAAATTGAATTTTTTATTTCTTTTATCCACCACTATTAAAAAATATTCCTAGCTACTTCGTTTAGTTTTCAGTCTAAATTGTGAGCCAATAAATAAAGAAAGACCAGGGGTTGAGGATAACAATAGTTTGATTATTTTTGTGGACTCGTGTTATTATTATAAACATTATAGTTAATCAGTTGGAATGTGCCAATTTAGCAGGTACAGTATTTATTTAGTGGGAAGTTAAAGGGAGCTAGGTCCAAATAATAGAAAGTCTTAGTTTCGAACTTTGTTTATTGAAATTTAGCAGTATTTGGTTATAAAATGTGACAAAATATGTTGTGTTTGTGAGCATAGACATTATTTCTATAACAGAATACATTATATTCACGCAGGGCCGGCTCAAGCAAATTGATGGCCTAAGGCGAAAATCAAATGAAGGTCTTAAATTTTTAAGATTTTTTTTTTTTATAAAGTCTATATTTTAAATGCAAAGTTATAAATATTATAGTCGATTTCTTCTAATATTTTTTTTTAATATAACTAATGCATTTAATCTTTCTTGAGACATACTTTAAATACATCAAAATTCTTGTATAATTTTTTACTTTTATATAAGAAGTTTATTTTTTGTATTTAATAATTTTTTATTAAAAACTACCATCTATTATTGTTAAAAAAAATGAGGCCCCTCAAATTTGGGAGCCATAGGCGGTTGCCTTTTTTCTAGAGGGGTTGAGCCGGCACTGTATCCACGCATGCAATAATAATATAATATATTATATTTACGTGCTTAATAAGTGTATTTGTACACATACAATATCCGTGTCTAACAATATCCGCTATAAAACTCCGGACTATCGCTATATTACATTATTATTATTATTATGTATTTTTAGACTATCAAATATAAAACCTAATTCATTGTGTCACGTAATTTTTCCAAAGAACATACCAATAAAGATTGGTGGATCGTATATTTTTCAGGCGCAGAGATAATATAATTTGTAACGAACAAGAACGTAATGAAAATCAATCCTACAAAAATCATATAATAAGATTCATTATTGTTTTGTATTTGTCAATTTTATTAAATGAAGGTTGACATATGGTTGTGGAACGCTTGAAAGGACATCAAAATAATTCTTGATTGAGTGAATTAAAGATCATAATCCAGTTTCCTGGAAGTTTCGTAGCCTAGTTGATATATTATTCTTCACTTACTTAATATCATATACTCAACGTTGAATCATTTACAGAGTTCAAGATAAATTTAAATACTGATTTTGAATCATATTTTCTTGAAAAATTATTCACAATTTAATTTCATCTCAAAAGATAATAAATTTAAGCTCAACAATAACTGTAACATATTCAAGATAATGTCATAGATGGGATTTGCAACGATAACGTGCATGTGTTATCTCTAACTTTCTAGTCGCTATTTTATGAAGATAAAAAGAATCTTTAGATGAACCATCAATTTGACGAAAAGCATTTGATAGTAGTTTGAAAAAAGAACGAAGGAGCCATGGCAACAAAATGAAAAGCCCAACACATATACGGTTTCTTAAACTTGCCCAAAATTTCAGTTAGACACTTAAACTTAATTTTGTTTAAATTAAACAAGAATAATATATACAATTTCGTTCATATCAAACACAACAAACTGAAAACTCATTCCACAAATAAAAGACGGTTAATTAATCATCTGACGTGAAAAAAATAATATGTTACATATTGAAAAAATCTATGCCACGTTTTCATCTCTTTTCTTGAAAATTTTCCGTACTTGAAATTCATTCCATATATTATTATTTTTAATAAGTGGCATATTATTTTTCACATCTAACTATATGCGTTTTATTTTGAGATGTTTTCAAATATACAGTCTAATGAAAATTACATTTTCATAGCCCATAAAAATTAATTACACCCCCATAGTTCATTTTTACACCATATACAATTTTATACAACTTTATATCATTTTATATGCTTACCATATATACATGTATAAACTTGTATCAACATGCATTATAATGTATATCAAAGGTGCTTATACACACTTTTACATTATTATATACATTATTATACATAATTATGCAATATACAATCTTCAATTCATAGTAGATAGAGCCAGTCATGGTTGCAAATTTAAAATAATAGAGACACTGATCTGATTGAAGATTGGTTGCAAAGTAATAACCAATAGGACTCTTTTAGGTAGTGCATTAATATGTCAGATCTGCAAAACCAATTGAACAATACTACTATAATATAACACAAAATCTAGAATTGAAAATGAAAAATAATCTCAAAAAAAAAAAGAAGAAAAAGATCATTTTCATGATCAACAAATCAACAGTCAGTGATTACTTCAAACAAGATCAATATGTACTGGAAGGAAAGAAGAAGAAGAAAACCAAATTCTAAAAGGGTTTTAGACATTTCACCTTGAAATTCATATTGGAAATTTGATTAGATTTTATTTGTTGTGTCAGATAAAAATAAAATTATAAATATTATTCGATCTGTTCAATTGGAACAAAACTAAATTTAAGTGTCTAACTAAATTTTTCGAACTAGTTTAAGGGACGGTATATATACACATTTAGCGAAATAAAACAATTGGATAACATTCCATAACCAAAACATAAGAAACACAGGTGATAACAGAAATGGAAAAACAAAGAAACTCCTGTGACAAACCTAAGGGGTCGTATGATAGGGCGTATAACAATATTGCAAAATATTGTGGATTACTAATATTTTTATTAGTAATGCTTGCATTTTTCTTATATAGTATTTGGTTTGGTGTATTAAGGAGTCGTTTGGTAGGAGGGATAGAGATAACTAATCCCGAGATCAATTTAGAAGAGGAGGTTATCTCATGTTTGGTTGGGACAAAGTGCATGGGATAACTCATCCCGGAATTGTAGTGTTTTTCTTATCCCTCCTTGAGGGTGGGATAACTACAGCAACATACCCAGTATATTTCCATCAGGTGGGATCTAGGGAGGGTAAGTGTACGCAGTCCATACCACTACCTCAAAAGTGAAATAGAGAGGTTATTTTCGATAGACCCCCGACTCAAAATAAAGCAATCTAAGATAAGATAAAGAATAGTAATGGAACAAGATACAGTAGACATGAACAAATTCAATAAAACCAAAAAGCAAGATACTCTAACTACCACTCCAAAGCAAGAGATGTTGGGGATTTTGACTTGATTTTCTTACCAAAATTAAGTTTACTTTTTTCTTGGAAGGAAAATAAAAGTAACCATAATTACTTTTATTTTTCCTAAAAGGAAAATATAATTTTTTTAATATTTGACTAACCTCTTTCTTAGAAGAATGATTTTAGACATCTATAAATAGAAGATCCCCTTCTCATATCATAACACAATAGCATCCACAATGTAGTCTTGTAAGAGTCTTGTTTAGGGGGAGATTTCTCCTTAGATTTTAAGTTTTTTTTAATCTAGTTTTTTAATATGTAGGCCGATTGGCCAAACTATATCAATAGTATTATGGTTTTAGTTTAGTTTTGTATCATCTGAATTATCATCATATTAATTTGCAAACTCTAAGTTTCCGCATGACGCCTTCTCAATTTCGAACCCAACAAGTGGTATCAGAGCCTATGGTTCAAAGGTCCTGTGGTTTGGTGAAACGAGGTTGAAGACAAGTTCACGACGGTTCAAACCAATTTGCAACCAATTTGATGATAATGAGAATTTTTGTCGAACTACATGTGGAGAACAAGTTTCAACCATATTTTCAACATTCCTGTTGCTGCATATTTAAAAATAAAAATAAAATATTACTTTTAAACCAATTTTTAACCATGGCAAGCATCAATGATGAAGATTTTGTGAAGAACGAAGTTCATGCATGTGATGTGAAGAAGGCGAATCAAGTGAAGAAATCAAGCAAAAAAGGGGAGATTTGTTGGGGGGTTTGTCCTGATTTTCTTACCAAAATTAAGTTTTTATTTTTTCTTGGAAGGAAAATGAAAGTAACCGTAATTACTTTTATTTTTCCTAAACGGAAAATATAATTTTTTCCATAGTTGGCTAACCTTTTTCTTGGATGAATGATTTTAGACATCTATAGATAGAAGACCCCCCTTCTCATACCATAACACAATAACATCCACAATGTAGCCTTTTAAGAGTCTTGTTTAGGGGAAAATTTCTCCTAATAGATTTTAAGTTTTTTGTTTTTAATTTAGTTTTTAATATGTAGGCCGATTGACCAAACTATATCAATAATATTATGCTTTGTTAGTTTAGTTTTGTGTCATCTGAATTATCATCATATTAGTTTGCAAACTCTAAGCTTCCGCATGACGCCCTCTCAATTTCGAACCCAACAAGAGGGTGGGATAACTAATCCCGAAATAGCTAATTTCGAAATTAGTTATCCCGGGATAACTTGTTTTTCAACCAAACGACTCCTAAAAGTAATATGAATTACATATTTTTTGAAAATAAACATCTTTTTACAAATATACTATCCATAAATATCGTAGAAAG